>JAPDNY010000016.1:20402658-21002658 GCA_029375565.1 Gekko gecko
CCGCCTGGACAATGTAGCTCAGGGCAAATTAAAGGTGAGAAGCCATTAAAAAATTTAATGCCTGGAGATGCGTACTGCATACAAAGTCTAATTGGCTTGCAGTGTCCACTGCCATGAGGTGCCATGAGGGCCCTTGAGCACTGATGCCTTTAGAAGGGGACTGGGCCAACTCATGGTGCAGAGGTCCAGCAATGGGTATAGAAGAGAAAAGAAGAAGTGATTTCACTCGGAGTGGTTTACAAACTCCTTTCCTTTCACTTCCCCACAACAGACGCTGTGAGCGAGCTCTGAGAGAAACTGCTCTTTCAAGGACAGCTCTGACAGAACTACGGCTTGCCCAAGGTCACATCAGCAGGTGCAAGTGGAGGAGTGGGGAATCAAACCTGGTTCTCTCAGATTAGGGTCCGCACACTTAACCACTACACCAAATTAGTGGTTATGGCTAAATGGAACCTCTCCTTTCAGAGGCAGTACACCTCTAAAAACCAGTGCTAAAAGACACCGTCAAGGGGAGGCCTTGGCTTCTGTGCTCCTGTCAGAGCATCAGATTGGCCACAGTGAGATTCTGGAACATAAGAGAAGCCAATGTTTGATCAGGCCAATGGCTTATCCAGTCCAACACTCTGTGAGTCACGCAGTGGCCAAAAATACCAGGTGCTGTCAGGAGGTCCAGCAGTGGGGCCGGGGCAGTAGAAGACCTCCCGCTGTTGACCCCCCCAAGCACCAAGAATGGTCTGATCCAGCAGGACTCTTCTTTTATCTGGAGCCCATAGTCAACTCATGGCATGGGAGACCAACGGCACTTTCTCTAGCGTGAGCGAACGCCAAGTTCAAGAGACTCCCTTGATGTAACTTTCCCCGCAGAAAGCAAATGGGAGTGTTCATAGGGGGATCACCTGCCAGGGGTAAACTTTCTGTTTCTGGCATCCCTTCCAGCTGTTGCAGCCCAGCAGCCGGTGTAAAGCGTGGGCAACAACATAGACCGCCGAGTAGACGTTGAAGTCAATGCGGTTCCCTGTCCCCCGGAGTATCTTGTCATAGAGCAACATTTTTGGTAGGCATTGGTCACAGACTTGGTTGCACGTTTCAGCTGCATCCTGTGCTCTGGCGCCCTCTGCTGGGCTGGAGGGGGACCTGGCTCGGAAGTCGGCAAACCCTGGCATAAGCATGTCCTGTGCAGCTACCCCAAAGATGGTGCCGATGCTGGAGATGTTGGCGATGCTGTGCAAGGACGGATCAGTGGCCCAGGCTTCACACGCGATCCACACCAGGCCAGTGACGTTCTGCCGGAGGACCTCTTGGAAGAAGGCCGGGAGAGACAGCTCCAGGGTCAAGACGATGACCACTTTGGCCGTGCTCCGGGCAATCTTCCTGACAATGTTCTCCATCTGCTGGTGGATGCCGCCGTCCTCCTGGTTCGCTGGCTGGACCGATATAATCTCCTGGAAGGCGATACAGGGCCAGGAGGCCTGGGCCCTCAGCGCCTGCAGGTTCTGCTGACCGTAGTCGTCATCACTGGAGAGGACGATGACCCAGTTCCAACGGAACTTCCGCAACAACTGGAGTATGACTGCAATCTGTTGCTCCGTACTTGGGATTGTGCGGAAAGCGACGGGGAAGTCTTTGGGGTTGCTCAGGGCCTGGCTGGTTGCACTGTAGGTGACCTGGAAGCAAGAGGGGAGGAGGAGGAGGAGGAGAAGAAGAAGAAGGAAAGGAGGAGGAGGAGGAGATTGGATTTATACCCCACTTATACCCCACCCTTCACTACCCAAGGGAGTCTCAGAGCAGCTTCCAATCTCCTTTCCCTTCCCCTCCCTACAGCAGACACCCTGTGAGGTAGGCGGGGCTGAGAGAGCTCTGACAGAAATGGCTCTTTTTTCAAGAACAGCTGTGCCAGAACTATGGCTTGCCCAAGGTGCAAGTGAAGGAGTGGGGGATCAAACCCAGTTCTCCCAGATTAGAGTCCACGCGCACTTAACCACCACACCAAACTGGCTTAGAGACCAACAAGATTTGGGGATATGAGCTTTCCAGAGTCAAAGTTCCTTCCATCAGCTTTGACTCTGAAAGCTTACAACCCCAGAATCTTGTTAGGATGAATAAGGGTGAATTGAAAGGCCTGGAACGCCGCTTGTCCCTGAACCTTTTCTTCCCAATTGACAGCCACCGTATGGGGAGCAGGAATCCAAATGCAGAATAGGGGCAGTTTTAAATGCATCATCCTTATTGTATCAACTCCAAATCCTTTTGCTTGGTTTCCCTTGCCCGTGCCCTAGGGTTGAATACTGGGCGGCCATTCCACTAGCAGAGGCGCTTTCCTCAAAGAGTGTCCTGAATCAAGCGAGGGCTCCCCCTGCTGGAGAGGAGCACCTCCGCTAGCAGAAGGTACCCATGCAATTTTACCCCCTGGCTCTTGACGTTCGAACGATTTTCCGTGCCCTCGTAGCGAATGGACCCCATAAAATGTACTGTTTTCCAGTGTCAGTTGTGCATTAACAGATCAGCATTTATATTTAAAAAATGAGGCATATTGTACATATAGAGTGCACAAAAATTATGACGCAACAGATGCAGGGTGTGCAACACAGTCTACAAAATCCGCAGCGAAAAGCAGAGAACACGAACGGCTGACAAAAAATATACACAAAGCTGGAAAAGCAGAAAAATTGGGACCCCCTCCCTGCCCCCCATGGGCAAAGGCACTAGCTGTAGCTCTCTGGCTCTGCATGGCTCTGCCCTACATCCTGGTTGTGGTTACACAGCACACGCTCCGTTCCTTACTAGCCTGGGGCTCATTCGTGCTGCTTGCCTCTTTATGGTCAGAGTCGTGTGCAGGCTACGTTAAATCAAATCAAAATTCTGCACTTTATTCTGCATTGGGACAAGCTGGATTCCATGACCCGAATTTATTTTATTGGCTTGATTTGTTTCATTGATTTTTTACTTTTTAACGGCGTGGTTTTACTAGCTTCATTCCTTAGTCTCGTTTTAGTTGTCAGTAGCCTCAAGCAGGTCCGGGGAAGGAAATTTTCCAGGTAGATAAGAACCGAAACCTGGCTTCTGTTTAAAAGGGGGATTCTCCCAAAGCTCAACTCTACACTTCCGAAGAATCACCGTCTGAACCTTTCTGTGTTGAAAGACAATGTTCCGAGAAAGCAAGATTCAAGTCCAGTAGAAGAAAAAGAGGAGGAGGAGAAAAGACTGGATCTATAACCCGCCCTTCATTTGGAGTCTCAGAGCGGTTTACAATCTCCTTTCCCTTCCCCTCCCCACAACAGACACCCTGTGAGGTAGGAGGGGCTGAGAGAGCTCTTTCGAGGACTGCCCTTGAGAAAACAGCTCTGAGAGACCTTGTGACTGACCCAGGGTCACCCAAGCAGCTGCATGTGGAGGAATGGGGAATCAAACGTGGTTCTCCCAGGTCAGAGTCTGCACTCCTAACCACTACACCATACTGGCTTAGAGACCAACAAGATTTGCGGAAAGATGAGCTTTCCAGAGTCAAAGTTCCCTTCATCAGCTTTGACTCTGAAAGTTTACATCCAAAGAATCTTGTTGGTTGCCGAGGTATTACTGGGCTCGAATCTCGCTGTTCTCCCGTGGCCCTCCGAAAGGAATGTTCTGGGGGGAACCTTCCTTGTCCTGCTGCCAGCCATTACACTGAGCTAGGTGCTCTCCAAAAGGCTCTCACTCACTGGGGAAGGGGGAGGTGCTGCATAAGATGAGGGAGAAAGAAGGGGGTGAGAGGCTGGAGGGGGGCCTAAAGGAAGCGGTGGGGACGTCAGAGCCAGGCTCCACGAATCTGCAGGAGGGCTGGAGAGCAGACATCCACTTGGCACTTGAAATATACATCATTATCAGGGCATTTTTTCCCGAGGGAATGCACCAGGACAGAGTTCCGGAACCTCTTCGTGGAAAGAAGATTTTCCAGAAATGTTGAAAAGTTCATGAGGGACACCAAGTGCCAGTCACAGCTACTGGCGAATCGTCAGGTCCTACAATGCCAAGACCACGGCCATACAGCCCGGAAAATCTACGGGAACTAATGAACTCCAGTCGTGAAAGCCTTCGACAACATATAGTCTCATTTAATGTTAATAAAAAGCAAATCTGCATATTTTCCAATAAAGACATGTAATATTTGTTCATGTCTTGCGGCTCTCGAATATCTGACGTTTATTCTACGTCAGCAAGTCTGGCCACCCCCTGGCTTAGAATCCTGCCTCCAAAACAGCCGTTTTCTCCCATTTGTAGTATAGATTTGATTATAACATTTATTTTCTTTTGATTATTCATATCGTTCTGGTTTTATAGGGTTTTCTTCATAAGCAAGAATTTCTTAGGATGTAATATGGGTCTATTATGCAGTGGGCCTTTCCCTTCTAGGTTGCATTAATTTCTCTAGCTGATGCTAGCAGACGGGAAAGTTAGATATAAAGTTCATGGTTTTTAATTGTTTAGGTTCCAGTTCTGCAGTGTCTGGGTCAAAAAGGATTTTTAGCTCCGTATCAGAGAAAACGCCTTTGTCTGGGTGTATAGAAATCTTGCTTGATAGATTAAGATTACGTAAGCAATTGACGTTGTTGTATAGACACGCCTGCCTTTACACTTGACCAATAAGGGAATTTTTATTTAGATGATGTTTAATTTTTTGTAACCAATTATGTTTTTTGAAGGAGCTGCGGTGGCTCAAGTGGTTAAGATGCTGAACTGCAGGCTGTGGACGGTCAGTAGTTCAGCAGTTCAAGACCTGGGTGCCACATGACGGGGTGAGCTCCCGTCTCTAGTTCCAGCTCCTGCCAACCTAGCAGTTCGAAAGCAAGAAATTGCAAGTAGATAAATAGGTACCACTTTGGTGGGAAGGTAACAGCATTCCGTGCACCTTGGTGTTTAGTCATGCCGGCCACATGACCACAGAAACGTCTTCGGACAGCGCTGGCTCTTCGGCTTCGAAACAGAGATGAGCACCGCAACCCTAGAGTCGGATCTGACTGGCTTCCAAGCAAGGGAACCTTTACCTTTACCTATGTTTTTTGAATATTGTTTTCATGATGATGCTGTGATGATGTCATTTGGAATATAAAATTCCATGTATTTCCTGGTTGGGCTCAGAAAGCCGTGAATGTTGGGCTATCTAGCCTAACCGTTTTCGGATGTTTTGGTTGCAATTCAAACACTAAGATCTTCCTCCTCATTTTTGACTCCATTTTTCCTGGCTGGAAATTTATTTGTACAACACGTGGAACTGATCTCAGTTGTCCGGCGATCCACTGTGATTCCGGGAGGTCTCCACGCCCACTTTTGCCCCGCCAATGCCACCCTGGCTGGAGACGCAGCACCTTACCTGTGGGACGAGGAAAAGACTCAGAAGATGTGCGGCGGTCACAGCGGCCGGTGAGGAGTCTGGACCGATGACCGCCACGACTCGGGGATGATAGTGAGTGTAATTTGTCTGTATCTCTAGCTGGGAGCGGTTATCCGAGAGGAAATAGAGGAGGGGGTGGATGGTATTGGAGAGGTAGCAGACGTCCACCATCTCGTAGCCCAAGGAAATCCCCGGCAAGAGGGTGCTGGAGTTGTTGATCTCTTCCACCGCAAAGCGCATCGCCTGGAGGTAGCTGTAGCTCACCGCTTTGAGCTTGTACCTGAGAGACAGGTGAGACACAGAAGGTGGCGATTCACCCCGGACTCGCAAGCATCGCTGTCTGCAGAGAAGCAACCAACCAGAGAAGCAACCAACCGGATTTCCAGCCAAAGGACGACCTAAGGACCATGGCCCAGTTCCCAGTGCTGGGATTCTTGTGAAGAACCCCAGATTACCTTGGCCTGATCCAAACTGGGACACATGCGATACTGAGATCCCAGAATGTCACTTTGTTCTCTGCCTACAAAATCCTGAGTGGCCACCCTCTGGCTTTTGAGCATTTAACACACATCAGGACTGCAAGAACTGAAGGGTTTAAAAAAAAAAAAAAAGTGGATTATACAAGTAAACCCACACTTGATCTGTGCTAAAGGCTTGTCAACAGATTTAACCGTCATTCTGGGAACTGTTTATACACTCCAAGGGAGAGTTCTCAGTCCTCCTCAAAGCTTTACATTCCTCAGGGTCCTGGGGACCAGTGTTCCCTCTAAGCTGAGTCAGTGTGAGCTAGCTCAGAGTTTTATAACCTCCGGCTCACACATTTTTGTCTTACCGCAGGAAGGAGGGCTCCGGAAGAGCAAACTAATTTATGCAGCGGCCAAATCACTCGCTCACAACTTTAATGCCAGTAGTTCACAAAGTAGAAGTTTTGCTCACAAGACTCGACAGCTTAGAGGGAGCATTGAGTGTTCCCCCCCCCCCCAATAATCTTTTTTTCTAAACTAAAAAGTTCCAGACTGTTCCGGTTTCCCTAACAGGAAAGTTGCTCCGGTTCTTTTATCCTCTCAGCTGCCCTCCTCTGTACCTTTTCCAGCTCTGCTATATCCTTTTTGAGGTACGGCAACCAGAACTGTACACGGTATTCCAGACGGGGCCCGCGCCAGTGATCTATACGAGGGCATGACAACATTTGCCATTATCCCTTTCCTAATAATCCCCAGCATGGAGTTTGCATTTCTGCTGCCACCACACATGGAGGCTGCGTTTTCCTCACGCGATCAGCTACATCCCCGTGATTTATTTCCGTCTCGGTCTCAGCCAGTTGAGATCACATCAGCATATATTTAAAGTTGGGATTTTGTTGTTGTTGTTCCAATGTGAATCAACTTATGCTTTCCTGGGATGAACTTCATCGACTACCGTGTTTCCTGCTCACCCAGTTTTGAGAGATACTTATCATAGAATCATAGAATGTGAGAGTTGGAAAGGACCTTGCAGGTCATCTAGTCCAACCCCCTGCACTCTGCAGGAGCATAGCCGAAAGATAGCCCTGCATACCCACAACATACCTGAAAGATGTCGTCCAGCCTCTGCTTGGAAACGTCCAGGGAAGGAGCATCCACCACCTCCCGAGGCAGACTGTTCCACTGCTCAACCACTCTTACAGTTCGGAAATTTCTCCTGATATCTAGCCGGTAACAACTCCCTCATAATTTCCACCCATTAGATCTAGTCTTGCAATCCGGAGTGAGAGAGAATAGATCTGCACCAGCTTCTATGTGACAGCCCTTCAAATACTTGAAGACTGCAATCATGTCCCCTCTCAGCCTTCTCTTTCCCAGGCTAAACATACCCAACACTTTCAGCCTTTCCTTGTAAGACTTGGATTCCAACCCTCTCACCATCCTGGTCGCCCTCTTCTGGACATGCTCCAGCTTGTCAACATCCTTGCTAAAATTTGGTGCCCAAAACTGGACACAGGACTCCAGGTGAGGCCTGACCATAGCAGAATAGAGCGGAACGACCACCTCCCGTGATCTGGACACAATGCTTCTGTTAATGCATCCTAAGATTGCATTCGCTTTCTTCACAGCCACATTGCACTGCAGGCTCATGTTGCGCTTGTGATCAACCAGAACACCTAGATCCCTTTCACATGTGCTGCTGTCAAGCCAACACATGTGAAATGGATCCAGGTGTTCTGGTTGATCACAAGCTCTTCACAATCCCCTTTGGTTTTCACCATCCTGAACGATTTGGTATCATCAAACCTGGCCACCACACTCACCCCCCCACCCACCCCCACCCCGTTCCAGATCATTTGCTAACGAATTAAATAGCATCAGCTCCAGTATTGATTTGCCCACTTCCCTCCATTGGGAGGACTGTCTCTTTATTCCTGCCATTTAACCCATTTCTAATCTATCAGAGGATCCGCTGTCTTATCCCACGATTGCTAAGCTTACTCAGGAGTCTTTGGTGAGATTCCTTGACAAAAGCCTTTGGAATGTCCCAAGTATATAATGTCTATTGGGTCACCATTGTCTACATGTTTGTTCACTTTCCCCAAGAACTCTGAAAGGCTGGTGAGGCAGGACTTTCCCTGTGCAGAAGCTGTGCTGATTTTTCTTCAGCAAGTTTTGTTCTTCTGTGTGCCTAATAATTCTGCCTTTAGTAACAGTTTCTACCAATTTACCTAAAACAGATGTTAGGCTGACTGGCCTATAGTTTCCTGGGTCCCTTTTAAAGTAAAGGTAAAGGTTTCCCTTGATCGAAAACTAGTTGAATCCAACTCTAGGGGGTGGTGGTCATCTCCATTTCCAAGCCAAAGAGCCAGCGCTGTCCAAAGACTTTTCTATGGTCATGTGGCCAGCATGACTAAACGCCGAGGTGCATGGAATGCTGTTACACCTTCCCACCAAAGCGGTACCTATTTATCTACTTGCAATTTCTTGCTTTTGAACAGCTAGGTTGGCAGGAGCTGGGGTCAGAGATGGGAGCTCACTCCATCACGCGCCACTAGGGCCTCAAACTGCCAAACCTACAGACCTTCCGGTCTGCAGCTCCGCGTCTTAACCTTTGAGCCACCATGGCCCCAGGTCCCTTTTAGACCCCTTTTAAAAAAATGTGTAACATTTGCCACTTTTCCAGTCCTGCAGCACAGAAGCCAATTCTAGCAACCAGTTACAGATCCTGGTTTGAACTGGCCTCGTGGGGTTCAGTCCTTGCAAACCCACAGCTTGGACTGGGACCTCCTTCCAGTGACCACAGAATATCTTTTTGGGTGGTTGTTTGGGTGAATTCTGAGAGTATGAAAACGAACGGCAAGCAAAAGCCTTAATCAGTGCACTTAACATTATTCCTATTTTAAAAAACACAAGAGCGCTACATACACCTCGCATATGACCCCATAAAGTAAGCCAGGGTTACCCCCTCCCACGTGGCAGAACAGAGGAGGGCGAAGGTTAAGTGAGTGCGGCCAGCCTGGTGAGTCTGTGGCAAAGGCCAGGTCGGACCCCAACTCAGATTCTCCCCTCCCCATTAATTGGGCAGGTGGGACCCCACCCGTGCATGCCCCCCACCCTCTTCCCAACCCTCCCCAGCATTCTCCCTCCCTCCCTTGTACTTACTCTTTGCAGACAGGCACCAGGGAGTGGCTGAGGTACGGGCTGCCCACCACCTCGGCGTGTAGGGAGAAGAGCCCCCCCAGAATATAATCCCCAGCCAGGTGGAAATGGGAAGGGAACGTGCCGTTGAAGCTCCCCGCAGCAACCAGTGCTCCGAGGAGGCAGGCGGCCACCACACTGGCAAACCCCATGGTCCTCGGGCGTTCTCATACTGACAGGTGTCAGCGGTGAGGAAGATGGATGGGCCTCCCTGGGTCACTCCGGCCCCCCCAGGGCTGCTTTGCATCCACGGGGGGGGGGGAGGGCTCCTTTGCATGCATTTCCATTTCCCCAGCTGCTGCAGGATCGCAGGCAGAGAGATAGAGAGAGGAGGAGAGTTGGGTTGCAGGCAGTTCAGGGCTCGGTGGTTTCCACCAAGGGCCCCCCTTCTCCTCTTTGAACTTGCTCTCGTTGGCCTAGCGTGGCCAACTTCAGCGCTGGGCCTTGGAATCCCCCAGAACTGCAAGAGAACTCCTGCTGCTGTGAACGCAGGCAGATCGCGAGGGGGAGGGGAGGGCAGGGAGGGCTGCCTCAGTGCTTGGTTCCCGTGGCCCTTTCTTACACGCCCAGGGGAATGCTGATCACCACTTTGGGGTCAGGAAGCAATTTTTCTCCAGGCCAGTTTGGCCATGGATCCTGGAGGTTTCTTCTCATCTTCTGGGCATAGAGGAGGGGTCACTGGAGGTGTGTGGGGAGGGAGGTATTTGTGAATTTCCTGCATCATGCAGGGGGTTGGACTAGATGACCCTTGAGGTCCCTTCCAACTCTGCGATTCTATGGACAGAGATCAGTTCCCCTGGGGAAATCGGCTGCTTTGGAGGGTAGACTCGATAGCATTACACCCTGCTGAGAGCCCTCCCCTCCTCAGACCCCACCCTCTAAATCTCCAGGAATTTCCCAAACGGGAGCTGGCGACCCTATTTTCACCACCACCCCAGCCAACATGAAGAACTAACACTTAATCGGGGCCCAACTGGACTCTGGTAAAAGGAGAAACCCCAGGAAAAAATCAGCAGTGATTGAAGAAGCCCTCTGGACTACCAAACCCAACCCCAAGCAAGCTCCAGCCATGACCCCCTGTGGAGGCCTGATGGCCAATGTCCCCTCTACGCTGAGTTAGTGTGAGCTGGCTCAGTTTTTTCAGCCTCCGGCTCACACATTTTTGTCTCAGCTCAGGAAGGAGGGCTCCAGAGCAAACTGATTTATGCAGCAGCCGAATTTGCTTGCTCACAACTTTAATGCCAGCAGCTCAAAAAGGAGAATTTTTGCTCACAAGACTCCACATCTTAGAGGGAGCACTGCTGACGGCAACGATGAAGTGTGCCCTTACAGGGCATCAACACCGCCCCATTGTGCCACCCGAAAAAGGTCCCTGCTCGCCAATGCTCCCTCTAAGCTGTGGAGTCTTGTGAGCAAAAATTCTGCTTTGTGAGCAACTGGCGTTAAAGTTGTAAGTGAGCCATTTGGCTGCTGCATAGATTCGTTTGCTCTGGAGCCGTCCTTCCTGAGCCAAGACAAAAATGTGTGGGTCGGGGGCTAAAAAGCTGTGAGCTAGCTCACACTGACTCAGCTTAGAGGGAACACTGCTGCCCGCTAGCCCTGGTAGGGATGGAGATCCCTGGACAGAGGCAGTCTACCTCAAGAGGGCCAGCAACGGAGGCGGCCAGTGGCCTTCTAAGCTCTGCTTTTCTCTGACAGAAGGCTAGCCCCGTCCTGCAGGGCTTTTCTTGCATTCATGTAGCAAATAGAGCTTGACACAGCTTCGAAACCCCTTGGAGGATGGAGAGGAGAGTAAATCCAAATCAGGCTGATCACCCTGCCGGGGCTCAAGCCAGCCCGCCCCCAAACCTCTCCTTTCCCCAGATCCCAACCTCAAAATCCACCTGGCAAGATCCGCTTTCGCCTCTTCATGCAAATCCGCGGATTGCTCAGTCAAGCGATTCCACATTAGCATGGTGGGAGCTCACGGTTCCCATCCAGGAGGTGCAGTAAATGCTTTTCTGTGGTGGAGACAGCACCGGGGCGGTGGAGGAAGAGCTCTCAACCGAAACTGCCGTCTTGAGAAGACGTCTGATCAGGAGGATTTCAAAGGGTCTTGTGAGGAAGTTTGTCGGGGGACTTGAGATCAGAAACAGCTGAAAAGCACTTGGCCTGTCCCCGTACTTCATCACAAGAGCCCTGCTGGACCAGACTAGAAGAAGATCCACTGGGCCCCTTTCCTTTTTCCCCACAACAGCCAACCAAAAGCCCCCGACTGCCTACAAAGGGGGCGGAAAGGCTTCCCCACTTCTCCTCCACCATACGTCTTTCTAATCCCCTTTTAAAGCTATCTAACCTGGTGGCCGTCAACACATCCTGTAGCAGTGAGTTCCACAAGCATGCATTGTGTAAAACAAAACAAAGAGACCCTTTGACCTGTCCGGAATCCCTCCCACCATTTTCATTGGGTTATCACTCGTGTCCAAGGAAATTCTGCTATGAAACAGACCCCACCGGCAGAGAGGGGATCCGTCTGTCTATCCATGCACAGACACCACTACAAACAAATCCACCAGTTCCACCTTCCAGGCCATGTCACCGAATGCAGCTCTCCCTCTTTGCCTAACGGAACATGAGAGAAATGGGGGGAGGCACCCAGGGTGGGGAGGGGTGAAACTGGATGGGGGATACACTTCCGGGTAACAGTGTGTGTGAGCAAGATCTTGGGGTACGGGTGGACCATAAGGTAAATATGAGCAGCCACTGTGATGCAGCATCAAAAAAGGCTAATGCGATCTTGGGGTGTACCAACAGAGGCATAACATCCGAATCGCAAGATGTCATAGTCACTGCATTGATACACTGCGTTGGCCAGGCTGCACCTGGAGTCTTGTGTGCAGTTCTGGAGGCCTCACTTCAAAAAGGATTGGGGCCAGAACGGAGCGGGTGCAGAGGAGAGCGACAAGGGTGATCGGGGGCTTGGAGACCAAGAAGCCCTGTGAGGAAAGGCCGAGGGACTTCTTGGGAAGATTCAGTCTGGAGAAGAATTGCTCTCTTGGAGTATTTGAAGGGCTGTGTCACTCAGAGGAGGGCCGGGAGCTGTTCCCGTTGGCAGCAGAGGAGAGGACTTCCAAGAATGGGTTTAATTTACAGGCAGGAAGGTACTGGCTGGATATGAGGAAAAGCTTTTTTACAGTTAAGAGAGTTGAGCCACAGTGGAATCAGCTGCCCAGGGAGGTGGTGAGCTCTCCCTTCCTGGCAGTCTTGAAGCCGCGGCTGGACAAACACTGGTCCGGGGTGCTCTGGGCTGATCCTGCATTGAGCAGGGGGTTGGGGTAGATGGGCCCTTCCACCTCTACGATCCTATGATTCACCCAAGAGACATGCTAAACATAACAGGCTGTTATGTGGACTGACTGCCGGCCACTCTTGCGCAACCGAAACTGCCTCGCCTTAAGCGGTCGGATGTGGCACAACCTTTGGGCACGTCCAAGAGCCCGGTTCGGCGGCATCCCTACTCAAGTGTGCAGTCTTCTCCGAGGTCCCACTGCCCAAAGCGCACATCAGGTCCTGGAAAGATTTGTAACCAAAACCCCAGTATTGCGCTGAGTCGCAGTCCGCGGGTTTTTCCATCCCGTCGCCAACACACTGGTTTGTTTGCATGCATTTCCCTGATCTGGGCTTCACCGTGGAAGGGGTCATTTGGAAATGCGCCGGTGAGACAACTGGTCCCGCGGACCCCCTCTCGGGGCCCTGCAACAGTCCTCCGGCACAAGGGAGGGGGCAGGGGGGCTCACAGGTCACAGCAACAGCTCGAAATAAGGAAAGGCTCCACACTGCAGCCGTGCCGAGTATTATTTTTAAAATCCTTTATTAGCAGTAATCACCCACGGAGCACAAACAGCCCATTACATTCTGAACCCAGCCAGCCAGCCATAATTGACATTCTTTCGGGGAGGGGACTGCTAGAAACACCGGCAGCTCCTTGACCTGCTACACAAAGGGTCCAAAGCGACCCAGTTTTCCATCAGGGTAACGAGTCCCAGGCTGGGAGCTGGCTGATCAACGGGACCTCATTGTCAAGGGTGCGGGGTCCCCCCCTCCATTGCAGTAAATCCAGTGTTGAAGCCTTCAGCCCGAAAGAGTCACAGAGCCCCCCGGGCTTGGATAAAACTGACCATTAACGTAAAAGGGCCCTTTGCAGAGACGCCGAAGGCCCAGTCTGTGCAATAAAAGGTCTAAATGATTCCTCTCGGACGGAGGTTCCGGCTTCCTGCGCTTTTGGACCGGGCAGGGCCTCACCGGTGCGAACCCGGCCGTCGGGAAAAGCAAGAGGACTGCCGCGTGAACAAAAGGCACTGACTGAACGGAACACACATCCGAGCATTGCCATGACAGGAAAAGCTCCCGGCTTTAAAATGCTAAAAAAGAAGAAGACCGATGCCTTCGAGCCAAGATCACTCAGTGGAATCTGTGGATTTGGTGGCTCCAACTTCATCTCCATAAACTCAAACAGGACTAGGAGCTTAGCAACACACACAAACACACACTGAGGGCACGCAATTGATTTTACCACCGCCTTTTAAATAGGTTGTGGTTTACACAACATGTATCCTCACTGGAGGAGGGGGCAGCAGTCATTCAAGCCGTCAAGAGCTTTAAAACTGGTATTCAGTGCTCAGCGCATTCTTCTTTCCAGTTTGTAAGAGCTGGAGCCAAAACACGGGCCAATGAAACCCCTGGACCACCTTCCCCGTCAAAACGCCCTCCAGCTATGACTACAACATCCACCCTTTTCCTGCTTCAGGAAGGAGATGTCATGCTCGGACCCTACATTGACCAATAGGGGTCATATTTTGGAGCCAATCCTACCCAGAATTCCACAGGGCTTCAACTTGGCCCCTCTTGGCTGCTTCTAAAGCATTGATCTGATTCTATCAAAATCCTTTCCGGGCTCTTGGCCGATCTTCTAGGCAGTTATCACCTCTTCCTTCCACCAGCACTTCTGACGCTTGCAGGGCTTGCTCTGGCTTGGGGTGAGCAGACAAACCAAATTTCGCTCTGTTCCCCAAAGCGGGGCGACAGTTTAGGACAGAGAGAAGAGGGCATCAGGCATTTCGGAACTCAGATCCATCCCAATGTAGCACTTTGCTTGGCTTGGTTCAGAAACTCACCCGAGCTTAGTGAGTAACAGCGGAGGCGATGCAAACCTCTGGGGCGGTCGTTTGTAGAAGCCAGTTTAGTCACCATTAGTTGAAAAGACTCCCCAGATGGGAACTGGGTCTCCCAAGTGGCTACGGGGGGGACGGGACGGACAAATGTAGCTCCTACTTCCTAGTGTGCATCTTCAAAAAAAAAAATCAGCTATGGTGAAGCCCGTAACAGGTCAGAAATTGCACCGGTAATGCAACAGTGGCATCTGCCAGGAAGGCACTGGGAGGGGGTTTCACTGCATGTACGGGTACTTCCAGTCCCCCAGGGGCACGTGGGTCTCCTTGACAGCCAGGGGAGACGTCCAGCGCAGGATATAGTGGGGACTCCCAGGTTTGTCATTGGTTCCTGTTTGCAAAAGAAGAAGAAGAAGAAGAGATTGGACTTATATCCCGCCCTGGCCTTCCCTACCCAAGGGAGTCTCAGAGCGGCTTCCAAACTCCTTTCCCTTCCCCTCCCCACAACAGACACCCAGTGAGGCAGGTGGGGCTGAGAGAGCTCTGAGAGAAACGGCTCTTTTTCAAGAACAGCTGTGCCAGAGCTTGTGACTGACCCAAGGTCACACCAGCAGGTGCAAGTGGAGGAGTGGGGAATCAAATCTGGTTTTCCCAGATTAGAGTCCGCGCACTTAACCACCACAACAAACTGGGAGAGATGTGTAGGTAACGTGTGCTGAAAACACCAACTCCCTTTTAGAGAAAGCCAAGAAGGCTGCTAGGCCTCGTGGCTCTAGAGAAAGGACTTACGAAACTTCCCAATCAATCCTCCCTCTAAGCCGTGAGCAAAAATTCTACTTTGTGAGCTGCTGGCCTTAAAGTTGTGAGCGAGCGATTTGGCTGCTGCATAAATTAAGTTTGCTCTGGAGCCATCCTTTCCTGAGCTAAGGCAAGAATGTGTGAGCTGGAGGCTAAAACACTGTGAGCTAGCGCACACCAACTCAGCTTAGAGGGAACACTGCCCACGGCTTGGCCTGGTCAGTCAATTTGGCCTAGCTATTGCAGGCCCAGCTGCCTTTCCAAATGGCGGGCTGTGTTTGTTTTGTTGTGTTGTGTTTCGGGGGGGGGGGGGGTCTACTCAGAGAACTTCCAACCAATACTCCTTCTAAGCTGTGGAGTCTTGTGAGCAAAAATTCTACTTTTGTGACCTACCGGCATTAAAGTTGTGAGCCAGCGATTTGGCTGCTGCATAAATTAAGTGCTCTGGAGCCAGAGGCTAAAAAACTGTGAGCTAGCTCACACTAACTCAGCTTAGAGGGAACACTGTTCCCAACCCAAAAAAGGTGGGAGGAGAAACGGCAGTGGCTACCGAAGTAGGGCTTTGTTCAGCCTAGTTCAAGTTTAGACTGAGATATCAGCCCCAAAACCAATTGCTGACTGTACTATTATGCTAACACCACCGACGTCTCGCCACCGCCATATATGACCACATTATGTTGCATTTTATACTTCTATTTATATTTTGACTTGCTTGTTTTTTATTTGTTTAACAAATTTTTATGCAAGCTGCCCTGAGCATGCTTTCGGCAGGGAGGGCGGGGTGTAAATTAAAATAAATAACTAAATAGTTCCCAGCACCTGGTACTCCAAGGTATACTGCCTCTGAACAGGAGGGCTCCATTACACCTTGCTGGATTTGGCCCAAAGGGTCCATCTAGGCCAGCCTCTTGTTTTTAAAGAGCAGCCAGCTAGAGGCTCCTGGGAAGTCCACCAAGCAGGCCACGAAGGCATCCTCTTCCCACTGCTCGACCCCCGCCCCGTGAGCCCCTGAGAGAGAAAACTCTTCACTTCCCCTCCCACACACAAAAAGTCGCCCCATTTCGACCGACAGTACCTGAGGCACGAGAGCCCCCGAAGGGCTGCTGCGCTACAACCGAGCCGGTCGACTTGTCGTTGATGTAGAAATTGCCGGCTGCGTTGCGGAGGAGTTGCCTGGCTTCGGCAACGACGGCTCTGAGAGAAAGGAGAGAGAAGAGAAATCAAACTCTGTAGGCACCTCAGGCAGTACTTAGAGAAGAAGAAGAGGTTGGATTTATAGCCCGCCTTTCACTCAGAGTCTCGGAGTGGTTTACAAACTCCTTTCCCTTCCCGTCCCCACAATTGACTCCCTGTGAGGTAGGCGGGGCTGAGGGAGCTCTCCTGAGGACTGCTCTTGAGAGAAAAGCTCTGAGAGAACTTGTAAGTGACCCAAGGTTACACCAGTAGATGTATGTGGAGGAGGAGTGGGGAATCAACACCGGTTCTCCCAGATTAGAAGAAGAGATTGGATTTATACCCTGCCCTTCACTACCCAAAGGAGTCTCAGAGCGGCTTACGAACTCCTTTCCCTTCCCCTCCCCACAACAGACATCCGGTGAGGTAGAAGAAGAAGAAGAAGAGATTGGATTTATACCCCGCCCTTCGCTACCCAAAGGAGTCTCAGAGCGGCTTACAAACTCCTTTCCCTTCCCCTCCCCACAACAGACACCCTGTGCGGTAGGCGGGGCTGAGAGAGCTCTGACAGAGACTGCTCGTTTTTCAAGGACAGCTCTTATCAGAACTAAGGCTTGCCCACGGTCATCCAGCCAGGTGCAAGCGGAGGAGTGGGGAATCAAACCCGGTTCTCCCAGATTAGAGTCCGCCTGCACTTAACCACTACACCAGACTGGCTTATCAATCTATCTAGCTTGCATTTTTAGTCCCCCCGTCCCCCCCCAGGAACTCAGGGATGAATCCCTTTTCCGTTTTATCCTCCATTGGTGTAGACCTGCCCTGGGCCAATCCGCTGGCGGTTTGAATCCCAAAGTTAAATCATAACGTGACTGTCTTTTGGAAAAGGGGAGAGAGAAGGAGAGAGGCCGGTCTTGGTGCTCCGGGGCCCAAATCTCGAGAAACCCCGAAGGAACTTTCCCTGTGGCTCCTTGCAAACAAACGGCTCTAACTCATACGCAGAGCCCCGGCTGCAATCCGTCCGCTTGAACACCTGATCTGGCACCAGCGGTGGGGATGAGACCAGGGAGGGGGCGGGAAGGGGGGCTCCTTACTTATCTTGGGCAAAGACTGCCCCCGTGAGGCTGTATGGAGAAGTGCTGTCGATTAGCCGGAGGACATCTCGGTATTGCTTCTCCGGGTACACGTAGACCGTCAGGACGGGGCCGAAGATTTCCTGCATGACAGCGGGAGAAACAGAGAAAGGTCAGGACGGAGGGCTTTCTCGCAAGGAGAACCGTCTTGAGGGCTGCCTGAATTCCTACGTCACACCCAGAGCTCCCCCCGTGTGCTGCAGTACGTGTGCGTTTTTTGGGGGGGGCACAATAACAGCAGCTGACGGCCACTTCGAGGCTCACCTCCTGCATGATGGGGTCTTTCGGGTCCCGGGTTTCAATTATGCAGGGCTGGATAAAATAGCCAACTGTGTCGTCGCATTTCCCCCCGGCAAGGATGCTGAGGTTGGGCGATGTCTCGGCGTGTTTGATCCACTTCTGGATGCGCCCAAAAGACTGGAAAGAGCAAAGTAAAGAGCAGCTGTGAGCAGCGGCCTGGGCCGTCCCTCACTCCCCTCCCCTCATGGCCCCACAGAGGCCCAGGTTCTAATCTCTCCCACTCCACGCCCCAGACCAGTCCCTCACGCTCTGCCTACCTCACAGGGTTGTTATGAGTATAAAATGGGGGAGAGGAACCAGGCATTTTCTACGGCGGCACCTACTTTTCTTTCTGTTAGGCAGCAGACCAAAACACAACCTTTTTGCCTCAGCTTCTGATCCGGGGTTTTATCTTACTACCTTCGTAAACGGGCCTGTTTCTGTTTTGCGGATAGATCTTTATGCATTAGTTGCCGTAGATTTTCCAGGTTGTGTGGCCGTGGTCTTGGCATTGTAGGACCTGACGTTCTGCCAGTAGTTGTGACTGGCATCCTCAGAGGTATAACACAGAAAGAGGGAGGGCTCTCTGTGTCAAGGATCTTTACAGCGGCTTAGGTCCTATGGCTTCTTCTGGGATTATTATGCTGTTTTAACTGTAGCTGCCTCCAGCAGGACTCTGCAGAGGCGGCACAGAAATATCCTATGCAAATAGATTAAGGTACACTGCCCTGGCTTCCTTAAAGGGAGGGAGAAGGAAAAACCCAACAGACTGAAAGTCCTAGTTGAGGAAGAAAAGCCATCAGAAAATGGGTGAAAGGTTTAAGAAATGCTGCAAGTGAACGGCAGAGCAAGCCGTGACAGTCAGGCACGCTTCCAGTGGGAGAAATTCCACGGTGGAGGGCCCACTACCAAAAAGTCTGCTACCCATCTCAATTTGCAAGCATCAAACCCCCCCCCCCAACACAGTTCCTGGTTCTCTCCAGATGGAAGGGAACATGCTGCCCAATTCCTTATTCTTATTGTGGTTCCTTTCAAAGAGGAAAGCCCCTTTTCATAGAATCATAGAATGTTAAGAGTTGGAAGGGATCTTGCAGGTCATCTAGTCCAACCCCCTGCACTCTGCAGGAGCACAGCCGAAATATAGCCCTACATACCTACAACACACCCAAAAGATGGTTGGACAGCCTCCGCTTGAAAACTCCCAGAGAAGGAGCATCCACCACCTCCCGAGGCAGACCATTCCACTGCTCAACCACTCTTACAGTCAGGAAGTTTCTCCTGATATCTAGCCGGTAACGACTCCCTTGTCATTTCCACCCATTAGATCTAGTCTTGCAATCTGGAGCAAGAGAGAATAGATCTGATCTATCTTCTACATGACAGCCCTTCAAATACTTGAAGGCTGCAATCATGTCCCCTCTAAGCCTTCTCTTTCCCAGGCTAAACATACCCAGCTCTTTCAGCCTTTCCTCATAAGACTTGGATTCCAACCCTCTCACCATCCTGGTCGCCCTCTTCTGGACACGCTCCAGCTTGTCAACATCCTTCCTAAAATGTGGTGCCCAAAACTGGACACAGGACTCCAGGTGAGGCCTGACCATAGCAGAATAGAGCGGAACTACCACCTCCCGTGATCTGGACACAAGGCTTCTGTTCATGCATCCTAAGATTGCATTACCCCCAAGAGTCCAACTTACAGAAGGAGATTAGATTTTTAATTGTAAGATAAAAGTTGCCCTGACGTGGCTGGCCCAGGCTAGTTCGACCTTGTCAGATCTTGGAAGCTAAGCAGGGTCGGCCCTGGTTTGTATTCGGATGGGAGACCAACACAGAATTCTAGGGTTGCTACCAATGCTTCCCTCTAAACTGCGGAGTCCTGTGAGAAAAAAATCGACCTTGTGAGCTACTGGTCTGAAAGTTGTGAGCGAGCAGTTTGTCTGCCGCATCAATTACTTTGCTCTGGAGCCATCCTTCCTGAGCTAAGGCGAAAATGGGTGAGCCGGAGGCTAAAAAAGGGTGAGGTAGCTCACACCAACTCCGCTTAGAGGGAACACTGCTTGCTACAGAGAGGCGGGCAACGGCAAACCAACTCTGAACGCCCCTTGCCTTCAAAATCCCACAGGGTCGCCATTAAGTCGGCTGAGACTTGGCGCCATTCCCCACCACCGCCAAGTCAACCTTGGCTGACAAATTTGAGGTTAAAACATATAAGCAAAGGTATCACGAAGAGGACAGGTGACGGGCCAGCGGCCATCTTGAATGCCAAGAGGATGCTGGGAGATGCAACGTGCTTCCCAGCCGGCCCGCACCGGGCCCCCGAACCCGAAGGGTGTGACAGGCGATCAGCTCCATTCAACAGGAGAAGCGGAAGACTTCAAAGGATTCCCAGGGCCGGGAAGGAAAGCGTGGAGACGGAGGGAGGAAGAGCGGCGGAAGGCGGAGGTGGCGGCAGCCGCCGAGGTTATCATTATTGACAGATGCCTGCTCTTAAGCTGTGAAAATACGTTTTTAAAGAAAGCATTTGCCGGCTCAGCCGTAATCTCAGCAGGGCTTCGCTCGGCAAAAGGGAAGTAACGGAGCTCAACTCCTGAGAGGTGGAGATAGCAGGCGGTGGGAGGGAGAAGCTGGGGGAAAAGCCGGGATATGGACCACGGAATGGAATCGGGAAGGAGAGAACAGGGTGGGCGATCACAGAGCCCGGGCTAAAGAAGAGGCTGAGAGGCACGCTCCCCTGGAGACAGACAGACCCTCTGTGGCCCGTACCTTCTGGTCGATCACAGCAGAAAAGAACGTCTGAAAATCTTCCACTGGCTAGAGGGAAAAACCAAAGGAGAGAGACAGTGAACAGCATGGCGTTGCCTGCATCCTCCAAATGCCCACCAATCAATTTTTGATTATTGATTATTTGGTCTCATGCCCCTTGAGAGTCAGGGTGGTATAGCAGGGAACTGAGCGGCAGACCGGAACAGAGGAGGCCTCAGTTCAAATCCCTACTGGGCTGCAAATTCACACCCACCTCAGAGGGCTGTTGTGAAAATACTATGGGGAAACTATCACAGTTGCTACCTGGGGCTCAAAAAACACGGCAGAAGTCGAACCATCCCACAGCGTAAGCACCCCCCCTGGAACAATCAGCAAACAGGCAAAATGTTCACTCACACGACGAAAACGTTCGCTCACAAAAATTCGGCAAGGTGTGACTTTGGAGAACGTAAGAACGTAAGAGAAGCCAATGTTGGATCAGGCCAACGGCCCATCCAGTACAACGCTCTGTGTCACACAGTGGCCAAAAATACCAGGTGCCATCAGGAGGTCCAGCAGTGGGGCCGGGACACTAGAAGCCCTCCCACTGTTGCCCCCCCCCAAGCACCAAGAAGACAGAGCATCCCTTGCCCCAGACATAGAGTCCATTATAAGAACATAAGAGAAGCCAGTGTTGGATCAGGCCAACGGCCCATCCAGTCCAACGCTCTGTGTCACACAGTGGCCAGAAACACCAGGGGCAGGAGGTCCAGCAGTGGGGCCAGTCAGAGGAGACCACATTGAGCTAGGATGGGCAGAGAGACAACGAGACCTGCCTGAAACACGGGGCTCGTCCCTTCCCAGAACTGGCTCCAGCAGGGGCAGTCCCACCTGGTCAATCGAGAATGGTTTTCTACATTGTCTATGAGTTGATACGGGAGCTGGCTTCCTTTCCTCTCTCTGCCCCCCATTCCATTTTGGGTCCTATGCTGTCGGCAGTCATTTGAAATTGTAAACCACCTTGGCTGCCCGGGCAGAAAAGTGACATATAAATGTACCACCTAACTGTGAACAACCTACCGGCCTCAGTCTAAGCTGGCTTTACTGAGAGGGGCTTTGGCACAAGGTTTGATCTCGGGCGGTCTCTCCCTCTAGAAGTCCCCTCTGGAAGCCATTGCTAGGAAGGGACCTTCTTTGCCCGAGAGCCCGTCGAGGTGCCGGGTCAGAGGAGACCAGACTGAGTAGGATTGCAGCTCTGTGCTGGGAAATGCCTCGAGATTTTGGGTGTGAAGCCTGGAGAGGCTGAGGTTTGGGAAGGGCCCTCGGCAGAATATAATGCCATAGAGGTCACCTCCAAAGCAGCCATTTTCTCCAGGGGAACCGATCTCGCCCATCTGGTGGTTAACTGCGGTAGTGGGAGATGTCCAGGGGCTAAACTGGAAGTTGGCAACCCTAAGACCAAATGTACAAACAACCAGTGAGTCACGGCTTCAAACAATAGGTAACTCAACCACTGCAGAAAAGCTGTAATAAAGCGCCTAAACAATCCCAAATCTAATAAACCTGATGTATTATTACAATGAGTACATTCAATATGATATAAATATAGTGCAAAAGAGGTCCATAAAGAGCCATGATAATGGTCGACAAAGTTCCCCAGAATATTCGTTTCGCTCGTGAAGACTTCATCTGAACAAGGACCATTAATTACAGAACTGTGTCTCTTGTCTTTCATCCATCATTGAATGTAAATTGTACATTTTCACCAGGAATTATTCCTCATCTTTCTACGCACGGTGAAACTCAACGGGAAAGACAGAAAAGTGCCAAAGAGACACAATTCTATAATTAATGGTCCTAGTTCGGATGAAGTCTTCATGAACGAAGCGAATATTTATTCCGAGAAACTTTGTCGACCATTGCAATATTATACCACGTTTATTAGATTGGGATTGTTTAGCGCTTTATTACAGCTTTTTTCTGGTTGTTGAATTATTTAACCCTAAGACCAAGCCACAGGGGCCCACAGGCCTGCACAAGAGAAGAAGACGGCCTCGTGGGGAGGGGCCACATCTCGGACATCTCCAACAACCCCACGCTGCGGAGATGGAACACCCATTCCTTCAGTCCCTGGAGAGTCACCAACACGAGGCTGACCCTGGTCTGATGCAACCTGGTGATATACAGCCAGGCGGTTCTCTTTCTCCGGGGGTGGGGGGGGATGCAGTCTCATATCCGGGGTGGGCGGGGGGCACGGCACCCTTTTTCAATTAGTCCATGACTGTAATCATTCCTTCGGCACAAACTACTACAAGTTAATTTCTAATCACACCCACCAAAAGGACAAGACAGAATACCGGGGGCTGCGGGGGGGTGGGGGGCGCAACCAAGGGGAGGGAGAACCAGTGGATAAAGCCGCTCCTTCAATAGGTATTAGCAGCCAGCCCGCGCAGCCCCTAATCCCATCAGCCACCCGTGGAGCAGCAAAGCCCTTCAGCGGGCGGGTGGAGCGCTCACGTCTCCCACTTTGATCTTCTGGTGTTCCTCCAGGAGCAGGCCTTTGATGCGGGGCCACAGAGAATCGGGGGCGTAAAGGCGGGAGCAGGCCGAGCACTTCTGGCCGCCGTACTCGAAGGCGGAGCGCAGGGTCCCGCTCACCACGCTGGGCACGTCGGCCGAGGCATGCACAAAATGGAAGTTCTTCCCGCCGCACTCTGAAGAGGAAAGAAAGAATTAGGACGGGGGGGGGGGGGGACAGGCATCCGCTTCCGTGTCGGCCCCAAGGGGTCAAAGGAGGGGGACACCACTCGGGCAGACACCTGAACCTTCACAGGTCTTGAGAGCCAGTTTGGTGTAGTGGTTAGACACACAGACTCTAATCTGGGAGAACCGGGTTTGATTTCCCAACTCCTCCTCCACATGCAGCTGCTGGTGCAACCTCGGGTCAGTCACAAGTTATCTCAGAGCTGTTCTCTCAAGAGCAGTTCTCGAAAGAGCTCTCTCAGCCCCACCTGCCTAACAGGGTGTCTGTTGTGGGGAGGGGAAGGGAAAGGGATTATAAGCCGTTCTGAGACTCCTTCAGGTCATGAAGAGCAGGGTATATATCCAATCTCTCCCTTCGCTTCTTCTTCTCGATAAGCTTCTGCCTTCCCAAGATGCCCAGGGCAGCTGTTGTGTGGGCTTGGAGCAACAGACGGCGATAAAAAGGGCTCTCCTGTATCATGCTGGAGTCCCCGCAAGGGCAGGATTCTACCTCTCACTTCAGCCAACTAGGCACCTTGGGAAGCCCAGAAGTAGGCCACGAAAGTGACAGACCTCCTCTACTGGCCCCCCCCCCATGCTGAACAACAGGTATCCGGAGGGACACCATCTCTGTACCTGCAGGTCTCATGGAGACACCATAGGCAGCAGCCATCTGTGAATCCTACGTGAATTTGCTTCCTCCCATTATAAAGCCATCAGCTACCACTACATCTTGTGGCAGGAAGTTCCACAAGTTCATTATCTGCTCCGTGAAAAGGAACTTCCTTTCACATGTCTTGAATTCACTGCCCATCAACTTTGTTGGGTAACACCAAGTTCTAGTATCATGGGAGAGAGGGAAGGAGAGCTCTGATTGCCCCAAATTTTTCTGTGTATAAGAACATAGAAAGAGCCCTGCTGGATCAGACCAGGGAGGGTCCATCCAGTCCAGCCTCCCGTCTCACACAGTGGCCACGCAGTTCCTCTGGAGGGCCAACAACAGGGCAGAGAGGCCGAGGCCTTCCCCTAATAAGAACAGCAGAAGAGCCCTGCTGGATCAGACCAGGGAGGGTCCACCTAGTCCAGCATCCTGTCTCACACAGTGGCCAGCCAGTTCCTCTGGAGGGCCAACAGCAGGGCATAGAGGCTGAGGCTGTCCCCTAATAAGAACAGCAGAAGAGCCCTGCTGGATCAGACCAGTGGTCCATCCAGTCCAGCATCTTGTCTCACACAGTGGCCTTCTCCTGATAAGAATGTAAGAAGAGCCCTGATGGATCAGACCAATAGTCCCTTTAGCCCAGCATCCTGTCTCACACAATGGCCAACTAGTTCCTTCAGCAGTCCAGCAAAATGGCATAGAAGCCAAGGCATTCACCTGGTGTTGCCTCCTGGCGCTGGAATTCAGAGGTTTGGTGCCTCTGAACGTGGAGGTTCCCTTCAGTCACCACGGCTAGTAGCCACTGACAGACCTCTCCTCCATGAATCTATCTAATTCTCCTTTAAAGCAGTTTATTCCTGTAACCATCAGTACATCCTCTGGCAGTGAATGCCACATTTTAATCACTCTCTGTGTAAAGAGGTATTTTCTTTTGTCTGCCCTGAACCTACTGCCTATCAGCATCACTGGACACCCTTGAGTTCTAGTATCTGGGGAAGGGAGAAAGATGATGTCATGTGCAAAGCTATGCTTAACAATATAAGGTGTAGAAATATTCTTATATAGAAGAAGAGGAAGAAGAAGAAAAAGAAGAAGAGGAGGAAGAAGAAAAAGAAGAACAGATTGAATTTATACCCCACCCTTCACTTGGAGTCTCAGAGCAGCTTACAAACTCCTTTCCCTTCCCCTCCCCACAACAGACACCCTATGAGGTAGGTAGGGCTGAGAGAGCTCTGAGAGAACAGCTCTGACAGAACTATGGCTTGCCCAAGGTCATCCAGCAGCTACATGTGGAGGAGTGGGGAATCAAACCCGGTTCTCCCAGATTAGAGTCCGCACACTTAACCACTACACCAAACTGGATAATATAACAGTCCATTTAAAAAGGAGGAGAGATTTGCCCATTTATTGTTTGGTTGTTTATTTTTGGTGCTTGTTGTTAATAAAAAGAAGAAAGCTGTGTTAAAAAAAAGAAAAGAAAAATGATGTCATGCAGAACAACAGTTTCCAGAACACCTACTGGGAAACCAGGGGGGGGGGCGAGGGCTGGTTCTGGAAAGCTCATCCGGATCCTACCATGAGACACTCAGGAATGACAGACAAACTTCTCCGAAGGACAGCTCCATCACCCCAGCTGATGTTTCCCTGCAACATGCAGCCTCACATGCACCCCCTCCATTCCCATGTGGAATCAGCCAAGCACACAAGCTCGGGCCCCGCCCACGTGGACAGGACATGCGCCACAAAATAAAGCCCCCACGATGACAGAGACCCAAGAGCTTCTACAAGGGGAGGCAGCTTTTCCTCTTCCCTCCCCCCTAAAATATTAGAGCTTGCCCCCCTCCGATGAAGTTGATGGGCACTAAATTCCAGACAGTCAAAAGGAACCAGCCATCCAGGCAACACATAATTCCCCCGTGGAACTCACTGCCACAAGGTGCCAGTGACAGCCACTAGCTCAGGCGACTTCCAAAGGGAGCTGGACAAATATTTGGCGGTAACCAGAACTGTGCACAATATTCCAAAGACGGCCACAGCACAGATCTATACAGGAGCATTACAACAGTGGCCGTTTTATTCTCAGTCCCTTTCCTAATAATCCCTAACATAAGAGTTTTGCCTTCTTCACCACTGCGGCCTGCTGGGTGGACACACTTCCACTGACCCATCCACTACGGCCCCAAGTTCTTTTTCCCCTCTCACGCTCAGCAAGTTCAGACCCCATCAGCTTATATGTGAGGTATTCATGTAGAAGATTTCTATGCCGCCTCTCCAGGGAACTTGGATCAGAGCTGGTTTTCAGTGGCTTTCCACCGCTAAGCGTCAGTCACAGTAAGAGCAGGTTTTTCAAAGTCGGCGAAAAGATCTTGGAATTCCCAAAAACGGTGGCAAAGCCCCCTCTGGCAAATCTGGAAAACTGCAGCCACAGTGGATACTGAAGGTGCCAAATTGTGAATCTACAATCCACTGGTTCCCAAAGTGGGCAATACCGCCCCCACGGGGGCGCTGGAACTATCCAGGTGGGCTGGAACGGTCCAGGTGCAGACCCACAAACTGCATCTTTTTGTCCGCTTCTTGAATGCAGATGTCCAGGGGGGCGCTGAGTGGTTTTTTTCTGGAAAGGGGGGCGGAAGGCCGAATACGTTTGGGAACCTCTGCTAGCACAATCAAACTTGATTCAACGGGGGATACTTCCCCAACTGACCTTCACAAGCATGAGAAAATTCCCTTCTGTGTTCGGCAGTAAACACTGCCAAACCTCCAGGACAAACTCCTTTCCCTTCCCCTCCCCACAACAGACACCCTATGAGGTAGGCAGGGCTGAGAGAACTCTGAGAGAACAGCTCTGACAGAGCTATGGCTTGCCCAAGGTCATCCAGCTGCTGCATGTGGAGGAGTGGGAAATCAAACCCGGTTCTCCCAGATTAGAGTCTGCACACTTAACCACTACACCAAACTGGATAATATAACAGTCCATTTAAAAAGGAGAAGAGATTCGCCCATTTATTGTTTGTTTGTTTGTTTATTTTTGGGCGCTGAGTGATTTTTTTTCTGGAAAGGGGGCGGAAGGCCGAATACGTTTGGGAACCTCTGCTAGCACAATCAAACTTGGTTCAACGGGGGATACTTCCACAACTGACCATCACAAGCATGAGAAAATTCCCTTCTGTGTTCGGCAGTAAACACTGCCAAACCTCCAGGACACGATTCACGTCATTACAGCCACCACATGTCCCAGCAGTCAAAACAGATGGCAGTTGCATCGGGGAGTGGAGGAGTGAGAAGAACCGTCCACCTTCACGCATGGGAGGAGAGAGAAACACACACATCCCCTCCCCCCCCTTACCTCCAGCCAGCCGTGGGAAGGTGCGATACCTGTCCAGGTTTTCGGAGACCTGTTTCCAGAGGCGCTTGAAGGTTCTGAAAAGGGGGAGAGAGGATGGAATTTCACATTACCGAGACACTGTCGGTTTGAAGCCGTTTCTGATTCGTCTTGAAGTAAACCGGTACAGGGCTGCCATTTCACACATGGCTTTCCCTGACCGGAAAAGAGCCGAATCAGAAGCGGTTTGGCAATTCAGATTGCACCGCTTTGTTTTCCCGCCGGTTCCCGCCATGCCTTTTTTTAAAAAAAATGTTCGCTTTAGAGCGCTATAGCGCTATAGTGATATAAACAACACTGCAGGCATTCCAATGGGGTTGCTATGATGCTATTGCGCTATTGCGCTATAGCGCTATAGCGTTATAGCGCTCTAAAGCGAACGTTAAAAAAAAAAAAAAGCCGCAGATCGCCCACGCGGGCGAAAAAAGGCGGGAAAAAAGCGTATCGGATCCGGGAGAAGAAACTGATGACTACTTGGAAGCGGTTGACAGGTAAAACGCTTCAGCCCCGTTTCCTGAACGGGACAGAAGCGATTCTGTGTGAAATTACAAATATATTCCGGTAGGGAACCGGTTCTAAAACGGTTCTGTCTGAAATGCCAGACCAGAAACCGTTTGGGAACCGTTCCTCTTCCGGATTATATCATCTGTCTGAAATTCCCCAGGGAGACAGTGAACGGTCCCGATGAAGAAAAGGCACGGAAAGCGTCTCCATCTGCAGTGAGTTCTGCAGGACCAGACACTGGGTGAAGCACACCCCAGCTCAACAATTCCTGGCTCCTTCTGCACTTCCCCCTTGCTGACCTTTGGGCCTGGAGCTCCTCCGCCCTACACGCCCACATGGCACCACCTCTACCCCCCCCCAATTTCCTTTCTGAAATACACCTTCAGAAAACAGAGAGACCCCCCCCTTGATCCTGCGGCTCACACATTCCCCCTTCAACGTCAAAGATGGCAAGCTCCTGGGTCAGGGAACTGGGGGTCAGTTTAAGTCTTGCCCTACTAGTGCCCTGGGTACAGTAAACACAAGATAAAAAGGTCACCCTTTGGCATTTTTAGACTCTACTTCCCCTACCCACAAGGACTAGGAACTTGATTCCCCCACCACCCCGTTTTAAGGACTCTCAAGTCAGCTAAATTCGCTTTTCTTCCTTGCCTAACTTTTTCTCAGCAGGTGCCTTCTTCCTCCAGATGGGGGGGGCTGTTTCCACCCCCCACACACATCCCAGCCCCTCTCTCCTGCTTCTGCTCCCCCCCCAGCCTCTGATTCCGAAGGCCGCAAGACTATTAAAAAGCACGGAGGCCTCCCCGCAAAACCTCTGAACGCGGCTACGGTTGGCTGCGCCTCTCGCCTCTTAAAGATGGGGACCTCATAAATTAGCACCAGCGAGTGGAACTCCTGGTGTGAGGCCATTAGCATTTTTATTGTTTTGAAAAGCAGGGGTTTGGTCACACTCGGAATCAGAAAGAGGCAGGGGGGTGCGTTGGAGAAGGCGCCAGGGAGAAAGGACTGAATCGTCTCTCTCTCTCTCTGTTTGCCTGTGCGGCTACAGACAGGAAGTAGAAATTTACAAACAGGAAGTGTGGCAAACATGACTTTCAGCACAGAGGCTGGAATCTCATCCTTCTTTTTTCAGAAAAAGGGAGGAAGAAGAAGAAGAGAAAAGATTGGATTTATACCCTTCACTACCCAAGGGAGTCTCAGAGCGGCTTCCAAACTCCTTTCCCTTCCCCTCCCCACAACAGACACCCTGTGAGGTAGGTGGGGCTGAGAGAGCTCTGACAGGAATTGCTCTTTTTCAGGAACAACTGTGCCAGAGCTTGTGACTGACCTAAGCAGCAGCTGCGAGTGGAGGAGTGGGGGAATCAAACCCGGTTCTCCCAGATTAGAGTCCGCGCTCCTAACCACTACACCAAACAGGTGTGACATATCCCTACTATTTTCATTTCAAGTTTCTTTTATATAGCTTTTCTATTTGATATTGTCTTAAAGAGAGCCAGTTTGGTGTAGTGGCTAACTGCGTGGACTCATAGCTGGGAGAACTGGGTTTGATTCCCCCTCCTCCACTCACAGCTGCTGGATGACCTTGGGCAAGCCCTAGTTCTGTCAGAGCTGTCCTTGAAAAAAAGCAGTTTCTGTCAGAGCTCTCTCAGCCCCACCTACCTCACAGGGTGTCTGTTGTGGGGAGGGGAAGGGAAAAGGAATTTGCAAGCCGCTCTGAGACTCCCTTCGGAAGTGAAGGGCGGGCTATAAATCCAATCTCTTCTTCTTCTTCTTCTGCTTCTAAATGACATATTTTAACACACTTGAATGAACACTAGCAAAACCTGGGATTCGCTTAGCTGGGACAGACGTTCTAGGAGGAGTTTGTGATATCTTTATATATAAGCTCATGGTTTGTATCTGTTTTCAAATGACTTATTGCTTACTCACCCTGGGACCTCGTTACAAAATCTCAAGCCGCAGGGCACCAGGAAAAACCCGTCTGTCTGTCTGAGACCCTGGAAAGCCGCCGCCAGCCCCAGGGGGCAAGAGAGGGCAGGATGGTCCAAGGGTGCCAGGCTCAGCATAGGGTACAGTGCTGTAGGAAACGCTCTGGAAACTCTTGGAGGATTGGCTACATTAGGGGGGGTGTCACCTAATATGCAAAGGAGTTCCTGCTACAAAAAGAGCTCTGACGATCACAATGTTATAGCTTTAGCCCTGACGGCCCAGGCTGGCTGGATCCCAGGAGCTAAACAGGGTCAGCTGTGGTTCATTCTTGGATGGGAGACCGCCAAGGAAGTGCAGGGTTGTTAGGCAGAGGAAGGCAACGACGAACCGCCTCTCCATGTCCTTGGCCCAGGCTAGCCCAGAGGGCTGCAGTGGCTCAGAGGTTAAGACACTGAGCTGCAGACCAGAAGGCCGGTAGTTCAGCAGTTCGAGACCCGAGAGTGCTGCATGACAGAGTGAGCTCCCGTCTTTGGCCGCAGCTCCTGCCAACCTAGCAGTTCGAAAGCAAGAAATTGCAAGTAGATAAATAGGTACCGCTTTGGTGGGAAGGTAACATTATTACGTGGGCCTCGGCATTTAGTCATGCCGGCCACATGACCATGGAGAAGTCTTTGGACAGCGCGGGCTCTTTGGCTTGGAAACGGAGATGAGCACCGCTCCCTAGAGTCGGATTCAGCTGGCTTCCGAACAAGGGAAACCTTTACCCTTACCTTTAGCCCAGTCGCAGAAGATAAGCATGACTAGACGCCGAGCCGCACGGAACGCTGTTACCTTCCCACTGAAGCAGTACCTATTTATCTACTTGCAATTTCTTGCTTTCAAACTGCTAGGTTGGCAGGCGCTTAAAGGCATCTCTGCAACATTTTGCCCTCCCATTAAATGTTTCTGGCCCCTCCTCATAAACAGCAGCGTGTGGAACCGCTGAGCAGGGCCCCCTCTGCCCCTCACTCACGGCACACTGCCGGTGAAGTTGAGCCCGCAGAAGTGCTCCGAGGCCGTCACCGTGTCGCCGAAAACGGGGCCGTCGGCTGGGACAAACTGGATGACGTTGGGAGGGAGGCCGGCTTCCAAGAGGCTCTTGTAGACGGTGTAGCTCGACAGGATGGCCGTGTCGCTGGGTTTCCAGAGGACCACGTTACCCTGGCGGTGGGGGGGGAACGGGACAACAGAAACATCAGTCCTCTTTCGGAAGCCTCTCCTTAGACCCCAGAGAAGGCCAGCCCAATGCTAGATAAAGGAATTTAAAAAAAACACTGCATGTTCTTAAATAGGTGAATGCTCCCTCGAAGTTGTGGAGTCTTGTGAGCGAAAATTGTATTTTGTGAGCTACTGGCATTCAAGTTGCGAGCAAGCCATTTGGCGACTGCATAAATTAGTTTGCTCTGGAGCCCATCCCTTCCTGAACGAAGACAAAAATGTGTGAGCTGGAGGCTAAAAAGCTGTGAGCTAGCTCACACTAACTCTGCTTAGGGGGAACACTGGAAGGAGGTAGGGGGGATAGTGTGGGAATTCTACTAGGGTTTCCTAGTTACCCGCAGTTAACTCAGATCTGTCCCAGGGATCCAAGCAAACCAGTTCTAGAGGAAGCTGCAAAGAACATTACTGGATCAGACCGATGGTCCATCTAGTCCAGCATCGTTTCCACAGTGGCTAACCAGGTGCCTCCTAAAAGTCCTACATGCAGAGATAGGCCAAAGTGTCCCCCTGTTATTCCCTTCCCCCAGCAACCGGCTTTCGGCGGTACACTGCCTCTGGAAATGGAGGCTCCATTCTGTCATCATAGCTAATAGCCATCAATGAGCCATTCTCCTGCATGGTCTAATTCCCTTTTAAAGCCACCCAGGTTAGCAACCATCGCTATGAGAATTTCTGACTTCCTATGAAATTCTGTAAAGTTGTTATTTAAAATAAATTAAATTAAAAAAGCCCCCAAATGCTTCTCTTTTGATCCTCAGCTCAGCCGTCAGGAGGGGCCCCCAGACGGCTGGCTCCGGCGATAGAGCCCACGCAGCAGAAGAGCCCTTCTCCTTAAGAACAGCCCAGCCACCGCTGGAAGATATGGCATCCCGGATGCTCACCATCAAAGCGGGAGCCCCTGCCAGGTTTCCTCCGATGGCGGTGAAATTAAAGGGAGAGACGGCAGCGACGAAACCCTGGAGGAGTGGGGAGAAAGGGATGAGCGACACGCTGCAATCGGCAGGCTCCCAAGAACGGAAAGCTTGTCAAGGAAGGGGGCGGGACGAAGGCGCCAGCCAGCCGGGGGACCCACCGGAATGTCCTCCGCTTCTCTCCTGCACAGGGGGGTGGATTTTCAAAGGAACACAGAAAGCCGCAAAAAGGGATACGGAGTCCTGAATTCAAACCTCTGCTCTCAAGCTTTTATCTCTTTGGCAAGTGGCTAGCCCTCATGAAGATAAGCCCAGGAGCTGGGGAAACTGGGGGGGGGGGGGGCAGGAGCCAGGACTTCCCCTCCCCCAAAACTAGCAAAAGAAGAAATCTGAACAATGGCATCATTTGGAAGTGGGAAAAAGAGCAAGAGGCCAGTAGCACCTTAGAGACTGACAAAACTATCTGAAGAAGTGAGCCCTGACTCACGAAAGCGCCTCCCCGGCAACAGATATTGTTCATTTTGAAGGCGCTACCGGCCTCTTGCTCTTTTCTTTTACTACAGACAGACTAACATGGCCGCCCTTCTTGATGATTTAAAAGGACGGGGAACGCACCAGATTTGGGGGGGGGGGGTTTGTAGAACACGCGGCCCTGCTGATGCGGGGCCACCAACAGCAAACAGTGAGAAACGGAGGAAGGCGAACAAAAGGACTTGAAGGGCTGTCGTACAGAGAGGATGGGGCAGAGTTGTTTTCGGTTGCCCCAGGAGGTTGGACCAGAACCCACAGGTTGAAATTAAATCAGAAGAGTTTTTGGCTAAACACTAGGAAGAACTTCCTGGTGGTTAGAGTGGTTCCTCAGTGAAATAGGCTTCCTTGGGAGGTGGTGGGCACTCCCACTTTGGAGGTTTTCAAACAGAGGCCAGATGGCCATTCTGAGAAGGAGGAGGAGGAGGAGGAGGAGGAGGAGGAGAAGAAGAAGAAGGAGGAGGAGGAGGAGGAGGACGAGGAGGAGGAGAGGAAGAAGAAGGAGAAGAAGAGGAAGAGGAAGAAGGAGAAGAGGAAGAAGGAGAAGAGGAAGAGGAAGAGGAGATTGGATTTATACCCTGCCCTTCACTACCCAAAGGAGTCTCAGAGCGGCTCACAATCTCCTTTCCCTTCCCCTTCCCACAACAGACACCCTGGGAGGGAGGCAGGGCTGAGAGAGCTCTGACAGAAACTGCTCTTTTTCAAGGACAGGTCTGACAGAACTATGGCTTGCCCAAGGTCATCCAGCAGGTGCAAGTGGAAGAGTGGGGGGAATCAAACCCGGTTCTCCCAAATTAGAGTCCGCGCACTTAACCACTACACCAAACTGGCTCTCCTGAACTCAGGCAGATCCTGAGAGGGAGGGCAGAAAGGGTTGCCTCAGTGCTTCGTTCTCACAGCCCTTTCTGACACGTCCAGGGGAATGCCGATTGTCACTTTGGGGTCAGGAATGAATTTTCCTCCAGGCCAGATTGGCCCAGGGACCCTGGAGGGGTTTTTTTGCCTTCCTCTGGGCACAGAGCAGGGGTCTCTAGGGGAGGAGGGGCAGGGAGCTGTGAATTTCCTGCATTGTGCAGGGGGGGCTAGACCAGATGACTACTGGGGTCCCTTCAAGCTCTATGTGCCTAACCACGGTCCCTGCCCCGTGGGGCTTATTCTTTGCCAGGCGGGGGGGGGGAGGGATGGGGGGTGAGCACACATGTGGTTCCCCAGGCTCAGGCGTTTCAAGCAAGCGTGGGGGCTGAAGAGACATGCCGAATGACTTTGTGGAAAGAGGCTTCTGAGGAGGGGTGGAAGGCGGGGACAGGAGGTCATCAGGCAGGTGTGTGGGGCTTAGAGGAGATTTCAAAATGGGGATGTGAAGGTCACAGGCAGGGGGGGACGAAGGAGCTGAAGTGTGTGCCATCGCAGAATCAGAGAATCACTGAGTTGGAAGGGGCCATAGAGGGCATCTAGTCCAACCCCCTGCTCAATGCAGGATCAGCCCAGAGCATCCCTGTCCAGCCACTGCTTGAAGACCGCCAGGAAGGGAGAGCTCACCACCTCCCGAGGCAGCTGATCCCACTGCTGCACAGCTCTGACTGTAGAAAAGTTTTCCTTCATATCCAGCCGGTACCTTCCCGCCCTTCGTTTAAACCCATTCTTGCGGGCCCCTCTTCCCTGCTGCCAACGGGAACAGCCCCCTGCCCGCCTGTACGTGACAGCCCATCAAATACTTCAAGAGAGCCACCCTGTCCCCTCTCAACCTCCTCGTCTCCAGACGGAACATTCCCAGCAAGTCCCTCAGCCTTTCCTCCCAGGGCTTCTTGGTCACCAGGCCCCCGAACGTCCTCCTCGCTCTCCCTCATCCACCCTGGCCCCATTTTTAAGAATTTAAAAGTTGGCCAAGCACCCTTATGCAGGGAAGTCCAACCAGAACTACTTCACAATGTTGTTGTGAGGATATAACGGGGGGGGGGACACCTATGTTTGGAATGAAGGAAGGGGGGGAGGAAATCAAAACAACCGAGGAAGAGGTCCACAATCCCAGTTCAAACAGCCCCCGCCCAAGGCTGGGCTCAGAGCCCAGGATCAGCCGCCCCAGGGGCCGCGGCCCTTCCCCCCACCTCCAGCCCCCGGTACACCATGCTGTTGGTGCTGGGGGGCACGCTGAGGGGCTGCTCCTGCTCCAGTTCCAGGGCGTATTTGGCATTGAAGCGGAAGAAGTCGATCAGCTCCGCTGCCGCGTCGATCTCTGCCTGGATGACCGTTTTAGCCTAGAAGAGAGAGAGAGTCGGGGGAAAGATCGCAACAGTCTTCAAAAGGGGAAGAAGAAGAGGTTGGATTTATGCCCCATGGCCCTTCACTACCCAAAGAAGTCTCAGAGCGGCTTCCAATCTCCTTTCCTTCCCCTCCCCACAGCAGTCACTTCATGAGGCCGTTGGGACTGAGCGAGTTGCGAGAGAACGGTGACTGGCCCAAGGTCGCCCAGCAGGCTCCATGTGGAGGAGGAACGGGGAATCAATCCCGGTTCTCCAGTTTAGAATCTGCCGCTCTTAGTCACTACACCACACCACACCAGCTAGGTGAGCAGGGCCCTCCTCCTGGGCCCGTCCTGAATTCTACCCCTGAGAAGAACCACAAAGCCAGGTTTGCTCAGGTGAAATTCTTTGTGTGAACGAAGCCCAGAGGACAAATGGTGGCCGCCAGTCCCAGCCACGGCTCCCACAATCCCTTGCACCACCCACCAGGTTTCCAGCCTGGCCACCGACACCCCCTCGCCTCACCTGCCCGACCATCGTCTTGGCCAGCACTTCCGCCCTCCGGGGTCCACTCAATATGTCGGAGGCTTTGAAAAAAATCTGTGCCCGGTCTTGGACGGGCCGAAGGTCCCACTCCTTCCTTGCGGCCAGGGCAGCGTCGATGGCTTTGTTCAGCAAGTCCTGTTTGGCGGGCAGAAAAGCCACACTGCGGCACCGCATCCAACAGAGGACACCCGCCTCCCACAATCCCTCCACCTGCTACCTGCCCCTTCCATCCTCCACCCTGCCCAAGCTTCCCCAGTCATTCTGCCCAGATCCTGTTACATGTTCAGCGCTAGACCCAAGCCTTTTTATCAAGCCACAGACTCATGCAGACACACAACAGACACCCTCTTCTGACGACAAGCCCGTCTGCTGCAGCTCTTCATCAGGAGTGACTGAGCAACCCAGTCACACCTGATGGAGGGAGAGATGGCACTTATCCACCTCTGCAGCAGACACTGATCAGTAGGGAAGAAGTAGTAAATCATGCAGAGATGCAGCAGGCAGGCTCCTCTCTGGGCAGGTACTCACCTTATCGGCATAGCAGTATTTGGCCACTTTGTGTGAATGCTTAAAAGGCTGGAGGAGAAAGGAAACAGAGCTTGAATGCAGGCTCAGTGAAAGAAAGAAAAAGCGTTTTCGAGGTAATTCTAAAGTCCCCAGAGAAATTTTTACCGTGTTTCATCAAAAATTAGATTACAGTGCATTATTCGTGGATTATTAAATGTTTTAATTGATAATGTCAGGTGGTACATTCTTTTCTGGCTTTTATATTTGGTAAGATGACTTGAATGCAACCTTGGGCAGGGACGCAGCAGAAGTATTTTAAATGAAAAAGCCACAAAATCAAATCAACTGATCACCCGCAAGGCTGCTGCTGAAACAAATTTGGGGAAAGGCCGGTTCCCTGGACTCCAGTCTGCTTGCAAAAGCATCTGAATTTCCAGCCTGGGTCTTTTTTGGAATCACCTGTGCAGTGATGGATGCTGGTGGACAGAGGAGGGGGGAAGAGTGGACTTGCCAAATTAACATTACTGTCTTTGTTTTCATCATCAACAAGATTGCATTTTTAAAAAAGTTAAGCTCTCCCTTTCTCTTGTTTTTAACACGTCCTTTGGAACAAAACTTCAGAATCGAAATTTTCAGCGGCAGATTCGGACTCCCTGCCAGTTTTGAAAACGGGACGAAATCAGATGGCCAGCCCTGGGCAAGCGGGACTCACCGACACTTGATACCGCACGTCTGCCGTCCACACCTCCTCACCCCCCACGACACACGGGATTTCTTCTGTCTTGTCTTTCAAGTCATTCAGAGCCTGCAAAGAAAAGAGGCACAATAAGCACCATCCGATTTGTAGCCCTGGGAGCCAGAGGCCACAAGCTCCAGAAGAGGAATTCGCACACACACCCCCGGGGACAGTTTCTATCAAGGAAATGTCCCAAAGTGGAAGAACACTGCCACGCCTGGTGCCACGGCCCTGATCGATCTCAGACCCCACTCTGCCTCCCCGTGTCACTTTTCAAGACTAAAGTGTTTTTGGGGATCCCACAATCCGGCTCTTTTGAGATCAGGACAGGGTGCAGGAAGAGGGGTGGGACGCGCCACCCAAAGGATTATTAGAGACCTTTCCCTCTGCCAGACTTAGCAAGGATGCTGAAAACACAAACCAGGGAGGAGGGGAGGAAGATGAAGGGATCCCCCCCCATACCTTCTGGAGAGCCCGTCGTTCGGGCTCCCTGGCTTGAACTCCAAGATGGGTTCGTTGGTCACCTCCACAGCCGCACAGTGATGCCATCGCAGCCTGGAGGAGAGGAAAGAGGCTGGTGGTTCATTCGGGTCTAAGTCAAACATGGGGAGTCCCACTGCCTTCTCAGAAAAAAGCAAGACTCCATCAGCACCTTCAAGACTAACAAAAATTGTGTGTGTGTGGGGGGGGGGGCCTTTCGGGAGTCACTGCTCACTTCCTCAGTCACTGCCAACCCAACATGATATTTATGTAGCGCTTTCAGCATTCACACCGATCTACAGAGATTACCCTTGCTGAAATCTCTCAGCCTCTTTAGTTAGATCACACAACACAGGGCTTCATAAGAAGATCCTGTTTATTGGTAAATCGTAACTAAAGACACGTCAACAGCTTGTGTCAGGAATGGCCGTGAGTAATGGAGGCCCCCCCCGACTTACAGTGAATTCAAACAACCCCCTAGATTACTTGAAGCCAATGAATATAACTCGTGCACATGGGCAAAGCAAGCGGGCATAGAAGAAAAGCAAGTTAAAACCCGTTGATTCCCAGCGTAGTGCCCAGCAGCTGGAAACACCACAAGGTCAGACTAATGATAACATAAAGGGAAAGGGAAAGGTTCCCTTGCTCGAAAGCCAGTCAAATCCGACTCTAGGGTTGCAGGGCTCATCTCCGTTTCAACGCCGGAGAGCCAGCGCTGTCCGAAGACGTTTCCGTGGTCATGTGGCCGGCATGACTAGACACCAAGGCGCACGGAATGCTGTTACCTTCCCACCGAAGTGGTACCTATTTATCTACTTGCAATTTCTTGCTTTCGAACTGCTAGGTTGGCAGGAAATGATAACATACAGACAGTAAAAAGAAATGATGAGAGGCCCAGTGGAGAAAGTACTCCCCTACACTCCATACTAATGACAGGGCTCCCTGACAAAATCCTTACAACATTCCTATGAGGTAGACCAATAGAATCTCCCCCTCCCATATTGCTGTTGGGAGTTACCGAAATGTACGGAATTAACTGTCCCAGATGCAGTGACAGGTGCTGCTGGGCAAGACGGTTTTTTTTAAAAGGGCTGGATGAGTCAACAACTATTAAATGCGGCAGCTATATGGAACCTCCATGTTCAGAGGCAGCGTACCTCTAAATAGCAACCACTGAGGACCGTAACAGGAGAAATTGGCCTCTGTGACCCACCTTGTGGGCATTTGGTGGGTCCCTGTGGGGAAAAAAGATGCTGAACTAAATGAACTTTTGGTCTGATCCAGGAGGGATTGGAGTGGTATAGGAGTTAGAATATTAGATTCCTGAGGTGCCTAGGAGACTTAGGTTCGAATCCCCACAGGGTCAGGGGCACTTGCTGGGCGGCCTTAGGCCAATTACGACCTCTCAGCCTCGCCCGCTTCACAAAGTTATTGTTGTAAGGTTAAAATGGAGAACGAGAAGAATGCTGAAAACTATTTTTGAGTCCCCACTGGGAAGAAAAGCAGGGTTGAAATACCTGACTCAGTAAGCTTCTTATGTTACTTTTTGTGAACTTTGTACAAGTCTCAAAGGCGTTTTGTTGTGGCCCAGTGCAGAAGCCAAGCCCACGCCGGCTCACGCTCTGGCTGGGAGACAACGACAACGAACCCGTGGGGTCAGGCAAGAAAGGTCTTTTTGCACACAAAACGTTCTTCGGAAGGCCACGCTTCAGCACATCCATCCTTCCAAATGCCTGCTTTTTAAGCCCAAAGTCCAGAGTGGGAAAAGTTTGGTCGGCAGACTGCAAGTCACAAGACCCCGCTGCATCCCAATACGAAGGCCAGCCGTTGGGCACGCCTGAGATCTGGGCAGTCGGCACCTGGCACACGGGAGGAACGTCAACTTCAAGCAAATCCAGAAGCAGTTTGGAACAAGGGAAACAGACCAGCTGCGTGTGTTTGCTTTCCCCAGACAGCAGCTCTTCCTCACAGAGCTCCTGGCCGCCTTCCTATCGCTTGCGACTCCGATAAGTTCAAGCCCTCATTAGCTGCGATAAGGGCCATAAGGAAAGGTGTGGGACAGATAAAGAGCGCACACGTCCTTAGAGGGGCAGGGCAAGGAAAGTGGACTCAGGAGAGATATGGGAAGAGCTTCTGGAAACACAGCGGCTGAGTAGGAGACCTCAATTTAGGACAGTGGAGGGGGGCTACTTTCCAGGCCCCCACCCCCACCACACACAAACACTTCGGGTTCAGCTCCGTGGCATTATATCTACAATGGCTGATCCGCGGATGAAGATTAAAGTGCCATAAAGCAATTGAAGCTTTTTATTATAACAACTGATGCCAAGTAAAAATTGTTTTACTGCAATTTCTTTTTTGGAGCCCTGAATGCTTTGCCGCTGCTTCTCTGGCTGCCTGAATTTCTTGTTCCAGGGAGATTTCAATGATATTGTTTTGTTTTAGGAAGACTGACCCGTCGCCTCTGAAGAGTTGGGCGCCAGGCCCCAAATGCTTGTGCTGGAATATCATCATTATTATGATGATTTGAAACATTTTAATGCCACCCTTCCCACCCAATCAGGGGTCCACGAGGCAGCAAATATTTTTTTTAAAAAATCAAAACATCTGAGCAATTAAAAATACAGCTCAACTTGTAAAACAATTCAATTAAAACCACACAAACAGACCGCATTAGAAGGCGGGCTTGTATGTCAGACTGGAGGGGACGTCAGATGGAACAAAAGAAGTCTTCACCCCCAGGGAAAAGACACCGGTAGAGGGAGGCAGGCCAGTCTCCCTGTGGACAGAGTTCCGAAGATTCGATGCCACATCTGAGAAAGCCCTTTTCTGGCCTGCCACCTGTAGGGTTACCAGCTCTGGCTTGGGAAATACTTGGAGATCTGGTGAAGCTGGAGGTTGGGGTTTGGGGAGGGGAGGGGCTTCAACTGGGCATAATGCTATAGCGTCCACTTTCCAAAGTGGCCGTTTCCTCCAGGGAGACTGATCTCTGTCGCCTGGAGATCCCAGGAGATATCCAGTCACCACCTTGAGGTTGGCAATGTTAGCCACCGGCCTAGCTTCAGTTGGAGGGAACAACCAAGGCAGGGCCTCCAAAGATGACCGGAGTGTACAGGTAGGCTCATATGGGAGAAAGCGGAATTTAAACTGTGTTTGTCCGTAAGGTGTCACAGGACTTCCGTCTACAAGCTGCCTTAGAAACCTTAAGCGAAGAGCAAGGGAGAAATATTGATAGAAATACAGAAAGAGGATTCCTGTAGTTCAGCATCCTGTGCCCCTGTGGGGGTAGGGAGAGATAAAATAAATAAATGACTAAATAAATGCTGTCAGGAAACCCACCCGCAAGGGGAACAGGGGCCAAAACTCCCTCCTGTCCTTGGGTGAGGGCAGGTGGAAAAGACTTCTCCCCTGGAAGGACGCTGCCTCTGGCAGTGGAAGCTCCATTTAGCACAGCCGATGGGCTAATCCCTTTCGGAACGGGATAATGAGCATCCTCCAAGAAAGGTATGCCAGTCTGGTGTAGTGGTTAAGTGCGCGGACTCTAACCTGGGAGAACTGGGTTTGATTCCCCCACTCCTCTGCTTGCACCTGGCTGGATGACCTTGGGCAAGCCATCGTTCTGACAAGAGCTGTCCTTGAAAAAGAGCCGTTTCTGTCAGAGCTCTCCCAGCCCCACCTCCCTCACAGAGTGCCTGTTGCAGGGAGGGGAAGGGAAAGGAGTTTGTAAGCCGTTCTGAGACTCCTTTGGGTAGTGAAGAGCAGGGTACAAATCCAATCTCTTCTTCTTCTCTTCTTTCTTATGGTTCAAACCCCACAGGCTGAAGCTTCAGCCCCATAGTTCAGTTTCACAGGCTCTGACCCTCTGACCCTGCTTGGTGCCTGGAATGCAACTGCAGGGGGGGGGACTCCACCAGCTGATGAAAGGCCAGAATCCCTCCTAGGGGGGGAGGCTTGCACAAGACCAGCAGAACATGTTCCTGATCCTTTTTCTTTCTGTTTAAGCATTAAGGCCCAGTGGCCTGCACTTTGAGGTGTGTGTGTGGGGGGGAGTTTCTGGGTCTGGGCAAAGGCCCAGAAATTCAAGGTCCGCTGCAAGTAGACACTGGAATCCGGCTGCTACACTTTTGGGGTTGCCAACTCTGTGTTGAGGAATTCCTGGAGATTTGGGGGTGGAGCCTAGGGAGGGCAGGGGCAGAGCAGGGGAGGGACATCATGGGGGGGGTGATAATACCACAGAGTTCATCTTCTCAAGCAGCCATTTTCTCCAGGGGAACCAATCCCCCGTCTTCTGGAGATCCGGTGTAACTCTGGGAGATCTCTCTGGGCCCCGCCTGGAGGTTGGCCAGCGCTACATGCTAGGGGCAGGGGGAAATTCAGAGGACACCCCCCCACACTGCAGCTGCTTCCAAGGCACACAAACCCCACCCCGAAGGTTCAGCACTGCAATTGTGAAAGTGAAAACGTGGTCGCAAGAAGGAGGGAAGGAGGGGTTGCTCTAGATAGAGACCGGGACTGCCTCACCTCGAAAAGAAGGGGGCCCAACCTTGAGTTGAAATAGCCGGGGGGCGGATAGGGGTCCTAAAGACAGGGCGTGGGAACTATCCTACACAGAACTGGGGTGTGTCTGTGCGTGTGGAGGGATGGATGAGAAGGGTGCGGAATTGCAAAGGGGCAGAGAGGAGAAATGGATATACCCCCCCCTGCTGCCCTAACTCAAGCAGAAGGGACCCCTCCTCTGCCTGGGAGATACAGACGGGAGCGCCCTCCACCCGTCCCGCTGTAGTGTCCATATAGGGGAAAGTTAGTCCGACTCCAGACACCCCCACCCCCCTGCACGGGCTGACCCCAAAGGAAACGCAGCGGACTAGCAAGACCCCCTCCCCAGGAACGGGGGATCCGCTACAGAAATGCCACTGACAAAAGGAACTCCCCCCCCCGCATAAAACGCAAAAAAGCAAAGAGGGTCCAGCCGATGAAGACCCCCCCCCTTTGCACTGACAGAGGGGAGAAAGCACCGGATCCCCCCACTGCTTCAAGGGGGGGGTCAGAAAAGAAGAGGAAAGCCGCCCGGGCATGCGCACACGCCCCAATGCAGCCCCCCCCCACTCACCCCACCCGGGGCAGCGTCCTCCGCAGCAGCGGCAGCAGCAGCATGTTCCTGGGCGGGGAGGGCGCAGAAGGGGATCCCCAGCCGGGGCGCCGCGCACGCCGGAGACGGGAGAACCCTGGTCGGACCGGACCATCCGCATGGAGCCGGGGGGGGAAGCTCTCTACACTTTCACTATCCCAGGGAGGGAGCGAGACGGCTGCTGCCTGCCCGACCCGAAGCTTCTTTGCGGAGGAAAACAACCCACTTAAAGAAAAAGGAAAATCTCCCAGAGATCAGAACAGCCCCCCCCCTTTCTTAGCTCAACAAACGCCCTCTCTCTCTCCCCCCTTCAAGAGCAGCGTATGGTCTCGTCCTTTCTTCTTTAAGGAAGGGGGCGGGAAGGCGTCTCGGCCAATCAGAACCTGTCCCTGCAACGCCCCGTCCAATCAGAAGGCGGCCTCAAGTTGCAACCCCCGCTTGAAGGGCTGAAACTGACCGAGCCCAAAGATGCCTTTAGAGGGGGGACTAGCGGGGGGGGGGGCGGGGCGAGTGGATGGGCCCCGGTCCCAGCAGGCATGCGCCCCGCACACCGCCCCCTCCCTTGGTGCTCCCTCACCTGCCTCCTGCAAGGTTCCTGGGGGAAGAGATGAAGTCTACGCTTAATTTAAGTCTGCACTTAAAGTTTAGTTTTCTTTTTGCTCGTTTTTTGGGGGTTTCTCTGTTTCGGGTAGGGGGGATTGGTTTTTGGTTCGGGGAATTTTTACCCCGAAGTAGTTTAATCTCAGTGGTGTCCTGCTTTAGAAACTTCCATAAGAACGGTACAGAACCTCATTAAAAATCAATGCAATCAGCGAAGCGCTGCAGAATCCTCACTCGCTGGCAGCGTTCCCTCTAAGCTGAGTCAGTGTGGGCTAGCCTACAGTTTTTTAGCCCCCGGCTCACACACTTTTGTCTTAGCTCAGGAAGGGAGGGCTCCAGAGCAAACGAATGGATGCAGTAGTCAGATCGCCCGCTCACAACTTTAATACCAGGAGCGCACAATGCAGAGTTTTGCTCACAAGACTAGGCAAGCTCAGAGGGAAGCATTGCTCACTGGGTGTTTGCCCAACCCCCGCCCTTGGAATTCGAGCAAGTATTTCGTTAAACAAAACTGAAACGAAATGAGAACGGTGGACGAAAGAGGGCGTTACCTGCCCTGCTCATCTCTTCGCTGGGGGGGGAGGAGGGGGAAGAGATTGGATTTATACCCCGCCCTTCACTACCCAAATAAGTCTCAGAGCGGTTTACAAATTCCTTCCCTGCAACAGACACCTCCTGAGGTCGGTCTTCTGGGTTGGGGCTCCCCGGCTGCGAATTTTGTCCCCTCCCCCCACTATACACCTGGCACCAGACACACAGCATAAGTGCTTGCCAAGGCTTAGGCAAAGCTGTGTACCCCTCTGGTTGAGGGGGTATACAAATGCTCATTCAGTTTCATGCCCAGCTGGGAAGACTTATTTTCATCCTGCCTGTTTTGGTTGCCAAAATGCTCATTTTGTTTTTAAAATGTTTTTTTTTCCTTTTTACATGAAATGCAAATAACAAGCATTAAAACGATTTCATTACTATTGTCTGGAGAAAGGGACAGCTGCTGTTTTGCCCTAAGCCTGGAGCAGCTGGAAAAGCCCAAGGGTTTTTTTTAATATGTAACCAGGTCGCCACAAAATTCTCCCCCCCTAGACAGACAGGCAACCTTTATTGGCAAGTCAGAAATAAGAATAGGTTAAAATTTAGGTATACATCAAAAGTATGGCTGTCGGACAGCCAACAAAAAAAGAACTGATCAGAAACAGGTTGCTTACCTGTAACTGATAATCTTCATGTGCTCATCTGTGCAGTCCACATCTCTGCAGGCGCCCAACCCATGTGTGGGACTGCACAGATGACCAGGACGAAGATTTAATAGTTTCCCTGGTTCGAATTACAGATTGAAGAAAACAAGCCACATTAAAAGTTATAGAAGCGTTTTGCCCAGAGAGTAGCAACTGGACCTTCACACTCTCAGCAAGACCACGCCATGTTAAAATCTTAGTATAAAATTGACCATTTAAAAGAACATGGGAAACGGATTCGAAGGCACCCTGACCGCAGGGGCATTGTCTAAGTTCATAGGGGATTTTTTGGCATCTTCCAGAGAAGATGGCTGATGGCAACATGTTTAAATCTGGCTAACATAAATGCCCTTCTTTGATGGGGATCAGTTAGAGAACGAAAATAAGTAGCTGGGATAACTCCAGATGAATTGGGGAACAGGTTTTCCTAGCTGCCTCAGTCCGGCCCTGTGGTCAATGTCTATTCTCCCACCTATGTCTTCTTACTCTGCTTGAGCCGGAGCAAAGTTTATGAATGTTTAAGGACAGCAGAAGCCAGTCAATTTTTGTTTAGGACTGTTTTAATATAATCTTTGCAATCTGCACTTTTAGACTTGCTCACGTTGCCTGGTAAACAGTGGCAGACTAACCCTTAAGCAGACTAGGCACGTGCTTAGGGCACCCAGGCCAAAGGGGGTGCCACAAAGTTGGGGAAAGAGTGATAAAATGTAGAAAAATGCCTTTCAGGTCATGAATATTGGAACCTTGATACATTTAACTTGTGAAATATTAAAATAGATGTTGTATTGCATTTTTGTAGAACTTGTATGTAGCCAAAGCTTGGCTTAGTTTGCACAGTATATTGTGTTATCATATGGATCCATTTTTGTATTGCTGCAGCCTGCATTGTCTATCTGGTCAGACGGGTCAACAACTAAAATGGACGGGGTCCGTGTGGAAAGGAAGGGGGCACCAAGATGGGTCAGTGCTGCTTAGGGCACCAGTGAGCCTTAATCTACCCCTGCTCGCAAATAGGAAGGTGTGGTCGCCCAGATGGAAGGAAGCAGCTATTTGAAAAATCACACTGAAGTAATCAGCTAGTACAGATCCTTTCCCGGGACAGGTTAGCTCAGCAGCGTCTTCAGCTGGGAGGGACAGCAACTCCACCTCCAGTGGCCATTTCGCCCCCAGACCCTTCCCAGACAGGGACTGTCCCACTTGAAGTTCCCCTTTGCGTGATGCATTTGCATCCTGGGTTTGTTCACGGTGAACAAGTGTTTTCACGAGCCCGAGGTTAAGGAGTAGAGCAACTTGTGGGCCTCACAACAGCCCCGGGCCTGGCTGCCCATTTCCCCACAGGCCTACGTTTCCCAGGCACCTGTCAGGCTTCAGGATTGGAGAGGGAATGGAGGCAAAGCCAGCCCTGGTTGCTTTCAGGGAGACAGACCTCCAACAGAGGGCATACAAGGTCCTGCGCAGAGAGGGAGGCAGTTCGCTCCCTGAACCTGAGCAGGAATTAGGCCACTGATCCCTCAGCCCACAGGGGGTGTCCCTGGCTTACCCGGATCAGGTACTGAGATGAGCACGTGGAGGGGCCTTACACGGAACCAGACCACCGGTCCTTCAGGGTCCGTCTCGTCTACTCAGACCAGCAGTGGCTCTCCAGGGTGTCTCAGGCCGAGGTCTTTCCCATCACCCGCTGCCTGCTCCTTTCACCTGGAGATGCATGCCCTGCAGATGCTCCGCCACAGCCCCTCCCCAAATAACAGAAATGGAATAACAAGTCGGTCATGTTACAGAGCCAGTTTGGCGTAGTGGTGAAGTGCGCGGACTCTGATCTGGGAGGACCGGGTTTGATTCCCCACTCCTCCACTTGCACCTGACTGGATGACCTTGGGCAAGCCGTAGTTCTGATAAGAGCTGTTCTTGAAAAAGTGCAGTTTCTGTCAGAGCTCTCTCAGCCCCACCAACCTCACAGGGTGTCTGTTGTGGGGAGGGGAAGGGAAAGGAGTTTGTAAGCTGCTCTGAGACTCCGAGTGAAGGGCAAGGGGTAATAAATCCAATCTCTTCCTCCTTCTAGAGCTTGGCTTCTTCTATGAGTTTTGCCCTGCATAGTTGTAGTGTCCCTGTCTTAACTCTGCCCCATTTCATTGCTTTGGTAATGTGCGCTTAATAAACTGTCTCTCATTTACTCTGCCTGGATCCTTCAGACCCTCTGGTAAAGCCCCAGAACCAGAGAGCGGTGGCAGCCCGTTACAGCCCTCGCCTGCTCCCAGGCCTGAAGGCAGGAGGGGGGGGGTGCCCGTGTGCACCCATCTGTGGCAAACCCCTGCTCGCCCAGCCCTGCCCCTTCCCACAACAGGCATTCAAAATAATTGCAGTTTCCCTTTAGGACAGCAGGGAAAGGCAGCTGGAGAATGAATGGAGCCCTGTGGAGAGGCCCTCCACGGGACACGGTGAGGATGGCACAGGGCAGAGACCACAGCTGCCCCTGGCAAAGCTCACCTAGTCGGACGTGCCCAGCCTACAGTAGTCATTGTTTGTTCAAGGAATGTAGATGCTGCTTCTCCAGAACTCTGCTCCAGAGCAACTTTCAAGATAGGAGGATGGAGAGAGAGAGAGAGAGAGAGAGAGAGAGAGAGAGAAGGTGTGTCTATCCTCTTTGGATAGTTCAGCTTCATTACTGCGATATTCGAGATGACTGTTCCAAATTTTCATCATCCTGTCCTATTATTTTCATTATATACAATGTCACAAACTGCAGTACTCCGACTGTTTCCCTTTGTTGACATAGGGGCTGATTTGTACTGCTGTTTCTTTTATAGAGTTATTGTATGCCAATAAAGGTTATCGGGATTGGACTTTCAAGAATACCAGATCTCACATGTTTGCCCTTCCCTTGATGTGGCTTGCTGGGGGGCTGCCAAAACGTCAGGCGCCTGCCGATCTGCTCATGACTGGGAGAAAGTGGGCATCAGTCTTACAGCTTTCCCTTCCGGACTGCCCCCAACCAATGTCAAGGATTTTAGCTGTCTGAGGAGATATAGGAGGGCCTCTGGTCTTGCCCCCCACCTCCACCCTTCAGTCTAGCTAGCTAAAGCCCGAAGCCGTTTGCTCGGCAGAGGCCCTGGGCTCCACTTAGGGGACCCAGCAGGTGATCGCGCGCTGGGCAGAGAGGACGGGGCCCTTTCCACAAGCACTGACAGATGCCTCTTGCCCTGCAGCAGCAGAATGAGAGACAGACACCAAGTTTTCAGGAACCAGGAAGTCTGGCATTTATTGTAAGGGGGGGTTCTTCCTTTTCAACAAAGAATCCTCCTCACCCGTTTTCCCCACCAACAAAGCTTCGGAGCCGTCTCCATTCTACAGAGAAGCCCATTTGGTACATGAAAGAAGGAAAGGAAAGTTCTTCAGCTAGTATTTGAGAAGTTGAGGGTGAACCATGTCTCCCAGCTCCACTCCTGGGAGCAGCGCCAACAGCGCACAAGACGGCTAAGTGGAACAGGTCCCTTTTCAGAATGGGGGGAACCCAAAAGGGGGGACGGAGGACTCCAGACGGTGTCCTGGGGAATCGGAGCAGGTATCCCTTTGGCACTCATGGGCAAGTGGTGACGAACCACTGGGAAAATAAAGAGTCGGAAGGGCCCAGGTGGTCACAGCGGTGGTGTGTGCTCCATGTCCTTTGGCCATCCGTACGAGAGCCCTGACGGGGGGCCTGCTACGGAGCTAGAGACCAGCAGCCAGCAAGTGGAGTGGAAGGCCCACTTTGACCCAGAGTGAAGCAGAAAAGGGGGTGTCCCTTCCAGAGCCAGCTGAAGAAATGGTTCACCCTTGGATCTCTCTCCCAACCAGAGTGCAAATACATACATCTGGTTATATCCCCCACACCCTTAAAATATGCTCATATACAGAATAGAAAGCACAATATGTACAACAATACAATACATTGTTTCATTTCCCCACTCCGTTCAGCAGTCAGTTCCGTGACTGTAAAGTAAATTTACATGATTTCAGGAACTGCTGGCGGGAGGGAGGGAAAAGCCACCTACTTTCTGCCCACCACCCACCCACTCACCCACCCGCCATGCACCCCTGGTAGCATTTGGAGAACCTGGAAGATTTCTTCCACCATTCAGGGAAAGAAGCCATTTTCACCCGTGTTCAGTCTCAGGTGACGCAAAAGGCAGCCATGCCAATGTCCTGTGTCCCCCACCCCCTTACTCAGCTTGCCAACCGCCAAAGCTCACGCTTCTCCAACAAGACGACCAAACACACTTTTGTGCTTCACCACAACTCGAGAGGTGCAGCCTGGCCACCATTCGCCTGGCCTAACAAAGTACCTGCTCAGGCACCAGAGAAAAGCGCTGCAGGAAAGTCCCCGACGTGAGCCGCTAGTTACCTGCCCACCTGTCTGTGGGTGTGGCCTCAGAGGGAACAAAAGAATCCCTAGCCGGGGTTTCCCTTTCGTGGTTGCCTGGAGGAGACTGTGAGCCCCCAACAGGGACTAGGCGAGTGGCACTTAAAAGCCTGTTGGACGGGACACGGAGAGGCCCACGTGAATACGACCTCTCAAGAAGAACCTTTTATTCTTTGCTTCACCTGCCCATTCGTCCTTCCAGAAATGACCCAATGTACCACGAAGACTCAAAATTCCAGCCCAGGAACAAATATTTTTGAAAGCAGGTGCCAAGGCGGGCACAAGGACCCCAGCCTTCCGGCTCCCCCCGCAGAAGAGTGGGAGTCAGGGCAGTACTAGAGCTTTGCTTACAGAGCCACTCCAATTCACCTTTGCCAGTTACCCACAATCGTGTCGGGAGGGAAAGTTTATACTACCCATGGCTGTGCCACTTGCAGAGAAACTGTGGCAGGCAGCACAATTACACAACACACTAGCTATGGCTGCTTCACAGCTGACACCCCTGTCTAGTGGAGGACCACTGACATACACCCCCCCCCATCCCCGTGCCAAGACAGAGGCTACGACAGAGAGGGACCTGTTGCGGAGCTCTGCCAAGGCTCTGCAAGCCTCTCCCCTCCCCCTTACTGCGGGCAGCAGATGTCTGCAAGTTCCTTCGCACAAATGGACGTGAGTGGAGGAGTCCACAGGGAAAAGCCTGGGACCGGGACTGGGAACCTGGAGAACAGGCACCAAACACTAATGGTCCTTCCCTACATCGTGTCTGGCAGAGGCAGCTTCCTGGTGCTGCGTGAAATTAACTTTCAGCGGGGGGGGGGGGAGAAGCAGCCACTTTGGGGCAAATCTTCCCTCCACAATACTAGTTGGGTGGCGTCAGCACTCCGTCCTGTTCCTGCTGCTGGAGGCACTGCAACCCCGGAGCGTGGTGTCTGGCCCCTCCAAGCCAAGCACGGCCGCCCGAAACATCTCAGGTGAAAGTCAGGCAGAACCTGATTAAAACTGCCTGTTCTCAAAAATTACTGGGCATGGATTTTAACGCTGTTTGGCAGGCAGGCAGGCAGGCACCACTAGAGCCCTGTGCCACTCAAAAATTAAGTGGTGGGAGAATGAGGCACCCCTCCCAGGTGCCCATCATTCAGATTCTAATTTGCCAAATGCTTCGAGGCAAAAATCACGCTTCCATTTATAAACCAGCCTTCCACTCGGAAATATGTCAGCGAGCTAACCGATATGGCTCAAAGCACGCCTTTGATTTTCAGTAATTTTCCAGTTCCCCCTTTTCTGCAGAAGCTGCGTTTGACCTGTTTAAAAAACACACACACACAAACAATCCCAAATTGAATATCTGATCCTTATCTTCATTTTCGCTCCCAATTGACACACACGGGAAAATAGAATCCGAGGCTTCTTGAATAATACATTCGGAGCCCTCCGTGAGAAAGCCGGCTGCTGCGTGCTTGCCCTCTAGTGGGAGGTGAGGCCCTGCGCCAACATTCACACATATTTTTTCTTGATGAAGAGAGGGAGAGCATGCCTTGCAGCACCAAGAACACACCTGCACCACTCCCCAGCCCTCCCAAACAGAGGTTAAGACTTCTGAACTTCACACCTCTACTAAAATGTGGCATCGGCTTCAAAGAGAACACATTTAGCCAGGTAAATTTCATCCATCTTGTGCCCTTAACATCCGCCTGGAAGTGTTTCGACTTCCTCATTCACTGCCTGAGCCAAAGGGAAAGTATCAACCCCCCTGGAATACGTTCTACATTTATGATTCTTTGGAACTTCTTTAAAACATGCCTCCACTGAGTGGCCGCATGGCCTGACCGGGGAGAGCAGGCCTGTTTCTGTGTGCAGTTTTAGGAACTTGATCGTCTTGCTAACAAGCAAACAAAAGTATTCGCTCCAAACCACGCCCCCTTTAAAAATCACAACAGGAACAAGATTTTCCAATTTTACATCTAAAAGAGTGTCAATATGACACTGCCTTATGAATAGAAAATAAAGTATTTACAGCTTTACAGAAGAAAAAAAGGTCAACATTATGTCCAGCATTTTCACAATTTTTTTTTTCCTGACAAGCTTTAAATCTGGTTGTGACCCGCATACGAAAGACAAATCGAACAGAACCGTGGTCTACTCGGACAGCCACGGGGTCTGGAAAATAAGACGACACAAAAGGTGAACTAACAGGCGTGGGAGTGATTCACTAGCTAGGCTTATGCTCCTATTTCCAAAGTTAAGACAAATTTAAGTACTGGTAGCATATAAGACACCCACGACCACTACCCACACCCCCTATAACTGTCATTCCATTCCACCTCTATGATGCAGGGAATCCCCATCTACCTCTACACATACCCCCCCAAAAAGCCTCCCGCTCTTGGAGTGCCACCTACAGCTACGGGACAGGCTGTGGGAAGGGAATCTGTGACCACCGACCCGCTTACATACAAGACCTACTCCCCACCCTGCCCCCACTCCATTCTCTACCTTCGCATGCCGGTCATTAAAAGCAAAAGCACATAATACCCATGCTTGTGAAAAATAAACGTTTTAAAAAGTGTAAAGACGCTTAGCAGCAATGAAAGAGGACGGCTATTTAAATGGCTTGATTTCTCTCCTACAGAAGACGTTCCCCCCAAATTGGGGCTGCTGAGCAATAGCCATTACCCCTCTGACGGACATATAAGTGCACCCGGGCGATGCCAGCTTTGGCAGAGGGTGCCCTGGCACCTGGAGAAACCATGCAGAAAGCAGCAAAAAAAATATTTCAAACTCTGGCTTAGAGACACGGACCCGACAGAGGGCCCACGTGCCACCCTCCCACGGGCCACTGCGGCCAGTCCTTGACAAACCCCATTTATGGGCACTGAGGGCTTCGGCTAGGAAGGAGATGCAAAAGAGAATCTGCCCTGAAATCAGAGAGTCTGCTCTCCAAACAGGGGAAGGAAGTACCCAGCACAAAAGGTACAGCAGCAAGCGTCGAAAAGATCACTACGGTACAGAAGACAGCTTCTTAGCCAGAGATAAGAAACAAGCTGGCAGTCTCAAAAAGCAAACTTGGGACACACAAAAAGTCCACTTTGACACTGCACCTCTTCAAGAGAACAGGAATACTGAGTCTCCCTTTCGAATCTGCAGACATCTCTCTGCCTCCACAGCAGAGCGAGTCCAGAGGACCCCGACTGACTGGAAGAGGGGAGACACAGCTGCGGGAGACGGAGCCCGCAGGACCACGTGTCCAGTCCAAGCCCTGGGCATCCCCTTTAGCAGCCCAACCGATGTCCACCTAAGGCAGGAAGAATAAAAAGACCCCCCAACTCTGCACCGGCCTCACCAGGGTTAATTTGCAGAATGATCTGACACTGTCTCTTCAAGTCATGGGAATACGTTTTGCAGGGAAATACACCTTGGGTTTTGGGCTGGGACTTCAGCTATGCCTCCAGACCTGGCCATTCCTCTCCCGGCTCGAGAGCCACTGCTTCTGTGGCACAGCAAACTGATCGCGGTGGAGAAGCGGCGACCACGGGCCTCCCGCCCAGAGAGCTGTTTGGTAAATGGCCTCTTGATGCCCAGGAGAGGATACTGACCAGGCTCAGTCGCGTTGGCATCTCCAGAGAAAAAGCACACCGCTGTCAGCCCTCACTTTGGGGGAGTCAACACTGATACGCTGGAGTTCTTTGGGAAACCCTGCACCGTACACTGGTTCTCGGTGTTATCGGAAGAACAGACACAGGCTCTCTAGCGTGCCATGCCTGAAGCCTCCATCTATCGAGAGCCGTGCCTCCTGCCAAGGGGCCCACCCACCCACTGAGGCCTTGCCAGCCAAAGCGGCTGCCCTTTCACTGTTATTGCTATTGCACGTGACAGAATCCCCTCCCCCACAAACACCCCCATGAGAAAACAAAGGCAGCCAACCGTGGCCATGGTCCTGGCAGCTGCTGAGAGCCAGAGGTGCTTCAGACATGGGCCAGGGACACCCATGAGCTACTTAACACTGATCCACAGGATGGCGAGTGAGCTTGTCCTGCAAGAACTGCAGTCACGCTCCAAGTTTATGCAGGCTGCACAAGAGTAAGACGTGTGTGCCCCCCCCCCCAACAGCAACTTCTTTAGAAAAAAACCCTGGTGGCTGAAAGGGGAGGCCCAAAAGAAGCAGACAGGACAGAAGTCGTTCAGGAGCAGAAGGATGGCGGGAAGCAGCCACTGCAACAACACACCAGTCTCATCCAGAAGGAGCTCCACAGACCACAGCGATGTGCAAAACAGGGGTGGTCAGCTTTCCCTCTGCCAAGAGACACAGGAGCCCAGCGAGGGCCAAACATTCCACGGAAATAAGGCGAGAGCTGTTATTTTTTGCATAGACATTAAGAGTGACATTCCCACCCCACCCAACTTTTCCCCGCAGGCCTTGCCGCCAGGCTGAGCGCTCCTTCTGAATAACTCTAAACTCCAGCAGAACCGTTTCGTGCAGGGGTTGCTGGGAAGTCTCCTCCCATGTGTCCTGGGGTGGGGGGTGGGGGTCTCTCGGAACAGACGCTTTCTAGCTGGCAGCAGGCACCGCTAGAAGATCACGATGGGAGTGTTGCGACTGGACGTCAGTAGGTAGATCCGTCAGCACGCCCCCTCCAGGGGGTCCACTGTGCAACAGCTCCAGAAGTCCCACGCTTCTGCCGTCCACACGTCCCTTTGCTACGGTGTTTTTGTTATTACAAAAAAGAACTGTTATATTACAGGGGAGCGCCAAGTGGCTCAGCTTGGGGCAAAGGCACAATTAAAACACCACATTTTCCTCCTGCAGGACTCCACGTTTGTAATTTGTACAACAATAGAAATGGTTACAGCACCAATCCTCGGATGGGGTGGGAAAGCGCTCTCATCTTCAGGGACCCTGGGCCAGAGCTCAGAAGTCTTTGATGTCTCCATGTTTCTTAACATAACCCTTGTCTCAAAAGTTTTTTTCCCCCTTCTCCCTTTTCATCATCTGAGCACTCAGGTTCTTCATCAGCTGACCATCGGCTCTACATCTGCTTCTCTGTCGAATTCGTCTTGAATCTCATCTGTGTTTCCTGAGTCACTGCTGGCTAAGGAACTGGGAGACGGGGAGTTTCTGTGGAGAGAGAAGAGGAGGGTTTAGGTGCTCATCGTTCATTGGGTGAACAAGCAGGGAGCGGCAGCCAATGCGGCCAATGCGCTGGTCAGGCTGCCGTGGGGGGCAGAGGGCGGGTTATGAGGTGCACACAGTCTTCTGCGCGTGCTTGTGGGCAGAGGCCCCCGGAGGAGCTGGGAAACGCCCGTTGAGGAAGTGCCCCCTTCCCTGTGCTGGAGACCAGCTGGGTTCAGAGCTTCCACTCAGGCGCAGAGCTCACTGAAGCCCCTTGAGCCGGTCGTATGTCCAGCGCAACCAGCTTCAATGCGATGGGACAAAAATGGGATGACTCCCATACTGGCCACCTGGCCTCCCCGGAAGGAAGGAAGGGTAGGAGGTGCGTGTGAATTAGCACAGAAACAGTGTATCAAACAGATACAATAGCCAGCTTCCAATTTTTTTAAAAAAGGTTACCCCTGAAGTCAGACAGGTCACGTGCAATGCTCCCTCTAAGCTGTGGAGTCTTGTGAGCAAAAACTCTACTTTGTGAGCTACTGACATTAAAGCTGAGAGCAAGTTATTTAGCTGCTGCATAAATTCGTTTGCTCTGGAGCCCTCCTTCCTGAGCCAAGACTAAAACGTGTGAGCCGGAAGCTAAAACCCTGAGCTAGCTCACACTAACTCAGCTTAGTGGGAACACCGGTCACATGATGCCTCGAGTCATTCCAGAGAGACGGAGGCCCCTCGTGTCCGACTCGCACTCAGCAGTTCGAGGGGCCCTTCCAGTTGCCCCGCTCCCCCTTTTGAGGTGGCAACAGAAGGGTCAGAACGGCTAACCTCAGTTTTCTCAGGAAGTCGTAAACAGTCGTGCGGGCCCGGGCGACATTCAGAACAAGAAACAAGATCCATGGAATACTTTTTACGACAGCCCACCAAAATGACACGAAACGTGCTGCGAGCTTTCAAGCTTATCAGGATTCTTCCTCAGGCGACATACCAGTGAGGAGCCCGAAAGCCGGCCCAATGCTTTCGTGTCTCACTCTAGTTAAGCCCCAAGGGAAGGTCTTGCACGGGTTTTGTTCTCCGTCTCAGTTTAGTCCTTCCCGGGAAAGACCTGCCACTCCCGTCCACCGCAGGAAGCCTGTAAGGGTGAGCCTTTTCCATCAGGCCTTTCCCAGTTAGGTGTGTCTTGGGAGCTGAATGCTGGATCCGCCACTATCCGTTGCAAATTGTCTGGTTTCTTAATATTCTGTATTTTATACTGTTTCGGCTATATTTATTATCTGGGTCCAAGCCCCACTTTGTGGAGGAACAATAAATAAATAAATAAGCCAAACTCCTACGAGCTTCGGCACGCCCAGGAACCGGCCCCTCCCTTACCTTTCCGCAGAGCCTTTAATGAGCCGGCGGCAGGTCTCCATCTGCACATCCAGGCCCCGCTTCATGCTGCACATTTCCATGTACTCGTGGAGGTGGCGATTCATGTCACTCTTGGCCGTGGCCAGCTCCAGCTAGGCAGAAGCAGAGGGACACCGCGGTCAGGCACTGGGCCAGGAGGAGCCCGCACCGCTTTCCCCATCGGGACGGCGGTCGACTAACAATTCAGCTGCTAGCTGAAGAAAAGAGTTTGCCCCCAGGATTCTACCTGGCAGTTCTGCACAGCTCAAAACACCTGCATACATTTGGGCCTGCATACAGGGGCAGCACAGCCCTTCAGAACGCACGGAGGAGCTTCTTTTCTTGGGGTCGCTCTCTACCCACTGCCTTATCCACTCAAGAGTCATTCTGTTCCACATCTGCCCATACAAAGCCCCGCCCCAAATCAATAACCTCCTTCTCAGGTCTGCAGTCCATCACTTTACGCTGCAGATCTCTCTCCTTCAGTCCACACAGCCTGGCTGCCTCTGGATTTATGCCTCAGCAGCACCACAATAGCAGAGCTGCCCTTTGGCCTCTCTCCCCCAGTCTCATTCCTTGGCCGCGCTCGTTGCAGCCAGTGTGAACCATCTCCCACAACACAGGGGCAGGAGGCTGACTGCCACCCTCCGGGGAAGGAGAAACGTCTGGTTTCTTACCTCAATCTGCCCGATTGTCTCCTGGTATTCTTTGTCTCTTGTTTTAAAGAAAGACTCCGTTTCATGGATCAGGTTGCCCAAGTTTTCCTCTTGCTGAAAGGAAACATTGTGGACAGGTGAGCAAAGGAGTGCGACTCGTTCAGCAGGCCAGACATGAGTCTCCAGCTCAGGGAGCCTGCCTGTGTGCAAAGAGGTTACTGTAATGCGACTACACAAAAAGTGGGCCAGTGTCCACAGAACCGAAAACAAGGAAGAGGTGGACTCAGGACCTGTAGCCGTTCCAGAACTTGACGGCTAAGCTGGGAAGAGCACCTGAGGCGTCTTGATCCCACCTGGGGAGCCAGAGGGGTGGAGAAAGTACAGAGCCAGACAAGGGTAATTTGAGTCAATTAGCTGTTATTCCCAATCTCCATCTACAAGGCAAATCTACCATTTCGTTATGCAATTTTCAGTCAGAAGGATTTAAGCCTCTTAAACCTTCAGAGCTGCAGCATGGTAGGCCAGAAGTCTAATACTCCACTGATAGCTGCACTTCTTTCTACACACACATGGGCTGCATGCAAATAATCTGCCACTAATTCCAGCCCCTTGCTAAACCACGACAGCCACCGGGAAGGCAAGTGGCTGCATTCTGCAACCTTAGCACTTTGGAATATAATCTCTTTGGTAGGCACCATGCAGACAATGGATAATGCTCTTCCCGTGGATACTCCCAGATGAACCTACTCAGTGGCTGCTGCCCTCTTCTGAGGTTAAACTGGGTGGGCAAGGCGAGGCAGGCCTTCTTGGAAGCCCCCACCTCCTTCCCCCCGGCCAGGGACATTCATCCGTCCTCTTCTGTCTGTCTTCCTCCAGTGGGTGAAGACTTGGTTCCTCTGGCGGTCCCCCTCAATGATTCCTCTTTTCCTGTTTTGTTTTAATTGCTGTCCTTGTGTTTTATATATGTATTTTAGTCTTAATTGGTTTTATGATGTATTTCCACAAAGCTCTTTTTAACCATCAGCTGCTCTTTTGGGCCTTGATTGGGGATGGGGGGGAGGAGGAGATTGGATTTATACCCCGCCATTCAATGGGATATAAATTTTGTAAAACACACCTGCTGCTTTTGGCCAACAGAATGTTATATGTTGCAAAAATTCTCAAGCTGACACAGAAGAAGAGATTGGATTTGTACCCCGCCCTTCACTACCCAAAGGTGTCTCAGAGCGGCTTACAAACCCCTTTCCCTTCCCCTCCCCACAACAGACACCCTGTCAGAGAGCTCTGACAGAAACGGCTCTTTTTTCAAGACCAACTCTTATCAGAACTATGGCTTGCCCAAGGTAATCCAGCAGCTGCAAGTGGAGGAGTGGAGACTCAAACCCGGTTCTCCCAGATTAGAGTCCGCGCACTTACCTACTACACCAAACTGGCACACAAGCAAGCTTCCCTGTAGGACCACGTTCTACCTCTACCTACAAATTCAGTCTGAGGGTAGAACCCCTCTACTGCCGTGTTAAAAAAAGATAACCAGGACTGCAGAAAAGGTTTTAATTCTAGAGGTTTGGCGATGGTCCTCCTTCACCCCTACCCTTGAAATTATGGCTGCTGTCCACAGGAAAGCAAAGGTGAAACCGACACTCCCAACCACCAGCTCCTGTGATCACAGAAGGCCCCACCCGGAAGCACCATCAATCCAAGATCGACAGCTCTTGGTGTAGGAGTTCGCATTACAAATAATCAGGATGCCCAATATTACTGTGGAAGGTGAGACAAAGTACACAGCACTGAGTATTGCCCAAAGCACCGAGGAAACGCAGACACAGCTGTTGAAGCAGAAGAGAGAGAAGCGGCTGCTTAAATGTAGTGAACACCAATTCAAACTTGACTGCTCCGTTCGCTCTTTATTGTTTCTTTCCCCAACATACTGCCCTGTGCCATCAATTCAACACACTGCCCTGCAAAGTCAGACAGCAAAGCTAACATATGTCTGTCTTCACCTTTGCAACACGGTGTCTGCACTGATCTTGAAGCCTGCTAGAGCCTTGCAGAGAGTCTGGCTTTATCTTACGGTCACCCACAAACCACACCCTCCCTTCGTCACCTGGCCCCATGTTAGGAACAGTGAAGTTAGATCACTCCACCCACAAAGCTGAAAGTGACTCTTAAGCAGGCTGCTGTGGGCCACACCTTGAGCAGCACAGACCTTACATTCTTCTTATCTTACTGTTCTTCTGACTCAAAAAGTCTTGAATGGAGATCCAGCCCCATTACAAGCAATCAATGCAGCTAAATATTTAGCAACTGCTAACATAGTTTTCCACTCCTCATTTACAAGGAACAACTGGACAATTCTTGGGATGATAATTCACATGACCTATTAAGAGGGAGGACAAATACCTTCTCTCAAAAAAGACCAGATTTCTCACTCCAATAAAATATGTTCTAAGGACTCGAGCTGACCAGACCCACATTTGCAGAAGCATAAAATGCTCTTCTGTAATGAGGGGAGCACAGCACAGATCCAAGCTCACCTCTCCCTGGAGCTCAATCGAGGGGTTACAGTTGGTGAAGTCTTCCCAGAGAAGCAAGGTGTCCTCATTCTCCTCCCATGTTAAGCTGTCGCAGTCATCATCAAAATCAAAAGTTTCACGCCTGTTGGGGAAAAGTTGAAAGTGTTTACAATCAGAAAAGGTCTGAGGACACTGTTAGAGGCGCTAGAAAAACACAGCCAGCTTTTTCCTTCTCCTGCAAAAGAACGTTTTGGGAAGATTTAACATTCTTGTACCAAAAGCCATAGTTCAGCTTTTCTCCTCCAGGTGGTGCTGTGTGTTAAAACAAAAACCGCACAGAGCCTTACGCAAAAGATTTAGGCTGAACCCTTTTGCCAAACAGTGGAAATTTTGGCACATTCTACTTTGTAGAAGGGCAAATCAAAGAAGAACAGATGTTCATTAACCACCATTTCTATTTTGACTACATTGAGCTTCAGGCACTGCCACTGACAAATATTAGTAGCTATAAGGCGACCACTTCTTTGGATATTCCTACAGACTCAACCCCACCAGTGCTGAAGTCCTTAGGAGACTGAGCTGCATGCAAGCCCAAACCATGAAGCCTAGAAAGCTTGTTTAGGTAAAAGCAGAGATGACTGCTGCTCATTGCCCACGTCCACTAGGCTGAAGCATACCGCCTACACCCATCAGTTTAATGCCAATCGTGGATTACGACTCCTCTCCTCATCACTAACATATACTAGTAAGTCAGCACTACCAGGCCAATTCCAGAGAAGTCAAAAAGATACCCCTTGTATTAGACTAACTTCTGCAGGCCAAAGGAAGACTCTGGTGTGAACTTCCATGCTCTTCTATCAATACCACCATGCCTTAAAGCCTTCAGTTCAGATAAGCAGCATTGCAGGCTGAAGCCTTGAGGGCCGCCGCTTCCCTGTAAAGCACCTAGACACCCACTTTCTTGAAGGCCGTCTCCTGCACTGTCACGGGCGAGTCATATCCATTCTGCAGAACTCCACAATGAGGCATATTTGTGTCCTGAGTTCATTTCCTTCCCAGCCAAGCACATATAAAAGCAGGAAGTCAAGGTCAACTCAGATCTTATAAGTTCAAAACTTGCCAGCGACTGCTGGAGACAGCTGATCAGTAGCCCAGCAAAAGCCCCAATATGCTGTTCCACTACAGCCAAGCACTCTGTGAAGGACCTCCTCAAACTTTCCCTGAACCTCAGCTGTGCTTACTCTTCAAACATCACTAATCCAGACCGCCTCTCTAAATACTGTGCAATAATACAGCATTTTAATTAGTTGTTTAAAAAGGATTTATTTGCACTTGCAATGTATTAACTAACCTATTTGTCTACAGCCACAGCTGTTATCCTAAGCCATAAACCAGAAGGTATTTGCAGAGTGCCCCAACAAGCCAATGAGGTTAAGCCATTTTTTCAGAAACCGACCCACCAGCAGGAGTTCTGGGTAGGTTTGTAGAACTCTGTGTGCTTCTTCATCAGCTACTGTGACACGATAACCTGCTGCCATGATCTGCCGTTTCTATTGGGAAGGAAGTCTACACAGAGCAAAGCTCATGCTACTGATGCATCCATGCACGATGCTGAGAGACAGGGACAGGGCTTGATGCGCTGTGCAAGGGCTCTGGCATGAATGACAACAGGAAACGGTCATCCCTGGAGGATCCCTCTGCTAAGCTGGGGAGTGGACGAGCGGCAGAGCCCTTAGTCCCCGTTTCTATTGGGCCAAGCTTTTAAGCACAGGCTTTTCCGAGTATTAAGCTAATGCTTCACTGGGGGCCATGATCCATCGGCAACATGAGCAATAAATGCCAATAAAATGAGCCTTCAGAAAGAGCAGCCAACCAAGCCACGGGGCCTCCAGTAACAGCTATGGAGCACGTATATACAGAACAGACAGGCTTCCTCCAGGTCCATCTTTTAAAAGTTCCTTCACTGCTTCCTGTTCTCAAAGCGGCCATCAAAAGCTTGGGAATGATGCCACCGCCAGGGGCAGGAGCGCACCCCTGTGGCTTACCCTCTGCTATCAAATTTATATTCCCCTTCCCGCCCTGCCAAGGGCTGCCACGGCTACTAACAGTTTAAAACATACATGGTGAAACACATTATTAAAACCATTAAAATAACATTAAAACAACATCCCCCTCCCAAACACACCTCACTAAAACCAGTTTACAACCAGCTAGCACTTTATGGTTTGAATTGTTTCTAGATGGTTTTATCTATGTCATAATTGTTTTTCTGTTATTCTTGTAAGGCACCCTGAGCCTGCTTTGGTGGGGAGGGCGGGGTATAAATCACACAAATAAATAAATAAAACAACTTTCTAAACAAGAATTAAAGGACACATAAAACACTTAAAAGACATACATAACCTTGGTTTAGAATGCCAAATGAAACAAGACGTCTTCCCCTGCTGGCGGAAGACAGCTACAGGAGGAGACAGACCAATCTCCCTGACTGAAAAGCGGGCTGGGACGGCCCGGCATCAAGGATCTGGCCACAGGAGAAGGCTCAGAGCCACTCTGAGTGGCAAGCCCAGCATACTTTGCCAAGGAACTGCATGGAAAAGGTCTCCCCTGCTGTCTTGTACCAATGAATGGGAAAGAGCAGAGCACCAGTTTTTAAGGCCCTCCTGCATTAAGCTAGATGAACATACAAGAAATATGCAGGAAAACACTCAGGGGTCTCTGTGGACTTCAGATTCTGTGCAAATGCAAAATTTGGTACTGATGTGAGATCTGGAATCCTGAGGGTTGCTTCTGAGGACAGAGCAGAGTGCTTCCACTCCCAAAGACTGCAGACAAACTCAGAGGTACGTAGGCAATGTCTGATGCTATCTCAGAGGCCCACAAGGCAGTATTTCCAAGAGCCAGGGGGCAGGGCTTCAGGGTCCAAAATGGCTCCTCGCCCCTGCTCACATTATCAGCAGCCTGCGGTGTGTACAAGTTTGCATCGTTTACAATGCAAGGACTCTGCCCTCACAAAGGAAACCTTTTGGTCGAAGGAGCACAGAGCCTCCTCTCCGAGTAACCTCAAGTTGAAGGATGCAAAGCCTTTCAAATACTTACAGCTGATTAAACATTCTCTTCATTTCATCCGTGATGTTCAGAGAGCAACTGACTTCGTCGTCGGAGAACCTGCCATTGTCCGTGTCCTGCTCAGAGACGTCATCCTCCAACGTCAGCTTCCGCTCTTTCTTTTTCGAAGCCACCTTTGTTTGGAGAGAAAGGCAGCAATCAGAGATCCCAAAGTGAGCTGAAGGGGCAGCTCGAGGAGGGCAGAGATCAGGTAGGACAGACAGTCATGACTCCACCACCATCACCCCCCCCGTGACATTGTGTGTGCATGGGACAGCTTCACAGCTAGGTTCAGTTGACACCCATTACAGGAGGTAGGACACAGAGCACAGGAAAGCGGACCAAAATAGCACACAGCAAAGCAAGCTGCCTTGACGACACAGCTGTCTGGGCCACAGCCCGCCATGCACAGGCCAGGATGAGGACGCACAAGCAACTGGAGGTGCTCAGGGTGAGAAAGCCGGAGAGCAACAGGAGACCCTTCGCTCTCTCCTTCCAGGCCTTAACTACCACACTGGCTAACAGTGATAAAAGGCTCCAGGCGACGTGCCAGAGGACAGCCCCCACTTCCCCGCTGCCTCCACCCACATTCAGAAGCAGAGCTAGACTGGAATAACATCATACAGAATAAAACAGAAGTGTTTGTGACGCTCCAAGAAATGTTTCAGATTACGAGCGACTCCCCCCCGACACACACACACAAAAGAAAAGAAAAAGAGGACTGGTTAACAATGGCTGTAAACACAAGATTATTACTGGGCAACACAAGTAGTTTGACCTGAGCAACTCAGCACTCAGACTGCTCTACACATTTGGTCAAAGAGGTTGCTGTGCTCATTCACTGCATAAAAAATGGGGGGGGGGGGTTTTAAACCTCTAAAGGGGTATGAGTAGGTGTCTTGTGCACCACTGTGGGACAATACATCCCGGAATGCAACAAAGCCTACCTGTGGGTGGAGATTTTAGCAGCCACCCTTCACACTTGCTGTATTTTCCTTCACAAGTTTTAACTGCTTACTGATATCTCAACTTCTGCAGTAAAACACCCTTTTCCTAGGATCCACAAACAACTACCTGAGCCTGTGCTAGGCAGTCTGAACACCAGGACGAACTCTGCATTGCTTTTTTTAAAAAAAAAAAACACTACCACGCACACAAGCCAGCTCGCAGAATTCAGATGTTGAGATTTATCTAAAGGCTTCTTTTTTAAAGAATGGAGATCGTCATGACGCACTTTGAGTGAACAGGGGCCAGATTGCCGTGCACCTTCCTTACACCTCTTTGCAGGGGCAGGATCTGGCCACAGATGAGAAAATAACTTCCTGCTTCACCGTGAAAGAGGAAGGCAGATGTCATCTGCCGAGGCCTGTCCTTTAACCCAGCGCCTTGTCTTACAAGTGGAAGCTCTTAAAGAGCAAGACCAGAAGAGCCAACGCAGCACGTGCCTTCCGCTCTCTTCCTAACACAGCCATGTTCTCCGTAGGACAGGATGGGTCCTAATCACCTGGAATATCTTGGAAACATCTTCAGAGTTGCGCTGCTGGGCTACATCACACAGTTTGGCTGTGATATCGATTCTTCGGCAGATGTCCATGTCCACCTTCATGGCTTTTTCTTGGATCTTTGTGTCCAGGTCTGTCATAGGCTGCAGGAAGGACAGCAGTGGATTATCTTCCATTAACACAGTTCAGAAGAGGAGAGATACCCTACAGTATCTCTATCAATGCAGACCACGACTGCCTCTACACAACAATGCCTGTTCTGAGCCCTTTGAGCAGTGATAGGCAATGTTCAAGGGACAGCAGCACTTCAGCCAGGTGGTCAAATCAGAGCAAATTAATATAGATTTCTAACCAAATACGTGAGGATAGCTACAGCCTGAGAGGTCCCAATTCAAAGCCTCCAGTGATAAAGCCATTACTGCTTGGAAACCTATCCTGAAAGTACACAAATGAAACTACATTTCCAGTTTTCAAAACAGGTTAGAACATTCATGTAAGGATCTTAAGAGTAAAAACCAGCTTTGTATTTTCACACTGAAGTGATATACTTGAATACTAAACCATTCCTCAGAAGTTAGAAGATGAGATTTAGTACAACATAGTCTTCAGGAGCAGAAAGGAGAACCTAAAATACTTCCACCCTTCTAAGTTTTCTTATTTTGCTCAGAACATTTTCACTTCCCAAACACGTCAGTTTCAGACACAAGATTGGAGACCATTTACCAAAGACAGATCTTATCTGAAGTTTGCAGTACAGATTTTCAATACTGCTAAATGTGTACCTTCAAGATGTACTTGGCCCTCAACAAATAACAGGTAAAATAAACGTCTCTCTGAAGCAGAGAGAGGGAGGGAGGGAAGGAAGGAAGGAAGGAAGAAACCCACATCTATCAACTCCAGGTCTGCTTGCAGCATCTTTTAATGCAAAACTTTGATCAAGCCAAAGTTTCTTCCAAGCAATATGACTACAACACAGCAATATTTCTTCAGCATTGTATCTGCATATCAGAGCAGTGCTGTAAAAATAACTTTTGAAAGAATACTTATTTGCTATATGTTACAGGTAAGTATACTGAAAACTGTTACAGTCAATAAACATGGCATCTATGATGCAGAGGTAAAAAGTTATGCCCCATGAGTTTGCACAATGCCTGTTTAAGGACTGCCCTCTACACAGTTTCATTCACAGCCATCCTGACTTAGTCCAAGCAAATGGCTTTTCCCCCCATGCAGAGGAAAACAAAACCCAGTGTGCACCTAAAAGCATTTTGTTTACATGGGTTCAAGAATCACAGCATTTCCCAAGAGAAAAAAGCCTGGGACTCTCCCTAAGTGCGGCCACATTTTATGCTTCCAGTGGCAGAAACTGGGGCATTTTGCCTCTGGCAGAATCACAGAGTTGGAAGGGACCTCCAGGGTCATCTAGTCCAACCCCCTGCACCATGCAGGAAATTCACAAATACCTCCCCCCCCACGCCCCCACTGATGCTGTTCCACATCCAGAAAATGACAAAGACTGGAGAAAAAAGGGCCACGAGATCTAAGCACTGAGGCAACCCTTCCTGCCCTCCCTCTCAGGATCTGCCTAAGTTCACAGAATCAGCATTGCTGTCAGATGGCCAGCTAGCTTCTGCTTGAAAACCTCCTCCCAAGAAGGAGAAACTACAGCAGCCTGACAAACTCACTACTGAAAAAAACCACATCCTGAATTAGATGGCAGCAGACAAAAGAGAAGGAGGTAGAAAGGAGAAGAGGATGATCAGGCTGATTTGCTCGGGAACCAGCGGGACACAAGTGGTATAGAAACATGGTCTTAAAGCAAAAGGGTAGAATGCTGAAAAGGGCTCCTTTCTCCCACCTCCCATGTGTAAGACACTCTTTGCTGCACCAGCAGGAAGCACCAACTCCTCAAGTCAGCTAAATAGGAGATCTCCCATCACTTCAGGCAATCCGGCTCCCCAATCTTTTCTTTACAGCCATGGTCAATTCTTCAACATCCCCCTCTAAAAGAGGATAGTTGGCGCTCCAGACACATACCCTTGTTTATGTGCTGCGTTAATATGCATAAGTACCAGCCGTGGAATAAAGAGATCCTGAGAAATGGGTTTGAATTTACCACTAAGAGGATTTCAGAATCTGAAGGAATCATTTTAGCTTTGCTGACTGACATGTTCTGTGCAATGCTCCTCAAATCCTGTGCTTAACATGAATGACTAAACCCCTTAAGTACATGGGAATTCTCCCCTGCATTCTTGTCCAGAGCTGCAGGCGGGAGGCGGGGGAGGGCGGAAGAGGGTCAGCACTGGGAGCTGGTGTGAAGGCACCAGGGGATGGTCAGGGCAGTGTGATAAGCAGCAAGTTAATGCATCGACACAGACCGGACGGGAAGCAGGGAGAGGACGAGGGCGATCTGGCTGATGCATTCGATCACACCGAGCAGCCGTGATACTAACTGCAAGCAGCGCTGACTGATGCCGTCCCTTTTTCCACTAACGAAGCCATGGCAATGGTTTTATATCTACCAAGGCGGGGGGCGGGGGGGGGACAGGACTGGACACTGCTTGGCTCGCCAGGTACTCACGTCACTCATAAGACCCTTGAAGACAACCAGCTCAGCTTTCAGCCTCTCAATCTTCTCGTTTAATTCTTCCTGGAGTGCTTCAGCTTCCTGTGCTTCCTAGAGGACGAAGGGCACGCCAGTCACAGAAAGGAAACGCTGATCCAATAATAAGATATCGATCCACTACCTAGTATAGCTGCTCATATCATGCATCAGCCACGCAATTTGCCACTCGCTCGCTTGGGGTGAAGAGCAAGTATTTCCAGGTGAGTAAAGAGACGGCAAGCTGGCCTTCCACCACACCCGTAAGCACTATTTCCAAGCCTTCGTTCTGGACCTGAAGGGAAGTGCTTGGTGACAGGCAACTGGTGGCAACACCCTGAGCAGAAGCAGCAGGGAAATGGGCTGATGTAGAGTTCTAAGAGGTCCCCCGCGCCCCCCCAGGCAAAGAGTTGGAGCGAGGGTATTGTCAGAAATCTATCCCGCTATTACTTAGACAAGCCTGCAAGCTGCTACTAGGCTCTGGCTGCTCATGGGAAGGATTCCCCTCTCGGGTAGCCAGGCAGGGAAGCACAGCAGTTGGTTCTTTTTGGATACAAACACCAATGTGGACGTGCATGAGAAGATCAGGTTGGAACTTTAGAAGACTCATTTGAAAGGCTGTGTTAAGCTTATGCTGTGCTACCAACTATGAGCCATATTCAGCCAGATCATGATTTTAACCAAAGCTCCAAATACTGTGTCTTTAGCTACAGAGGGTCAACACCACACATCAGATTAAAGACAAAGAGAATGAAGCCCAGAAACTGCTAGCAGCCAAGATGGCCAGGCCACGTGTGAACACATCTCCCCGGAGGCGCTACAGCAAGTGAACCAGCGGTGTTCTGAGCACCAATAACGATTCTGTTCTTAAACTGCCAACAATGACAGGGAGCCAAGCCGTTCGAGCAATCTTCTTTCCTTGCTACCAGAGCTACAGCTTGAGGACCAGACTCCCACTTACTCCACCTGCAGGAGGGGTTGTTATGCGCAAAGTACGAAAGAGAGCTGGGTCTCAAACTCTCAGAATAACAGAGGCCTGGCCATAATCAGCTGGAGGCCAAATAAAGTCAAAGCCAACCAGACATCGGCATCTGGAAAACTGGTGCCATTCAAAACCTACCTCTTGGAGTGTCTCTACCATTGATTCCAAACTTTTTCGTTTTGCCAGTTCTTCTTCCCATCTTGGAAAAGAGAAAAAGATGAAATCATTACACAATAAAGCAAAGTATGAGTTTGGCCTTTGCACAGAGATGTCCCAGTCTCTATCACCTTACATATCATTGCCTTGTGATCCAATTGTTTACATGGTCCCCCCCCTAAATACTAAAGGGAGAGTATATATGAACATACAGAGGATATGAATCAGTTGAGGATACAGTTCATGCAAGTGTGCAGCAGTGGGTTCTAGTCTGCAAAATCTTATGCCACACCGCCAGTCACCACAACTTTTTATGCAGCTGAACAATACAGATGCTTCTCTGATAACACCACAGGACCAGTGTTCCCTCTAAACTGAGGTACAGTGAGCTAGCTCACAGTTTTTTAGCCTCTGGCTCACACATTTTTGTCTTAGCTCAGGAAGGATGGCTCCAGAACAAACTAATTTATACAGAAGCCAAATCGCTCGCTCACAACTTTAATGCCAGTAGCTCACAAAGCAGAATTTTTGCTCACAAGACTCCACAGCTTAGAGAGAGCATTGCACAGGACTCAAGTTCCAGTGAGACACTGGCTCCCACGCTTATTTTAAGAGGAAGCCTATGGTTATTCTTGATGAACTTCAACCTTGGTTATTGTGGGAAAACACCCTCCACCCAGGAATTCACTACTCCAAAGTCTCAATTACTGTGGCTGCTTTCTGTTCATGGAGCCCTTACTGCAAAATGATAGCTGGCACAAAGGGCGGGGCTTGGAGATAGTAACCATCAGGCTCCAAGCACACAGCACTCAAGCTCCTTGTTATGCTAATGGATTACTACCCCATCCCCTGCTAGAAAGTCACAGTAGACTCCAGCCATAAGGCTGGAAAGACTGAAGTGACAGACAGAATATTCTCTCTTTGAGACAGGAAGACCATCCCAAATGCAGTGAGGTGGGGACATGGGGGACTCAAGAGGAGTCTCTTCCATTTGGGGCAGCTTCTCAGAGGCACACATACCGTGATGGACTAAGCTTTCACCAAGGGACTCCACACTGTCCATGAGGCAGGGGACAGCCGAGAGGCAGGTAATGATGAACTCTGACTTACTGCAACTACAAGTAACACTTGCCTGTCCTAAAATTCAGCATCATTTAGGAAGTACCCAGTACAAGGAACATGTATATTCTTTCATTCATTTATTAAGCTTTCTTAAAGTCTGATCTCTGGAAAAACATCACCACCCCTATTCAATCTAGCTACCTGAAGAGTAGTATTGGAGAATGGTAACAGAGAAATTCTCCATCCCAGGAACACGGCTGATCTAAATTGTGAAGTTGTGTCCCCGCGCTTTCCGACTGAAGGGCAGCAGGAGGCACAGTGACTAGTCAGGGCCTCTAAACAGCAACACAGGACTCTGATATGTATGATACTCCCAAGGGCCATGGGTGGCAGCTTGTGGTTATTGAGACTTATGACTGGCACCCTGGGGCTCTTCTGACCTCTCAAAGCCCAATCAGAAGGAACAGGGAGCAGTTTGTTATACCGTTCCTTCACAAATATCACTCTTTATTCAATTTACACAAGACAAAACAAACAAAAGACTGAATTATGCAGACAACATTTTTGAGAGCATAATGTTTTTGCTCTGGGCTCAGCTTCATTTCTTGCACACAGCAGTTACTTTTCCTTCAGGACCTTGGATTGCACTTCACGTTGCCCTGGGTGTCGCAGATCCAGCCAAGTCCTTGCCCCAGTGAAGCTGCATGGAATCTGCCAGCAGACACTTGCCTTAAGAAACACACAACTTTAACCCCAATAATCATGTAATAAAAATTCCCTGTTCAAATCAGGAAAATCCTACTGCCTTCTATGCACTGTAGCAAACCAAGGGACCAGGTCTGCTACTGACCCCCATCCAGCTAACCATTCTGCAGACAAATTTCTTTAAGCCTCCGGAATGCATCCGGTCAGATACACGGAGACCTTTCACTCCAAAAACCCCTCAGAAGAACTGCCGGAGAATACCTGAAAGCTTGGTTCCAAAACTAAGATGGATGATCACCATGAGACTTTTGCAATTCAGTAAACAGCATACCCACACAGATGATTAAAATGCTCCTGGCAGTCTAATTATAACAAGGTAGGAAAGGGAAGCTGCACTTGCTGTAATTCAATTGCCTAATATTAACACGGTCAGAAAGCAGGAGGGCAGAAAGAAAAGCAGTATTTACCCATATCAATTTAGTCCAATTACAAAGGAGCGATTTGTGCAAGAGACAGGAAAATGTATTTCTTTGGCAGACTGAGACAATCTCTCGCTTGCATTCACACAAACACCCCCCCACACACACCCCTGGTAATGACATTAACCACTCAGCAGCATCACCAGGAGTTCCTTCCCAAGGCAGCGTGTGAGTAGAACCCTCGCTTAAGAGCCAGAACACCCCCCACCCCACCCCCTAAGGGGGGCCTGCATTTAGCACAGAGCCGCATGCCAGGAGGATCATCTCAGGAGGGAAGAACAAAGGCAGCTGTCCTGCCATCATTTTCTGTGCTAATCCGCAGCAGCCTACACTCAAACCTGCCGTCTTCCTTGCTGTCTTCCTTGATCAGAAGCTGGAACGCTGAGTAGGCCTCACACAACATATGACGGCCAGTTCCACTTTTGTATCAACAGGCCAAATGCTTGGGCGAGGTGAGCACCCTAGTGAATTACTGCCCACTTTAGCAGAAAGTGGCCGCAGAAGAGATATTTCCAGCCTCGCTTTTCATCACCAGCCATTTATAGGCTGACTAGAATATTTGGCCTGGAATTTATTCGGCGCAAGTGTTTAAACTTAGACCGGGGTCACCAAACTTTTCTTTAATGAGAACTACTTCTGAGTAATGAAAAATATCCCAAGCTCATCTCCAGCTTCCTCCTACTGGATTGTTACCGAGTGTTGTTCTGTTCCAGAAACAGATCATGGGCAGGAAGATCATCAGAAATGAAGCTATCGGCTAAGCAACTTGTTTAAAAAGTCTAGAGCAGATCTTTTCCTGGGTCTTCTAGAAGATCCAGGAGCTACTCTGGAGCAGCTAGTGAACTACCTGTTGGAAAGGCCTGTCTTAGTCTCATGACCCTGCCTGTCTTTAAGTTACTGACCAAAGGCAAACCTATATGCAAAACAGAAATGACGCTTTACTCAGGTTGTACCCCAACTTTCGATATCCAGGAAGAACACAATGGTGTCTGGTCACTCTCATCACACAGACCAGCCCTACAGATTCCTGTGCCAGGTGTTGTCTAACAACTTCATCATAAGCGTAGGAAGCGTGTTCCGGGCAATGCAGGACATGGTTGGATCCCAAGGCCTCTCCAGCCCAGCGTAACATTATGCCAGTCAAACCTCTGCCACAGCCCATGAAGGCCCCTGCAAGGGGCGAGAAAAAAACAAGCGCCCCCCACACCTTCTCCCCACTCCCCAAGCTCTGGTGCAGCTTAGGAAGACTGCAGGTTTAGTCCAAAATCACACACACACACCCTCCAATGAACTCCCTAGCAGGAAGGGTACTAGGTGGCAAAGCTCCCATTTTGCCCAGCAGCAGCAGAACAGGAGGCAGAGGCTGGTCTAGAACCCAGGCCTCACACACCTGGGAGCAATTCTCTATCTACTCAGCTAGGAAGCACAGGCCCACGACCTGCTGGCCAGAAAGAACTTTGTCTTCCAGCCAGCTTCCCCCTCCCTGTAAACTTCCCCATGCCTCCTCCCATTTGTCATATGGGTCCTTTCCCCCAGTGAGCTATGGGGGCCGCCTTTGAGGAAGGAGCAGTTGCCTGTTCCGGTGTTGCAGCCCTGCTATCTGCCCTTCCCTTGGCTGGAGAAAAGCCAGTGCTCCTGAGTCCCCCCGCCCACCTGAACCCCTTGGCAGGAGGGGCCTTAGGCGGCCCATTGTCCTTGCCTGCACTGGTGGGACTATGGCAATGGTGTGGCTGGACTGACCACACCTCCTCCCATGCGTGTGCTCCTCATTAAAGCGACATGGCTGCAGACCGGGAATCAAACCCAAGTCTTTGGAGTTCCAGGGCTCCTGCTCTTCCCACCCCAGCTTCCTGAGCATTTGTAATACTTAGAGTCAACAGGCCGTGGTTTGTCATCTGACCCCGTGGCTGTCTTACTTTGCTGTATTAAAGACTGGGCACCTGGCTCAGACAGAGAAATTATAATGAACTTGCACTGCGACAAGGAAATGTGTGACATACCGCTGGAAATCCCCTGTGCCTCTGAATATTAATGAGTCGACTGTGAGAGTATGGGAAATTGTTCTTATGCCTAAAATGACACCCTGCTGTAAGAGTACAAATCAAGAGGATTTAGGGTATGAAAAGATGTGTTCATAATGTCATGCAAGGATAAGGGTATCACGAGAATCATTTTCCTTCTGTGCTTTTTGAAACCTTGTAAAGACTGTTACTTTTTTGGAATTTTCTTTTTCTCTTGTATTTGTTAAGAGACACAAATGAAAAGGAGTAAAGGTGCCAGCTGCCCTCTCTCCTCCCTGTCTTCTGGCCCTGTGTGGGGTGGGAGTGCTGTGAGGTCAGGGAACCACAGCCCTGCTGCCAAGGTGGTGGCTGGCTGCGTCAATGGCAGCCAGCCATCGGGTGTCAGCAACAACCCCATTCCTTGATTGGTGCGTCTGGAGTGTTAGGTGAGAAACATTTGGTGAGAGGCATTCGGTTAGCTTTGGTGAGAGGCATTCGGTTAGCTTTGGTGAGAGGCATTTGTCACTTACTGCCCCTCTGCAAAACACATACAGGGTGCTGAGTCAACGGTGAATGAGTCAGGGTACCATTAGTACCAGGGTCTTACGATGGGGTTGTAAATACCACAGAGAGGTCTTACTGGCAGGTATGGATCACTCAGCCAAAAGGAACTAGGAGGTGGCCAACTGCCAGGCTAATAAAGGGTTTCAGGACTTGTCCACAGCTGCACAGAAGAGATGGGCCTTGAACTGAGTTCTACCCAGTGGATCACACGGTCCCCCACTGGGTTTAATACAAGGCAGACAAGGGTCTTCTTTCAGGTTTTAAACATACCAGAAGCAGGCCTGTAGCCAGGATTTTTTAATTGGGGGGGCCTTTAAATAAGTCAGGGGGCACTGCACACACACACGCCCCCAAGGGAGCACCTGGGCTGGATGGGGAGTGGGGGGGCCTTGGCAGTAAGTCAAGGGGCCAGGGCCCCGAGATGCCCCACTGTAGCTACGGGCCTGACCAGAAGTGAATCCTTAAGAACTGTTAAATCAAGTAATGTACGGTTGTGGGTGGTATTCAGAAGTGCCTCAAATTCTAGCACTGTTCACACTGAAAAGCACATCATATAAACAAGGAAGCAGCTGTAGCACATATACTTCAAGCATACGCCCACAGGCGTAAAAGTAGAGGGCAAAGGAGTCACTGTACCTATAAACAGTTCTGACTTGGGACACTTGCAATTTTGACTATATAAAGAAGTATAACAACCACCCACAGAGTTAAGGGGGGAGGCCTGAACAGTCAGAAGTTAAAGAGAACCACAAAAGCACACCTTTGCACAACCCTAAACCATCTCATAATGGATACTGCTTCCGGTGCTGTTTAACAGCTGTAAATCTGCCTTATAACCCCAGGTTTGTTTTTTTTTTGGGGGGGGGGTTATGATTTTTTACAATTACTGAAGCATACAGGAAAAGGGTTTTGACACTGAGTCACTTTGGGCTATTTGTTCATCTCTTCTCACATGACAAGCTTTGCCATTTTTGTTCAGACCCAGTAGCCTGAGGAGGAAAAGCCCAATCTCATCACCACACCTCTGAGGAAAGAACTTAGAATTGGAGTAGGACACATCCTCTGTGCAGCCATTTCAGGAACAAGTCAAAAACCTTTAGGTTTCCAACTGAAAAGATGGGCAGTTTTTCTGACAATGATTTTCCCTCTGAATAAGAGCCAGCTGCTGCATTTCACTAATGGGAAGTCAGGGTTCCCCATCACAAGTCAGCTATAAGAGCTCTCGTGTTCTTTGCTGGAGATTGCTTCCCCATGGCACTGATTAATTTCATGCAAGAACTGCATGAAGACAGTTAAAAACCAAGCAGTCTTACATCACCAGCTTAAACTGACTACTGCAGCTTTGAGCTGTGCTAAGGGACTTGAGCCAAGAAAATAAGCCAAGGAACTCCACCAGCCTGCTTCGTTAAGATGAATAACTCCACCTGGATGAGCACAGGATCACCTCCAAAAACAAAAATCCCTGGTTTCCTTAAGATCCACTACTGCTGTTAGATACCCAGCAGAAAATCCACTACTGCTGTTAGATACCCAGCAGAAAATCCACTACTGCTGTTAGATACCCAGCAGAAACTCAGACAGAGGCAGTGTTGGCAAAATCGTTCCAGTTCATGATTGTTTTTCAACAACCATTCCCACAAAACCTAATTCACCTACACTTACAATGTGAAATTCCCAGAAATTTTGAAATTTGAAATCCATGGGGAAATGGGATGTGGCAACTGCATGAAAAATTGAAAGATATTACACTTTGTAATATGCAATACTTATTTTCCTTTCAAATCAAATTTTCCTATCAAATCAAATACTTATTTTCCTTTCAAATCAAATCTTTTCACTTATTTAACAACAAAAATGCATTATTTATAACTTAGTTGGCATATCAAGTTGTACTATTTGGCATATTTATGGAATTTAAAATCATAAACGTCTTCATTTTCTGTAAGACAAGTTGCAAGTATATCCAGCAGTTGACAAAGTTACAAGACAAACTGCTATACACTACTACAAATTCTGTAGTAATTATATAGGTATTATTTGAACAGAAGCATAGTCACAGTAGGCAGGATAATCAGCATCTTGGGATATTAAATTATGCCATAAAAAGGAAAACACTGAACTTTCCAATACTGTATTAAGCATTGTTGCCAAATTTGCATTTAAAAATCTTGAAAATGGAGTACTTGTCTACAGTATACGTAAAAATTACCAATATATGCAGTTTTCAACATGGGCCTATCTGTGAATACTTAAATCTGGAGACATGTGCCATGGACAAGCAAGACAGGTCTTTCTACAAATCTGAGAAAAGCCCCAGGTTTGCAGAAAAATCTGAAGTCTAGAAAAACCTTGGGGTTAGCCCCCCAAATGACAGGAGCATCTATAGCTTTATGAAATGAATACCTTTCGTGACTGTTGCTAGACAACCACCACAGTACTGCCAGACTTCAAACCTTGGTTTCTCTCAGTAAAAGACCGGGGGGAGGGGTTCTGGCCTTTGAAGGAGGACACAGCAGTAACCATTGGGTGACTAACATACAACTTTAATGACTGACCCATCCGCTGTACAAAAGCAAGGGCAGCGTAGTGATTAGAGTTTCAGACTAGGTTATGGGAGACCCAAATATGGAATTCCATTCTGCCAGGGTACCTCACTGGGTGACACTGGGCCAATCATCGATCCTCAAGTCTAACCTATCTCACAGGGTTGTTGTGAGGATAGGAAAAGGATAATGTAACCTGAGTTAGGTCTCCATTATGGAGAAAAGTAAGGAATAGGTGAAGTAAATAAATAAATATAGGGGGTGGGCAGATAAAGGTATGTTGGCAGCTGAATAGGAGAAAAGAAAAGCAAAGAAAGGTGAGGATATGGGAGCAGCCAGCAGAAGAAAAAGAGGAAATAGTGTAGGGAGGGAAAATCAGACCCGCCCCCCTTCAGGTCCTTGCATATTCCCCACCATACAACTGGGCATGGCCCAGGCATCACTGTACAACTTAACCAGCATTTTCCTGGGTGAGGCTGCCGGGGGAAGGAAGGACAGAAAGCTGAAAATGCAAGGGATAAAGATAGGATGGCTGATGGGTGGCAAGGAAGCAGGAAAAGGGGAGGCTATGGGGGCTGCCAAGGAAAGGATTAGGGGAGGGGAAAATAAGACTGCTGCAAGTCCTTGCAGGTCCCCCACTTATCACCTAATACTGTAGATCGCATTAACATTTTAAAAAAATCATACTATGCCTTACATCTGAAATGGAGTGAAATGCTTTACTCAAAAGAAGAATTCGTGGGAGTTTTTTTCCCCAGTACTTCCCAAAGTCCCCCACCCCCCTTTTTCCCTTGGAAAAATCGAAAGGTGTTCTCAGAAAAGCTTTTCTGTTCTCCCTGCCAGGCCTTCACATATCTCCCTGCTACCTTTGCCAAGCGCTGCAGAGCTACAAGCCTCCGCTGCAGCATGTTTCAGCTGTCCTCGAAGACGCCTGACTTTGAAGCAACCTGAGAGGCTTTGCATGTAAGTGGTGCTGATGTGAAAGAGCCTCAGAAGATGCTTATGCAGCAGTTCCTGGACACATATTTCACCTCCCGCCCAGAGAGGAAACTGCCAGACTGCTTAATTAGCATCTCTTTGGCAGCAAGAACCTAGAACTCTGTAGTTCATTGGTAGATACAGTCCTATCTCCAGCCAGCAGGGCTGTGATGCATCTGAACCCACAACCAAACAGTAGTTCTCACACTTCCACTGCAGACAGCTGCTCTCACTGGTCTCAGATTTTCCTTGGCGCAAGCTTCAGTTCCCACAATGTCCAGCTGCAGCCAAATCAGGCTATTCAGTGCCGGAGCAAAGCATTGCCAAGCAGAATTTACAGACTGCAACAATGGCATTAGCAGCCTAGTCACAGACTACTGGGATTATTTTTTAAAGATGTCACTTTCAAAATATTTAAACGCTGAGCATGGCTCAAGATCCCTTCCACTGAAATGTCTGCCCTTAATGTTTTGACGACTATCAACACTGACTTGCTCATTGTTATAGTTACAAGGAAATAATGGACCAGTCTGGTCGAAGTCAGGCACCCATTCTATTTCCATACGCAACACTGCATTCCAGATGTATTTAGTCACAGCGTCTTTAGACCTCAAGCTACCTCCGACATCACATGTTTCTTCTACTGAGCCTGGGAGAGGAGGCAGAAAAGATGAGCACTTTCTAAAAGCAGCAGGATACTCGCGGCATTACAGATAAAGCCAACCAAGTAAAAGCCACCGGTGGCTGATGAAAGCAGCGCCAACTTCCAGGTGAGTCAGAGTTTAGATATGGACTTCAATCGAAGCAAAAAAGATGGCCCACAGCCATCCTAAAGAAAACTAAACAGTAGAATAAAAAGGTGGGAACCACAGAAAATGTCTATCGGGCAGTCCCCAAAGCCACCGCCTTCTTCCGCATTTTTGTTTCATTCTGACTTCCTGGGAGGATACCAACATCAAGGGGGGTGGGAGAAACACCCTGATGGATGAGCCTATGAATTTATTTTTAAAAGTATGCTATTTATATAAAACTGTCATTTTGGGTTAGACCTTCCAAGAGGTCATCAGGTTGCAGATGGCACGCCCGCGCTATTTCCAGTTATCTATTCCAGAATGTAAACATCACTGAAAACAGTCAAAAGAGAAGAGTATTTTTACCAAGGAGTTTAGAATAGCCTTGATGTCTACACATACAGCTGAGACGCAAATTGCTTCAGACCCCTCCACCACAAACAAGTAAGAAAAATGTTGATTTGTTCTATATTGAAATATAATAGAAGACACAAAGAAAACCCAAGGCTTCCCAAAAGAAGAACTACAAGTACTATTTTATACCATGTTTTCACTGCATACATAAAAATTACCACAGATCACATAGCAGTCATAGAATCAGAGAATCGCAGAGTTGGAAGGGGCCTTACGGGCCATCTAGTCCAATCCCCTGCTCAATGCAGGATCAGCCCAGAGCATCCCTGACAAGAAGTGTTTGTCCAGCCACTGTTTAAAGACTGCCAGTCAGGGGGAGCTCATCACCTCCCTAGGCCGCTGATTCCACTGTTGCACAACTCTTACTGTAAAAAAGTTTTACCTGGTATCCAGCTGGTACCTTCCTGTCCTTAATATAAACCCATTATTGCGAGTCCTATCCTCTGCTGCCGACAGGTACCAGCTGTCAAGAGGTACCTGTCCTCCTCTAAGTGACAGCCCTTCAAATACTTCAAGAGAGCCATCATGCCCTGTCCTCAACCGCCTCTTCTCCAGACTGAACATTCCCAAGTCCCTCCACCTTTCCTCATAGGACTTGGTCTCCAGGCCTCAATCATCCTTGTGGCTCTCCTCTGTGCCTGCTCCATTCTGTCCACATCCTTTTTGAAGTGAGGCCTCCAGAACAGCACAAAATACTCCAGGTGAAGCCTGACCAATGTGGTGTACAGCGAGACTATGACGTCTTGCGATTTGGAAGTTATGCCTCCATTGACACACCCCAAGATTGTGTTGGCCTTTTTTGTCGCTGCATCACACTGCCTGCTCATATTTAACTTGTGGTCCACCCGTACCCCCAAGAACTTGTTCACACACACTGCTACCCAGAATTTGATCAGCTGCTGCTTCTGATATAACCTGTCAGGAAAAGCTGCCTACTTGCAATTTCTCCCAGTTCTCCTTCAACAAGCAGCTACCACCCAAAAGTCATCACGACACCAGACGCATGTCACCAAACGCTGGTAGCAAAACTCTCCAGTCCTGACTTCAGGAACATCAGAGAGCCTTAGACAGGCATCTGGCTCTAGAGGCTGGAATGAAAGATTCGTTTTCTAAGAGGGAGGATGATGAGGCCTCTTTGGTCATCCAGGCCTGAGAGTGACAACCGGCTTTTGCTCATCTGCTGAATGGAGAGCACCCAAAGCATTGCCAAGAGCTCCACCAGAAGAGAAAAAGGAGGGACAAAGAGAATCGGGTGAGACGCAGATCGCTGCACCCTGCCCAGGCCTCACCTTCTGCTACACGGGCACCGACCGGAGAAACGGTTTCCTGCTTGCTACCCTATGGCAATGCGGCTTGCTCTTCTGATGTCTCATATTTTGGATGCCTATGTTTTCCTGAGCAGAAGGGTGTGCCACACCATTTGCTAACATGGACAAGATTTCGATGTTTCACATGCTCAAAATAGCCAGCTTATTTCCTTTGATATTAGTCATGGCAGCCTCACTTGGTCCTCTTTTCTGGACCTGTACAAACAGGTCCACCCATCCCTTGTATCAGATCTAAGCATTCACCAGTCACGTATCACGGCTTGCATCAACGGCTTTTCTCCTCACATCTAGCAAAGATCAGATTAAACCCTTGCTCTATAGACTCTTACATCTCTTGAATACATGGATACCCATGTGATTGAAGGATTATAAAAACGATTAAGAATAATGAAATCTTTGTTTAGAAATGCTGCCCTTCAAGATATCCCACTGAGTGAGAACTCCACCTACATTCCCATACAGTGCCAGGGAAGAGCGAAGAGTTGTAGGGCACCATAAGGCATCACAAAGTACACAACAATAACGAAACCATGTTTTAAGATGTACAAAAGAGGCAGCCAATTGTTAAAAGTGCTGTGAACAAGCCTTATGTCAGAGCATTAGATTAAAGTACATGCAGGGTAATGCAAACACCATGACTATGCATAAGCTCAGCAAATGCACAGGCACACTGATAAGCCATGAGTCTGATTGAAGGATGCAGGGGAACGGAAGGAGAAGAGAGAAGACAGGGAGGACTGGCGAGGGCGTCAACACTCTTTACAGTTTCCTACCTCTCCTCCGTGACTGAAGAATTACAGTTTTATTCACAACCAGCAGCTTCTTAACTCACATAGGACAGCTTTTCACAGTACAGAATTCAGCTAACCTAGGGTGCGGTGTTTGGAACGTAAGTGACCAAGAGGACATTGCATCAAGAGACATTCAGAGGTGGTTTGCCACCACCTGGCTCCACATCATGGCCCTGGTATTCCTTGATGGTCTCCCTTCCAAATATCTGCCAGGGCTGACCCTGCTTAGCTCCTGAGGTCTGACGAGAGCAGGCTATCCAGGTCAGGGCTACTCAAACTCTCCCAAGCAGAAAATATCATGCCCCAGAGAGGAGCTATTCGATGCTCAATAAACACTTCGTGGCAGGAGGTAGAAAAACAGCCGCAAATTAACTGGAATAACCACATGCATTTTAGCAACGCTGTTTATTTTCAGACTCTTCAAGTTTATCCCAAGGACTGGGCGTTTCAGCCCCTAGCATCTTGGGTTCTTATTGAAAGACAAAATTAAATGCTAACTGAACAGCTCCATGCAAAATGTTTTAATTTAATAGGAACATCTGATTCCATTAAAACCTGGCTCAAACACAAGAGCAAAGTTTTCCTGGGCTTGCAAGTCAGAGGGATCGTCTTTCCTATTTCTCTTCAAAATAAGTCTCCCCTTGGTGAAGGAGTTAATTCCTGATCTCAAGGTACTAGCAACCATGTTCTATTTACAAGAGACTTCTGGAGTTAAACATTCTAAGCATTCAGATCTGTTGTTTCAGCAGACTAGAACCTACTGTGCCTTGCATTTTATACAAAATCATACCCATTTTTCCACACTGAGCATTCAACAGTGCCACTTATTTTAGGGGGCAGACAGGTGGTGAGGAGTTCTAATGTAAAATTTACTCTGTGATCCACCTTGAGTCGGGGGGGGGGATGACAAAGAAAAAATAGTTGGTAAATACCTCAAGTCAACTTAATTTATTTCTAACCTAGTTCTATTTAAGTACCAAAATGGAAAGACTTTCTCCTGACAACGATGAGAGTTCATGAGAATGGCATGTGCACATTTTAACAATGGTAATTCCTTGGGAGATGAGCTTGCCAGCACTGAACAACTGCACGTAGTGGTTACATTCACCTGAAGAAAAGCATGCCATTGAAGCCACAATAAAAAGAACCCATTAACAATGATGAAGCCAGTAGTCACACCAGAGATGTGTAACAGCAGAACTCCTGCATTCTGAAGCTTATACACAGCTTTCAAAGGAATGTGCTGGGCTGTGGTTTTAGCTACATTCTTTAAAGTTCTGGTTTTCATTCAAGCAGCACACACCCAAAAGCAACTCCTGTGCAAGATTTCCAAACAATTAAAAAAGATTTCAGGCTGCTGTGATCAAATACATAAACACACACTGCTCCAGCTACCACTACAAAGATATCCTTTGCTGGGATCTCTTCATCCCAGCACTGCTCATACACACTCGCCAGATCAGATTCTTTCAATGCAATGTTCAGCGTGTTTCATTTCTTGGCACCTCCTAGAGCTAATTCCAAAGTACTATTTTCCCACAGATTGTTCAATATAAAATACTAAGCTAGAATGCTTTGAGCCATTTTTGCAAGGATGCCACCATGGTAACTCTGCAGGGACCTGACACACACCCCTGTGATCTGGGAAACGGGGAGATTCCAAGCCTGCGATCGTCCTGCGGGCAGAGATGCCGATCGCCCACACATCCTCTATCAGGCCTTCAGCAACGATGGCCAGCAACAGCCTTGTTTTGAAGCTCCCTTAGAAATAAGGCTAACCATTCCAAGGCGCATGCATCAGCCCAATTACTGCCAGTGACCAGGCTCCATTCAAGGTACGGGTTATCATCTGCAAAGCCCTTCATGGTCTTGGACCCACATACCTGCCATGCCCCACTCTGACAGCTTTGCTCTTCCCAGCAAAGCCTTCTAAAGGCGCCACCCTCCAGTGGCAGCACACACACGCCCCTTCCCTGTTGTGGCTCCCACCTTGCAGAACGCCATGCCTGAGGAGATGAGGAAGCCTCCCACGCTTCTGCCATTACACAGGTTGTATAAAAAACCCAAAGCTGATCAGGAGGCCTTTTTTAATAAAAGGAACGGGGCTGTAGTGGGATCGAACGGTTCAGGACAATGCCTCTTTCTAAAAGGAACAGGACTACAGTCCATGCCAATGTTGATTTGCATGTGCTATTTTACTACAGAAAAGTATACAGCACACTGGGGGGAAAACACAAAAAATTATTGTATGTTTTTATCCTGTTCTACTGCACCGGCTTCTGCCTTTGCAACTCTGTTTACTGCACTGTTTAGAGCATACCTAGCCTTAGGCAGTTTGTTGTCTGCATCGTTTTAACTGTTTGGATGTGTGCTCAAGTTTCTTACCTCTTGGTAAGAAAAATAGTAAGCTGTAGGAAACAACACACATTCTATCACGAAAGTTGACGTGAGAACGCTTTCAAATCATGTCCTTTGCACGATCGGAAAAAACACACTGCAGCCATGTACTTGGGTATATGAAGGTATCTTGTACTTTTTGTTGTTGCTGTTCCGTCACACAGTTGAGTCTGACTCTTTGCAGCCCCATGGACCACATCACGCCAGGCCCTTCTGTCTTGTATTACTGACCTCCAGTTTCAGCAGAATGGAACTGAACTCAGTGGAAACACATGCCACATTCTGGAGTAACTGCTTGTTTCAGGGAAGTGTTCTAAACCAGGTTCTCCACTACCTGGTTAACGTGCTAATGCTGTTAGACAATTCACTGAAGTCTCCAGGCAAAGAAATGTTGCCCAGAATTGTGATTAGTTCAAACTTGTGCCTCTTTATTGACCAGCATACACATTTTAATGGGAAAGTATCTGACCTCTCCCCCCCCCAACTGTGACCTGGGGTCTTCCCATTTAGTGACATGAGCATAATTTGTGCCAGGTCTTCAGGGAAGAACCTCACAGGGACAGCTGGAGGTGAAGGCCAGCTTCCTCTGAACAAGTGAGTTGAAAAGTTGCAGTAAGCTCTATGTACAGAAAACTAATTGTATGGTACATTTTTATTCCAAAAACTTAAATGTTAAACTGCTTTCATATGATCTAAGTCCTACTGGAAAGACAATTAGCAGCATGGCTTATGAAACATCTGTGGAGAAAAAGCCATTCTTTGCTTTCTGTACTACTGTCATGATTATAACTGGAGGTAAAAACAGAACTCTTTTGAAAGAGGTAATTATTTTGGCAATCTGCAGAACAGAGGATTAGCTCACTGAAAAGAGCTCCAGGGTGCAAGATAATTAAATACAGAACTCAGGTTTTAGAATGTGTTTTCTTGCCTAAGCAGTATCTATATCACCACATTGTAAACTACCTGTCAGACTAGCTGCATTACATGAACACTCAACTGTCTACTGAATTTTAAGCAACTTTTTGGTTTACTGAAAAACCCCATGATTTTTATGCTATACAATTGTTGCTGGCAACTCTGACCCTTTGGAAATTCAACAAGTTGGAGAACAAAAGTTGGCTGCTGAGTGTTTGGGAATTAACTTGATTCATGCAAGTTAATTAAAGTTGAATGAAAATTATTCCCCAGTGCCCAGCCAATTTTCAGGTAGTCTGACAGAGAGATAATCTGCATGACAAATACTCTACTGTCTTCTGAACTTTAAGCAACTTTACCCATTAACTGTACAAGTTAATCTTTGCTACCGAGTACCAGCATAGGGGGCAGGGAGGTTAAACTATAGCTTGGGAGTACAGCACCTGCTTCACGTGCAAAAGATCTTCAATTCTACCCCTGACACATCCAGTTAAGGGATTTCAGATAAGAGGTATTGGGAAAGACCCATATCTGCTTGAGACCCTGGAGAGTCACTGCCACTGCACCAAGTTAAATGGACCAATGGCCTGATTTAAGCAGCTTTAAATGTTCAAATGAAGAAATCAATAAAAGTATATTATAAATTGTTACAGACATGTGTGGTGCATTCTCCTCAAAGACTGCCACCTAATTTCTTTGTAAAAGGGCTAAACTTCTGCTTTTGAGAATGGTGGGAGTTCACTGTGGTATAGCAAGTAGGTACCAGAAAACTGGTACAGAACGAGATTTTGTAGAGGAGGAGGTGGTAGATTAAAAACTCAAGTAACCTGGTCTCTAGCAATATGGGAGCCAGTTCTCCATCTCAACACTGGATGGTCTTGCCGTGCTTGAATAAGAAGCCTCACGCAGGATCTTTGAGGCCACATCCCCTCTTTCCCAGGCAGGGTAACTGGGAACACACACCGCTGTCTTAAGTTTACCCTGATATAACCTGCATTAGCTTGAACCATCAGGGCAGTACACTCTACTTATCAGTGGCAGCTGCATCCCCAAAAGAGGGGTCTTTCATATCTGTCCTACCCCCCACTTTATGGAAAGGGCTTAAAACTCATGAACTGCTACCATAAAAAGGAAATGAGATCCAGCACACCACTCTGACAAATGTTAGCCTCAAAACCAGTTCCTTTTTGCTCCCATCAGCTAGATGAGGTAGTAATTCAGTAAAATCCTTGCTAAGAGTACGGGACCACACAACCATGACACCCTAGTAGCTCTCCACTTTAACACAAAGCCTTAGTTATGGAGGGAACACACTGGCGCACACTGCCTCGTTCCCTCATCTCTGAGTGACATACCACCGCAAGAGGGCTAAGATTGAGAACATGTATTTTTAAATCACACACTGAAGGCCAAGCAAACAGCAAAACCAAGCTAGCAAGACAAGGAATAAATCCAGACTGAAGGCCAAGCCTGGTAGAAAGCAGCATGAAAGGCAGACACATTGTTCATGAAGATAAAGTCAGCTGATATATTGAGGGGGGAAACTGGGGAGGGGGGAGGGGGAGTCTCCTCCCTTGGCATTTAAGTCAGATATAGTATTCCCCACCAACCAATGTTATACAAGCCAGTCCTGGTATTGCCATATGTTGCCTTGAATATTTCAATACAACCAGGTATGGATTTACTACTATGTTTACTGATATGGAAATAAAAGTAAAAAAAGACTTCATAACTCCATAAGTAAGTCCTGTAATACGGAACACTGCTAGGAATTACTACTCTTAGGCCCAATCCACAGTGCATCAGGAAGACACACAATGTCTCTTACACTGCCAGAACAGCAACTGAAGAACAAATAGCCTATAACTAATTAACAGTTCGCCAGGAAAGTTTTAGCACAAGACCCCATTGCATTCACAAGAGGCACACAGGCATATCTGCATGGCTCTACACCGATGCACATCTTTAACAGCTCCAGAGCCACTGAATGACTTTTCTTCCTTACTCCACTCTGTCCTGCTTCACACACTGGCAATCTGAAAAGATGGTAGAAAAGTGCTAGTACCACCTGGGCTAGCTGCTAATTATACACAAGTAGATAATTTCATATCACACGCTGGAATGATTTGCTAGGACAGGATCTCATACGAAAAGTGCTAAACACTGACAGACTAGCAGAATATAAGTTCTTATATTGTTGAGCTCAAAATTGACCCTACTATTTTCCAACAATTACCTCAAACTCAGAGATATTAGGTTGTGTTTCCACTGATTCAGAAGAACATATAGGAAGCAACCCCTGTGAGGTATTCATCACAGCCTCAGTTTGTTGTTTACTTTGGAGGCGCCGTGATATCAATACATGCATCTTGGGTGTGGCAAATGACTATTCCCATTTACAGACTCTTGTTAACTATTGATTCGTTTGGTATCTCACTGTCCATTGAGGAGCTCAGAATACTGTCCAAGGCTCTCTCCCTTCCTTTGATCCTATGAAGGACTCTTGTCAGACAGGTTGGCCTGAGACAGTGGCCCAATGTCATCCAACGAACTTAATGTCTGAATGGGGATGTGAGTCCAGGTCTTCTCAGTCCAGGCCCAACATCAGCCACACCATGACAATGACTCTCTCATATAAGATGGGGGACAACAACCAAGATCTAAGGATGTTCGGTGGCATCTTAAACCCATCCCAAATAAAAGGCTTCCAGTTCTGCAATTAATGGCATTTTTCATTTAAAATTCTATGTAAGGTACAATAATAGCACTTGAAAAATCCCCAACATCGGGTAGTTTGAGCACCAAAAAAGCTCAACATGACATCTAAAAGTTGTAACATTTTCCTCTGTATAGCCTTGGCAGGGTTTTAGGGATGCACCAATGAATTCATCTTTCAGTCACCTCCCATTTAGACGGCAATGTTCATTTGAGATCAGAGAGAATCTACAGCGCTGTACCCTGCTTTGATGTGCAGTATCATGGAACCACGGTTTCCAGCACACAGCTCGCAATAATGACACAAAAGGGACATCTCATTGCCTTGTTCCTTTGCTGGAACCCAGATGTCCTAAGCACTCACTCTTATTTCTCAGGCTCTCTTTCAAAGGAAAACCAGACATTCAAGAGGATTCTTTTTTCTTCATTAGTGGAGGCTGAATTTTTACACCCTGATCCAAGTGAACTACTTGAAATCTGGCAGAATTGGTCCAGTGAGTGAATGTTTGCCACATGACTGGAAGTCACCCTTGGGTAGACATGCCCACACTTCAAATGCATCATCTATGATTCAATTTTACACTAACAATGCAACTCCAGTGCAAATCTGTGTTATTAACAAGACACATCATTAATGGACAGAATGCTATTCTCTAGATGGTGCTTGCTTGTGAAGGAGATTTAGGGACGTGAGTGATGTCATCATCTAGATGAAGCAACTCTGTGTTCATGGGGCCGAATTGTTCCTTCTCCTGGAGATTAAGGGAAAACATTCCCACACATTTTAAACTGAAGAAAAACAATCAAAAGGCTACACAATTAATGACAGGGGGAAAATAAAGGTTGCCAATTACTAGAGTTTGCTAAGTGTTTTGTGGCCAGGATCAGGAAGGGATACTTACACATGGGAGAAATGTCTTTTTGATTAGGATCAAAGAGCAACGAGATTTAGGATTAACTTGTATAATTTCTTTTAAGGTGGAGGCAAAATTATTAGATTAACTGAGAGTTGTAATAATCCTTTCAGAAGTCAGTTTCTCTCTTTTTTATGCATCATAATAAACTGGTAAAAACAGAACCACTTAGACACTAAGCACTGAGCGTGAGATGCAGAGAAACAGGACACCATCATGGAAAACCACTGGTAGACACTGCACTGTAGGACACTAGTAAGGCCAAGGAAGAAAACTAAGTGTCATACCCAGAAAATGGTTCTGGCTAACAGCTTTCTGATTCCCTCCCTGCCTTTTTTGCTTCCCTCCCTGCAAACATTTTGTACTTGCTGTTGTCGTTAGCCGTTCAGTCGTGTCTGACTCTTGGCAGTTCTATGGGCCAGCTCTCTCAATGTTTTCCAATCTTGTACTGTTTCTTTGAGTCATTCCATGCTCAGGCTGGTGTCAACTTTTATGGCGTATAGCCACCGTGTTCTCTGGTGGCCCAGTTTCCTTTGCTACTAACCAATCCAAGCATAATTGCTTTTTCTAGTGAGTTCTTCCGCATGACATGGCTGAAATAAGTCAGTGAGAGAAAAGTACTATACAGATGCATTATACATAACACTGAATGAAACCTTGAAATATCACTTCTATGGTGGCCAAATCAAACCCTTCAGCCCTATGGAACTGTACTGGTTCATCATGGCCATACGGTGGGAACAAGTGAAGGGCGATTCACTTTCTAACAGAAGATGATTAGAGCTCACAATCAAGCAAAATGCAGACTTTAAACACTGGTGGTGGCCCTCATTGCCACAGCTTTCATGTAACATATTTGTAGTTTCACTGTATATTGAATGCAACACAGATTACTATTGCAGACACACCAAGTTTTAAAACCACAGCCCTGAGACTAGTCAACAGTTCTCAAGAGAAATGATTGCTCGGGAGCCAAAGGCAAAATCCTGGAAGTGTTCCTGCAAAGACTGAACCACAGTAAAAAAAAAAAAAAAGCAGCTGCTGAGCTCTACATCAGCCCTATTCTTACTTTAGCTACAGACTTGCACTGCATTATGCAGCCATTTAAGCCTCTAAATATGTATAATTGAGCCAGAAATATCTTGTGCCTAGGCTTCTATTTTCATTGGAGTCTTACATGATCATGTCTTCAGATACTGAGTTGAAGATTTAAAAACTGTTCAGTTACACAAGAGTCCAGATCTTCAACTGGTGAAATTCCTTACGGATCGAAACAGCAAATCCATCTTTTAAATATTTGGTCATCAGCACCATGAAAACCAATATACCCATGACTTTATTAACTAACCTCTTCAACTTGCATCCTGAGCACCTTAAACTATAGCACATTATTTGAGCTTTTGCAAGGGAAGATGCTGTATCACCCGGATTCTGACCAGATCTTATTTCCACGGGCACTCCTACACAGAATGTTCGCCTTAACATCTTGGGGGTTATCGGTCCCACACCTTACATGATTAGTAGTCAAATCTTGGCAACTGAGACAACCAAGAGAAGGTACATAGTCCCAGGATAAAATAGTGGTTTTTAAATCACCTCCGAAGCAACAAGCCAAAGAATTATAAGTAGGTTTTTTGGTTTATTTTGCAGTCCAATCAAAGCTGCCTTATAGTGACCCTGCGGGGTTTTCAAGGCAAGAGACACTGAGAGATGGTTTGCCATTGCTTGCCCCTGCATCGTGACCCTGGTATTCCTTGGAGGTCTCCCATCCAAGTACTAACCAGGGCCAACCCTGCTTAGCTTCTGAGATCAAGCTAGCCTGGGCTATCAAGGTCAGGGCAAGTAGTTTTTACTGCCCAGTATTTACTAATTTATTCCACTGTTTTGTTGAGTAGAGTCTTACACTAATCTTTGCAAAACAGTTCTTTCAACCTTTACTGAGTTTTGGCAGAGCCACAAGGATATTGGAGGTGGGGAGGAGGAATCGTGTCACTACATGACACAGAATGTCCTTCAGTTACCTACTTGATTACTTCAGCTTACAGATCTACTGCATATTCTTCCACATCATACCAAATCAAGCCCCCCCTATTAAAGACATGCATTACATCACATTTGCAATTTAAAGATACATATTGAAACTTAACTTCAGCAATAACAACTTTTTCATGGAAACTATAATCAGTGTTCATGCTGCAGTAGGCTTTTTCACACTATATGACCACTCACTGTATCTGAAAAAAATGGGCTCTTGGTCCATACAAACACAACAGAAAAAATCTTGTTAGTTTTCAGAGGAATCTAGTAGCACCTTGCTTGCACAGTGTGAACTATTGATTGCAGTATATCTTTGCACAATTTTTTTGCAAACAGGCAAAGATGTAGCAGTAAATATTTTTAAAAAGACACAGAAAGCTAACAACAAATATTTGTGTTACTGTTACTAGCACAGCCCAGAAAGGCAGGCAGGAAAGAGTTACTACTTTGCTGGAATTCCTTTCCATATCAAAAATCATTTGTTTTTGATTGGTCTGTACTATAACATTTGCATCTTGTTAAGAGTGATATTTTAACTTAAAAGTTGATTTAGACATTCCTCTCAGATTGCTTTTAAGCACATTTTTATTAAGTTCCTTATTTTTGAAAAACAAGAGTTTGTTAGTTTTGTCACGCTCTCCCTTTGGCAATGATAACCTTTACCCTTTCCATCTGCAGCAAATTTGAAACAATCCCTATCCTCAACTGGACTTTATTAATCTGCCAAATCAAAGTGCAACCTGAGGAAAAAGCAATTATTTCCAGCTCAACCATTATTAACAGTTAGTTTCTGTCCACTGTTGCAAGAAGGCCCAACTGCCTGATAAACACTAAACGTCTGGACCAATTAACGACTATTTTGGAACCATAATATACAAAAAATGCATTCAAGTGCCGGAACTGAAGTCCCAAACAGACTGATCAATAGGCTTTATTCAGAAATTTGCAAAAGGAAAAACCTCTCCACATATGAATACAGAATGCTCTCAAAAACGTTTTCACTAACTAGACCTTAAATGGCCACACAAAGTTATCATTCAAATCACATACAAAGACTTTATTGGGGTGTTTACCAACACAGGGCAATACCAAGCAGCAGTTTGAATTTTGGTGTGTTTGAACATCATTCCTAGGATGTAAGCATTTCAAAATAAATGCTGAACTAGAAATAACTCTCAAGAAGCCTGGGTTAAAGCTGATGCTTTCAAGCAGAGTTCAACAGTGCAAGGTTTTAAGATTGAAAAGGATCAACCATTAGGTACAAGAGAAAAAAACCTGCTCTCTTAGACATGCCCTGTGTCCTTGTACTGCACCCTTTTGGAGCAACTCCCACAATATCTGAGCATACTCTAAGATCTAGGCCTTCTTGCACTGAAGAGAGGAAGCGTTTCTACAATGTCACCAACAGATGCCCCACTGCTAAAAGCCTCCACAGATCGAATGCTGAAGCTCAAGGACACTGGCTGATGGCAGGTCCCCAGCCCAACTTATTTCAGAGTAAACACAGCCTACTAACAAGATGTTTATGCCAACAAGGGCCAGTTTGGATCACAAGACTGGTTTGTTCAGTTTCATCTCAAGAGGCGAAATGGGATGCTCATGCTCCCCAGGACCTCTCACAGAGACTGAAGGCCTTCCTGAGCACCAGTCACATCCAGCCTACTGGGAACACACCTGTGTTGTTCAGCTGAGAAAATAATTTAGCTAGCAGCGGGGACCACCAGCTAGAAAACATTTTTATCAGATCTACTGGAACCAGATCTTCCCCCAGAGACTTGCCGGAAGCTAAGGATGCTACAAGACTTCCGGCTTCGGCCGCCATTACAGCAGGCCATTTTGGTAACATCTGAACTTCTCTAACAGAAGACCAGCTCCTCGTATTTGACTTAGGTGGAAGTGGTAAGGATTCATATATTTTCGTGAAATGTTCATGCCAAACTTTCCCAGATAAGACAGTCGCATCCAAGAAAACAGGCTGATCATCTTTCAGTGGACAGCAGCGTAGGCATAGGTTACACCATAACATGTTAATTGTAGCCCCAAGCAGTGATGTGGGTTTTTCAGGAAAATGTTCAAATTTGAATTATTTAACTATTTAAAAATGTTAGGGAAAATTTTAAAATGTTAGCCAAAGAGGACAAATATACCATGTACAAGCCTGGGCTATGTTTGTGGGCTTTGCCCACACTTCCTACCCCACTTCTATCCCATCTAAGATCACTGATTTGCAGCACAACAGCCCTGGCACAACCACAGAGAGACTATATGTGCTTAGGCGGAGAAGAAAAATAACATTTGAAAAACTTTCACTCTACATCACTGGCTCTGAAAGGGATTCTTTCCTGATTTTATATGATCAGTGGACAGGATCAAAGAAGTTATTAGGCAGACCCACAGGCTAGTACACACCTAGCAAGCTGCTTTTGAAACTGCTCTGAACTTAAAAAATGATTTCCTAACAAGGATGTTCAAGAAACCAGGTCCAGAGTTCTTGAGCACACAGAAACCAGCCATTTCACTCTCTGCATCCTAGCTAGAATACATTCTTGTTTTGCATACTGGTGTGTGTGTGGGAGGGGGGGGAGAGAATAAGGCTTCAGATGTTACAGAAATAAGATATGTTCAGATTAGAAACTGAACACATATCTGAACTCATCCTCCTTAAAACTGTTACTCTCATAAGCAACTGAAAACTAAATTAGTTTGGTAATGTTAGACTTCCTGAGCAAGACAAGGAGAAAAACTGAAATAAAGGTAACCCAATAAAATACTTCAGTAGCTTCTTGCCCCAGAGTCTCTCTAGACTTAATCACAGATTAAGGCAACTAGAGAAATATCCACAGAAGTTAGGGCCTACTCACAAAAACACCAGCTTGTCTCACACACACCTCTATCAGTCATTTGTAGCTCACCACATGAGAGGAAGAGAGACAAGCAGCCTCTTCCAGTTTTCGAAAATCCTCTCAGTGCAGCAATTGCCACCAGGCTAAATTCTATTAGAGATTACAAGAGGCAACTTACTATATATTACCTTATACTGTTACGCAAACTATGACTACACAATACTGCAGTGCCAGAACACTTAACACAACCTTGTTTTTAAACAAAAATGGTAACTGGAACATCAAGTTTAAAAACTAAAAGTATAAAATGGACATCTCTTCTCCCAACTAAGAAAGATGGTCTTGGAAGTACCAGCTCAGAACTACTGTAAGGTGTGACTTGAACATTCTCTGAGATTTCCCTCCTGACAAATTCAAGGAAGGCTGAATTTCAGATGCTTATCTTACAAGAAGCTGTGCAGAGAAACTGACCAAGCTGCAGACTTATTCAGCTTATTGTTGCCACCAGGCCTTGGCAACAATCTGTGAATTGAGATTATTTGAAAAAGGGTCACTTATAGAACTACAATTACCAGTGAGCCCCATTCTAAGTATCTGCAGCATAGTCCCCAAATGGAGAAATAGTTAAGTTTTTTCATCAGCCTGTTTGGTTTACTGACACTGTAGCAGAAGGAGACCAATTCATGCTGTATCAGTTTAAGGCATCTTAATAAGCTTTAACAGCATCTTCAGGTCTAAAGAGGCACTGTAGTATGTTTAGCCAACAGTGACACTCTTCACTTATATCGCCAACCACCTAACAAAGTAACAGCAAGAGAGTTAAAATGCCCATCTGGACTTCAGTAAGCAATATAAAAAGAATCCATGGCATCCAGAAAGCAGCACACAGCTTCTTCTTCCAAAACAAGACAGGACTATTAAAAAAAACGTATTAGGAGTGGGCTGTGCAGACAAAAGCCTTTTACGGTGCAAGGCTGAAGAATGACGTTCTACTTAATCATTTTGTTACTCAATACAAAAACAAAGAAGCAAAAGGCATGGCGCAAATGCCTTTATTCCTCTCCCTGAAAGAAAGGAACAGCTTCTTCAGATTTCCAGACTGGTTTCTTCTCTTTGCACTTCCTCTGACAGTTAGCCAGAGAGACAAAGAGAGGTCTGGCAGGGGCCGAGGGTTTTCAAACACATTTACATGGGACAGACCAAGGCACATACCAAAGGGCAGCCTCTGCCTCAAGAGTCAGATGACGTTTCAAGGATGAGCTGGACAAGGCACTATGTTCATACCAGCAGGCCGCTGTTTTCTGTGCCATGTTTTGTTTTGTTTTTTCAGAAAAAAACAAGAAGTTACTTCAAAGCAAGAATTTCACTTTTGATTGGGCAGTGCTAAAACACTGGGGATGCCTGAGATCAGATAATAGCAAACTATTTCCCTTTATCAGAAGGCTATCTATCGGTTTATTTGGTTGTTTGCTTAGAAGAGTAAACAAAGTTCACTAAAGGGTTTGTTTGTTGCATTATCAGTTTCAACACCCCAGTCAACTGTGAATTTCAAAAAGACTGAGAATGTTATCATTACACAGTACTGTAGACATCGTAAGAAACTTAAGCAGACAAGGAACCCAATTTGTTAATTTAGACAGAAGCAGTAGAGGACATGCTACAGAGGTGGCTCAGACATGAAACAATATTGAATATTTAACAGTATTTTTATCTCTAGAAACCCATCTCTCTTCTCCAAAGAGAGTTATATTAGGTAGGAGACATTCGAACCTGTCCCAGAATATATCAGTAAGGACAAGAACTATGGCAAGGTTTCAGGGCCCTAGAAAAGAGACCCTCTTCCATCCAGCAGGAGGAAATCAGTAGAATCGCTGCACCCTGCTATTATAGCAACAGAAGACCTTGCTTTTAACAAAGCCAGCCTCTTGCAGTTCCCTCAGAGCAGCCAGCTACAGTAACAGCAGCCTTCCTATAGATCCCCTTTCAGATACGTAAACCTAAAACAGACAGCAAATTAAACAGTCAACTCAATAAACCTATATTTAGTTTGTGCAGAGAGAAAAGGTTGGCAAGTATTTTTCATTCCAAGGATTTCTTTGTTGAAATAATCATTAATACAGTTGTGAATGGATGCAAGCCTTTGCAGTGCTTTCAGCACAAAACACTGCACCACTGAACTAATTCATGACAGCCACCAGAATGCAGAATCAGCCATGAGCCACCCGTAACTGGCTTTTGCTATTGAATAGTAAACAAATAGCAAGGAAGCAGATGTTCCCAAAATGTAGCTGCCAGAGTTATCTTTAAAACCAGGCCATACTCCTACCTCCATACTCCAAGAAATCGTCTCCTTTTCTGAACAGCTTGATGGGGGTTGAGCACATTTTCCCTCTGTAATCCAGCAACATTCCTAACCCCAATTCTATGGCCACATCCACAGAGACATACATTTTCTACCCCAATTCTGGCACTAAGGATATAAGTAGTTAATTCTTCCATTAATTGCTCTGGCATTGTAACCATTTAGTTCAGCAGAGTTATCACTTCCTAAGAGAGATCCCATCCATTCTAAAGCCCATTTCCTTTGGGTTGAGAGATCAATTCAACCATCTCTCCCTGCAGACACGATGGAAACAGAGCACTTGACATCATATCCCACAGGGAGATCCCCCAAAGTCACACACACACCACCACACTACACTGAAGAAAATGGGTATGTTAGTAATATCCTTCCTGGTGCATCACAACCATTGGTCAGGCAGGATATCCATCTAACAGGCATCACTGTCAAAATGTCCTCAGCTCAGCTCCCTTTGTCTTCTTCACTCCACGTTGCACTGGAGTGCGCAACCCATATCCCATGATACCCATCTCCTGCTCTACACCTTACAGCACTTGCACCCCCAGACATCAACCTCTTCTTCACTCTCTTCAGACCTAGGCTTTTTACTGAAGGAAAGAGGATAAGAGCAAAACTGATCCTACGCTTCCCACGACTAGAAAGCCAGACAAACAGTCCAATGAGTTCATATTACAGCAAAATACAGCCCTCCAAGTTCACTTCCTCCACAGGACTTGTCGGGTCACAGTGCTGCAGTAAGTAAAGAAACCACAGCCAGTGGGATTTTCCTTGATACGCAACCTCTTAAAGGCATAGGAGACTTCTCAGAGGCTCTCGTTTTGCAGCTCTGTGCTCTCTGGGCACCCAGCCTTCTTTTCAGGCCTTTGTTTCACTGACCCTTCCCCCTTCAAGATCCTGTATCTACTGCCTGTTCTGCTCCTCTCCAGCAACCACTCAGCCTCTGGGATACTTCATCTTCTAGGTCCTACCCATCCCACCAGCTTAAGCCTCCCCCACAAATTTCCTTGATCACCAAAATCCCTTCCCACAGAAGCCAGACTCCAAATATTGTGCTGATACTTTTGTTTCTGGACCAGGGGGATGGCTGTGTGTACCAACTGCACCAATGCTTGGGGATTTACTACCATCAGCACAACTCACTGTGTATCCCATAATATAGTCACCACCCCACACATCCAAAAGTTTCAACTTCTGCCAAGGCAATTCATAATCTAGCATCTCACTGCTGCTATCTCCTTTGTCTTTTAGGGGGCATTTACTCCTTACTTCACGCACCAGAGACAGAACATGCATACCAATCATGGTCCTTCAACCAGGCAAAAGTCTGTTTATATTCTCACTTGCATTTCTGTACCTTCTGCCACTAAAAGCTAACGCCACCCCTCCCCCACAGCACCCAAGCAGTCACTTCCTCTGACACAGGCATGTGTCGGGGGAGGGTGGATGTGAGGAGGGCCATTCCGGGCATTCACATTGCTCATATCCTGACTCCCTACATGCACTCACACTACTGGGTTGCAGAAGAAGCGATGAGAAAATATGCAGACCAGAAGCCAGACTACCATCTGCTCCCTTGGAAGCCGTCCATCCAGCAGCACCAACGCTCCGACCCGTTATTGACTTTCTCCGCACCACACAAAGTGCGAAAACAGGATCAGTGTTAATGCCATGTTATAAATACAGCTTTGGGGCAGGAGGACCAGGGACTCCCTGGCTTACGTTAGGAAAAGAATTAACATTGGCCTAGCCCCATTTGAGCCCAGGAAACCGAAAAAGGGTCGTGACTATATCTACGAAGTCTATTACAATGCTTATCCCCTACTTTTCCTCTTGGTTCGAGGTTCTCTCCACTGTTCCTAAACAACATTCCCCCAACCTCTTTCTTCCCTTCCCACCCCTTTCCCCAAAGTCCCTTCCTTTAGCTTCATTCTTCCCACTGCCCCCTAACAGACCCTCTTTTCCAACACTCAAAGGGGAAAGGATTCAATCCCCCACTACCGTCCAACAGCAGTGTCGTTAACTGGCTTGAGCACACCAGTGGGAAGGCGAGCTATGAAGCCAAACAGAACCAGACTTTTAACTCTCCCCAAAAGAAACCCAAATACCTCACTTGTCAAAAGCAGGGACTGATTGCCTATTGTCTTCCCCGATATCCACCCAGTGGCAATTGTGCTGTCTACAGAAAAGGCAGTTCATAACAGATCCCCCCTCTTCCAGTATCAAGAGCTACCAATTGCCCATCCACTGATAAAAGGGGGTTTTCATCACTGAAATATGCTAATAGCAAGACAGGCTAAAATACAGGTGGGACAGAGGAAAAGGGACCCGATTCATCTTCCTCAGCCCCCTACCTACCAAATACCAATCCAAGGACAATTCAGCTAGCCACACAAGAGCTCACCAATAGGAAAAGTGCTTTACAAATTTGACAGAGTAAATTATTTTCCCTCAGTCCCTCTAAGAAGAATTCTAGAACTTATTGGGAAAGGGACTCACATTCTTCCCCACCTCAATTTGACAGTTTTGGCAGCTATCTCGAGCACACCAGTGATTCAAAGATCGCTGACTCCGAAAATTACTCTGCAACTGATTTTAAGTGTTTAAGGTGCTGAAGGATTCCTATTCTGTTTTCTAGCAGGAAAAGTAAACTATCTTATCTGACATTAATAAATGAAGATATTTCCCATTCCCAAATCCAGACACCTGAAAAGGGCAGAAAAGGGAATTCACTTCCTCCTGCTGCCAACAATGACACCTACCAATGGGGGGGGGTTTTCCTAAATAAACAAGCCTCTCTCATCCATCAGGGAGCTGGGAGGAGGGGGACGACAGAAAGACAAGGGAACTTACTTCTTGCCCCTCCCTAAATAGCCATCATGTTTATTTGGCCCAAGTCAAAGGCACTGCTATTGGGGCTGGGGAGGAGGGGAGAGTTAGAGCCCTTGTCCCTTGCTGCTGGGGGAAGGAGGGAGCGATTTACTTTCCAGTTCAGAAACAGGGCCCCCCCCAGCAGTGAGAAGGTGGCCAGGGACCCCCCTTTCTGACTCTCCTCCCTCCTTATCCACCGCCTCTGCACGATGCTGGCGGGGGCTTTGCAGGCAGCCTGACCACACCTGACCAAAGAGGCCCCCCTCCCTCTTGGCCCCTCGCTCTCCCCCCCCCCGGGGGCCTCCTGGCGGCCAGCCACCCCCCCCCCGAGCCAGCCGAGCCCGGTTCCAGGGTGCAAAGGCAAAAGGCCTGCCAGACCCCCTGGCCTCCGGCCGGAAGCAGCTCCGCCGGCAAGGGGACCCCCACCCCCCCCGCTGCTGCTGCGGCACTCCGGCTGGAGAGGGCAAGAGCCGAGGCCTGCCGAGAGCCAGTCTCAAGGGACCCCCACCCCCCCACCTCCTGCCGCAGCAGAGCCGAGCCGGCATCCCCCGGGCCAGCCTGCCACAGTCGGGAGGCCGCGTGGCCCGAGGCGAGGTCAGGGAAGGCCGGGAGGCGGCAGCAGAAGCGCCAGCCGGGCCCGAGCGGACTCAGCCCCCCCCCGCCAAAAAGGTGGGGGTCCTCTCCAATGCAAAAAGTCAGCCTTGTGAGCGAGCGATAATGGCTGCTGCATACATTTAGTACCCTCTGGAGCCAACCCTTCCTGAGCTAAGAAAAAAATCCGTGAGCCGGAGGCTATACAACGGTAAGCCGGCTCACACTCACTCATCTTAGAGGGAACACTGGCTGCAATGCGCCCTCCAAGCCTTGTGAGCAAAAATTCCACTCCTGTGAGCTCCTGGAATTAAAGCTGTAAGCGAGCCATTGGGTTGCTGCATACATCTAGTTTCCTCTGGAGCCCTCCTTCTTGAGCAAAGGCGACAATGCGTGAGCCGGAGGCTAGGAAACTGTGAGCTGGCTCCCACTCACTCAGCTGAGAGGGAACCCTGGCCTGCGATGCTCCCTCTGAGCTGCGGAACCCTGTGAGCAAAAACCCGACTTGGTGAGCTCCTGGCCTTTAAAGCTGTGAGCGAGCCACTGGGCTGCTGCAGAAACCAGTTTGCCCTCTGGCGCCACATCCTTCTGGAGCGAAGGCAAAAAAGACGTGTGCGCCGCCGGCGGCTACAAAACGGCTCACACTTTACTCAGCTTTAAGGATACACCGGTTGAGGGGGGGGTCTCCCTCCCCCCCTCCCCCCCCCTGCCCGGGGACCCACCGCCGCTTGTAGTCGTCCCTCTCGCGCTTGACTTTGGCCAGGACGTTGTAGAGGGCGCGGATCTCGGGCGTGATGGTGTCGATCTGGACGCCGACGCCGTCCGGGTGGACCCAGGAGACGCCGGGCCCCTGCAGGGTCTCCAGGCCGCCGCCGCCCGTCCGCCGCACCTGCGTGTAGCTCCAGATGGTGCCGGGCAGCCGGCTGTAGTGCTGCTGCTGCTGCTGATGCGCATGGGGCGGCGGGGGCGGCTGCTGCTGCTGCTGGGGGGGGTGGCAGCGGCGGCGGGGGGTGCTGGGGGGCGGCTCGGCGGCGGCGGCGGGGGAGGCCCAGGGCGGCGGCGGCGGGGGTGGGCGGGAGGCCAGGCGGGGGGCTCGGGCCCGGTCTGGGTGGCCTGGTGGCGGGGGAAGCGCTTGTAGCGGAGGCGGCGCTCGCCGAGCTGCTGCTGGGCCTGGAGCTGCTTCTCGAGGAGGCGGTTGCGGCGCTCCAGCTCGTGCACCTTGGCCAGGAAGCAGCGGAAGCGCACGTTGAGGCCCTTCAGCAGGTGCAGGTTCGAGCCCAGGTCGTTGCGCAGCGCCGACGTCGCCGGGCCGCCCCCCTCGCCGCCCCCCGCCCCCAGCAGCCCCGCCAGGCCCAGGCCCAGCCCCGCCGCCGGCGGCCCCGGACCCTCGCCGAACAGCAGCGAGCCCGTCGCCGTCATCATCCTCGTCGCCGCTGAGGCAAGAAGAGAAACCGGCGCCTCTTTCCCCCGCGCGCGCAGTCCCCCCCGCGGTCCGCCGGCCTCCCCTCAGCGGCCGTGGCGAGATGACGGTTGGGGCGCAACGGTCGCCAACGGCCGGGCGGGGTTCGAGCGGGCCGCCATGGCGCCCCCTCCCTCCTCCGCTCCCGAGAGAAGCCGCGAGCCCGGCAAGAAGGGGGGGGGGAGGCGAGGACGGGCGAGAGAGACGGAGCAGGAGCGAGAGACGAGGATGCTGCCGCGCCGTCCCCTCTGCAGTGCTCGCCGGCCGCGGCCCGCGGCGGCCCCTGACTGGCTCAGGGCTGGCCGGGGGGCGGGGCCTCGCCGGCGTAGGCACGCCCCCCTCCGCAGCGCCGCCTCCCCCCCGTCTCCCGGTCGGCCACGCCCCCGGGAGACGACAGCTCCGTTCGCCTCACCATGCGTAGCCACGCCCCTGCCCCCCCTCCTCATTGGCCGGCCGGGCTGCGGCGCCCGGACGTTCCGGCCCCGCCCACGCCTCTGCGCCGCGGTCCCTCGCCGGCTCTGTCGCCCTCGGCCACGCCCCCCCGCCGCCGCCGCCGGCCCCGCCTTCTCGCCCCCTCCCTCCCTCCCTCCCTCCACGTGGGCCCCGCCCCTGCCTCTGGCGCCTGGGCAGCTGGCCCCGCCCACGCACCGGTCTGCCCGGACACGTGCGCCGCTCTGCCCGGGATTGCCAGGTCTGGGTTGGAAAATACCTGGAGACTTTGCGGGTGGAGCCAGGAGAGGGGTGGGGTTTGGGGAGGGGAGAGGCCATAGAGTCCACCCTTTAAAGCAGCCATTTTCTCCAGGGGGGTTGATCTCTGGGGCTGGAAATCAGTTGTAAAAGTGGGAGATCTCCAGGCCCCACCTGGAGGCTGGCAACCCTTGGTGTAGTGGTGAAGTGCCTGGACTCTAATCGGGGAGAACCGGGTTTGATTCCCCAGGCCTCTACTTGCACCTGGCTGGATGACCTTGGGCAAGCGTAGTTCTGATAAGAGCTGTTCTTGAAAAAGAGGAGTCTCCATCAGAGCTCTCTCAGCCCCGCCTACCTCACAGGGTGTCTGTTGTGGGGAGGGGAAGGGAAAGCAGTTTGTCTGCCCCTCTGAGACTCCTCTTGGTAGTGAAGGGTGGGGTAGAAATCCAATCTCCTAGCTCTGCCCCCTGCTGTGAAGGCCAGTGGGGTGGGAGTGGCAGAGAACTGGGAGGACTCTGCAGAAACCACCCGCCCCCAGGGACATCCGAGCCTGTGGGGAGAGGTGCACTCTGCATATGCCCAGGAACAATTTGCCCTGTGTGCCTTCACTGTCATGCACTTTCCTATGCAGAGGCTGAGTGCAAAGGGCCCAGTTTAGAGCTCCCCAGTCCAAATCTCATCTCTAGCCGGATAGACCTCAGACTCAGCTTCTTTCTCAAGGGGACAGGGGTGCAATTCATAGACAAATCCCCCCTCTGCTTGAGGAGCCACACTCTGCCGCAGCCCAAACGGGGCAGGCTTGTGATGCCTTGAAAAGGTTCCTGGGCCGTGTGACCTTTCGATGAGGTCATGCTGCCCTACCTGGATAGCCCAGGTTAGCCCAAACCGCTCAGACCCTGGAAGCTAAGCCACATTGGGCCCAGGTTAGTATTTGGAGGGGAGCCCCCCGAGGAACACCAGGGTCGTGACGCAGAGGCAGGCAAGGGCAAACCACGTCTCTTGCCTTGAAAACCCCATGAGAGGTTGCTATAAGTTAGCTGTGCTCCCTCTAAGCTGTGGAGTCCTGTGAGCAAAAATTCCACTCCTGTGAGCTACTGGCATTAAAGCTGTGAGCGAGCAATTTGGCTACTGCATAAATCAGTTTGCTCTGGAGCCCTCCTCCTTGAGCGAAGGCAAAAATGTGTGAGCCAGAGGCTAAAAAAACTGTGAGCTAGCCCACACTAACTCGGCTTAGAGGGGACACTGGCTGCGACTTCAGGGCACTTTCCTCCACCAAGGTCACAACGCCACAATGAACTCATTCGCCTTCATGCTGCCAAAGATGGCTTGCCGTCCCAGAATGCAGTGTCACAGATCCGGTGTGTGGGTGTGATTCTCGGGTGGAAGCCTGCTTTGTGCCTCCGCTCGGGCCGAGCCCTGGGCATGGAAGGAAGAGGAAGGGGGGCCTATAGCAGAGAAGAGGAGAGAACCTGCCACAGTTGCCCCAAACTAGTGCTTGACGGAGCTCCCCCCCCACACTGCAGTCTATAGGCAGGAAACAAAAATGTTTGTTTGTTTTTAAATCCCCGGCAGAGCCAGATCTGGCTGGTGGGCTGCGTTTGGGGGGGGGGAGCACAACACTGAAGCTTTGCACGCCACCAGAGCGCTGCAGTTGGCCACCCAGCCTGCGGGCCATCCGTCACCACGTCCCTCCTCCCCTCCCCCACCCGGCCAGTGCACAGAGAGAGCATTGTGGCGCACAGAGGCCGCCTCTCGTGGCTGGCCCTGCGGAGGTCTCCAGCGATGACATACTGGGGGAATCAACTCACACAGGATGTGAGGAGGGGGCTGTTTTGCTTCCTCCTTGAAAAGCCCGCCTGGCCTGATACAGATCGCCGCAAAAGCGCCACTGGAGTTTTCCTGACCTCCGTTAAGAGGAGTCTTTGACTCTCATGAGAAGACAACGTCGTTCATTTTCCGGGCTACAAACACGCACACAAAACTTGGCCTCGCTCACAAAATAAACGTCGTCGCCCCCGTGCACCAGCACGATTGCCAACTGCATTAATAATACCGTCCTTTCGCTCTTCCTCATGTCACTTCTGATGGAACTGATCGATGCCAAAACACGTACCTGATGGAGAAAAACTCGGTTCAAGTCCGGTAGCCCCCGAGAGGCCAACTAGATTTTCGGGTTATAAGCTTTCGGGATTCAAAGCTCACTCCGTCATCTCCCTGTTCTGGAAAAGCTATGAAATGCTACCGCTGTCCATCACATTCTTTAGGAAGACACAGAAGAAGAGGAGGAGGAGATTGGATTTCTATCCCGCCCTTCACTACCCAAAGGAGTCTCAGAGCAGCTCACAAACTCCTTTCCCTTCCCCTCCCCACAACAGACACCCTGTGGGGTAGGTGGGGCTGAGAGAGCTCTTGACAGAAACTGCTCTTTTTCAAGAACAGCTCTTATCAGAACTACGACTTGCCCAAGGTCATCCAGCCAGGTGCAAGTGGAGGAGTGGGGAATCAAACCCGGTTCTCCCAGATTAACTTGTGGGTGATGCATTTCCTTCTTACATAGCAAAGTTAGAGCCCAATGGCACCTTTAAGCCCAACAAAGTTTTATTCAAGATGGGAGCTTTTGTGTGCGTGCACACGAAAGCTCACATCTTGAATGAAACTTTGTTGATCTTAAAGATGCCATTGGGCTCTAACTTTGTTCTGTTGCTTCAGACTTACACAGCTGCCCCACGTTGATCTTGCTTTTCATACATCCCCACAGACAACAAGCTCCACTTTATTGGCCGATCTGCTCTGATGTCAGGGAATGCCCGGGGAAGGTCTTCGGGGGACAGCGCCGCCAATGGAATGCTGGCAAGCTGTGCCAAGACACGTGAGAAGCGAAAGGTCCCCTGGGTGAAGAGAACTGAAGAGGCGTCTACAGACAGAAAGGCCTCCATTGCTCAGTAAAGCAAGAGAGCATTGGATATTGATTGTCTGCTTGGGAGCTTCGTGCCGGGAATGTGCCATTTGCCTTTCACAGCGCCACACGTGAGGAGGGGAGGGGGGCTCCATTTGAACTCTGCCCCCCCCCAGGCCTCTGTGATGTGAAGTGTGAATTCTCTCGAAAGCATGCTGGCTTGGGTTTGCTAAGGTGTAGCGCTTTCTCTCCAGGGGCCAGGTAAAGGCTGCTCAGCATGTGAGCTTCTCCCAGGGCAGGTCTTGGTTCCGGCTGTTAGCTTAAACAATTATCTAGGGCGGGTATGCTAATCTGGGCGAGACGCAAGCCTAACAAGGAGGCATGAAAGCATCAAGAGGCCTTACGCCACAGCCCCAAATAGTTGCTGCATCGCCAATGTGCCTAGTGGTTTGGCCCTATTTGGGGAGCAGGGGCTGGGCTGGTATTATAAGCACCAACTTGCTGACATGGTAAATACCGGGGTCAGAGAGAGCAGCCCGGAACAGTCATTGCAGTACGAGTAACCACCAGAGAATGATACATTTGCCGTGAAGAGAGAGAAAGTCTTCTGCATATTCAGAGTCCCAAGCCACGGGGGAGGCTGCCCGCTGCATCTCTGTGTGAGTCACTTCACGGCCCTCGTCTATTAAGGAAATTTTTCGGCCACCTTTCCAGGGAACCTGCCTGAGGCTACTTACAAAATGAAAATAGAATAAAACACAGCCCATTAAAGGCTATTCATTAACATCCAGCATTACAGGCCCAGCCACAACATAAAAACATAGACCGCTGTGCAGCTTACAATAACCGTTTCAGAATAAGTAACACAGGGAAATGGTGTTTACAAGGCCTGTTAGTTAAAAGCTGGGGTGAACCGACCCGGTGCCTAAAAGAGAGCCGTGCTCTTTGCTGGAGGGAGCAGTTCTGCACAGCGTCCCTGGCAGATGTGATTGTAAAGAGGAATCAGAATTACCCACTCTCAAAGGCAGCTGCCCATTGCATCTCTGTATGAGTACTTGCTTTTCCAGCACGTGCAGAGACACCCCTGAGGGCAGGTAGTCCTTACTGTTTCACATCGTAAAAGTAGACCTAACCTTTTGGAGGGTATAAAAATTAAGCATGCCTCTTAAGGTGGGGGGGACGACCATGAAGTCTCAGCTAGCAGAAGTTTGGAAAATGCTGACCTACAAATTCAGTTCATTTGGATTTTAGCTCATACTTCAGCTGCAGGTGTAAGAACGAAAGCGGCTGCCAGCTGATGTCTGTGGGAGGGTGAACGGGGCAGCCTCTCTAGGACAATGAGGCAAAACCAGGTGGGCACCAATTACTTCCCGTGTAAAAGAGCAGGACCCTGACCTAGACAGCCCAGGCGAGCCCAGCCTCATCTGATCTTGGAAGCGAAGCAGGGTCGGCCCTGGCTAGTAGTTGGAAGGACGGCCTCCAAGGAAATCCAGGTTTGCCACGCAGAGGCAGGCAACGGCAAGCCACCCCTGAACATCTCTTGCCATGAAAACCCCATCGGGGTGGCCATAAGTCAGTTGCCACTTAACAGCACATACACATGAAAAGAGCTGAAGCCCTATGGGTCTCAGTGTCAGTCTCACCCAGCTCTAGTGAGAAGTTGGCAACCTCTGTTGAAAAGGATGTCCCAGTTGGGCCCTGAAGGCCTTCCAGACAGCCAGTAGCATTCACGCCCCTGCGCTGCTGGGCCACACCAACACTTCCCTCCCGCTATACTATGGTAGAACAGAACAGCTCACGAGGTCGTTTCTATAAGGGGACAGGACCGTTGCCTATTGCCCTCCTTGAATCACACGCATCCCCTTCCTCTACCTGCATGGTCTCCTCTCTTTGTAGTCCACTTTCTGTATTTTGGGACCTCATGCCTTGGCCAGCTTTTTGTTTGCTTTGCTTTCCAGTTTTGGGATCTGAGTCCCCCTGCATGGTTTATTGGAGGCCGTCGCTGTTTGTTTGAACTGATTTTTATATCTTGTCGTCTGCCTTGAGCCTTGGCCAGAAAGGTGGACTCTAAATCAGAGGTTCCCAAACTTATTTGGCCTACCGCCCCCTGTTCAGAAAAAGAATCACTCAGCACCCCCTCAGACATCTACACCTTCAAGAAGTGGACAAAAAGATGCAGTTTGTGTAGTGGTTAAGTGCGTGGACTCTAATCTGGGAGAACCGGGTTTGATTCCCCACTCCTCCTCCACTTGCACCTGACTGGATGACCTTGGGCAAGCCATAGTTCTGATAAGGGCTATCCTTGAAGAAGAGCAGTTTCTGTCAGAGCTCTCTCAGCCCCACCTACCTCACAGGGTGTCTGTTGTGGGAAGGGGAAGGGGAAGGAGTTTGTAAATCGCTCTGAGACACCTTTGGGTATTGAAGGGCGGGGTATAAATCCAATCCCTTCTTCTTCTAAATAAAATGGGGGAAAGTGCATCCGGACAGAGCTTCGTCTCACCAAAAAGGATTCCCCCAACCGTAGATCTCTCTCTCTCTCTCTCTCTCTCTCTCTCTCTCTCTCTCTCTCTCTCTCTCTCTCTCTCTCTCTCATTCACAATCTTTATTTCACAGGCTGCCCCCCCCCCAATTACTCTGGCTGTTCTGAGCGGGATTCCCTTAAACCTTTGGGGACGAGAGGCTCCGTGGCTCGCCAGCTGCAGACAGAGCCTGCCTTCCTCGCCTGCCAGTTGTTATCTTTCTCTTCTCCTTTCAAGGGCTCACCAAGTCCCCGCTGCAATTACCTAATGTCAGTAACCCTCCAAGGGCCGGTTTCATTCCATTGTTCTTTTTTTAACGCAATCTTGTAGTAAACAGCAGGGGACAGAATTTCGACATCCAGCCGCGTGAGTTAGAAATCTTGATGTATAATTAACCTGTGGGACGGGGTGCCCAGGGGACGGCCAGTAAACGGCTTGAAGAAAGTATCAGACAAGTCGGCTGGGGACAGGTCTGTGAATGGGCATCAGCCAGGACGAGAGGTGGGGGTGGAACCCCTGTGTTCCGAGCTGGGTCTCTCTGCTGGACAGATGCAGCTGGAGAGTTTCCTTGTGGCGTTTCTGGAGACCGGACAGCAGGCTCAAGGGATTTGGGGTTCGGCAACTGGAATGTACATGTGACTTAAGGCCCCATTCCCACAGCTAGCAAGTGTGGTTGGAAAGCCAGGCTCAGCAGTAGAGCAAATGTCATTCGGCACAGAGTTCAGTCCCTTCCCTTGCCAGTTAAAGGGAAAGTGAGAAAAATCTTTGAGGAAGACAGTTCCCCTTCCCGAGGTCCTGGAGAGCCGCTGCCACTCAAAGCTCGCTGAGCCAAGAAGTCTGCTTCCTGTGTTCGTGTGCAAAAAACCACAGTAGCCTCTCACACTTTTAAGACGACTGGCTGAACATCGGAGACTCTGCTTTGCATACAGATGGCCCTGGATCTCACCCAGCCCAGGCAGCCAAAGACCTTTGGGACTCAGGAGAGCCGCTTTGGGGCAGATGAGACAGATGTGGGCCAGATGCACCGGTGGCCAGACTTGCCACAGGTCAGATCCACAGGCTTGTCACTAAGGTCTGTCCTGTCCGGCTCCAGCCGAGAACTCGCCTGTCCCTTTGAGCGATTGTTGTCCCCAGGCTACCAAACCCCGTGGCGGCGGCAGCCAGAGCCTTTCCACAGCTGAGAACGCCCTCCCCACCGCAACGCTCTGCCTCGCATTCCATTTGGAGTCCTATTTCTGTGAACCAACGTTTGACTGCCCTGAGCGGCTGCGGGAGCCAGCTTTTGGCCTGGATACAAATTAAAATAAAAAATCGTGAGAAGTGGAAAGCCGAGCTTGGAAAAGCAGATTTCAAAACAAAAAAGGCTTCGGTGAATTCCCGGGCTGCAAAGGCTCGTTCGATGTCTACCCACCGTGGTGACCCCAGCTCTCCCAAAACGTCCACCCCTTTGACGTCTCCTGCCCTTATCTGCCCCCTTGTTCTGCCCCGGGAGACAAACAGCGCGCGGGAGACAGGAGGGAGCGTGACGCCCAGCCGGGAGCAGTCCGCGCAAAGTGGACAAGAACGTGCACGTTGGAGAAGACGTCCGAGGTGACTTCATCGGTGGTGATTCAGAGCACAAAGCGAGCGTTGACTTCATAGGCCGAACCCGAAGGGCTGCACCTTTGTTAGCGGGGAGGTGGGGAGCGGGAAGGGCAGGTGAGTCACCCAGGTGGGCCCGTGTGTTGCCTTATAAGGGAGGGGGGCCGCCTCCCTGGCACTCTGCTGGGAGCATCACCCCTCACCCAGATGCCAGGGCCGAATGGCAAGACCCACCTGGCTCTTTCACGGAGGGACCGAGGAGGAGGAGGAGGAGGAAGGACACCCCCAGCGCTTTGACTCACTGCTGACATGGCTACCAGCACAACAAACACTCTGTTGACAAGCTGGGGAGGAGAGGCCGGGAAATGCAAAAGAGGAAGCTAACTTTATGGCGGCACTTCACATTTTTCGGTTTCGCTTGTCAGAATATATCCGCCTGGCACACAGCATATTAAAAAGAACACCCCATAGATACATCCTTCGAGCCGTGGCATTTTCCTCCAACGGGAGGAGTTCTCCCCGATGCAAGAGAGATCAAAACAGCCCACAGAGAAAGGCAGGCTAGATGTCTCCTGAGTCCAGGAGGCTTTAAAGGGCTACCTTAGCACTTTGAACAGGGCCTGGAAACAAGCCGGAAACCAGCGAACAACTTTTAATCAGAAGTCCCTTCCTTGGCTACAGCTGCATTCTGGGTAGCTAAGACCAGCGGCGGGTCAGAATGAACCTGAAGTTTGCCCGCCCTTGGTCTTGAGTGGAAGCAGAATCCCATCCCACCCATCAAGTTCGGTATTGCCTACCCAGGCTGACAACAGCTCTCTGGAGTCTCAGGCAGGGGTCTTTCACGTCATGTACCACCCGATCCTTTCGGTTGGTGATGCCGGGGACTGAACGTGGGACCTCCTGCATGCCAAGCAGATACTCTATCGCTGAGCCGCGCCCATGAGTCCCCAGTAAGACACTTATTCCAGGATGAGATGTGTTCTCAGTCAAGGGCAACTGTGCCTTGTGTGGATCAGGTCAGTCCGTTGGCCGTCACTCAGTCCCTCGCTGAGTCCAAACTTGGGTTCAGAGTTTTGACAGATTCTGCTGAAACTGCTTACTGGTGATAATGGAGTCATAAAATCATGGGATGTTAGAGTTGGAAGGGACCTTGCAGGTCATCTAGTCCAACCCCCTGCACTCTGCAGGAGCACAGCCAAAATATAGCCCTACATACCTACAACATACCCGAAAGATGGTCATAGAATCATGGGATGTTAGAGCTGGACGGGACCTTGCAGGTCATCTAGTCCAACCCCCTGCACTCTGCAGGAGCATAGCCGAAAGATAGCCCTACATACCTACATACCTACAACATACCCAAAAGATGGTCATCCAGCCTCCACTTGAAAACATCCTATGAAGGAGCATCCACCACCTCCACTGTTCCTGATCATTGGGCAAGCCGGCCCAGGAGTTTGATGTAGATTGAATAGCATTGCAGGCAGGGCAGAACCTCGCAGAACCCCACAGGCCGGAGGAGGTCCAGCAGGAGCAGCAGCAGTCTCCCAGCATTGCCTTCTGAATGGACAGAAACCGGTGTGATGTGGTGTCCCTCAGCTGGTACAGAAGGATACCGTTGGTTGATGGTGCCTAGAAGCAATGTTCCCTCTAAGCTGTGGAGTCTTGTGAGCAAAAATTCTACCTTGTGAGCTACCGACATTAAAGTTGTTGAGTGAGCGATTTGGCTCCTGCATAAATTAGTTTGCTCTGGAGCCACCCTTCCTGAGCTAAGACCAAAATCTGTGAGCTGGAGGCTAAAAAACGGAGCTCGCTCACACTAACTCAGCTTAGAGGGAACACTGCTTAGACACCCCAGAGAGGCCCATCAGAATGAATGATGAGACACTTGCGTCTGCTATCTGGTTCCTGGCACAAGTTGCTTCAGCCAGTCCCAAAACTAGGTCAAAATACAGATTCGGATCTAGAGCTAGATAATGAGCGGCAGAAAAAATCTCGGAGGAGATACCACCACCCATTCCAAGACCTGATATGAAGAAAGGGCACTGGCGGATAATTATCTCCCGGGCTGGGTGAGAAGTGGACGACCAAGCGAGCCGCACCCTCCCGCAAGGAAGCCCTCATTACTCTTAATGAGCCCATCCAGACAAAGATCTAAAGTATTAATGGCGGGACCCGTATCTCTAAGGATTTCCTCCCCGTCACTGGGTGGCAGAAGAGAAGGAGGCGTCCTCCTCTAACGGGGTCTCTACTGCCCTCGAGAACCAGCTCTCTGGACAGGGCGGCCTCCAAGCTGAAGCAAAGAATCTGAGCAATTTCACACGCAAAGTGCTTGGCGACGGTTGAGGTGGGTTCCCTCTAGAAGGGTTCCCACACCTCCCTCGGTGAGGCAGAACGTCCACGGCCTCTTAGAAGACCTGGAAAACCTCAGCTAGGTGGCACTGGGCAGATGCAACTGGGGAGAGAAAGACGGCGCCTCGGGTACTGTCAGTAATCGAGAGAAGGCGCTACGACGACACATGGTTAATAAGGCTGGCTGTGAGCATTCTGCCCCCCACTGCACAAGATGGAGTCCCTGCCGTTCCACCGAGACCTCGTGTGATGTTTTAGAGTTTCAGACTAGGGTCTGGGAGACCTGGGTTCGAATCCCACCCACCCCCCGCCATGGAAGCTTGTGGGGTGACCTTGAGCCAGTCCACACACTCTCGCAGGGTCGTTGTTACAAGAACAAAATGGAGAGGAGGAACCGTGTAAGCTGTTTTGGGTCCCCATTAAGTGGAGTACATCAAGAAATATAATTGCCTGACCTTCTGAGAACCAGTTTGGTGTAGCTGTTAGGAGCGCAGACTCTAATCTGGGAGAACCGGGTTTGAGTCCCCACTCCGCCGCCTCTTGCAGCTGCTGGTGTGACCTTGGGCCAGTCTGTTCTCTCAAGAGCAGTTCTCTAAAGTGATTTTCCCGTTCCTGGGGTCAACCAGGGCTTTGGCAGGACCAGCAGCCGCATCAACAGGAGAATCTAAATATTGTCTCGCAGGGGTGATGGCTGAATATGCAGCATTAGGGCAGCGAAACAGACAGGCCAGGGTTCCATGTATACCTGGAGGCCTCCCCAGGAATGGAGGGAAATCAGTCTGCAAAATGAAAGAAAAGATACTACTCCCAAAAGCAGTGGCAGATTAATTAACCATTAAGCAGACTGAGCACGTGCCTTAAGGCTCCAGGGCCAAAGGGGGCACCACAAAGTTGGGGAAAGGGTGAAAAGAAAAAAAACACGAATGAAGATGTGTAAAAAAAATAATAATTGATAAAACTAGTGCAAATTGGTGATGGTGCACCCCCTTGGGTTTTCTTCTGTTTTTTGTTGGCAAGGTGCAGTGTCCTAGGCTAGGTCTCTCTCACGACTGAAACGTGTAAAAAACCCAAATAGATCAGTTATACTTCAAGAAAGACTCAGCTCACTGTGCTTATTAACAACTGAAGCAGGCATTCTGAGAAGTATTAATTTCGGGGCTGTTATCAGTGATTTTGCAAAAATGAAATGTAGAAAAACGCCTTTCAGGTCGTGAATATTGGAACTTTGATACATTTAACTTGCAAAATATTAAAATAGATGTTGTCTTGTCTTTTTGTAGGACTTGTATGTAGCCAAAGCTTGGCTTACTTTGTACAGTATATTGTGTTATCCTATGGATAAATTTTTGTATTGCTGCCACCTGCCACCTGCATTGTCTATCTGGTCAGACAGGTCAGCAACTAAAACGGACGGGGGTCAGTGTGGAAAGGAGGGGGGGGCACCAAGATGGGTCAGTGCTGCTGAGGGCCCCAGGGAGCCTTCCTCCCCCCCTGCCAAAAAGTCTTGACGAGGTCCGAGCATGCTCACCATCTTCCAAGCGCCAGGGGATGGGAGGCAGAGGTCAATGGAGCACCAGACGAAAGGAGGGCAGGGAAGAGGAGAATCTTACACCTTCCTCCTGGGTCCCGCCCTCTCAGGTAATGGTCAAATGTCGAGCATCTGAAGCACAGGTGCCATCAGTTCAGAAATCCCGACAAAAGCCCGGGGGGGGGGGACGCTGGTCAGATGGAAGCAAAGACCAAGAGGAGCTCAGGGGAGGGGCTGTGGCTCCGTGGTAGAGCATCTCCCTTGCATACAGAAGCCCCCAGGTTCGATACCGGGCATCTCCAGTTGAAATGATCAGACGGTAGGTGATGTGAAAGACCTCCGCTGGAAACCCTGGACAGCTACTGCTAGTCTGAGTAGTGGATACTTCCCCGGATGGACCAAGGGGCCTGATTCGCTGTTAAGCAGCTTCATGTGCAGGGCTTAATTTGTTGCGATGGCTTCATGCACCGCTAGTGTCAGAGATTTGGGGTGGATTTCGGCAGCAGCTGCAGTCGCTCCCTGATGCAACGTCAGCAGGGAAATCTGATCCCTGTTTCAGGCCAAAGGCCTTGTTCCACCTCATCCCAAGCCGGGCTCCATTTTAAGGCAGGGTCCTGCAAGGAACGGTGCCAAGGGGAGGGTTAAGCAGACAGGAGGTTTCTCCAGCTCCCAGCTCCAGGATCTGACCGACCGATTCCAGGGCACGAGACGTTCCGGGGGGGCGTGAAGGGGCGGTTGCCCCCTCTACTTTGAGATTCAAACTGTCACTAATTTTCTACACTTCTAGGAGGGCAGGGAGGAACATGGAATGAGGTGGTCTCGATAAGTGCCCAAGTACGCAAACTCTCCCCCGCCCTGCACCGGACGGCCCCGATTCACTGCCCTCCTGAGAGGCTCCGAAGCGTCAAGGTCGCGTCACCCTCAGAAGGAGCCGCTGGTGGCACCAAACAAACTCGTAAAAAGCCCGTGTGTCAGCAGAGTGACTCAGGCGGGACTCTGGCGTGGCTCTTCCAGAGCCTTTGCTAACATCTCCAGAGTGTTTCAGGGCGAGGAGGGGAAGTGATAGGAACGCCACACGCCCAGCCACGGAGCTGCCGACATCCCGTCGCGGAGATGCCAATCACGGATGTTGCGCGAATGTGCTCCTCTGCCGGGCACCCGCCCCTGGCATGGCACCGCGGTGCAAAGAGCTGCCGGCCAAGGCAGGAAAGACAACCTGGCAGTCGGAACAGAACTCAAGACCTGCCTGCCTCTGCACAGACCTGGCCCCAATCCTGGGGAAGGGTGTGGGTGCGTGTGGAATGGTCTGTCCCCCAAACAAATTCTGCCTTGAGAAAATCTCTACGTAGATATTATTTAGAGCTGTATGAGAAACAGAGAGTAATATGTAGAACGGGGGGTGGGGGGAGTCCAGGCCATGACTAGAGCTTTATATGGGCCACGGTGGCCCAGAGGTTAAGACACTGAGCTGCAGACCGGATGCTCTGTAGTTCAGCAGTTCGAGACCCGAGTGCCGCGTGACGAAGTGAGCTCCCGTCTCCGGCCCCAGCTCCTGCCGACCTAGCAATTCAAAAGCAAGAAATTGTGAGTAGATAAATAGGTACCGCTTTGGTGGGAAGGGAACAGCATTCCATGCACCTTGGCGTTTAGTCATGCAGGCCACATGACCACGGAAACGTCTTCGGACAGCGCTGGCTCTTTGGCTCGGAAACGGAGATGAGCACCGCACCCCTAGAGTCGGATTCGACCGGCTTCCGAGCAAGGGAAACCTTTACTTTTACTGTGTGTGTGTGTATATATATCCTCCTAAATCAACTTTTAGTGTTGAATTTGTTTTAACCCTTCCTGTTTGCAGGGTTTTTATTCCCCTTAGGAGAGAAGCGTCTGCAACAGCCGAGCCATCGTGCAAATTTATTCCAAGGTGTTGGGTTTTTTTAAATCCATTCAGCAGAAAGCGATACTATTTGGGAATGTCTACCCCCATTATAAAAGAAAGACGATGTTCCCAAGCAGAGTTCAGAAATGCAGCTTTTTTCTTTGTTAAACTGGGTCCTCCCAGGAAGGACCTGGCCTCTTACCGGCTAGAGTGACCTTGATTGATGGAGCCTTTGGAAATGCAGAGCAGTTGAGCAACCGGCCTGTTGTGGCTTCCCGGCCCTCCCCAGATTTCTTTATCTCTAAGCTGGAATCCCGTCTATCTCGACAAGGTCGGTTTGTCAAAACAGAGGGGCTGTCCCTGGCTGACACACTTTCTCCCTGCCCGTCTCTGCTCTCCACCCTCCTGCCTGCCCACGAAGGGAACCACAGTCAGGAAAAGGATGTGCGGGAAAAGCAGAGAAGAGCACAACAGACTCCCCGAAGGTTTGCTGATCACCTCCTAATTTTTGATGGCTTGGAAAGGAGGTTAGGGCAGGTCACGTTAATGGCTACCAGTTGTGACAGCTGCAGAGAGGCTCCGTGTTCAGAAACAGCCGGGCTGTGGTGTTCTGGGTACCAGGGACATAACAGGCCTCGTGGGCTTCCCAGGGGCATCTAGCTGCTACCTGGTGAATTCAGGATACTGGGTACGATGGAGCTTGGGGTCTGATCCAGCCGGGCACCTCTTCTTCCGGTTTCTAAAGTGGTCCACCGCAGGCGGGGGGGGGGAGTTGGTTTCTATACCCCACTTTTATCTACCTGAAGGAGTCTCGGAGCGGCTTACAATCTCCTCCCCTTCCCCTCCCCACAACAGACACCCTGTGAGGTAGGAGGGGCTGAGAGAGCTCTTTGGAGAACTGCTCTTGAGAGAACAGCTCTGAGAGAACTTGTGACTGACCTAAGGTCACACCAGCAGGCTTCATGTGGAGGAGTGGGGAATCCAACCTGGTTCTCCAGATTAGAGTCCACCGCTCTGAACCACTTCTGTTTGGAAACCCCAAACCTTGCCTGGTGCCTGGTTCTCCTGACTCTGGGACAGTCACTGCTGGGATAGGGACTGTTCACTGTTCACATTCCGTGGGCCCTACAAACTCCCGCTGCAGGAGACATTCTGCTGACTGGAACAACGCAGAACCTCACAGAAAAGCAAGCCCAGGGACACGCCTCCCTCCAGCCTGTCTTTCTACGTGTCTACAAAGCTTCGGCTTTAAGGGGCTTTGCTGCCCCAAGCGAGGGGTATTCCGCAATGCCTGGGCCCATGCCCACACCTCTGCTTGCCAGGTGCAAGGCAGCGCCTCTGGGGCTTGCTGGGATCCAGCTGGTGGGAGTTCAGTCCCTGCAATGCACCAGCACCCGCTTTCCTTGTGCCTCCGCCCGCAGGGTCACGTGGACAGAGGAGGAGATTGGATTTATACCCCACCCTTCACTTGGAGTCTCAGAGCGGTTTACAAACTCCTTTCCCTTCCCCTCCCCACAACAGACACCCTGGGAGGGAGGTGGAGCTGAGAGAGCTCTCTGGAGAACTGCCTTTTCAAGGACAGCTCTTGTCAGAACTATGGCTTGTCCAAGGTCATCCAGCAGCTGCAAGTGGAAGAGTAGGGAATCAAACCCGGTTCTCCCAGATTAGGGTCTGCCCTCTTAACCACTGCACCAAACTGGCTCTCTTAACCACTACACTACACACTTAACCACTACCCCAAACTGACAGAGACATCAGACCCTCCCAGGTCTCAGGCAGAGGAAAGTCCTGGCTGGAGATTTTTGGCTACCTCTCCTCGCCGTCATAAAGCAGAGCAAAAGAGAGCGGCCTTGCCCGTAAACAAGCCCGTGCACTTTCCCAACTTGCTTGTGTCGTTCCCACCATTAAGTAGGTGCACCCTCTGAAGCCTTATTTGGTGTGTTTTCATTGGAGAGCACATGGAAGCCTCCAGTTCTCACTTGCCTGGATCATAAACAGTGAAGCCAGGATCTTAATTGCTCTTCCCCGGGATCAAAAGAAGAGCCTGGAAGCCAGCAAACGACTCTCTTTGATATGCCCAAATGCAAATTTAGGGGAGAAATGGGGAGAAAGAGCTGACGTCTGCCCAGAGACAGATGTTGCCGTAGAGATTCTGAAATGCTACCCCCAAAGGTTGGGGTCCGTGTAGGGTTAATTGCTGAATCAGCAGAGACCCCCCTCCAGATGTACCCCCTGGCGGACGCCCACAGAGAGAGAGAGAGAGAGAGAGAGAGAGAGAGAGAGAGAGAGAGAGAGAGAGAGAGAGAGACTCCTTCTCCCAGGGCATTCACACACCTAGAAACCCAAACGTAGATGTGATTAAGGTCTACAGCCAGTGTTCTCTCTAAGCTGAGTCAGTGTGAGCTAGCTCACTGTTTTTTAGCCTCCGGCTCACAGCTTTTTGTCTTCGCTCAGGATGGAGGGCTCCAGAGCAAACTAATCTATGCAGCGGCCAAATCGCTCGCTCACAACTTTAATGCCAGTAGCTCACAAAGTGGAATTTTTGCTCGCAAGACTTTGCAGCCGAGTGGGAGCCTTGGTCTACACCAGTATTCCTGCACCGTCCCAAATCGCCCTGCTCTGGCAGGAGAAGACCCGGGTTTCAGAAGAGGATGATCTCCCAAGTTCTGCATCCGTCCTGGTCAATTGGACCTTGCCCAGGAGCTGAGTTTACTGGACTGTGGCAACAGAGTTGGGCTCCCCTGACTGTCACAGGCAAGCTAGTGAGGGCGAACCGAATGGCCCTTGAGTCCAGGTCTGCAGCCATGCAGGCAAACTCCGCAGGGCCTTAGATTTGCGCTCTCCAGCCATGTTAACTGCGTGACCCGGCCAGGAGCCGAGCGCCTTCCGTCCTGTGCGATTCCTTTTCAAATGTCTCCTCAACCTGAGCAGCCCCGCAGCTCTGGTCTGTAGTCTTGCGAGCAGAACGGGCACCTCAGGACTCCAGATTGGGACAAGCCAGCTTCTCGGGTTTAGGGAAGCGTCTTAAACTACTTGCTCTTCTCTCCCGTCAGCAAGCTAAGCCGATTGGAATGTCCCTGGCGGAAGACATCGATCAGCCCGAATGTGTGACGACACGAAGCCTCCAGACAGGCTCATACTTTTGGAATGAAATCATGCCAGGACTACAATCTCGTTTTCCCACAGCCACGCAGAGGAACTTCTGTGAGAGCCGGTGTAATGCAGGGGGCCAGAAGTGTTGGACCAGTATCTGGGAGATCTGCGTTTGAATCCCCACTCACACCCTGGAAGTTGGCTGGGTGACCTTGGATCAGTCACCGTCTCTCAGCCCAACCTACCTCACAGGCAAGTCTGACCTAAGCAGGGTCGACTCTGGCAAGGGCTTGGAGGGGAGACCTCCCTGGGATACCAGCAGCCAGGACGGACAGAGGCAGGCTTTCTCCAGCCACCTCCAGGCCCCCAAGTAGGGGCCAGTCACCAGAGGTCGCCATGACTTCCAGTGCATGCACATGCGCACACATGCACATACGAAAAATACAAAAAAAAAAAAGAATCAGTAAAGGTTTCCCTTGCTCGGAAGCCAGTCAAATCTGACTCTAGGGGTGCGGTGCTCCTCTCCGTCTCCAAGCCGAAGAACCAGCGCTGTCCTAAGACTTCTCTGTGGTCACGTGGCCAGCGTGATTAGACGGCGAGGCACACAGAACGCTGTTATCTTCCCGCCGAAGCAGTACCTATTTATCTACTCGCAACTTCTTGCTTTCGAACTGCTAGGTCGGCAGGAGCTGGGGCCAGAGACGGGAGCTCACTCCGTCACGCGGCACTCGGGTCTCAAACTGCCAAACTACCGACCTTCCGGTCTGCAGCCAGCATCCTAACCAACCAACCCCCCCCCAATTACCTCCTGTCTCTTTAGGAGGAGGAGGAGGAGGAGGAGAGTATGAATGAAAGCAAGAAATGTGGGCCCGGAGGGAACAGGGAGTCCTCCTGCATGGGGAAACGGACATCTCAAATTCCTTAACATTCGCAAGGGTGGGGTGGGGTCAGGAGGCAGAACCAGTCTCCCTGTATGACCGTTCCTTTTCCTCTCCCACACCCATTGAGAGCCAGAGGTGACCTGGGGATCTCTGGTGGCGAATCCAAGCCCAGCACCCCACCCCCAGGCTCCCCGAAGGAAACAGGCGTGGAGAGAAGCCCACTTCCAAACGCCGGGGCTAAGTGGCGACGGTCTGGTGAAAGTCGGCACATCCCCCAGCCGGTGTCGGCCTAGCCTATTCCCACCAGGGAGGCACCTCTGCAGAACTCCCCGGCCACCCCGAGGGAGGAGAGGGCACCGGGAAAAGCAAGGTCCAAAGAGACCCAGCCGTCTCCGGGGAAGAAAGGGGCCCCTCCCTGCCCCCAGCGGAGCAGGGGACCGGTGCCAACCGAGGCTCCACGCAGATTAACGCCGCTCAGCGCCTCGTGAACATTTAATAAGAGCCAGTTAACGAGGGATCTACGGCAGCCCTGCAAGTTGCCACAAGGGCAGAGAAACCGTTTGCGTTGGCACATTTGGGGAACAGACGTCAGTTGCTTCACCGGGAGCAAACCCTCGCGGACCAGGTTCCAGAGGAGGATTACGAGGGAGTGATTCGCTTCCCACCAGAGCTTCACAAGGGCAGCATGGAAGTAGTTCTCCGTGCTCAGCACTCTCTGGGAGCAAGCTCCTTCAGTGATTCGCTCCCTCGCTCCCAGTCCCCAGGACGGGTTGACTCGGTGTCTGTTATGCCCGTGTGGATGCTGCCTTCTGGGCAGACCGTTTTTTTGCAAGAATCTGCCGGTCCTCAAATCTGCTCCAGTCCACTAGTCTGGCTCCAGCTGACGACGGCCAGATGGGGCAGGAAACGGGCAAGGAGGCCAGGGATATATGGTGGTGGCTACAAGCACGGACAGCTTCAGGAGGGTATTAGATAAGGATATGGAGCAGAGGTCCGTCGGTGGTTATTAGCCACAAGGTATAGATAGGGACTCTGGGGCAAGGGATGCTCTGTCTTCTTGGTGCTGGGGGTGGGGTCAAAAGTGGGAGGGCTTCTGGTGTCCCGGCCCCACTGCTGGACCTCCTGAGGGCACCTGGTATTCTTGGCCACTGTGTGACACAGAGTGTTGGACTGGATGGGCCATCGGCCTGATCCAGCATTGGCTTCTCTTATGTTCTTATAGGAACTCTCAGTCTGGGGCAAGGGATGCTCTGTATTCTTGGTGCCTGGGGGGGGTCAACAGTGGGAGGGCTTCTGGTGTCCCGGCCCCACTGGTGGACCTCCTGAGGGCACCTGGTATTCTTGGCCGCTGTGTGACACAGAGTGTTGGACTGGATGGGCCATCGGCCTGATCCAGCATTGGCTTCTCTTATGTTCTTATAGGAACTCTCAGTCTGGGGCAAGGGATGCTCTGTATTCTTGGTGCCTGGGGGGGAGGTCAACAGTGGGAGGGCTTCTGGTGTCCAGGCCCCACTGGTGGACCTCCTGATGGCCCCTGGTATTTTTGGCCACTGTGTGACACAGAGAGTGTTAGACTGGATGGGCCACTGGCCTGATCCAACATTGGCTTCTCTTATGTTCTTATGTTCAGGGCTGGTCCCTTCCCAGGATGTCTCAGAGCACCATTCTACTTTCGAAGGTCAAGGTGCCCTCCGTCTGCCAATCCCCACAGGGCAGGACTTCCCTCCAGGAACTGGTTGTGCCCTCTAGGTGCCCTCTTGTCCTTAACAGGGCCAGAAGCTGAACAGAGCATGGCTATAAAGCTCTCCTTCAGTGGCCCGGAGGCCCCAACGCTGTCCCCACCACACCACACCCGCCCTCGATCAGCCAAACTAGAATCCATTGTGCAAAAATTAAAAACGGGTTGGATAAACACCCTTTGATCCGCCCATCCATTTCTCTGGGATGTTCCTTCCCACACACCTAAGCTGCCTAGATCAGCTTCCCTTACGGCGCCACCTGCCTCCCCTGTGGGGGGGGGTCAAGGCAGGAGGACCCCTTCCTCGCTGGCTGGCACTGCAAAGTATCCCAGTGGTGGGACGGATGGAGGGGGCCACTGATGGTCGCTGGCTGGTGCTGGGCGGAGGGGAAGAGCAGAACTCCGACTGTTTTGGTTCACGTGCTCAGCTGCAGCGTTTGTTTCTCCCGTGCTCTGCCCTTTTGGGCACGTGGCCTGGGTTTTGCTTTTTTGTAAGACACTTTGAGCCTCTGGGTATGGAGGGGAAGGGGCGGTATACATAAATATTGAAATAAATAAGAAATGGTGATAAACTGGCCTACAGGTCAGGGGGGTGTGTGGCTGCTGGGGCCACCTGGTCCAGGGTGGGGTCTCCGCAGCGACTCCTTGGCTGGAAGGGCGTGCCCGGGAGTAACCCTGCTTTCCCAACACGGCCTCCCACACCCTCAAAGCCTGTGCTCTCAGAACGGCGGTGCCAGCGGATTATATCACCACCGTCAAAGGTCTCTCTGAAAAAACAAGCCGCCATTCGCTCCACCTCCCCTGACCACAGGAACTTGCAAAAGGAGATTTACCACCTTTGGGTGAGAAAGGGAGAAGCGGAAACCCACCTGGCTTTCTCACCTCTCTCTGGAAAGCACTCCCCATCTCTGCCTTGACCGGCAGTTTGGTGTAGGAGAGCCAGCTGAGTGTTGTGGTGAAGTGCGCGGACTCTAATCTGGGAGAACCGAGTTTGATTCCCCACTGCTCCTCCATTTGCAGCTGCTGGATGACCTCGGGCAAGCCATAGTTCTCTCAGAGCTGTCCTTGAAAGGGCAGTCCTCTAAAGAGCTCTCTCAGCCCCGCCTACCTCCCAGGGTGTCTGTTGTGGGGAGGGGGAAGGGAAAGGAGTTTGTAAGCCGCTCTGAGACTCCGAGTGAAGGGCGGGGTATAAATCCAAACTCCTCTTCTTCTTCTCTTGCCCCACTTGGAGCCAGAAGATGAAATTAGGCTGATCGGCGGCGATTACAGAGAGGACGACGTGTAGCTTTCCTTGGCTCTGGATCTGGGGAGGCCTGGCACAGAAAGGTCTTTAGACTGAGCACAGGAGGAGGAGGAGAAGGTGGAGGAGGAGGAGGCCGCCCCAGTTGCACAAGGAAGGGCAAAGCCAGGCGTCTCCTGCCCCCATTCTTGCCCACACAAAATGGCACCAACAGGGAGCTTGCTTCACCGGGCGGCCTCTTTCCAACCCGCTCATCCCGCCTCTGCAAAAGAGCACCCGGTTGTAATCTGCCAGTCAGCAAAATGGGGGGAGAGAGTTCTCGCCCACAGCAGTGCCAGAGATCAGCCACGAAACAGACAAAACAAAAGGGGGCGCTTCTTCCGGAGAACACGCAATGGATTTTGTGGAATTCAGCAGCTGAGAAGTTAACAGAGAAGGAGAAATGTGTCTAAATAGATGATGATGACTGAGTAGAATGTCCATGTTCAAGGGGAAGCCTCCTTCTGAACATCCCTTTCATTCATCCCCTTTGCCACTCATCTGGCGGCAGGCAGCGTTCCCTCTAAGCCGAGTTAGTGTGAGCCAGCTCACAGTTTTTTAGCCTCCGGCTCACACATTTCTGCCTCAGCTCAGGAAGGGATGGCTCCAGAGCAGACCGACCTATGCAGCAGCCCAATCGCTCACTCACAGCTTTAATGCCAGTAGCTCACAAAGTAGAATCTTTGCTCACAAAACTCCACAGCTTAGAAGAAGCATTGCCCACAGCAGGGGTGGATGAAGGCTCCCTGGTGCCCCCTAAGCACTGACCCATCTTGGCGCCCCCCTCATTGAAATGGCTGTCCTGACAACTGAATTTGGCTCCAGCATTTTACTTTTAAACACAGGCGTTTGACTTTTAAACACAGCCTACTATGACACTGCACCTCGCCAACAAAAAACAGAAGAGAAGCCCTAGGGTGCACCATGATCCGTTTGCACTAGTTTTATCATTTTTTTTTTTTTTACAAATCTTCATTCTTTTTTTTCCTTTTCACCCTTTCCCCCAACTTTGTGGTGCCCCCTTCGGCCCTGGTGCCCTAAGGCACGTGCTCAGTCTGCTTAAGGGTTAATCTGCCCCTGGCCCACAAGTTGAGCAGACAGCAAGGAAAGGAAGCAAGCTTTTCTCAGAAGAGGCAGAGAGATTGTTTTCACAGTACACAGAGAGTGGTTTGATCTGCCACACCCTCCGTCTGCAGGAATTCAGGGGTGGGGGTGGGGAGAGAACCCCAACATCCCCGGCCAGCCTTCCTTACTTCTCCAGTTCAACCCGCCCCCCCCCCCAGGCTGGCCCCCAGACAGCCGCTCAAAGACCAAGGCATACCCCCAGCACGGAGAGGCAAGAAGGGTTCTTCCAGCAGGGGAAGTTCTGCTACCCAGAAGGAGGGCGGCTGAGGATGCCCAGGGGCAGAAGCAAAGTATCCGCTCCGCAGGAGGGCCAAGAGGCAGCCCCCGGGCTGGTTGAGGTCCCCTTCTCAGCAGGCCCCGTGAAGCTCTGGGGTTGCCTCTCCCACCTGGCTGCCGAGAGGGTCTCGGCTCTTCTGCACAAAGGGCAGCCGTCCGACATGCGCCAACTGAAGTGAGGAGCAGACGCAGGGACCGTCACATCAGCCTTTGCAGGGGACTGTCAAACAGAGAGCGCAAGCGCACTGCGAGAACAGGCAGCGGCTTGGCTGGCGCACTCCAAAGCACCCTTTGGGTTCCTCTGCCGATTGTGTCCCTCTGCAAAACCTTCCATCGGAGTCTCACCCACCACCTGGCCTCTTCTTTCTACCACCCCGAAGCCAGGCAGTTTGCAGCCTGCGGGCAACCACCACAGTGGGCACAAGCCCAGCACAATTCCCAGAAGCCGGCCCAATGCAACCGCCTGCCTCCTCCTCGCCACTGGTTATTTCTGCCGCCTGTGTAAACCTTCCGCCCCCGCCTGGGCCTCCCCTCCTGCTCGCCGTCCTTCAGTCTGATTTCCTGTCCATCTTCTCTTGCACCAGCTTCTCCTTACGCAGTGTGGTGTAGTAGGTTAAGAGTGGCAGGCTCTAACCTGGAGAACCGGGTTTGATTCCCCACTCCTCCACTACATGCAGCCAGCTGGGTGACCCTGGGTCAGTCACACGTTCCCTCAGCCCCACCTCCCTCCCAGGGGGTCTGTTGTGGGGAGGGGAAGGGAAAGGAGTTTGTAAGCTGCTCTGAGACTCCTTCGGGTATTGAAGGGCAGGGGGTATGAAAACCAACACCTCTTCTTCTTCTTAGCTGCTTAGTCTAGGAGACCCAGGTTCCAATCTCTACTCTGTTGCGGAAGCTCGCTGGGTGAAGCTCAGGGCACTCACACCATTCTCAACCTAACCCACCTCACAGGGTTGTCGTTGTGAGGAACAGGAGACGTCAGCCCACAAGCCCTGAGGCCCTCAGGCCTGACATATGCGAAGGGCGGCGGCTGAAGATGGGTGAGGCTTGACCATCTCACTCCCAGCCCTGGATATTCAGAGCCCTCCCCCCGCCCCGCAGCAGCCCGGCCTCCGTGTTCTGTCTTGCACCTGCGGCTGAACTGGCGGGAGCCCAGTGGAGCAAGTACGGGCCGAGGCAACTGCGGAGCTCAGCATTTCGGTGCGTGCCTCAAAACGTGATCCAGGTTGGAAAGAGCAGCCCCTTCCAGGCATCTGTGCTGGTGCACGTGGAGCCCTCTGAGAGGAGCTCCGAAGCAGAAGAGCTGTTGGGGCGCAGTGTTCCCTCTAAGCTGAGTGTTAGCCAGCTCACAGTGTTTTAGCCTCCAGCTCACAGGGAGGATGGCCCCAGAGCAAACTAATTTATGCAGCAGCCCAACTGCTCGCTCACAACTCTTAAGGCTGGTAGCTCACACAGTGGAATTTTTGCTCACAAGACTCCGCAGCTTAGAGGGGGCATTGCAGCCAGTGTTCCCTTTGAGCTGAGCTGGTGTGAGCCAGCTCAGTTTTTTAGCCTCCGGCTCATACGGTTTTGTCTCGGCTCAGGAAGGACGGATCCAGGGCAAACTGATTCATGCAGCAGCCCAATCCCTTGCTCCCAACTTCAATGCCGGTCGCTCACAAAGTAGAATTCTTGCTCACAAGAGAGGCAGCTTAGAGGAAGCATTAGCGAGGAGGGGAGGGGCTCAGGGCCCAGCCAAAAGGGGCTCATGGGCCTTGGCTCTGGCGCACGGCCCCTGGAAACCGGCACTCTCTGTGCGGACGCAGGCATTCAGCCCATACCAGCAGGTGTGTTTGTACCTGCAAGAAACAGCAGCTCTGAGACACGGCAAAAACTGCCTAAGGAGGCGAAACTCATTTGCAACGCCTTCAGGGTCGGATCCTGCCACGACTCCATCGCTTCGGAAGCTTCTTCCATCTCTAGCTGGAGAAAGGGGCTGGCCGAGCACAGGCAGAGGAATGCTCGGAAATGGGGCTGGCTCTTAAAGCTGCTCCGAAAGGTCCCTGGAAGGGGCTTCCAGCTGCAGGCCTTGTTGCCAGGGCTTCGGAAGCTGGAGCCTCACGGTCTAGGCCGATTCGTCTCGGGAGTCAGTTTTGTGGCTGCTATAAAGCAGAGGGGACAGTTTGCCATGACCGCACAGCTTTCACTCTCGGATGGATTTTTTTGGTCCCAAGCGTGGCAATCCCAGGGCTACAAAGGGAAGGCGAAAACCAAACCCCGTGAGAGCCCCGCAGCGGGGAGAGCCGCTCGAGCCTCCGTCTCCATGAAGGCACCATTCATAAAACGCCGAATAAGACGTTGTTGTTGTCTTGGGCCAGCCTGGTTCTCGCTGCCCCCTCGTAAACATCTCAGGGCTCGCTTGCGGGAAAGGCCTGTCCCCTGCCCAAGAGGGAGAACGACGCTGCTCGAGACAAAGAGGTTTCCAACGGGAAACAGTCCCCAGACCACATGAAGCACTTTGGAAGGGCAGCTTCCGTGAAGAACATCTCTTGATGCCGTTCCAGTGAGATCCTGTAACTCGGCAGGGCTATGAGCACAAGTCTAGCAGACCCTGGGTGTGTGTGGGGGGGGACTCAGACCCCCGTGACACTTTCCTGTCTGGATGAGACCTTCCTCCACCCCACCCCCCATCCTCCATGCCTCATTTGACTCACTTTGACTCCTTCCTCCCCTCGTCCCCCTTTGTCTGCAATTCAGGAGCATGGGGCAGGAAGCAATGGTTGCCTAGCAACTGCCCAGTGCTTCCCCTCTGGCTTCAGGATGGCCCAGAGGTGGCAAGGGCACCCTTCCCTGCTCTGCCCCCTTTTCCTAGAAAGGACCTGGGGGGAAAGTTTGCTACCCCCACTTGTGGTTTAGATCTATAGACCCCACCCCGGATCAATGCTCCCTCTAAGCTGTGGAGTCTTCTGAGCAAGAATTCTGCTTTGTGAGCTACCGGCATTAAAGTTGCGAGCAAACAATTTGGCTGCTGCATAAATTAGTTTGCTCTGGAGCCCTCCTTCCTGAGCTAAGACAAAAAATGTGTGAGCCGGAGGCTAAAAAGCTGTGAGCTAGCTCACACCAACTCAGCTGAGAGGGAACACCCCCAACCAGTGCTCCCTCTAAGCCTTGGAGTCTTGTGAGCAAAAAATTCCACTTTGCGAGCCACCGGCATTAAAGTTGTGAGCGAGCCATTGGGCTACTGCATAAATCAGTTGGCTCTCGAGCCATCCTTCCTGAGCGAAGGCAAAAAAGGTGTGAGCCGGAGGCTAAAAAAGTATGAACTAGCTCACGCTAACTCAGCTTAGAGGGAACACTGCGAAGTTCAGGAAGAATTTAAGTTAACTCAAATCAAAATTTAACTTGAAAGTTAAAATATATTCCCTGGTTCGCATTTGGCTGGGAGGCCACTGAGGAAGTCCAGGGCTGCTACCCAGAAGCAGGCCACGGCAATCCACCTCTGAGCGTCGCTTGCCTTCAAAAGGCCCGATGGGGGTCACCATAAGCCGGCTGCGACCTGACAACGCCTAATTCTTTCCCGTGATCTGGGTGGCCCCGGGAAGCTGAGCAGGATGGGTCCCGGTCAGTACTTGGATGGGAGACCTCCAAGGAATGCCAGGGTTGCGAGGCAGAGTCAGGCAAGGGCAGACCAGCTCGGAACGTCTCTTGCCTCGAAAACACCATGAGGGAGTGGCCGTAAGTCGGCGGGGACCTGAGAGCACTTCGCGATACGTTCAAAAGAGCCAGCCAGCCCAACAATCAGTCCCTCCCCGACCCCTGATTCCTAAGGGGCATTAGCTACCCCACCGGTTCAGTTTACGTTAGCCGGGCCAAGGGGCTAGCTCGACATTTGCCGCTGCTCCCCGGTTCCCTAGGCGTCTTCCCTCCAGAGCCTGGTCCTGAACGCAAGGCCAAGAGGGAAACGTGACAGTTCCGCCACAGGGCCACGTGAGCAGCGCTTGCTTTGTTCTTTAACAAGCGGGCAGAGCGCACCAACATCTGCCTGGCACCTCCGCCAAACCACATCAAGGCTCCACCTTGTGAAGGGCGGAGGGGGGCTCGCCAGGAACACAAGAAGAAACGAAGCTTCGTGTCTCCTGCTTACAGACCCTCTCCCCAGCATTTCCGAGGCGGGCTTCTCTTTCCTCCTCTTTCTCCGGTGGGGAATGCTGGAAACATGACATTTCCTGGCCATTTGGGCTGGTGGCTTGGGTGCTGAATTAAGCTGGCACTGGTGGGCATTAATGCTTCCCGGGGCGGGTTAATCGGCAGTGATGAAAAGGTGGCCGTGCAAAGACAAACGCAGGCCAGGACTGAGCCAAGGATTTCTCCGAGACATGGCCACGTGCCGCGCCAAGTCTTGAGTTCGGGACACCCTATGAGGGCTGGGTCTGGGCTCTAGGACCCCTGCTGGGAAGAGAGAGGAGCCCCCATGGGGCACAGCGGCGGCGGCAGGCACCGTCTGTCAAGAGCCACGTTCTGGGGCCGTCCCTCCTGCCTTTGCCACCACAGGCCCTCGCCCCTCCAAAAAACTCTGTGCTGCATTTCCCCACCTTCATCGCGGGCAAGACCTAGTTCCCCCTCTCCGTTGCCTGGAGGTCGCAGCCCCCCTGTATACTGCCTTGGTCAGGCCGCACCTGGAGTCCCCTGTGCAGTTCTGGAGACCTCACTTCCAAAAGGATGTGGGCAAAATCGGGAGGGTGCAGAAGAGAGTGACGAGGATGATCAGGGGTCTGGAGACTGAGCCCTGCGAGGAAAGGCTGAGGGCCCGGGGGGTGTTTAGTTGGGAGAAGAGGAGACTGAAGGGGGACAGGATGGCTCTCTTTAAATCTTCAAAAGGGTGTCATTTGGAGGAGGGCAAGGAGCTGTTCCACCTGGCAGCAGAGGAGAGGACCCGAAGCAACAGGTTCAAATTACATGCAGAAAGGTATCGGCTAGATATCAGGAAACACTTCTTCTCGGTCAGAGTGGTTCAAGGGTGGAATCGGCTGCCTAGGGAGGTGGTGAGCTCCCCTTCACCAACAGCTTTCAAGAAGAGGCTGGACAAATATTTGCCAGAGATGCTTAGGCTGGTCCTGCATTGGGCAGGGGCTTGGACTGGATGGTCTGTAGGCCCTTTCCAGCTGTAGGAGTCTATGATTTAGATTGCAGGCTGCTCTGGGCTGGGACTTGGGGCTTGGCTACTGCTGTTCTGCACACAGCTAAGGCACGTCTGGACAGAGCCCTCCTGGGCAGGCGCCAGTCACCACATCCTACTCTCCCAGCGCTGAGCCAAACGGCGGAGTCCTGGCTCCCTGGCTGTGTGACCGGCCTCCCGAGAAGCCTTCGGGCCAGGACCCCCCACCACGCGGATCCTTCCAGGGCTCTCGCATGACGGCTCATTAATTAACCAGGTTAACGAGGAAACTGGAACGAGCTCTGCGCAAAGCCTCCCCAAGGAGAGCAGCCAGCCAAGAAAGGGGGCCTCCACCTCATCGAATCTGCCCACGCCCAAAGTTACCATCGGCCGGGCACAGAACGAAATCACTCCTGATTGTGGGGCTGAAGAACGTGCCACAAAGAAAAGCGTGCAGGGAACAGGGCAACCTGAAAGGCAGACCTTTCGTAAGAACACAAGAGAAGCCCATGTTGGACCAGGTCAGTGGCCCATCCAGTCCAGCACTCTGGGTCACACAGTGGCCAAAAACACCAGGGGCCATCAGGAGGTCCAGCAGTGGGGCTAGGACACTAGAAGCCCTCCCACTGCTGCCCCCTCCAGCACCAAGAATAGAGTGCATCACTTGCCCCAGACAGAAGAACCTAAGAGAAGCCAATGTTGGATCAGGCCAATGGCCCATCCAGTCCAGCACTCTGGGTCACACAGTGGCCAAAAATAACAGGGGCCATCAGGAGGTCCAGCAGTGGGGCCAGGGACATTGGAAGCCCTCCCACTGTTGCCCACCCCAAGCACCAAGAATGCAGAGCATCACTTGCCCCAGACCGAGAGTTCCTATCTATACCTTGTGGCTAATGGCCACTGATGGACCTCTCTGCTCCAGATGTTTATCCAATTTCCTCTTGAGGCTGTCCATGCTTGTAGCTGCCACCCCCTCCTGGGGCAGGGAATGCCAAGTGTTAATCACTCTTTGGATGAAGGAGGACTTCCCTTTACCTGTTCTAACCCGACCGCTCAGCAATTTCATGGAGTGCCCACGAGTTCTTGTATTGTGAGAAAGGGAGAAAAGTACCTTTCTCGACCTGCTCTATCCCACGCATAATCTTATAAACCTCGATCGTGTCACCCCTCAGCCGTCGTTTCTTCAAGCGAAAGAGTCCCAAGCACCTCAACCTTTCTTCACAGGGAAAGTGTTCCAACCCTTTGGTCATTCTAGTTGCCCTTTCGCCGGCTCTGCATTTGCAATTCTGTGCACCCTGCGCTAACGTCACATCCGAGAGACTAGCTGCTAAAAGCATAAGCCCCGGTCGCTTCTTCCTGTATCCAGGCCAGAAGGGAGAAGGGGGGAAACCCTCAGGAGCGCAGATGAAAGGGCAGCTTTGAGCCCACCGCACTCCATGCGGAAGACGAAGTCTCAGGGCTGAGGAAATGGTGGAGCACGCCTCCTCCCACTTGTAAAAGGGCTGATCCGACAGGTGCGCACGGGCCTTGCTCTTGGAGCGAGTGGGAGGAGATGCCCTCCTCTGCTGATGGAGAGCAGAAGTGACCGAGGATGGTGAAGAATGTAACTTCACGGCAGGGCCCCCTGCAGGCCGGCCGGCCGCAGGGCTCCCTCTTGGCTGTGACATCTTGTGAGCAAAAATCCTGCTTTGTGAGCTACGGGCATTAAAGTTGTGAGTGAGCGATTTGGCTGCTGTATAAATGAGTTCGCTCTGGAGCCCTCCTTCCTGAGCTGAGACACAAATGTGTGAGCCGGAGGCTAAAGAACTGTGAGCTCGCTCACACTGACTCAGCTCAGAGGGAGCACAGGCTGGCAGTTGCTGGCGCGGGAGCCAGAGCTCAGGGCTGATCCACTGAAAGGCGACTGGATCTACACCAGGCAGCGTTTGGCCCCTCACTGCTGGTGCGGCCCAAAAGGGGACTTCCCTCCCGTGTGCTGAAACCCAGAAGGTTCTGAAGCTAACTGGGGCTCTGGCAGGGCTGGCGCTTTGCCTTCCTCCTCCTGGCAGGGAGGGCCAACCAGCGGGAGAAGAGTCCTCGGAGGGGATCGGGAGGCAGCCCTTTCAGCTCCTTCCGGAGAGGGCTCCCGGTCTCAGGAGAGCAGGGCCGCTCCTTTTGCAGCCCGTCCACCGGGCAAAGGGGCCAGCAGCCAGCGTGGTGTAGCGGTTAGGAGCGCGGACTCTAATCTGGGAGAACCGGGTTTGATTCCCCCTCTCCTCCACGTGTGGCTGCTGGGTGACCTTGGGCAGCCACAAGTTCTCTCGGAGCTGTTCTCTCAAAAGCAATCCTCAAGAGAGCTCTCTCGGCCCCGCCTGCCTCATGGGGTGTCTGTTGTGGGGAGGGGAAGGGAAAGGAGTTTGCGAGCCGCTCTGAGGCTCCTTTGGGTAGTGAAGGGTGGGGTATAAATCCAATCTCTTCTTCTTCTTCTTCTTCCTCTTCTCAGGTCTTCCCAGTGGAGAGAGGACAGGAAAAGAGGATGCACCCAGACGCCTCCCCCCTCCTCCCCGACAGGCCGACCCGCCGGCCAAACGCATCCCCAACTCCTTGTATTTAACTTATTTATTGACTGGTCAAACAGCCACGCGCACACCGAAGCAGGGACACGGACTGGGGCCGGCTTGGATCCCGCACGTCCAGACACAACCCCTGCCGGGAACGCCGGGCGGAACGTGCCGAGGAGCGAGGAGGGCCCCGGGGAGGGGAGAGAACAAGCCAAAACCCAACGTCATTCCGAGAACGGGGCCGAAGGGAGCAAATTAAAAAAAGGGGGAGGGGGTGTTGGAGGTGAACGACGAGGGACGAGGCCCTTGCAGTGGGGAGGGGAGGGCCGAATGCGGAGGGACGAGGAGGACGGGGCGGGCAGCACGTCCGGGTCTCTTCACGGTGCCGCTCTGGGCAGGAGGAGGAGGAGGCGGGTTCCTCAGGGGATGGAGGCGAGGAGCTCCTTGAGGAAGCTGTCTGGGTCGCTGATTTCGGACAACAGCCCTGGAAGCAGAACGGGTCACGTCAGTGCAGGGTGCCCGGAGACTGGAGGCAGGACGCCCCTCCCTCCCTGCCTTGCTGGCCTTCGTACCCTCATTCTGCGCTTCGGCCTCCAGCCCAAAGGCCCTCTGGCCCCGGGCCAGCTGCCCTCATTCCCTACATCAGGCAGGTCCAGGCAAACCTCCAAGGCCGGCCGCTGGAGGACAAAGCATCCATCCAAGCCAGGACGAGCGACGTTTTCCCAGGGACCCTTCCCAGCCCTGCTGCCGTTTGACGGCCTTCTAAGCTGCGGACTGAACAGAGAACCTTCTGCCGGCAAAGCAGAGGCCTAGAGCTCCACCCACTGCTTACAGATGCCTCAAATAAGCGAGCCAAGCTGCGTGCGTCTGCAGATATCAGCACTCACCGGCCACGTCCAGAAATTCTGAGAAGGTCTCCACCGGCATGAACTCCTCCTGGAAGGTCTTGAGGGCCTTGTCCGCCGCCTCGTGGATGGGCATGTCGTTGTGGCGGATGTACTCGGCCAGGGAATAGGACCAGCCCCCCTCCGTGTTACTCGTAGGCACCTTCTGAGGGGGAGGAGGAAGAAGGGTCAGGCCAGAGCTCCCACAGAGAGGGCGTGGAACTCGCTTGCTAGGGTGCGGGAGACTTTTAACAAAATTAAGAGCAAGGAATCTCTCCTTCTGCAGGGCCCAAGCAGGGAGCAGGCCTGGAGAGGGAATTCTCCCGCTCACATGCCTCCTGTCTGGTTCCACAGCCATGCTCCCTGTTGGGGTCGCTTTCATGCACCTCGGGGTACATGTGCGCGGGGAACGCCAGTGGAATGCCGCCAGTGTGGTAAATCCCTTACTTTGAACATGTTGTAAGTCAGATCCACGAGGGCCCAGAAGAGGAGGCCCGAGCGATAGGCCGCGTAGTCCTTCACCGCTTTATCCGTTAGCCTGCAAAGAAGACGCGACGGAGTTCAAGCCCTGGAATTAATTGCTTTCGGCTGCTGCCTGCAATCCAGCTGATGAATAATCTGGCTGTGATAACAGCCGGAAGCCCATCAATAAAACATGTGGGAAAGTGCAGCTGCGAGAGGGGAAGGACATGCGCTTGCGGCCGAGACGGGCCCGGCTTTCTCACAGGGAAGCAATTCAGAACGGACTGCAGACACAACTGCAAGGACGTTGGGCGACACCAACTCGGGCAAGGCCTTGAAACGCCTGCAGTCGCTCGTTTCTATGGGAACGGCCTTAAAAAGCAGGCCTGCTTCTAGGCCCCGGGGTAGGCCAGCCACCGACAACCACGGCTGTGTGCCCACAGGGTCGAGGGAAGGAGTGGGAAGTCCTGCAGGAGTTTTCCTCCACCGCCTCCTCCACCTCACGGACCACCAGTGTCTGCCGGGTATCTGGGAGACACAGGTTTGAATCCCCACTCTGCCATGGAAGCTTGCTGGGCGACCTATGGCCAGTCACTCTCCCTCAGCCTCACCCACCTCACAGGGAGGTTGTTGTTGTGAGGATAGAATGAAGGAGGAGAGAGTGCTGTGTGTGTGTGTGTGTGTGTATATACACACAAGAAGTATGGAATTGTAGGGTTTTCTCTTGTAAACTTTCTTCTGTTGACTGCTGTTTTAACTGTTTTAGTGATAATGGATTATTTATTGTTTTACAGTCTTATTATTTATCTATGGCTTTGCCTCTATGTTTTAGTGTTGATTATGGCCTTGTGCCTCTTGTTCGCCGCCCTGAGCCCATGTGGAAGGGCAGGATATAAATCGAATCAATCAATCAAACAATAAGAAGAAAAGAGGAAGACAACTGGATTTATACCCCACCCTTCACTCGGAGTATCAGAGCGGCTTCCAATCTCCTTTCCCTTCCCCTCCCCACAACAGACACCCTGCGAGGTGGGGGCCCCGAGAGAGCTCTGAGAGAACTGCCCTTGAGAGAACAGCTCCGAGGGAATTTGTGACTGACCCAAGGTCACACCAGCAGCTGCACGTGCAGGAATGGGGAAATCAAATCCGGTTCTCCCAGATTAGAGTCCGCGCAGTTAACCATGACACCAAACTGGCTCTTTACAGTTTGTCTTTACTGTTTTTGCAACTGGAGTCATAAACAGAGATAGACAGGTAGGTAGGTAGGTAGATGTGATAAATATTATGGGCTGCAAATCTCCCACCACTTCCATCAGCTTGCAAAGCCCAGAGACCCTCCAGACCTGCCGGCAGTCCCTCTAGGGAACGGCTCCCCTGGGAACCAAACCTCCTTTCCCAGGACTCGGGAGCCAGCATGACTCAAGGGCAGATTTTCCCTGCAATGGCAGAAAGCCACAAAGCGATCAATAGCACAGAGGCTGCAGCCCCTCTCTGAAGGTGACCGGACCCCCTCCAGCAGGGTCGGGGAGTGCCTGAGCAGCAGCAGCGGGCCTCCCCCCACGGAGCCACCGCAGTCTGCAGCCTCGGATCGGGCCGGCAGGGGCAGCCACCGACTCCCTGGGAGGCCCCCTTCCTTCCTTCCTTTGCAGCGCAGCTAGTCCAAAAGTGGCATTCAGATAATTGTTTTGTGGGGTGTGGTGGGGAGACAAGACACGAGGCCTGAAGCCATTTTCACCCAGTGGGGTTGGAGTCACAGGCAGCCGTGGCTGAAGCCAGACCCGGAACCGGGTCGCTGTAATCAGTGGCCGGAGCAGGAGAGGGGGCCAGAACAAAATTAAGGAGAACTTCTGTGTCAGGGAATGGGCGAGGGCAGAGGGAACGGTCCCCCCAATTTCTTCTGGGCTGCAGAAGGGCTCTGTGACTGGCCTGAGCACACACACGCCGAGGTTGCTCGCCAAGCAAAGGTTCCTTGCTCACCCTCGGTGAGTCCCTGCACATGGCCCCACATCACAGTCAGCCTCTTCGCCTCCCTAGCCACCATCCCCTCTGCTTCGAACAAAGGGCATATCTAATGCTCCGACCGCAGCCCGAGAGGTCCCCCCCACACACACCCGGGGAGGAGTGGGGTCGCCCTCTGGCTCACCTGCTGGCCCCCCCCGGCGACACCACCCGGGCCTGGGAGACCACCAGCAGCCTCCTGAGGATGTCGATGCGCATGGCCTTCCACTCTTCCGGGGGCAGGATGTGCAGCGCCAGCACCGTGTAGTAATGCGGCCCGTCCACCTCGAAGGCACTCTCCACCCACTTCTCCTTCGGCTGCTCCAGGAAGCTCTGCAGGTTCTTTTCCTCGCGGGAGGTGGCACGCGTCCTGCAAAGGGGGGAGGGGTCACACAGCCCAATGGCATCTTTTTGACCACACACGCACACAAAGCCAACAAAACTCACAACTGACCCTTGGGCCGGGACCAAATGAGCAGGGCCAGAGCTGTACTCTGCTCGGTTCCGGTCTGGGAGCACCTCTGAGGCCAGCAAGACGTTCAGGCTTTCAAGAATTCGTGCTCCCTTCATCAGCTACTCCCCCCCCCCCCCGGTTCACCTGCTCCATCTGCTAGAGGGTCAGAACCGATGCTCCCTCTGAGCTGTGGAGTCTTGCGAGCAAAAATTCTACGCTGTGAGCTCCTGGCATTGAAGTTCCGAGCAAGCGACTAGGCTACTGCATAAATCAGTTTGCTCTGGACCCCTCCTTCCTGAGCTAAGGCAAAAAAGTGTGAGCCGGAGGCTAAAAAAACTGTGAGCTTGCTCACACTAACTGAGCTTAGAGGGAACACTGGCTCAGTGCTCCCTCTGAGCTGTGGAGTCTTCCGAGCAAAAATTCCACTTGGTGACTGACTGGCATTAAAGTTGTGAGCGAGCGATTTGGCTAGTGCATAAATTAGTTTGCTCTGGAGCCCCATCCTTCCTGAGCTGAGACAAAAGTCTGTGAGCTGGAGGCTGAAGAACTGTGAGCTGGCTCACACTGACTCAGCTTAGAGGGAACACTGATCACAACTCACATCCTTCCACCTTCGCTTCAAGCATCTGGCCAAGTACATCTCTGGCCACAGGCCGTGTATCGACTTCGAAGTCAGTCCCAAAGGCCCAACCCACACAGAGCCTTGCTCGGAGAAAGCGCGTTTAGAAACTCTGGGAAGGGGACCCAGCCACGGACTGGGCGAGTGTTCCCCTGGCACCTCTGGGCAGACTTCAGGAACGGAGTTGCTGGAGGTTAAGGCCCGCCTCTCTGGCCTTTGGGACAGGCCCTCTGACCGGGTCTGGCCTTCCTGGAGGGCAGAGGCAAGAAAGGCCAATGCCGCCGGCTGTCACCGCAGCCCAGTCACCTCGCCAGCCGCTCATGGCCAAACCCACTTCTTGCTTCCCCTCCTTCTGCCTGCCCCAGCCGAGGAAAACCCTCCTTCTCTAGTCCTCCTGCCACGACAGTGAGTCGAAGCCAAGGGCACTCCACAGGCTATCCTTTTGCCCCAATCCTTGGAAGCGCCCAGAGACAGAGAGCCCCAGACCACCAGGGCCTTCTCTGGCCTCTGCCACCAAAACCTGAAGCTGGGACCTTGAGGGGGCAAACCTTAGCCCTTGCCACGGCCTTGGCCACGGCAGCTCTCCCTGGTTTGCCACAAGGTGGTTTTGGGCACTGGCTCCACCCCTGCAGAGTCCGGGCGGGTGCTGAATTCTCCACCCCAGCCTGGCTCATCACAGCCCTTGGCGTCATCTCCAACCAGCCCAGAAGAGTGGCCAAGAAAAAAGCCGGGGGCGGGGGTGGGTACTGACGTGTTGAGGACGTAAAGCACCGTGTGGATGATGTAGGGGATGAGGTGGACGTTGCTCTCCCGCCCTCCGCCGCCCGTGTCCACGCTGAACGACTGCTCCATGGCGAACCGCAGGAAGAGCAGCTTGGTGTCGTGAACGTTGAGCTGGTACGTCGGCTCCCGCTGGCCCGTACACTCCTGGAGGTACGTGTTGTGCCTGCAGAGAGAGAGAAAGAGACTCCCCGGGATTAGGCTGAAGCTCCAACAGCCGGGCAGAGAGCTCTCCGGGGCATGGGCCGTCATCCCAAGAGGGTGGGGAAAAGCCGGCCTCAGGGAGGGTTAGAAAGGGACGAGACGGTCTACTGGCAGGACAGTCAGGGTTTCAGGGGCGAGGCCGACTTCCACGCTGCCGTCTCCCCCCCAAGTGCACACGGGAGACCGGGGGAAGCATGCCGCCCCTGCCCCAGGAAGGCATATTGGGGGCGCTGAAGGGCATGAGGGCTGCGCCCAGACTCACCTGGCTAAGCAGGTAGCAAAAGCCGATTCTGGAACGTGGGGGCCCCACACTGGCAACAACCCATTGCATTTGGTGTTGGCATTCTGCAGGGCTGCGCTTTCCCATTCCTCGCGCCCGCGCGCCAGCCTGTGTTGAGAAAGGAAGGCCGAGCCCCTGAGAAAGGCTGAAAGTCGCACCCGAGGCCCTGGAAGCAGCCTGCCGGTCTGGTCTGCCCCGGTCAGTCCCCGCTGAGGACACCGGTGGAGAACGCACCCTGCTAGACTTTCACCCAAGCCCAGAGAGAACAACATGGGGCCCCGGGGGGGGGGGGGGGCTGGATCAAAGCTTGTCTCTCCCTCACGAGGGGCCGCTCCGCCCCCTCCCCAATTGTCAGCAGGGGGAGCCTACGAATGCCCTGCCTTGCAGGGTCCTTGTCAGGATCACAATGAGCGATGGCATGCTTTGCGCACTGAAAGCACCACACAAGCACCCAGCACCCTTCACCCTTTGGTCACAAACAAAGCCGTGACTGATCACAAACAGAGAAAAGGACTCCCCGCCGTGCCCGGTGGCCGCCAACCTCTAGCGTGCCGGGAGCCGTGCCCGCGGGACCCCCGGGGGTGCCCAGCCTCACCTCACGGCCGCCAAGTGACAGTCGTAGTGGACGATGTTGAAGTGGGAGACGGTGCTGTAGCCCTGCTGCTTCCGGGGCTTGTTCTCAAACTCCTCCAGGGCCACCCGCTTGGTGAAGGTGTAGATGCCCAGGACTTTGGTGGGCTGCAAGGAGAGCGGAGGCGTCATTGCCCCGGAGTCGGTGGGGCCGACCCCCTCCAGCGGCTAGGTCTGCCCCTCCACAGCTGGCTCTTTGGGGGTGGGAGAGGGATGGAAGCAGCAGCAGCAGCAAATTTGCAGCTCTGGGCCTTGAGCGCACACTGCCCTGCTTGCCTACGGAGTAGTGTGCTCCACGCTTTCCCCGGGCGCAGAAATGCTGCCGGAAGCACAGAGCCCCCACCCCCCACTGTTCCCTCTAAGCTGAATGAGTGTGAGCTAGCTCAACAGTTTTTTAGCCTCTGGCTCAGACCTTTTTGTCTTCGCTCAAGAAGGAGGGCTCCAGAGCAAAACTAATTTACGCAGCGGCCAAACCACTCACTGGCAACTTTAATGCCAGTGGCTCGCAAAGTCGAATTCTTGCTCACAAGACCCCAGGGCTTAGAGGGAGCGTTGCCAGCAGCCCTACCTGGAACTTGTAGCCCTCCCGGCAGATGCAGCAGGTCAAGCCGGGCTCTTCGATCAGCTCCTCCATCTGCTTCAGGAGCGCCGTCTTCGTCACCACTTGGCCTTTCTCGTTGGTCTGGAAAAAACACATGGCAAGCGGGGGGGGGGGGATGAGAATATCTACTGGGGCACCTCTGGAAACATCTCGCAGAAGGGAACTGGCCCCAACTTTACCATCGCTCTAATCCCTTGCCAGGCCACCCCTCCCCACCCCCGAGCCCTCTCCTGCCCTCAGCAGGCCTCGGCCTGCGGCAGGGAGGAAGGAAGGAAGGGGGTCCCCCACCCCGCTGCCCTCACCGTCATGCCCAGCGTGCCCAGGGCCTTCTGCCGCATGGCCATGGCCATGCGCTTCTTCTCCGCCCGCGTCTCCCTCCGGGCTGCATCAATCTTCTTGTTCACTTCCGGGTGCTCCCGCAGCGCCTCCAGCAGGTTCTCCGCCAGCGTCCCGATCCCTTCGTCACTGGACACTTGCTCCAGTTTGTGCAGGTTCGTGATCGAGTCGGTCCCGATCAGCACCTGCACGGGGGGAAGCCCACGCTCATGAGCCGGCATGCAAAGGCCTCCCCGGAGCGGGGAGGGAGAAGCAGTGGCCCTACACCCCCACTCGAGCCACGGAAGCGGGAGGAGCGGCCCTCCAGACCCCTGGCCAGTTGCCAGAGACTCCGCCCTCTAACTGGAAAGAGCAAAGGGCTCTTTGACCTCCCCCACCTTGATCTGGCCGGCAACAGAGGCCTTGGCAGAGCCTCCCCCCGCCCCCCAGATGCAATCCAGCTGCTCACCCTCCTCTGCCTCCCTCTCATTTTGCACGCAACTGAGGAGCACCAGGGGTGGCCCCTGCAAAACCTCACCCTGGGGAGGGGCAGGGCGGGGAGAGCCCTTTGCCTCAGTTTGGGATCAGGAGTCAACTGAGCGCGGGCCAACCCAGGATGGTGCTGGGAAGGGGTCCTGATCCGAGCGGCCCGCTGGGAAGTTGCCACGCAGGCAGGAGTCAGAAGCAAGAAGGGGCGGGGTGGCAAAGATCCCCCCCCCCTCACCTGTGTGGCCGGGTGCTGCGTGGCAAGGCCCCGCAGGAGCCTCAAGATGAACGGGAGCGCTGGCCGAGACAAGAACTTCTTCCAGACGTCGGCATCCAAACTGTGCCAAGAGAGACGGAGGGGTTAGCGTGCCATGCGCTGCTTGAATGCTGCTCTTGTTCTGGTATTAGGCAATGTATTTTATCACCCATTTTGGGTAGTGTTTCTAGTCTTCCTGGGCTGAACAAACTATCATTTTTGCCAAAGAGCACTGAGGAAAACGTAACTGAACCGATGGCAAAGTTCTTACTGGTTGCTGCCTCTATTATGCAGTAAAATTTTGTAATGGAAATTGTATCTTATCCAGAAACTGAATTTTATCTTTTAGATATTATGTTTCGTTTCTATATATCCGTTCACCCTGAACTTTTTGCTTTAGTCTTAACACAGAAACTGAAGTAGAGATGCTCTGCCAATACTGTATCAATAAACTTTCCTTCTGAAGAAGCGAGTTGTTGGTTCTGATTGCTGCAGGAGTCCGACATTGCCATAAAAGGAATTGTTTGTGTGTGTGTGTGTGTGTGGGACAGAGGGGTCATAGCCACAGAGAGGCAGCTGCCCCTAGGGAAGGGCCAAGCTTGTGCCCTGCTTGGAAAAGAGCCCGTCCCTAGATGGATTTGGGGAGGGACAATTCCTGGCCCATCCCTGCCATTCCCTCACAGTCCTCAGACAACTCAGCCCTAGACACGAGTCAGAACTGCCATGGGGAAGCAATGCAGTCCTCATGCCAGGAGTGCATCCCGCCCCCCCCACATTTGGGCAGGAAGTCTTCTGGTGGACAGCAGCCCCAGGTGGAACGCGTCTCTGAAAGAGAAGCTGAACTCTGAAAAGGTGGTGTGCTTGGGCTGGCACGAAAGCCTCCCCCCTGGAGCCTGAATGGCTCCCCTGCTGAGACTGGGGGGTGGGAGGTAGAACGTGCTGCCTTTGAGTGAGTTCACCGATGCATCTCGCTCCTCATTCTCTGAGGTGGCAGAGCAGAGAAAGGCCTTCCCCAGCACCCCAGAGAGCCTCTAACTGGAGCTGCCAGGGATGGAAACCTGGAAAGATCTTCCACCTGCAAGACACAGTCTCTGCCACGGCGCCAAGGTGAGCAACGCACGCAGGGCCAGAGCACTGGCCCACTTAGCCAGGACTGCCCACCTTTCCTGGGCATCAGCCATCAAGGCTCAGCACCTGAGATCCCAGGGACAGGACTCAAGGCCCGAGCCCTTCCTCCCCCTCCTCCCTTTTGGCCTGTGATGGGGGGCCCAGGGCCCCCTGCCAGCCCCGAGGCCAGCCCCTCCCTCACACGGGGGCCCTCGCTCGCTCACTTCTTGGCGCTGGGGATGTGTTTCTTCATGTAGTCCAGGGCGTTCTGGGTGATCCCCCTCTGGAGGATGAGGTCCTTCAGCAGGTGCCCGTTGCTGTTGTTCTTGATGCCCGCGGCGATTTTGCAGAAGCAGTCCAGGAAGACCTTGTCGTCTCCGCTGTGCTCCTCGTCGTACCTGAGGAAGGCGAAGCGCAATCATTCCCTGCAGGGGCTTCGGCTCAGAGTAAACACCAGCAGATCTGGCTTGCGCTTCAACTCTCCCCCCCCCGGGATTATTTGTGCTTCCAGGCAGCTCACGGTCTGTGACCTTGACATGGAGAGCACTCCCTCTTTCTGTGTTATACCTCTGAGGATGCCAGTCACAGCTACTGGCGAAGCGTCAGTTTCTACGATGCCAAGACCACGGCCACACAACCCGGAAGATCTACAGCGACTAATAAGCTCACACTCTGTTTGCTAGACGCAACACACAAGTCGCCTCGTTTCTGAGAATTGTTTCATTGTTCAGAGAATGGAGTGATGTTTGCGCTGGACTGCAAACGCCTTGGGCCGTCTTGGAAAGAGTCGGGGTTTCCATCTAGCTCAGTGCCGCCATGCTGATTAGCAGTGGCCCTCCAGGATCACCTGTGAGGAAAGGCACCTGGTCCAACCTGCCAGTGGCGGATGAACCCTTAAGCAGACTCAGCAGGTGCTTGGGGCACCAGGGCCAAAGGGGGCACCACAAAGCTGGGAAAAGGGTGAAAAAATGTAGAAAAACGACTTTCAGGTCCTAAATATTGGAACTCTGCTACATTTGACTTGTGAAATATTAAAATAGAGGTCGTATTGTATTCTTGTAGAACTTTATGTCGCCAAAGCTTGGCTCAGTTTGTCCAGTCTATTGTGTTATCCTATGGATCAATTTTTGTATTGCTGCCACCTGCCATTGTATATCTGGTCAGACCGGTCAGACAGTAAAATGGACGGGGTCAGTGTGGGAAGGAGGGGGGCACCAAGACTGGTCAGTGCTGCTTAGGGCATCAGTGAGCCTTAATCTGCCCCTGCAACCTGCCCTCCAGGGATCAGACCTGGGACCAGTGTTCCCTCTAAGTCGAGTTAGTGCGAGCTAGCTCACCGTTTTTTAGCCCCTGGCTCACACATTTTTGCCTTAGCTCAGGCAGGATGACTCCAGAGCAAACTAATTGCTGCAGGAGCCAAATCGCTCACTCACAGCTTTAATGCCAGGAGCTCACAAAGCAGAATTTTTTCTCACGAGACTCTACAGCTTAGAGGGAACATTGCCTGGGACCTTCTGCATTTCAGGTAGATGCTCTGGAAACACCCCCCCCCAGCTTCTCTTGTCTCTGCCGGCGGTTTTGCAGCGCAGATCTTTCACCAGCCCAGCTGGAGGGCCTTGAAGACCTGCCCGTTGACGCAAACCTTTGGTGCCACAATCTGCAAACCACCCATTGAGACACAGGCCAGAGACTGAAGCTTGCTGGGACACCGGACCGGAACTGGCTTTATTGCTTCATGGCACAGCTGTTGTTCTAACTATTTTAATCAGTTGCATTCCAAGAATATCTCCTGTTGAAAAGCAGGCTACACATTCCCAAATAAACAAATGCGGAAATTATCAGTGACAAGGAATAAGTCTGGAGGCCCGGCCCGGCTCCACCACGCCCTGAATGCAAACGTTTGGAGGGCGGTCCCTCCCTCCCTCCCAGGAAGCTTCCTTCTCGGCCAGGGAGGCTGGAGGACAGGCCGTGCAGGAAGTGCAGTATACGGCAGCGTGCTCAGGATCCCGCTCCCTGGGAGAGCCCAGCTTTCTTTTTAAAAAATCAAAATACAGAAGAGCGAGCACAAGTTTCTAGCCCTCATGGGTGCCAATCAAGGTTCCCGCTGAGCTGTGGAGTCTTGTGAGCAAAAATTCTACTTTGTGAGCTGCTGGTCTTAAAAGTTGTGAGTGAGCGAGCGATCTGGCTGCTCCACAAATGAGTTAGCTCTGGAGCCATCCCTTCCTGAACTAAGACAAAAACGCGTGAGCCGGAGGCTAAAAAACTGTGAGCCAGCTCACACTAACTCTCAGCTTAGAAGGAACACTGGGGCCGATAGATGTGAAACATTTCAAACTCTCACAAAGCTGAATAAGATTCCGTGGTTGGCAAAAACCAAGATTAAATTACGGGAAATGGCAAAATAGCTTAAGCAAAAGAAAAGAAAAATATCATGCAGATCTGCCCTGTTTGAAGAGAGAATTCAGCTCCAGTTCCCACACACAGAATCGGAGTTGCCTGGAAGCAATGAAAGAAAACCCCAACACTAATTCAGAGCCCCCGTTCAGCCCAACCTTCACAAGGTGTCCAAATTCTCCAGAAGGCAAGTTCAGCCCTGGGTCTCAGCCCTACAGACCTGCGTGTGGAGAGACAGGTCTGGCGTGTATGCCCCCCACCGCCCCAACCTTTCTTAACACACAACCCCTCTCCCCCTCTGAGTGTGTGGCTTCATGGGGAGGTGCCGTTGCTGGAGGTAAAGCCCGGGCCTCCCGGGCGGTCACCTACTTGTCGAAGTTGCAGTAGGGCCTGAAGCGGTCCACCAGGATCTGCATCTTCTCCGTCTCGCCAAAGGACAGGTAGGGGATGATGCGCAGGAGGCCCTGGAGGACGCTGGGGTTGGAGCGGACAAAAGTGCTGTTGATCTGGTCCAGCAGCATCACCAGCTGATCCTTGTCCCCGGTCAGGAGGAGGTTGCCCTGGGAAGGAGGAGGAGGAGGAGGAGAAAACCGCTGGTAAAATTCAGGTGAGTCCACCCCCCCCCTTTGGCATCTCCCTCTGTCTCTGTCTGGGGCTTCTCTGCTCTGCCTCATTTCCTCTCCCCCTTGGGGGGGCAGCAGTGGGAGGGCTTCTAGTGTCCTGGCCCCACTGCTGGACCTCCTGAGGGCACCTGGTATTTTTGGCCACTGCATGACACAGAGTGTTGGGCTAGATGGGCCATTGGCCTGATCCAACATTGGCTTCTCTTATGTTCTTATGTCTGGGGCAAGTGATGCTCTGTATTCTTGGTGCTTTGGGGGTCAACAGTGGGAGGGCTTCTAGTGTCCCGGCCCCACTGCTGGACCTCCTGAGGGCCCCTGGTATTTTTGGCCACTGCGTGACCCAGAGTGTTGGGCTAGATGGGCCATTGGCCTGATCCAACATTGGCTTCTCTTATGTTCTTATGTCTGGGGCAAGTGATGCTCTGTATTCTTGGTGCTTTGGGGGGTCAACAGTGGGAGGGCTTCTAGTGTCCCGGCCCCACTGCTGGACCTCCTGAGGGCCCCTGGTATTTTTGGCCACTGCGTGACCCAGAGTGTTGGGCTAGATGGGCCATTGGCCTGATCCAACATTGGCTTCTCTTATGTTCTTATGTCTGGGGCAAGTGATGCTCTGTATTCTTGGTGCTTTGGGGGGGCAACAGTGGGAGGGCTTCTAGTGTCCTGGCCCCACTGCTGGACCTCCTGAGGGCACCTGGTATTTTTGGCCACTGCGTGACCCAGAGTGTTGGGCTAGATGGGCCATTGGCCTGATCCAACATTGGCTTCTCTTATGTTCTTATGTCTGGGGCAAGGGATGCTCTGTATTCTTGGTGCTTTGGGGGGCAACAGTGGGAGGGCTTCTAGTGTCCTGGCCCCACTGCTGGACCTCCTGAGGGCCCCTGGTGTTTTTGGCCACTGCGTGACCCAGAGTGTTGGGCTAGATGGGCCATTGGCCTGATCCCACATGGGCTTCTCTTATGTTCTTATCTCCCGCAAACCACCACATGCCCCGCCCCCTCCCCATCAAACCTCTCTCGGACCTTCCCTTCGGCCCTACCCTGCCAAACTAGCACAAGAACCTTCCTTCAGCCTTGAGTCCTATCCCTGGTTCAATGCTCCCTCTAAGCTGTGGAGTCCTGTGAGCAAAAATCCTACTTTGTGAGCTCCTGGCATTAAAGTTCTGAGCAAGCGATTTGGCTGCTGTGTAAATTAGTTTGCTCTGGAGCCATCCTTCCTGAGCCAAGACAAAAAATGTGTGAGCTGGAGGCTAAAAAACTGTGAGCTAGCTCACACTAACTCAGCTTAGAGGGAACAGAGCACCCTGGTTTCTTCTCATTCAGACTCCCAACAGGAAGATTTCTGGGGCCTGCGTGGTACTCTGGGTTCAAAATCCCCCTGCCAAAATTAAGATCAAACACCCTTGGAAAGGGGAATCCCAAAGGCCCCTGGCAAAAGCTGACCTCTTCTTAAGACCACATTGTGTTCACAGGCTCCAAAGGAGGCTGGCTGAGATCTACCTTCAGGGTCATTCTCGGTGAATGGGTCTGACCGGATATTGATTCAGGATAGAAGTGGATTAGAGTGTTTTGCTGCTTTTACTGCCTAGAGATCACATTTACAGCCCAGTGATCAACGGCGAGGAGGCAAGCCGAGAGCAATCACTCAGGCGCAGAAACGGAGCGGCATTCTCTCTTATGTGCAACTGGATCACCTGGGCCAGAACCAGGCAAATGGCTGGCTGGGAAGCGGCCAAGGCCAGAGCCTTGATTCATGCAGAGCTGTAACAGACCTCCTCCTCTGTGGGTACTTTCCCAGACTAATTACTTTGTCCATTTATTTTGAGCGCACACAGAGGAATACGCAGCAGCCTTCTGGCACGAGGGAAGAAGCACTCCCAGCCCGTCCCCAGGAGGGCCGTCCAGCGGCAGAGCGCCCGACTTCCTGTGTCTGCCATTAAGGCCTCCGGGCAGGGTCAGGGCTGCCTGAACCCAGGGGCTAAAGGCGGGGTCGAGCTCTCAGCCATTAACGAGCCCTGCAGGGGCAGGCGGGGGCCCGATAATGGGAGAAAGGATTCTGGCACAAGGACAATAATCACTCAGTCCGGAGCCCTGCAGAAAGAGAGACGAACAGCAGCCGGCTACCCTCGACTGAGTTCTCACCGGCCTTCTGGCTGCAAGTGAAGGGCTTGCGAGACAGAACGCTCCCCTACACAAAAAGAAATACCACGTCTCCCACTTGGGAAAGGGACTGTGGCTCAGAGGCAGAGCATCAGCTTGGCATGCAGAAGGACCCAGGTTCAGCCCCTGGCATCTCCAGTTAAAGAGATCAGGCGGTAGGTAAGAACACAAGAACATAAGAGAAGCCCATGTTGGATCAGGCCAGTGGCCCATCCAGTCCAACACTCTGTGTCACACAGTGGCCAAAAATACCAGGAGCCATCAGGAGGTCCAGCAATGGGGCCAGGACACTGGAAGCCCACCCACTGTTGAGCCCCCCCAAGCACCAAGAATATAGAGCCTCACTTGCCCCAGACCGAGAGTTCCTATCTATACCTCGTGGCTCATAGCCACTGATGGACCTCTGCTCTAGATGCTTATCCAACTCCCTCTTATAAGAACACAAGAGAAGCCAATGTTGGATCAGGCCAATGGCCCATCCAGTCCAACACTATGTCACACAGTGGCCAAAAATACCAGGGGCCATCAGGAGGCCTACCAGTGGGGCCAGAACACTAGAAGCCCTCCCACTGTTGACCCCCCCCCCCAAGCTGACCTCCCCCAAGCACCAAGAATACAGAGCATCCCTTGCCCCAGACTGAGAGTTCCTATCTGTACCTTCTGGCTAATAGCCACTGATGGATCTCTGTTCCATAGGTTTAACCAGTTCATAAGAACAAAAGAGAAGCCAATGTTGGATCAGGCCAATGGCCCATCCAGTCCAACACCCTGTGTCACACAGTGGCCAACAATACCAGGGGCCATCAGGAGGTCCACCAGTGGGGCCAGGACACTAGAAGCCCCAACCACTGTTGCCCCCTCCCCAAGCACCAAGAATACAGAGCATCACTTGCCCCAGACATAAAAACATAAGAGAAGCCATGTTGGATCAGGCCAGTGGCCCCTCCAGTCCAACACTCTGTCTGTCATACAGTGGCCAAAAATACCAGGAGCCATCAGGAAGTCCTCGAGTGGGGCCGGGACACTAGAAGCCCCAACCACTGTTGCCCCTCCACTGTGCAAAAGACCTCCACCTGAGATCCTGGAGAGCTGCTGCCAGTCTGGGCAGACAATGCTGACCTCGATGGACCCAGGAGTGTGTGTGTGTGTGTGCGTGTCTGATTCAGCAGAAGGCAGCTTCACGTCTGTTCCTGCCTCCCTAGAAAACCAGCGCGACAGGAAGGGTTCCAGCTGAGCCTTTTCCCGGGCACATTCTTAGCCCAGGCATCTCGTGGAATGGAAAAGCATTCAGTCTTGCAAGCGCCCACCTCCCCGGAGAAGCGGCGCGATCCTGACATGGGGCCCAACCCAGGCCTGAGTGAGAGGAGTGGGCGGGAAGGTAAAATGGGATGAGGACCACCACAACTTGCAAGAACAACTTTGCCCAAGGTGGTGGCAATGAACATTGCTGGCAATCCAATGGAGGAAGAGGAAGCACCCCTTGCCCATCTTGTCCAAGGGAGAACCGACTCCTGGGCCCCGACATGCCCTTGCTAACTGTGGGCTTGTGGGACAGAATGCTCCCCTGTGCAAGAAGAAACCCCACATCTCCCACTTGGGGAGGGGGCTGTGGTTCAGTGGCAGACAGGGCCGGCTCACCCACTAGGCGAGCTACGCGCTCGCCTAGGGCGCCGGCCCTGCAGAGGCGCCAAAATGCCCCCCGCCCCCCTGTGAAAAGCCCCCCTTTTCACCCAGCGCCGGCAGCCCCAGCTTTCCTGAGCACCTCGCGGCTGTGAGGCACCCAAAAAAGCTGGCGCGGCCGCTGGGAGGGAAGGGCGGGCGTTCTAACTCCGCCCCTTCCCCAGCTTTCCTGGGCGCCTCGCAGCTGTGAGGTGCCCAGGAAAACAGTGCTGGGCCATCTCCAGGGCCCACCGGGAGGTTGGCATCCCTGGTGGGGTGGGCGCCCCAGACTGTCCTGCCTAGGGTGCCCAGATACCTGGGGCCGGCCCTGGTGGCAGAGCATCGGCTCGGCACGCAGAAGGGCCCAGGTTCAGTCCCCGGCATCTCCAGCTAAAGAGAGCAGGCGGATGGTTTGTTTGGACCATCCTTGTTCAAGCTCCCCTCCGGCCTGCCTTGGTTCTCTGCCCAGGCGGGCTCCAGGTGCCTTCAAGAGGTACGAACAGAAGTCTTACGGATGCAGCACTGGCCACACGGACAGGTGCAAAACTACAGAGCTTCCCCGGAGCTCACTGGCGAAAGCGGACCACAGGTGGGGGGACAACTGTGGGTGGGGAAGGAAGGACTGGCCCCACTGGTTCCCTAGAGAATAAGCAGGGCCCCATGCCAAAAAAGGGGAATGCCCCCAACAAGAGAGACAAGCCCACCGCCTCCCCGCACTCCCCGCACCTTGTCTTCGCTCAGGGGCTCCGCGTTGGACTCGTCCAAGATGATCTCCATGATGCTGAGCACCTGCTCCGCCACGGCTGCCCCGCCACTGTCCTTGCTTTCCTGCTCGGCCACCAAAGCCTGCGGAGAACGTGACAAAAGGGCTCTTGCAGCAACCCCCGGCCTCCGGGTGGCTGGCTGGGCACAATTTGGGTGGTGGTGGTGGCAGCAAAGGTGCGGCAGTTATGGGAGAAAGAAGGGGACTCTGCCACACGGAGGGGGGGACGACACCTGCCCCGGGGGCCCCGCTCCCTCCTCACCAGGTTCAGCGTTCCCAGCATGACGTTGAGCGTGTTCATCTCCAGCTTGACCAGCTGCTGGCGGTTCACCTTGACCTTGACGCAGTAGCTGAAGAGCTTCAGCAGCACCTGGGAGGGAGGAGAGAGGGAAGGGAGAGCTGACCACGGCCGGGATGCCCACGGCTCAGCTCACAGTTGGGGGGGAGGTTCCTTTCTTGTTCCTGAACCGGGCATCCAAGTCTCGAGCCGGGCTCCCAGGACCACCTCCACCTCCCTTCACATTTCCATCCCACCCTTCTTGCAAGGAGCTCGAGCAGGGCACGTGGTTTCCCACGGCCTCCTCGTTTTATTCTCACAACAACCCTGTGCGAGAGGCCGGGCGAAAAGGAACTGCTCTAAAGTCAGCCCGTGAGCTGTGCGGTCGAGTGGGGGTGGGAACCGGGCTCTACAGCACCAGCGCTTGACACCCGTGTTCCCTCTAAGCTGAGCTGGTGTGAGCTAGCTCACAGTTATTTAGCCTCCGGCTCACACATTTCTGTCTTCGCTCCGGAAGGAGGGCTCCAGAGCAAACTGATTTACGCAGCGGCTAAATCGCTCGCTCACAACTTTATTGCCAGGAGCTCACAAGAGTACAATTTTTGCCCACAAGACTCCGCCGCTGAGAGGGAACGTTGCTTGACACTACCGGTGGTGACACCCCACTGGGTCTCCTTTGTGGTCAGGTGCTCCCAGGGGCCCAATCGAGTGCCAGCACCCCCAGATCTGCTCTCTTTCCCCCCATGGAGAAGAAACCGTGCCTGCCAGCCAGCCAGTAAAGGGACAGAGGGCCCAGGAGATCAGGCGCCCCCCTCCCCGAGAGAGCCACTGGAAGATCTGGACAGACAACTCCCACCGTGGACTCCGCTAGGCATGAGGTGGGGCAGAGGCACCCTACGCAGCTGAAAGGAAGAGGGGACTGCTGCCTGGGGCATCTTCTCTCAAACACCCCCACCCCGCTGCAATCCCCACCTCCGCCAGCCGTTCCAGGGAGAGGAGCCAGTCCCAGCATCTCCCCTCTCCCTCAGCCTATTTTCCTTACTTCTGTCCAAAGCAAGAAAGCAAAAAAGAAAATTGTGTTGCCAATATGGGGTTTTTCTCGTGACGCCAACCCAGGAAGTCACCAGGAAGCTGGACCAGACAAAACTGGCAAAGCCCGTGTTTCGTGCCACCGACCAGCTGCCAAATGCCTGGCCCAAACCGATGGCGGCCTGGGAAGCTCAGGTTTCTAAACCCCAGGTTCCTGCCTGGCTACCGGCTCTTCAGTTAGTCTGAACCTCACTGACAGACGGATGACAGACAGGCTGGCGGCGCAAACCAGAGCCTGCCCAACAGCTGCCCGGACTGCCCTCCTACCCCGTGACCCAGCAGGGCAGAAGGGGGGAGACTCACCGTCAGGAGGTGGCGGCCTTGCTTGAAATCCCGGATGCCCGTCAGGCGGTTCAGCATGCAGCCCAGCCCCCCGCACTGGGCCATCACGCCCGCCATCTTGTACACCTCTTCCTCATCCTCCTCTTCATCTGTGGAAAAGAAAGAGGCTGACAGGAGAGAGGCAACGGCATCAACAGAGCGGAGAAGAAACCGTGCCTGCCGGCCAGCCAGTAAAAGGACGGAGGGCCCAGGAGATCAGGCGCCCCCCCTCCCCGAGAGAGCCACTGGAAGATCTGGGCAGACAACTCCCACCATGGACTCCACTAGACATCTTGCTCAGCTGTGGGCCGGGGAGACTGACTGACCACGTGCCAAGTGGTGTCTTGTGAATAGGCCAAGTCGTGAGACCGTCAGAAGAGGCCTGCTGGATCAGATCCGGGATCCTCCTAGTCCAGTTCTTTCACACAGTGGCCAACGAGTTACCCTGGAGGTCTACCAAACAGGGCACAGTGGCTGAGGCTCTTCCCAAGGAAGAAGAAGGAGAGATTGGATTTATACCCCACTCTTCACTACCTGAAGGAGTCTCAAAGAGGCTTACAAAGAGTGATTAACACATGGAATTCACTGCCACAGGAGGTGGTGGCGGCCACAGGCATGGACGGCTGCAAGAGGGAATTGGATAAACATCTGGAGCAGAGGTCCATCAGTGGCTATTAGCCACAAGGTATAGAGAGGAACTGCGGGGCAAGTGATGCTCTGTATTCTTGGTGCTTGGGGGGGGGTCAACAGTGGTAGGTAGAAACTGGCACTTTCAAGAACAGCTCTGACAGAACTGTGGCTTGCCCAAGGTCATCCAGCAGCTGCAAGTGGAGGAGTGGGGGAATCAAACCTGGTTCTCCCAGATTAGAGTCCACTACACCAAACTGAATACATGAAGCTGCCTTCTACCGAATCAGACCGTCGGTCCATCAAGGTCAGTACTCAGAGTGGCAAGCGGCTCTTCCTGGATCTCAGGCAGAGGTCTTTCACGTCATGTAGTGCCTGGTCCTTTTAAGCTGGAGATGCTGGGGATCGAACCTGGGACCTTCTGTATGCTGCTTCTAGTAATGCTTTGCTCCCTCGGAATATGGAGGATCCCCTTAGTGACCTCAGCCAGTAGCCAGTGATTCAATCAACCCCCATTCAGTTAAGCAAATGAAGGCGTGGGCATGTGGTCCATCTGCCAAGGAACTCTGTTGCAACAGGACAAGATCACAACAGCCTCTGGCCCAGAGCAACATCCTGGGCCAAAGGATGAGCCAGAAACTCCATGGGGCAAAACCTTCTCTCCGCGTACCTGTTGTGGAATCCAGCGACTCAATGAACTCCTCTGTCGCATCTCCCAGCAGCCCACGCATCCGGTAGATAATCCGCATGGGCTCTCCCTGGGAAGGACACGGAAGAAACGAGATGGGCTCTCTTGCCACAGGTGGGAAAGGAGGCACAGCCGTCTCAAAAGATAGGCATGGCCAAGTCCCAGCTCAGAGGCAGCACAAGCAACTTCAGAGGTAGAGGGTTATTATCTAAACATTCCATACCTATGCCTTCCCTCCCAGGCTATTTTCCTCAACCTGAAACATCCCTGGGTGGGTGCTATTTGCTCTCATGGGGGCTTCATGTGTGCCACGATGAGCTATATGTCATGTTTTCTAACCCCCCGCTTACGACATTTGGACAAGAAGCCACAATAGGGAGTCAGGCCCTTGGGAAGGGACCACAACCGTGACTGCCCCCCCCCCCAAGATGCAAAATAGGGAAATTAAAATTAAGCTTTGCCTGGGCTACATTCTAGCTTGAGCATCATTGCCTCTTAAAAGGCCTTCCAAACAACAAGGGGAAAAGACTAGTGTCACAGGAGTCCCAAATATACAAATTCCACTAGTAGAAAACACCGTCGAAGATTGCCAAAACAATATATTAAACAATTATAAAGTTGCCGAAGGCCTTCACGGCCGGAGTTCATTAGTTGCTGTAGATTTTCTGGGTTGGGTGGCCGTAGTCTTGGCATTGTAGGACCTGACGTTTCGCCAGGAGCTGTGACTGGCATCCTCAGAGGTATCACACAGAAAGAAGGAGTACTCTCGGTGTCTACAATGCCAAGACCATGGCCACACAACCCGGAAAATGTACAGCAACTAATGTAAGCTGCTTCGCTGCTTACAGTATGAACCTTCTGCTCTGTTGAAATTGCTGAAATCAGGTTCCACTTACACAGCCGGCAAACTGAAGAAGTCAAAGGAAACGCATCTTCCAAGTATCTAGAATGGGCGTCTTTGCAAAGGCCGTTTGTAAAATGTTATGACGATGTGGACTCCTCCTATCAAGTTACACTGACTACGTGGACTTTACGTCTTATCTTCAAAGGAGGAGATATTGCATCTTATGCCTTATTATAGTTACCGCATGCTTCTATGTTGTTGTTGTGACCAGAGTTCCCTCTAAGCTGAGTTAGAGTGAGCTCCCTCACAATTTTTTAGCCTCCAGCTCACACATTTTTATCTTAGTTCAGGAAGGAGGGCTTCCAGAGCAAAGTAATTTATGCAGCAGCCAAATCGCTCGCACACAACTTTAAATGCCAGTAGCTCACAAAGTAGAATTTTTGCTCACAGGACCCCACAGCTTAGAGGGCGCATTGGTTGTGACACGGCCAACTTTATAATTGTTTAATATATTGTTTTGGCCAGGGCTCTTTTTGTAGCAGGAACTCCTTTGCATATTAGGCAACACACCCCTTAATGTAGCCAATCCCTCCCAGAGCTTCCAGTAGCCCCTGTAAGAAGAGCTCTGTAAGCTCTGGCTACATCAGGGGTGTGTCGCCTGATATGCAAAGGAGTTCCTGTGACAAAAAGAGCCCAGGTTTTGGCAATCTTTGATGGCGTTTTCTACTAGTGGAATTTGTATATTTGGGAACCTTAAACGGCCTTGGCGTGCAGCGCCTGGCACACACCGGGAAAGGCCCATGAGGAGGCCCTCCTATGTGCACTCCCGGAGAGCCACCAGCGAGTCACAGAGGCAGGCTAGTTGGGGCCACGGTCTGGCTCGGAAGGTGGCCAACATCCCGTGTGATGCCCCTGGGTCCCCGCCGCTCACCCGTTTTGAGGAATGGCCCTGGAGGAGGGGCCCACAGCTCAGCGGTGAAGCCCCACCCGGTCAGGCAGAAAAGCCCAGCCTCAGTCTAGGGCCACTCCAGATCAAAACAAGATCCAGCGGTGGCAGCAGGCCTGGGGGAGACCTTGAAGAAGAAGAGGTTGGATTTATACCCCATGGCCCTTCACTACCCAAAGGTGTCTCAGAGCGGCTTATAAACTCCTGTCCCTTCCCCTCCCCGCCACAGAAACCCTGGGAGGTAGGTGGGGCTGGGAGAGCTCTGACAAGCAACCGCTTTTCCAAGGACAGCTCTGACAGAACTATGGCTTGCCCAAGGTCACCCAGCTGCTGCAAGTGGAGGAGTGGGGAATCAAACCCGGTTGTCCCTGATTAGAGTCCACGCATTTATAACCACTACACCAAACTGGCTCCAGGCCGCTGCAGACACCCACCCACCCCCTTCCGCGGTCTCTGCAAGCTGGTAATAATTTTTAAAAACTCGAACTCAGACACTCTGAGCAGTCAGGACAAGACGGGGTATAAGCTCTCACACACACAGAATAGGGCGAGACGCTAATAAGACTGGCACTTGAAAGGGGGGGAGAGAGAGAAGGGGGGAAAGAGACGTCTTCGGCTGATGGGAAGCCGTGCTGGGGGGAAGGGGGGGAAGAGTGACAGTTTAATAGGCTTTTAAGTGAAATGGGGTATTAGGAAAGCGCCTAAGCAGGGTAAGGGCTTGCTCAAACTTTCCCTACAGGAAAAGTGTTGGTTTCTTGCCAGGAGCTCCGGCTGTTTGTCCGTCTCTCTCTCTCTCACTTTCCGTTTTAATACCATTTAAGTCTGAATACAGCGCAGAAAAGAAAGTGTGTGTCGGGCGGGGGGGGGGGGGAGGAAATCCTAGCTTTGGGAGGTGGGGAGCACATTCGGGGGGAACTGGGAAGACGGAGCCGGGGACCTGTCAGGCGTTCTGCTTCTAAGCCGAACGTGGAATAAGCGGCGCTTAGTGTCAGAGCAGATCCTGAGACCCCCGGGGGAAACCCGCGGGGGAGGGGGGGACAGCTCAAAGGCCAGGCGAGAGACCCCCGCAATTAACACTACAGGGAGCTCTGGTAAAATGGCAGACGAACAAAGGGAAAGCCAGGGAGAGAGGGGAGCCAGACAAAGCAACCCGAGGGCTGGTTCTTGTGTGCCTATCTATCTCCCAGGGAACCGAAGGAGCGCCAGGACGGGGAGGGTTATAATAATAATAAAGAAAACGGGAGGCAGATGAAAGCGGGTTTTGCTGACAGTAATGCCACGGAACTCCCCGACGCGGCTGTCAGAAGCTGCGGCGCACGCTGGGAAGGGGAGCCGTCGCCGAAATTCAACAGGCGGTCAAGCACAGCCTGCGGATCTGGCCCAAGCTCTGGCCCTTCCCGAGCTCCTCTGCCCGAAGGAACGGCCGGCAGCTCAATGGGAGGAGAGTGTGTGATGGAGCAGGGAGGAAGGAGCCCACGCTGCTGCAGTGGGGCCAGGTCAGCTAGAGGCCTCCTCCTGATCTCTCCTTGCTCTCATCCACGCTGATCAGCTGGGCTCAGTTTGCTGCGGGGGTTGAACGCATGCTCGGGGTACGTGTGTGTGCATGTATGGACCCATGTGAACAAAACTGCCCTTCCCCAACCTGTCACCCAAGACCTGACACTGCTCTTTTCGTCTGGCGGCCCTGCCCCAGAGCAGGGTGGCCTAAACCACCCACAAAGTCCCTGCCCCAAGGAGCAAACCTCCTTTGACTGTGACCCTGTAACATGGAATGGATGCGTATCAACACCATCATAGACAGAGGCTCAGTTACAAAAATTTTAACCCATCAATCCCACCATATTTAATCTGTCATTCGAGCACACGCTTGGAATACATTGCTTCCGGAAGGGGATGTCGTGGGCCAGCCAGCTGCCGCCTCCTCCTCTGAGGATGAGGAAATGGAAGAATCAGGCCCTGCACCAGTGGAATGCCTGCCTGAGCAGCCGGGTCTAGAAGCAGATCCAGCAAAAGAAGCGCCGGAAAGCAAGAGTCGCTCATTCTGGCAGGAGACGAAAGAAATGGGACAGAGATCAGAGCGTCAGTCACTGCCAGTTTCTCCTGAGCCAGAGGAGTGCAGAAGACAGAGAGAGCGCTTGTCAGCCAGAGAGAGCGCTTGACAGCCCGAGAGAGGTGAAGAAACTCCCGTTTACTGGCACATCAGCGATCTGCGCTAATGCCTGGAGCAGAGTCGTTACAGGAGCAGGAATGACAAGCTGGTAAGCAGCAGCACCTGGGCTTTGGGGATGAGTCAGCTAATGAGGCAGATAAAAGGAAAATGCTGAACAAGGCTCAGTGTGTGGAAGCAACCTTGCTTGCCACACCCTCTATGAGCTGACCCACTCGGCGAATGAAATATTACCTTGCCTTGCTGCCTTGCACCCTGTCCTGCTAACCTGTGCTTGCTTTTCCAGGTAGAAACCCAGATCCCATCTCCTGCCTTGGCTTCCAAGCTTCGGACCCTGGACTCCAGACCTTCCTGTTCCCCCCAACCTGTGGACTGAACCTGTGGTTCCCCGGCACTGTGCCAGTTCGTCAGCCTTGCTCTTATCTCTTGCCTTGATTGATTGTGATTGCATTTGTGCAGCTCAGAGACCCCGGGTAGAGTAAAAGCTACAGGCTCTGCCCTGAACCGACATTTGTAGTGATTGATTATAATTGTATTTGTGCATTCCGGAATCCCTGTGTGAAGTAACCTTGCAAGGCTCTGCCCTGAACGCAACAGTACCCACCACACTGGAAGAGGGATTCCTTCCTGCTGGAGAGGGAACGGAAAATGCCTCTATTCAAGAGGGTGCCCCACCACTGACCGTTTGTTTGCCAAGCACTTCTCCCCAAAATAACAGAAAGGCAAGTCCTGTTCCCAGAACAATCATAACCACGACAGCTGCTCCTCAAGAAAACAGCTCGCGTCTCTTTCACTCCCTCTGGTCTCAAGCTGTGCTGCTATTTTATCCACTATTAAATGACCTCGTCCCTCTTTCAAATCCATTTCGGTACTACTGGGAACAATTTATTTCTCCATACTGCTGCAAATATGCATTCATCAAGCTCAACTGTTTTTGTGAACAAATTCAGATTAAAAAAATATCTAATTAAAAACGTGGGAGGAAGGAAAACTACCGGGCAACTGAATCTTTTTTAAATGATTCTAACTCATTAGTACTTAAACTCAATTTCAACACAGGGATAAGATTAAGGGGTTGCCCAAATACGTCAAACTGACAAGGCCAAGAATATTTTAGGGAGCAGCAGCAGGAGCAAGAATAGGAACCAAAGTTCCAGCGGCCTCCTGCGGGCAAAGTTAGACTAAAGAAAACTGAGACGAGAACACCAGCTCCCATTACGGAAAATAAATCAAAGATCTGGGACAGGGAAGAGCTAAAGCCCTTCCCCGAGGTATGCTGCTCGACCTCACCTGCACACAGACACTCCAGGAAACAACACACCAGAGTAAAATCCAACATACCAGCCTTAGTCGCTACTCTGCCCACCCCCCCTTAGTAAGTCCTTCGTCACTTTAAAAAACATTAAATGCAGGCCTCTGTTCAAAAACTGTCAGTGCATTAGGAACACGGGCCATTTGAACATAGAACATCGTAACATATTAATCTCCCAGCTCCTTCCTGACAAAACATGAGATCCTTTTGAACATCAGTGATGAGGAAGGGTTATTTTAGCATATTCATTCCTAGAGGATAATACCCAACGTTTGGCACTAATAGGCAAGCAAAACCATCAAATGCTTACAAAATCCCCCCTTCTCCCACACTCCCTTTTCAGGATTTTTTTTTTTAAAAAAACGCCTTTGCTTTCAAAAATGTTCTGCTATTTTGCATTTGCTAGCTGTCATACACCTCCGGCCTTTTTCCCCCTACTTGAATCTTAAATTATAGATCATTTTCATAATTTCCGTGCATTTTGTGTTACCGGCTGAAGCCATGACAGTCGGCTGGCCTAAAATCGACAATCTCGTCTTAGCACCTTCCTCGTCGCTGCACACAAGTGTACCTCTGCCACCACGGGGACTGGGAGCTTTTCCTCGATAGCTAAGACCTTATCAGGCCCTTTGCAAAACATGCCCCTCGCTCGGCTGCTAAACAGCCTTTCGGGAGTGAATGCCGACCGGCAAGCAGACTGTGCTGATGCACGCAAACCTGCGAAGGCTTCCGCCCGTCAGGATCAAAGCCTTGCCGGCCTGGTACACAGCCACACACACCCCGATCGAGCTCCCACGAGCAGCAAGTGCAGCAGCGGCTTTGAAAGGCAGCGGCCGAACATGCAAATGTGGCTGTGACTCCCTGAGACCCGAGAGAGGGAGAGAGTGAAGGAATCTATTGAGAAAAAGAGGCCGGCAAACAAAATCCTGCACCTCTGGGAGCGGCTGGGATTTCTGTATTTGTAGTGGTTGTATCCTGAGCCACTGGGCTCTCCCCACCGCTCCACGGAGCAGAAGCTGAACGCTCCCCCACCAGTCCCAGGAGTGCTCCTTTCTGCCTCCGTGGAAGAAGAAGAAGAAGGAGGAGGAGGAGGAGGAGGAGGAGGAGGAAGAGATTGGATTTATACCCCACCCTTCACTACCCAAAGGAGTCTCAGAGCAGCTTACAAACTCCTTTCCCTTCCCCTCCCCACAACAGACACCCTGTGAGAGAGGTGGGGCTGAAGAGAACTCTAGCACAAATGGCTCTTTTTCAAGAACAGCTGTGCCAGAGCTTGTGACTGACCCAGGGTCACACCAGCAGCTGCAGGTGGAGGAGTGGGGAATCAAACCCGGTTCTCCCAGATTAGAGTCTGTACACTTAACCACGACACACAAACTGGCTGCATCCACAGCCCACTGTCTTGGGAAGGGCCGGAGAAGAGCAGCGACGGCTACAGGAGAAGCAGGTGGGGGAGGCCCAGTGGCAGGAGGCAAAACCCAGGCGGAGGGAAGGGAGGGAGGGAGGTTAGATGAAGTACCTCATTGGTCGGACACCAGACTTTCTTGTAGACTTCGGCCACTGGGAGGTCCAAGCTGATGATCTTGTTGTTCACTAAAAGCTGAAAGCAAAAGAGCAAAAAAAAAAAACCCCACACATGACCAGTGGCGACTGTAAGCAGGGTCTCAGGTGGACCCTGTCTCTATCAAGGGCTCTTTTTCACACAAACGGACAAAAAACCTGTTAAGGCAGGGGCGTTCCAGTGTCCAACTGGAGAGGACAGGGACTTGCACCCAGGGCCAGCATTCTACATGCCTTCCTGATTCACGGATATGAGAGCAAACATATTTGGGGACTATCAGCGCTTGGAACTCAAAAGTCATTTTCTGCTCCCCCCCCAAAAAAAAGAAGTGATGTCCCATAAAGACCTCCCGATCTAGCCTCGGACTCTCTTTTGAATTCTGGGCCTCGGGAAAGATAAGAAACTACAGCAGATTGCCTCTGAGCACACACAGAACGCAGTGACCTGAGTCAGCTCTACACGACACACCTCGGGGAGAGGCAAAGCGCAGGTGGAAAGGCCCTGCCTCACACACCGGAGGCCCCAAGTTCCATTCCTGGCTTCTCCAGCTCAGAGACCTCTGTTAGGAAGGCCCCTTCACTGTCAAAGACCCTGGGGAGTTGCCAGAGAAAGAGCGACAGTCTTGTGTGGTCCAACTCGGAAGGCGGCTTCCGTGGGATTAGGAAGAACAGGTCCTTGCCTGCTGGAAAGCTGCCATTTCTCCGTTGGCACCCTCCCCCTGAACCGCAGCCACTCACGTTGGACCGCGCCCCCTCCCGTCCCCCACCCCACCTCCATGCCGCTGTCGTCCTCCAGCAGGGCCACCAAGTCGCAGTCCTGGCAGATCTTGTTCTTGATGTCCCTCATCAGCGGCCCGATGCCCGGCTCGTTGCTGCTGTAGGGGTTGCCGGGCATCCTCCCCTGCAGGAAGTCCTCCTGCTGCGGGTCCTTCTCCAGGGTGACAAAGAACTCCGTCACCTCGTTCTCCTCCTGCAACACGCGGGATGGAAGCAAGGATCAGGGGGACCCACAGACCTGCCGCAAAGGAGGGGGCCTGCTGCCTCTCCGGACAAGCCAACACTACCTCTTGCTGGGGCAGGCGGAGGAGAAGAAGAAGAGAAGAGGAGATTGGATTCATACCCCCCGCCCTTCAGTCGGAGTCTCGGAGCGGCTTCCGATCTCCTTTCCCTTTCCCTCCCCACTGAGAGAGCTCTTTCGGGGGCTGCTCTTTTAAGGACAGCTCTGAGAGAGCTTGTGACTGACCCAAGGTCACACCAGCAGCTGCATGGGGAAGAGTGAGGGGAATCAAACCTGGTTCTCCCAGATTAGAGTCCGCACACTTAAGCACTACACTAAACTGGCTTTCCGTCCCTTCTCTGCAGCAGGTGGGAACTGTTTGGTCAGTCTCTCCCAGGGCCTCCTCTCCGGCCATCACAACTGGCTTCCTGTCCCCCTGCCCAATCACGTGTCACCCGCCAAGAACGGCGAGATCTGCCACTGGAGAGAATGAATTATCTTTCCCCTGCGCCCACTGACGGTCTCTCGCAAATGCGTCCCCTCCCAAGCAACAGGGCTCAGTATTTAGTCTCAGGATGCGGCTGGCGGGTGTGGAGGGGAGGGCTGAGGTGCTTGCAGGGGGTGCTGGCAGGGGGTGCTTGCAGGGAAGAACTGGCGGGAGCGGGAAGGGTGAGCGCCCGCTCCCCCTTGCAGAGTTCTTCCTTTCCACCCCCTCTCCCAACCTGAGTGGCCCTGGATTGCCTGACTTCAGAAGCCAAGCAGGGTCAGCCCTGGTCAGGACTTGGATGAAAGCAGTGCTCCCTCTCAGCTGGGTTAGTGTGAGCGAGCTCCCAGTGTTTTAGCCTCCGGCTCACAGAGTTTTGTCTTCGCTCAGGAAGGAGGGCTCCAGAGCAAACTGATTTATGCAGCGGCCAAATCGCTCGCTCCCAACTTTAATGCCAGGAGCTCACAAAGGTAGAATTTTTAATCACAAGACTCCACAGCTTAAAGCAGGGGTGTCAAACATGTGGCCTGGGGGTGGGTGGATCAGGCCCCCAGAGAGCTTCTCTCAGGCCCGCAGTGGAACTGGCTGTCTTTCTGTTGCTTCTTCCAGTTCTGCTGCTGCTGTGTCATCGTAGGCTTACAGCTTACAGATACACACCTGAACAGCAGACTCAGGATTGCAACAGCACAGACATTTTGATGCCATAATTCAGAGCAGGAGGTGTCAGTTAATCAGACACCGTTAAATAAACAAAATATGGCAAGAGTGCCGATCTTTTAAGCATGTTTCTATCCTAAGTAAAAAAAAACCCAACCCTTTATGTTTGTGTCCTTTATAAAGTTTATCTCTCTGCTACCTGGCGTTACATTTGATGACACACACCTGGCCCGGCCCACATTAATGTCAGATCCGGCCCTCTTAACAAATGAGTTCGACACCCCTGGCTTAGAAGAAACACTGAACGGAAGACTACCAAGGAAGTCCGGGGTTGCTATCCAGAGGCAGGCAACGGCACACGGCCTCTGAACGCCTCTCGCCTTGGAAACCCCATGAGGGGTGGGTCGCCATAAGTCGGCTCAGCCTTGATGGCCTTTTCCACCACCAATGCCCAGGACGGCTTTCCGTGAAGGTGCCGGTGGGCCCCCTGGACCCCAGAGAATTCCACCTGGCCTGCGAGCTACAAAGTCGCCCGTGTGCCACCCCCTCCCCCCCGTGTCGTGGATTTTGCGGGCCTCGCTGGCCAATCTGGGCTGGGCCGGGCCGGCCCTGGCAGAAACCTTCTCGCCCAGAGAGGTCGGCTCCCCTACCGGATAGATGATGCTGCAAAGTCTCTCGAAAATGAAGACGGGCGTCCGGTAGTCGTCCAGGCTGTACCGCTTGGCTGTCTCGATGCAGACGGCCATGAAGGCCTTGGTTTCCGATTCAGTCCCTGCCGAGAGACAGAGGGGAGGGGTTCGGCTTCACAGGAACAAGCAGTTCTGCCTGTATGGAGCATGAAGATTTCCATGCAAGCATCTACAGTGCCGGGGACAAAATCTCCTGCAGACACACACAACCTATTGGCAAGCCCATCCCCACTGCTCATATAAGAACTCAGGTGGGCACTCCGTGAAATTGCTGAGCATTCAGGTTAGGATGGATAAAAGGGAGTCCTTCTTCACCCAAAGAATGATCAACACATGGAATTCACTGCCAGAGGACAACGTGGTGGCTACAAGCATGGACGGCTTCAAGAGGGAATTAGATAAGCATCTGGAGCAGAGATCCACCAGTGGCCATTAGCCACAGGGTATAGATAGGAACTCTCAGTCTGGGGCAGGTGATGCACTCCATTCTTGGTGCTTGGTGGGGGGCAACAGTGGGAGGGGCTTCTCGTGTCCTGGCCCCACTGCTGGACCTCCTGATGGCATCTGGTATTTTTGGCCACTGTGTGGCACAGAGTGTTGGACTGGATGGGCCGTTGGTGTGATCCAACATTGGCTTCTCTTATGTTCTTAACATGACTAATTTCAAACACAGCACACATGTGCTGCACCTGTGATGGTGACGCGCCACTGAAGAGAGGAACATTACGAAGCTCAAGTGACTACTTAAATCTGCTGATGCCCATTAATACTGTGATCGCCAGAAGCCTGTGCCATGTATTAAACCTTGTTTAGCACAACGCTTTCCCTCTTGTCCCTGTTTTTCCAGGACAGTCTGACTCCCACATGGAGGACGAGGAGGGGGAGGGAAGGACCGCCCCATTTCAGACTGCAGGGAGTGGATTCCAGGTGCGAACACACCTTTGCTTTAAAAACCTCCCACATGAGAAAACTGGCACCGCAAGGGGAAAGGTTCAGCCCACTCGCCTGGCTAGCTCTGCCGCCTCTGTCTTTGCAGACTCTTCTGAACACAGGAGAACGTTCCAAAATGTGACGCTACCCCGGCTGTCCAAAGTGGTGCAGTCCTTCCCTTCTACCACCTCCACCTCTTGCATGTGCAGAGGCCAAAGAGAGGCAGGAGGTGCAGCAGTTGGCCGCTCTCTCTAGTTTTGGGAATATTTCAAGTCTGGTTGGAACAAAGCTTTGTGCTTTTTTTGAAAACGTCTCTGACAAACTGGTGCAGAACGGAAGCCGAGGGTGAGCTGGGAATTGGGAAGCGCCCAGTTTGGCTCTCTGCTCAGCTGCAGGCTCCCAAAGCAGCTGGTAGTTTCTTCCAGCTTCAGGCCCTGTCTGTAAGACCGATGACACAGGCTGCCTTCACAGACTGCTGAGACAGAGTCTATGAAGCACAGAACGCTCAAAGTCCCTCCGAAAGAAGCACTGCAGGAGAGCCAGATTGAGTGTGGGGTGTGCAACAGACAAGCCAGGACTCAGAGTGAGGTCCGTTTCTAGCTAAGGGACTCAACAAGGCCCAATGGCTCGAAGAGACCCAAAGTCCAACGTATGGCCCCAGACTCCTGGCTCAGCCCTGGACGAGGCCACTCCCAGCTTCTGGCCCCTGTCTGTCAAACAGGAGCCATGACCCACGTCACAGGGACTGCTGGATCTCCCCAGTTAGGAACTTTGCATTGGAGAAGTTACACCACAGCTGAAGTCCTTCTTCACCCAAAGAGTGATTCACACATGGAATTCCCTGCCATAGGAGGTGGTGGCAGCTACGAGCATGGACGGCTTCAAGTGGGAATTAGATAAACATCTGGAGCAGAAGTCCATCAGCGGCCATTAGCCCAATAGCCACAAGGTATAGATTCTCGGTCTGGGGCAAGTGATGCTCTGTATTCTGGGTGCATGGGGGAGGTCAACAGTGGGAGGGCTTCTGGTGTCCCGGCCCCACTGGTGGACCTCCTGAGGTCACCTGGTAGTTTTGGCCGCTGTGTGACAGAGTGTTGGACTGGATGGGCCCCTGGCCTGACCCAACATGGGCTTCTCTGATGTTCTTAACAGTCCACACCAGTCCCGCTCCAGCTTTGCCCCTACTTCTTCTTTCCCCCTGTGCAGATAGAGCAGCACGGGGGCTGTGGGGGCTCCCTGCTCCTCGACGGCCACTCTCTCCCCGCCCCCACTGCACATCTGGGCAGCCCCCGCCCAGGGGGGGAGGGGTTCGGGACGCGCCAGCTACCTGTCGTCATGTCCTCCAGCATCTCGAGCAGCATGTCCTGGGTCTCGTCGATCAGCTTCGTCCGCTGCACCACCAGCTTCCTCAGGCACAGGTAGCCGTTCAGCACCGTCCCCACCAGCCGGCTCTTGAAGTGCCGCTTGATGGATTCGACCTCCACGAAGGAGGAGAGGAGGCCTTCGAAGCAAGAGAGCGCTGGTGTCAGGATCTGGGCCTCCGGGGACGGAGGCCAGGAGCCAGAGGAAAGGCCGAGGCCTGGTTTGTGACATACCTGTGATGCTCTTCAAAGCGTATCCCTGCTGCAGGTCGGTGCTGAGGGTGGCTTCCTCCAGGGCAAGGAGGCGGGCGATTTCCTAGACAGAGAGGCGAGAATCATGAGAAGAGCTGGTGGAGACAAGTCAGGAAACCCCTGAACGTGCAAAGTGGCTTTAAACGGTTCACACGCACACACAGCCACGGTCTCCCTGCTTGCAGAATGGGGACAAGAAGAGGGCTGTTGAAATAAGACTTCCTGGCCCCCCTTCGCAGGACTGCAGAAACCCCAGTTGGGGGATGTTCTGTATTAACCTGTCAGTTCTTCTCAGCTCTTAGCACTGGCTGGGATTAAGAAGAAGAGGAGATTGGATTTACACCCCGCCCTTCACTACCCGAACGAGTCTCAGAGCGGCTTACAATCTCCTTTCCCTTCCCCTCCCCACAACAGACAACCTGTGAGGTTGGTGGGGCTGAGGGAGCTCTCCAGAGTACTGCTCCTGAGAGAGTAGCTCTGAGAGAACTTGTGACTGACCCAAGGTCACTCCAGCAGCTGCATGTGGACGAGTGGGGGATCAAAGCTGGTTCTCCCAGATTAGAGTCCGCACTCCTAACCACTCCACCAAACGGCTCCTATTAGCCAAAAGCAAGCCAACGGAGGGCCAGCTGGCACAGTTCCCCACCTCCGCTTCCCAAAGGGACTGGGCCCTGAACGCCCGCCCCCTCAGCTCCGCGTGCACCTAGGAGTTTACACAGAGCTCTGCATCTGGACCAGGTGCGGGGCCAGAGCAAGTTGTGTGCAAATCCCGCACTTCCTTTGCACCAACCACAAGAGCAAAACCGAGGCCCTACCTTTGTGATCAGGTTGCCCACGTAGGGCAGGACCCCTCTTGCCGCCAGGTAGACCTTCCAGCGGGCAGGCTTGATGAGCTTCTGGTAGAGCGCCAGGTACTCTGCTGCACACTCTCCCGCAACGCTCAACTCGTCCAGGTAACTAAAGAAAGGGTGGAAAGGAGAGGGTGTAAGTTCTTTGCCAAGAGAGCCAAGGATGGAGAGAGGGGGCGTGGACCCACTAAATGTGGGGACTGGCGTGGAATGTAAAGGCAGGGCTTGTCTCCCTCAGCCCAGGCTGTGCTCAGGGGAGCACCACAGAAGGTGATCGAGGATTTGTCAAGGAGAAGATCAGGAATGGCTGACAGACCTCTTGCCCACCCTGGCTGGCGGAACAGGCCCTACATAAGAACATAAGAGAAGCCAGTGCTGGATCAGGCCAATGGCTCTTCCAGTCCAACACTCTGGGTCACACAGCGGCCAAAAACACCAGGTGCCACCAGGAGGTCCAGCAGTGGGGCCAGGACACTAGAAGCCCTCCCAGCACCAAGAATACAGAGCATCCCTTGCCCCAGAGTCCCTATCTATCCCTTGTGGCTAATAGCCACTGAAGGACCTCTGCTCCATATATTTATCTAATTCCCGCTTGAAACTGTCCATGCTTGTAGTCATCACCACCTCCTGTGGCAGTGAATTTCACGTGTTAATCACTCTTTGGGTGAAGAAGGACTTCCTTTTATCTGTTCTAACCCGACTGCACAGCAATTTCATGGAGTGCCCATGAGTTCTTGTATTGGGGGAAAGGGAGAAAAGTACCTCTTTCTCAACCTGCTCAATCTCATGCATAATCTTATAAACCTTGATCATGTCACCCCTCAGCTGGTGTTTCTCCAAGCTAAAGAGCCCCAAGCGCCTCAACGTTTCCTCATAGGGAAAGTTCTCCAACCCTTTTATCATTCTAGTTGCCCTCTTCTGCGGTTTTCCCAAAGCTATAATATCCTTTTTGAGGTGTGGTGACCAGAACTGTACACAGTATTCTAAATGAGGTTGCACCATTGATTTATACAGGGGCATGATGATACTGGCTGGTCTGTTTTCAATTCCCCTCCTAATAATCCCCAGCATAGCATTGGCCTTTTTTATTGCAGTCGCACACAGTCTCGACGTTTTCAGTGAGTTATTTACTACGACTCCCAGATCTCTCTCTTGGTCAGTCTCTGCCAGTTCGGACCCCAGCAACGTGTATTTATAGTTAGGATTTTTGGCTCCAGTGTGCATCACTTTGCACTTGCCCACACTGGACCCCATTTGCCCCCTTGACGCCCACTCGCCCATCATCCCCTACAGCTGCATTCATGCAGAGCAGCTCTGAGGCAAACCAAAAGAGGACCTAGAACAGATCCCAGAAGGTGATCTGCACAAGGAAAACAGGGCTGGATCCTGCAAATCTGCTGCTTCTCAACACAGGGAGCAGGACACATCCTGTCTCTTAGTGGACATGCACAGCCAAGAGCCGGCCACACGTCCATAACGCACCTGGTGAGCAGATCGAGGACTTGCTGCTTCCGGCTCGGGATGGTCGCCAGAGCCTCCACGATGGTGCAGGCGGCCTGCCTGGCAGCCTGGGTCGCGGGAGTGAACAGGACCTACAAGAAGAATGAGGCCCAAAGGTCAGGGAGGGTGCCGAAAAGATCACACAAGGAAAGCTGGAGACTCAAGGGTGGCACATGTTTGACACCGCGTGGGGGAACCAGCCTCCGCCAGCCACTCAGCAGGGTCCTGGGGACCTCTCCTCTCTCGCAAGCCCTCTGCCACACCTCTGCCCAGCCGTGCCATTGGGTTGCACTCTGATGGGTGCCTGCTGCTCATCTGGATGGCTTTACCATTTATTTTTTTAAAGTGTACTCCAGAAGTGTGCTGTCTATGCTGCTTTTGGAGAGCCGGTTGCCCCAAAGCAGGGGAGAATCGTTCCCCCCAGAATAAACAGGAGCCCACTTATTTTTCGGGCAAGAAGAGCCTGGGAGAGCCCTTCAGCTCAAGCCGCCCCCTCGCTCTCTCTCTCTCTCTCTCTCTCTCTCTCTCTCTCTCTCACCCGGCGCAGCCAGTTATTGTGCCCCAGCTTCAGATCCAGGGGGCAGGTCCTCTTCCCCCGCCGGCTCATGAACTGCTTCCACTTCCAGGTGTACTTCTCCGCCAGGTAAAGCTGGCGGAGCTCCGGCCGGCTGGGGGTCTTCCCGTTCGCGTCGATGCCTGAGGTCAGGGAGAGAGTGAAAGCAGAAGGTAGCAGGCCGGCGGGAAGGGGAAGGCCGGGGTCTGGTGCTCTGGCCCAGATTAAGAGTTCGAAAAAAGAGCACGTCTCGTGCAGAGGCTCTGCTGGGGAAGGAGGCGGAGCCCACTAAGCCAGGAAATGCCTCTCTCGTTGCCCAGTTGGGTTCTTCTGGTGAAAGCAGGCCAGTCAGCTCGGGGACAGCTGAACTGCTCAGAGGGCCGGAGGCCTCCCAGAACAGACTGGGCTGCACCAGGAGAGAGCGACCACCCATATAAAATGAAGCACATGGGAAAGAAATTAGCTCTGCTCAAGGAGGAACAAGAGGAAGGGGCGGAAGGGGCAGAAGGGGGCTCCCCCCCCCACACAGTGATCCTGCACTCCAACTAACCAAGGAGCCATTACCAGCAAGATATCAGGAGAAACTTCCCAACTGTCAGAGTGGCTGAGCAGTGGAACAGACTGCCTCGGGAGGTGGTGGATGCTCCTTCGCTGGACGTTTTCAAGCGGAGGTTGGACTACCCTCTTTTGGGTATGTAGGGCTATCTTTCGGCTATGCTTCTGCAGAGTGCAGGGGGTCGGACTAGCTGACCTGCAAGGTCCCTCCCAACTCTAACGTTCTATGATTCTATGAGCCCAGCTCGTACCTCTGGCAGGGAGACATTTCTTCCAAGCCTCGTACGAAGCTTTCGGTTCCCTCTTGAGCCACAGCTGGGCTTGAGCGTGGATCTCATTGCTGTACGGCTTGACGGTGGTGAGGGAGTCAACGGGGATGTCCTAGGAAGCGAAGGGAACATCTCAGCCCCAAGCAGGCAAAAAGCATCCTCTGCCCAGAAGATCTTTCACTCACACACCTGTTACCCACGTCTCCTGGTCGAGGTAAACCCCCTAAGGGATCCAGAGTCCCATCTACTGAAATGCTGCAGGCTTTCCACAAACTCCCGACTGCCATAAAATATGCAATACAGATTTAAAATGCCATTTGAATCACAAAACAAACCTGTAAAAGACCAAGGAAAACCAACCTATGGAGGAGTAATAAGGAGAAGGGAAAAAATAATTCCAGCGCTAAAAAGAAAAACGATCAACAAGAAAGCGTGATCAAACAAATAACTCCGAAACTCTGTGGAATATAGTCTCTCTCTACCAAACCTTGTATGTTTCAAATAGAACCACAACGGGGAAAAAATACAGGAATTCTATATTGTCATGGAGCAATTTAAGGAATCCCAAATCTGGAGAGTGCAATGCTGCATAGTTTTACTTGGCAGTAAGTCCTGCATTCCGAAGTGGGACTCGCGTTTGAATCAGTATACAGAGAACTGGGCCGAGTCTCACTGGTAAGGCGATATTCCTGGGATGTCCCCCTCCCTCTTGAAATAGCCCAGCAGGTTCCGACAACATCCACAACCAGAAATGCACAAACGGCACAAGACTGAAAAGACATTCTAAGTGTGAAGAAGACACAAAATCCAGGAAAGGTGCCGAGCGCTCAAGCGCAAGCGGAGGAGATACCTTGTTCTTCTTGCTGGTTGGGGCAGGAGGCTTGATCAGTTTCTGCAGAATGCGCAGGCACATCAGGGTGATGTTCTCAACCACCACCGGCGTCTTGATGTTCACAGCCATCAGGAAAAGGCTGAGAGCTGGAAAAGGCGGCAGATAAAGCAAAGGTGGAGCCGAGAACTGGGAAGGAAAACCGCTTGCAGGATCGCCTGGCTTCTGACTATCCCTAGCCTTCTTTCTTGCTTCTACCTGTTTACAAGACCTCACTGACTCTTTCAATGCAGAACTGGAGGGGACGCAGAATTTTCCAGTTCCCCCTCTTAGGAAGCTGCTCTGGTGGGGGCTGGAAGGGAGAAACCCAGTGTGGATTTCCAAAACCATCCCACTGCCAACGAGGTGGGTTCTCTGCCCTTCACTGGGCACCAGTGGCTCTGTCTGGCCAGTCTTCAGGGCAGGAAGTGAATGGACCAGGCAGCCCGATTCCATCCCACCATCTGGGTCCTTGCCTACTCCCGCTGGCCATGGCTTTCCAGGGTCTGAGGCAGAGAAAAGGGCCTTCTACACGCAATGCAAGGGCTCTGCTACTGAGCCATGCCGACTGACTGAGCTATGATTCCTCCTCCTGCCTTACCCTGACTGGAAGGAGCTTTCCTGGGTCTCAGAGAGAAGAAGAAGAAGAAGAAGAAGAAGAAGAAGAAGGAGGAGGAGAGATTGGATTTATACCCCACCCTTCACTACCCAAGGGAGCCTCAGAGCAGCTTACAAACTCCTTCCCCTTCCCCTCCCCGCAAGAGACACCCGGGGAGGTAGGTGGGGCTGAGAGAGCGCTGACAGAAACTGCTCTTTTTCAAGGACAGCTCTTATCAGAACTACAGCTTGCCCAAGGTCATCCAGCCAGGCGCAAGTGGAGGAGTGGGGAATCAAACCCGGTTTTCCCAGATTAGAGTCTGCGCACTGAACCTCTACACCAGACAGAAAGAGAGAGCCTTCCCCAGCCCCTGCAACGGATGAGCCTAGATCTGGGCCCGGGACCTCAGGGAAGCACCAGCTCCTACTCTGCGGGGGGCCCTTTGGAACTCAGGGACTCACCACAGCGCAGCCGCAGCTCCCAGCAGCTGTCCTCCTTGGAGATGGAGTCCGTCAGCAGCAGCATCTCGTACTGGAGGCTGCTGGCCTGCAAGGGGGAGCCGGGGAGGCAGAGGGGCAGGGTCAGTCTGAAGTATCTGTCGTTCCCCTTTTGCCAGCCTTGCGGGGGAAGCCAGGATGAGGGGAAGTTCGACATCTGTCCCGGAGAGCGCACAGCCAAACGGGCAGAAGGAACTAAACCCAGGACAGGTGCTCTGGTTCAGCCCAGTCCTGCAGCTTTTCAGAAAGGGACCCACACAAGTGTCCCTGCAGGGTTACGACGAGGGAATGTTCATGGGGAGGATGCTGCACTTGAAACCAGTTGGACGCTGCTGCCATGGGTGGGCTAGAACCCCAGGCAGCCTGGCCACCCCCCTGCCCGCCCAAAGATCTGGCCAGAAAGAAAGCACAGCCAGCACCGGGCCTCCTCACCAGGTCAGGGTTTGCCCAGTGGCCCTTCAGAGCAGCCGACACCTTGCCGATGATGAGGTCGTTCACTTGCTGGGTGGCTTCCGGGTGGTCCCTGTTACCGGGCAGGAGAGAAAAGCAGGGTGTTTTGTTCTCCCCCCCTCAAAAAATTCCTTTATTTATGCGATTAGAAGTTTGACTAGCTTCACAAAAATTACACGGAAAAGATATCATTAATCACACTGGCTGCAAATAGAAAATCCTTAAATATATACAACACAAAATGACTGATTCCCGATTAAAACATTCCATACAATCGAATATGAAGTCCAGGCCTTCCTAGCGGCACAGCTGTGTGCATTTAGCTTCTTCTGTCAATGACAGCAGAACAATGAGGTATGTCTTCATATAGCTTCTTTGACCAGTTCTCTTGGCCTATGGTCTATTCTCGTATCTGGAATAGTATGCTCTGATAGGCAACTTCTCCTGGTAGTTGCTGGCCCAAAGGACGTCCGCCTAGCCTCGACCAGGGCCGGGGCCTTCTCTGCCCTGGCCCCCACCTGGTGGAACAGGCTCCCCATCGAGATCAGGGCCCTGCGGGAACTTACTCAGTTCCGCAGGGCCTGCAAGTTGGAGCTGTTCCACCAGGCTTTTGGTTGAGGCTGCAGATGTCCACGTAGGGCCTCCCCAAGGTTGCCGTCTCCCACCTGCCGGCCATCCAACCATCGGCAACCGGCCATATCCGTCAGTATTAATGGGTCGGAACTTCCACCCGTAGCTATAACCACTGTTTTAAAATGTTTATGCTGTACTTTTAAACTTTATTGTAATCGTTGTCGAAGGCTTTCACAGCCGGAGTTCATTAGTTGCTGCAGATTTTCTGGGCTGTGTGGCCGTAGTCTTGGCATTGTAGGACCTGACATTTCGCCAGCAGCTGTGACTGGCATCCTCAGAGGCATAACACAGAAAGATGGAGTACCTTGACACAGACAGCACTCCATCTTTCTGTGTTATACCTCTGAGGATGCCAGTCACAGCTGCTGGCGAAACGTCAGTTTCCTACAATGCCAAGACCACGGCCACACAACCCAGAAAATCCACAGCAGCTAATTTATTGTAATCATTGAAAGATGATGTGACTGTCCTGAGCCCGCTCGCGGGTTGGGTGGGATACAAATACGGATAATAATAATAACAATAATAACAATAACAACAATAACAACAATAACAACAACAACAATAATAAATGAAGTCCAAAGTACAACAAATAATTCCTGGTAGCCTCTTTTTCCTGTGCAGATCCTCTTATAGACCATTATCTTACTCTTCCAAACTGCATTCATAAGAACATAAGAACACAAGAGAAGCCAAATGCGGCCCATCTAGTCCAACACTCTGTGTCACACAGTGGCCAAAAATACCAGGCGCCATCAGGAGGTCCACAAGAGGGGCCAAAACTCCAGAAGCCCTCCCACTGTTGACCCCCCCAAGCACCAAGAGCACAGAGCATCACTTGCCCCAGACATAAGAATGAAAGAGAAGCCCTGTTGGATCAGGCCAATGGCCCATCCAGTCCAACACTCTGTGTCACACAGTGGCCAGAAATACCAGGTGCCATCAGGAGGTCCACCAGAGGGGCCAGGACACCAGAAGCCCTCCCACTGCTGCCCCCCCCAAGCACCAAGAATAGAGTGCATCACCGGCCCCCGAGTCCCCATCCATACCTTGTGGCTAATTCCAAAAGGCAGGGTGTTAACAGCTCTTGCACGAGCCATTTCTCAGCAGGGAAGGGAGACGAGATACACTTCCTAATCCCCTGGGGCTAGGGAAAGGACCCTGCTCACACGTACCCCTGGCCATGGAAGCCTGGCTTTGGCAGGAGAAAGTCTCAGCCCTACAGACGGCCCTCTCAAAGGCCGCCTTCTGGTCAGCGTAAAGCCCAGCGCCCCGGCCCCCGAGTGGAAGGCACCGGACAAACCTGGTCAGAAGGCACATGAGCTGGCGGACTTCCTCTCGCATGGTGGCAGCCCCACGCCGCAGGTTGTAGTCAAAGAGCTCTCGGATGAGGCCTTGGGACACGAGGATGTGGCGGATGGCGGCGTTGGTGGCCAGTGCCCGCAGCAGGGTGATGCAGTGCTCGGTGACGGCGGAGGCGCAGCCGTAGCACTTGGTGGAGGACGTGTGGCCGCAGCCCAAGACGGAGAGGGCGCGGTACTGGCTGGCGGTGAAGGTGGGCTGCACCGCGGAGCGGGAGGACTTGCTGGCTGCCTCTCTCTGCTGCAGGTCGTATTCTAGAAGCTCCTTCCGCGAGGCAAAGACTTTCTGCAGAAGGATAAGGGATGGGGGAGCTCAGGGGACGGTGAAGAGAACCAGCTTGCGTGCCCTCCACAGGGCAGCCCTTCTCATGGCCAAATCAAACCCCTCCATTCCAACCAACCACGAGGCCTCTCCTTAGCCGAAAACGAAACTTCCTCCCCGAAAAGAGGCTGTCACAGCACCAGTGCCCTCTAGAGGCAACGTCCAGCCACCACAGCTGCAGCTCAGAGAAGCAGCGCAAAGTTGGCCGAGAAATCCCAAATTAGGATCTCTAACAGGGGGTTTCTTTTAATTAGCAGCCTACGATACATTGCTTTGAAGTTCAGAGGAAAGCGGTGTTTAGCCTTCTCCCCTGACTCTTCTGCGATTGAAACAGCCCTTGCCAAGTTACAATTACTTCCACCAGGTTGGGGTCGGAGAAAAGAGATTAGGTACAAGTGAGGTGCTTGTCTCCTTTCCCCACTGCCAGAGTCGGAGCTAATTGCTGGGGGTGAGGGTTTAAACGGGGGAAGAGGCCTTGGGAGGATAAATACGGTTGCCCCCGGTGCCCCTTCCCAGCCTCCAAAGCAGCCGTATCACACGCAGCTTTTCAGAAAAAGGAAATCTGAACCGTGGCTCTCTCACATCGTTTCTCTTTCAGCCAAAAGCAGAAAACTAGACCAGAAAATGACATGTTTTAAATCTGCAGCGTGGCTACAGAAAACTAGACTTGGGAAGCAGGAGGGGAAGAGGTCCCCGCCAATGCTCCCTCTAAGCTGAGGAGCCTTGTGAGCAAAAATCCTACTTGGTGAGCTACTGGCATTAAAGTCGTGAGCAAGCAGTTTGGCCACTGCATAAATCAGTTGGCTCTGGAGCCATCCTTCCTGAGCTAAGACAAAAACGTGTGAACCAGAGGCTAAAAAACTGAGAGCTAGCTCACACTAACTCAGCTTAGAGGGAACAGTGGTACCCCTCCTTCTCATAACCAGCCTTTCCCCCTCCTGGGCTTAAATTGCACACACTGTCCTGCGTGCAGCGTCCACATCTGGCCCTAAGGACGGTTTAAGCTCAAGTCTTAAGGACTGGATCTACTGGCTGATTGCAACACACTTTATATTGTTTATCTTAAGTCTGAAGAAGTGGATGTACTTGCTTTACGGACATTTGAATATCATGTTTTTCAGTCCATTGAAACTGGGAACTTAGAATCTGTGAAGTCTTTCTTTCGGGAGTGTCAAATAGTAGATGTTAGATATTGCTTTAAATCTCCAGCCTATTTATTGCAGTATTTCACATGTACTGAATACTGGTGTATATTTGAGAAATATCTGGAGCTTTACGTGATGTATAAGTCATACATGATTTATATTTATTCATCTATTTCCTTAAATTATTGTTAGTAAAGCCCTCGGGTTGGCATGGAAAGCTCCCATTTGAGTCAGCCTCGCTTTCCCCCTGCCGAGCCCGGAGGCCGTTTACCTGAATTATCTTGGAGAGCTCGTCAAAGGAATTCTTGCAGTCGCCGCAGTATTCCTGCGCCAGCTGCAGGATGTATCTGTTCACGCTGGCCGAGGTGGAGCTGATGCCGCCGCCGCCACCGGAGTCGTCCTGAAATATGAGGGGGGAGAGAGAATTCTGCCAGTGGAAGAGTAAGAGGGAAGGGAGTTGCACAGAGAGGGGAAAGAAGACACCCAAGAATTGGGGACCAAGTTTAAACAGACGTCTTTGCACCAGCGCGCAACCTGGCTACACAATGCTCTGCCGTAAAAACTGCCCCAGTGTAGGACAGCCAGAACCCAGCACATTCACTTGGCAAGTTTCTAGTCCCTACACCTGTGCAGCCTCGAAAACATGGGAATGACACCGAAGGAACTCTGTTCCAGCAATAACTGGATTTTGGTTAATGTGATCTGTTCCGTCGGACACTGAGTTGTCTCCAAGTTGTGCCTCCACTCCTCAGGGACATCCTGAGCTGCAGAGAGTGTCTGACACAGCACAGTGAATATGGTCAGAGACCCCAAACCAGGGAATCATAAACTCTGAGGATACTTTGTCTGGTCCAGGCCTACTGGCCAGGACACACTAGCCCGGATCAGACACTCAATCTGCCAAACCACACTGTGTCTGACTGAGAATATGCCGCGGGTTCATTAACACCACCCTCTCTTCTCTCGCACACCCATGCACCCCTCCATTTCCTGGCCTCCTCTAAGTGCAACTTGCCACTGTTAGAACACACAATTGTCTTAGCGTGTCGTGGCAAGGCCTAATCTTCCATGTCGGTTGAGAAACCCCCCCCCCCCGCTCCACCCAGCTGGGTATTCATTCTCCACCTGCCGTTACCTGTGGCTTTTCCGGCGCGGCCTCATTCACTTTGCAGAGGAGGCTCTCCAGCTGTGGCCGATGCCCCATGAGCTGGTGGTAGACTCTGTCAGCCTTGTCCAGCAGGGTGTTGATGTTGGTCACCGCCTTCAAAGCACAAGAACGCAGGATGTGTTATCGCAAGCAGGATTTTGCTAGGCTGACGAATACTCATGGGTCATTTTAAAGTCCCATGTCCCACAAACAGAGGAAGAAGAAAAAGAGATTGGATTTATACCCGCCCTTCACTTGGAGTCTCAGAGCAGCTTACAAACTCCTTTCCCTTCCCCTCCGCACAACAGACACCCTCCTGTGAGGTAAGCGGGGCTGAGAGAGCTCTGAGAGAAACTGCTCTTTTTCAAGGACAGCTCTGACAGAACTAGGGCTTGCCCAAGGTCATCCAGCAGCTGCGAGTGGAGGAGTGGGGAATCAAACCCAGTTCTCCCAGCTATGAGTCCACGCAGTTAACTACTACACGAAACTAACCCCTGTAGAGCCAGCGCAGCGGCCACAAGTCAAGAAGATCCCAGTTCATGTTCAGCCTTTGCCACAAGACTGAGTATCACCACCTACAAACCCAATTCCTGCTGCGTTAGTGTACGCATTTACATGCAGATACACATGCACCACAGCAGGGGACCCCAGGGTGGGGTCTGTGGGAACCGCTGACACCTTTCCTGCCGTTTGCCAAGTGTTTTTAGGAAGTGGTCAGGTGGGGCTTTTGCCGAGCAAAGCTTCTGACTGGCCGCTGGAGAGAGCTGATTGGCTGTGCAGAGCTGTAAAAACGCTGCTTCGGCGGCAGCTGCCATCATGGCACGAGAGCATTCCGTGTGTGGCGGAAGGCAAAATGTGGCAGCTGTGGTACGGCTGGCTCCACCCTCCGGCCGGCCATCATTTTGTGGCTGCACCCACCACATGGTGCCAGAATCCCAGAGGTGCCCACAGGCTCAAAAGGGCTGGGGACCTCCTGCAGCGACGACAGGATGGAACCAAGGCTCCCGCTAAGCTGTGGAGCTGTGTGAGCAAAAAATTCTACTTGGTGAGCTGCTGGCATTAAAGTCGTGAGCGAGCGACTTGGCTGCTGCATAAATCAGTTTGCTCTGGAGCCCTCCTTCCTGAGCGAAGACAAAAATGTGTGAGCCGGAGGCTAAAAGACTGTGAGCTAGCTCACACTCACTCAGCTGAGAGGGAACACTGGGCCCAAGCAGTCAATCAGAAGTGTTCTGGTGTGATATTGAGTTCTATACTAAAGGTAAAGGTAAAGGTTCCCTTGCTCGAAAGCCAGTCGAATCCGACTCTAGAGGGCGGTGCTTATCTCCCTTTCCAAGCTGAAGAGCCACGCTGTCCGAAGACTTCTCCACGGTTATGTGGCCGGCATGATTAGATGCCGAGGCGCACGGCATGCTGTTACCTTCCCATTCAAAGCGGTACCTATTTATCTACTTGCAATGTCTTGCTTTTGAACTGCTAGGTTGGCAGCAGCTGGGGCCAGAGATGGGAGCTCACACCGTCACGCTGCATCAAGATCTCAAACTGCCGAACAATGTGTGAGCCGGAGGCTAAAAAACTGTGAGCTAGCTCACACTACGTCAGCTTAGAGGGAACACTGGATGGAACGGCATGAAGCCCCTGCAGAAGTAACCACTGGCATCATAGGTCACCCACCTCCCTCTCTGACCTACCCAACTTGGGGATGGTGCCTCAAAAGACCTCCAGTACTGGGGAAATACAAAGAGGAGGAGTTTGGAAAACTTCCCTGATGCTCTGGAGTACGCAGGACTGCTTCCCCACCGGAAGGAAGGAACACATTGGCACAGTTCTGCCCGTGGACAGGGTAACCTCCCCACCAGAGGTTCTTCCAGTGAGAAAGAATCACGGGGTTAACCTAAATGTGGCAGCTAGCAGGGGAAGGGCCAGCAGGCTCAAGCACACACATACCCCCCCCCCATCCTGCACCAGGGAACACGGGGTCTGGCGGAAGCTCTTGCAAAGGACGGCCTCTCCCTGAATCACTCACCCTTGGGGGGGACGGGGGACTCTGCACTGAGAATCCACACAAGCCCCTGCTCTCCTGTCGATATGATTACCTGTAATTATCGCTCAGGGCCAGCAGCTCTGCCGGATTGGGCGATTAAATAAATCGAAAGGTATTATCCAGAGGGGCTCCCTGAACAGCAACTGAGGGAAAGAGCTGCTCGGGGTGTGTGTGTGTGTGCCCATCCTCACCCCCGTCCACCTTTCTGGGGAGTGAGTGCGATTTCCGTTTGCGGTCGGCGGAACCGGAAGCAGCGGGATGCAGGGGCTCTCCTGCCTGGGCGGCTCACCTTCTTCCTGTCCTCCTCGTTCTCGATGGGGTCCACCGCACAGCAAGGCTTGGCGTAGAGCATGAAGTCGAAGCGGGCGTATTTGCAGAAGCCGCAGGCGTTGCAGAGGAAAGGGTCCTTCTCGTCGTAATTGATGGACCTGGATGGCGGAGGACGGCGGGTATGTCCGGGTGGCTTTCTGGCCCAGGGTTCTCCTCTTTCCAGCTGCCCCCATGAGGAGGAAGCAGCTCCGCCCTCTTTTGTTACACCCACTCAAAGACCTTGCCTGGAGCCGCCGCCCTCCCTGCATTTTAAACTGCTGTAAGCTCCTCTAGGAGCCCATTTACGGCTGAAAAGCAGGGTTAAAAATACGCCTCCCCGTCAAAGAATGGTCCTCAGGAAATGGCAGAGGAGCCGGGAAACCTGTTTCTGGACAGCAACGCTCCATGCTGTGGCTGAGGGCTCAGCATGACTGACGCCTTGTCCCTATTTTAATAAATAAATCCCCACAAACAGAAAGCTAACATGTCAGGGAGCTGGCACAAAAAACTGTGTGCTCCCAATGTCGTTTTCTACATGCATGGAGTGTCTCTTTTCAGTCACCTGTAATCAGAAGAGATACAGGCCAGACATAGACTGGCCACCCCACCAGAGAAGTATGCCCATGCAGCCCAAAGAGAACAAATCTGGGCTACTGCTGGACAAGAAACGAGCCACGTCTGGTCCGCTAGTACCTCCCACTGCACCTCTCTAGGCTTGAAACTCAGGCCACACTCTGACAGCCGGAGGACTTCAGCCTACCTGCATTTGTGACACTGGTAAACATTCTCTCCGCAGTTCCCGCACACCCCAGGATTGGCCGGGACAGAGGCGCTGCACCGTGGGCACTGCAAGGTCTCCGTGGACGCCTGGTAGTTCTCGTAGAAGTCGGCAAACTCGATCATCAGGTTGGAGGCCACGATGGGCAGAGGCAAGTCAATCTTCACCTCCGTCTGGCCGGGGGTGAGCTGGACCTTCTTGGCTTTGTGCCAGCGGGCTGGCCTGGAGAGCAAAGGGAGGGAGGGAGGAGAGCAAAATGACTCAAGAGCCAGGAAAGGCCACACCGCCGGACCAAAGCCAATCCCTGCTGCCTCCGTCGGAAACCTCCTTTAAATGGGACGGATGACTGCAGACTGGCTCTGGGATTCGCATCCTCCGCTCCTGTGCCGACAGGACAGGGAGATGGAAACACGTTTTAAGCCATTATCCCTTCCACAGCATGGCTGCTTAATCCTGAAGAGCTGCTGAGGCCTTGTGCAAGAGACAGACAAAGATTTTACTTCTACACTTGCATACCCTCCCCCCCACGGGATTTTAAACTTCTTTTTCTTCTTGGCAAGGGTGTTCTGCCTGCAAGAGGTGGGGGAGCACCTCTTCTCCCACCCCAGCTTCCTGAATACACCAATCAGATTTGGCCAGCTCCCCCTTGAAGGGAGGGATGGGTCCAGCTGCAGAAATCTCTGCCACTGCTCAAGGCCGGGAAAAAGGCCCGTTCCCAACCCAGCCAGCCACGCCCCGCTTCCCCGAGCCGGCCCGGCTACGGTGCTCCTTACTTGTTTTTCAGCTCCACGATGGCCTGCACCGTCCGGTTGTTGTAATACAGGCTGATGGTCCGGACCATCTTAGTGCGCTTCAGGTCCCCGACCTTCACGGTCACTTTGCTGATGGTGTGGCTGCCGATGAGCTTCACGACCTGCTGGGTGGTGGTGTACCGGGTGTCCACTTTGATGGAGGAGAGCTTGATGTACTGGAAGGGAGAGCCGCGGGTTGCAAAAAAGAGCACGTTGAGCCCACCGAGCCGCGCAGAACCAAAAACACGCCGAGCCCGCATGATGCAGGGCTGAACCCGAGAAGCGGTTACTCACGCAGAACGGCACCTCCGGGTTGTTGCAAACAAGGCAAGGGTCGCTCTCCAGATAGTAGCCGTCAAACTCCACCAGGCCAGAGAGAGTGCTGCAATGGAGAAGACGCATACTGGAAATCTAGCCAGGCCGCTGGGATCACGAGAGCTGCCTGGCCCACTTAATGGACCATTCTGTTCCCAAAGGCAGCTGCCCACCGGGAAGCACAGAGACGGCCCACTCTGGTGGCTTCTCCCCCCGGTATCTGACACTCAGAGATCTCCTGCCTTGGAACACAGAGGAGTCATTTAGCTTCCATATCTGGCAGCTGCAGAGAGATCTTTTGGTTAAACAAAAGGGAACTCTTCAACCCCTTTTGAAAGCTGACTGAAGCAAAAGAAGAAAAAGAGATTGGATTTATACCCCGCCCTTCACTACCCATGGGAGTCTCAGAGCGGCTTACAAACTCCTTTCCCTTCCCCTCCCCACAACAGACACCCGGTGAGGTAGAAGAAGAAGAACAGATTGGATTTATACCCTGCCCTTCGCTACCCAAAGGAGTCTCAGAGCGGCTTACAAACTCCCTTCCCTTCCCCTCCCCACAACAGACACCCTGTGAGGTAGGTGGGGCTGAGAGAGCTCTTGACAGAAACTGCTCTTTTTTCAAGAACAGCTTTTATCAGAACTATGGCTTGCCCAAGGTCATCCAGCAGATGCAAGCGGAGGAGTGGGGAATCAAACCCAGTTCTCCCAGATTACAGTCTGATGAAGAATGTGTGTGGGACAAGTGGGGCGATGCAGCAGGACCCCAAACAGCAGGGTGTCACAGGGGGAAGTGGAGGAGGAGAAGAAGAGATTGGGATTATACCCCCTGCCCTTCACTCAGAGTCTCAGAGCAGCTTCCAAACTCCTTTCCCTTCCCCTCCCCACAACAGACACCCTGTGAGGTAGGTGGGGCTGAGAGAGCTCTGACAGAAACTGCCCTTGAAAGAACAGCTCTGAAATAACTTGTGACTGACCCAAGGTCACACCAGCAGCTGTATGTGGAGGAGGAGTGGGGAATCAAACCCGGCTCTCCCAGATTAGAGACTGTGCTCCTAACCACTACACCAAACTGACAGAGGAGAGGTGGGTCTGGAGGAAGGGGTTCGACGTGGCGGAGACTGCCGACCCGGATCAGGGCTAGGAGAGGCGGGCCAAGCAGAGTGATGCATTCCTAGAAGGATGCCGTGTGCTCTAGCCAAGAGAATGAGCCAGGCTCGGCTCCCAAGGTGGGCGGCCCCCCTGACGCACTGGGGAGGGGCGGAGGGGTCTTCCCTGTGGGAGTGGGGCAGGCTGGAGAGACTCACTTGTAAATGTTGGAGTTGGGGTGATTCGTTAGGATGTGGTTCTGCATTCGGAGGATCTCGACAGCTTTCTGGGAATACTCCTTCAACTGAAACAGGAAGTCAAAGAAAGTCACTAAGGGAAGCTTGGGAAGTCAGCCCCCATCCCGGCTGAACCCAGAATTGCTCTTGGGGGGGGGGGAGTTCACTCGTTTTCCGCAAACACCCAGCTTCCTCCATCCCTGCCTCTCAGCACTGATTTCATAATAATCTTACTCGGCCATCCTACAGACGGGCTTCAGAGTACCTGAAACGCTTCACACCCATGATCTCGAGGTAACCCTCACAACCACCCTGTGCAGCAGACCTGTATGGCAACCCACCACTGAAGCGGAGAGAGCCCGCAAGTCATTTCCCACCAGAGACTGAAGCGAAGGGGGAAGGGGCATTCCCTGTTTGCAGCTTCAGCCTCTTGGCTGCGACGGTGGCACAGGGCAAATTTTCTCCCTCAAGTCTCCATGGAGGCCGTTACTGGGGCTTACAGCAAAAGGGCATCTGTCTCAAAGAAGCAAAGAAACTCCCTCCCAAGAGAGGGAAGTAAGAGAGCTGACGCGAGGCAGCAGCTGGAATGGACCCAAGAAGCAGGAAGCTCTCCGTTCGAACCTGCCCTCAGCCACGGTGCATCTTAGGCACGTGGCGCTCTCTCTCTCTCTCTCTCTCTGCCTGGGTCCCTGATCGGCACTGTGGGGGATAAGACAGCTAACCTACCTGGCCAGACGGTTGTCAAGATGGCATGTGGGGAACCGTATTCGAAATGCTTTGAGTCCCTGAGGCTGCTTGTCATAGCGAGGGGATGGCTTAGTCCTCGCCAGTCCTGGGCATGCTAGAAATGCCATTCCCTGAATGACAAATCTGATCCTCATCTGCCCTGTATTCACCTCCGCTCAACATGCTTTGTTTAAAACGCAAATGCCCGTGCTATCAAGAATACCCGTGTTGTCAAGAGTCCCCTGCTCTGGTTCCTGTGATCTTCTAAACTGGGTCCTGGCCTATCGAGAGGGGAGGGGCAGATCGACAACACTATACAGTCCCGGTGACATGATTTTTGTTTTCCTTCCTATAAGAATGCTCAGGTGAACAACAGCCACACAAATTCTTATCTCATTCTAGAGAAGCCGGGGGTGGGTGGGGACAGAAAAGCATTAGGCGACGGGGGCGGTGCCTGCTGCTTCCCAGGGATGACCCCCCCCACACACACACACACACACACACACACCTTTTTCTCCGTCTGCTGCGTCTTCAGAGAGAAGTAGCCCAGGAGATCCACAAACTGGGCTGCCTTCCGCCCGTAAGCCGGCAGCTCCGGCCAGATAGACCACATGAGGTCCAGCAGCAGTTCTTGCTGGGATTTGTTCGAGTTCCTAGAGGGCAGGCGACAAATTTATTTATTTATTAGTTACATTTACACCCCGCCCTCTCTGCAAACGGGCTCCAGGCGGCTTACGAAGGTCAGTACGATATACCTAGTTGCCATAAGACATTTTGAACATTTCAAACAAATTAAAACAATCATACATTTAGAATTAGGAAATGCCTGTTTCTTTTCTCTTTCAGGTTTATAGACACGGAGTGGATTAGGAACAGTGGATTGTAGGCAAACTGAAATATAGCAGATAGGATATAGAAAAACTAATTGTGAAAAGATTTATGATTTTTTTATTTATGTTGTTTGAAGGTAAATTAAGGCAAGGAAAAATGGTAACATGTATGCAAATATGATGTTGGTACGAGGTATCTGGCTAGATATTTTAAACTGTATGGCTCTTTAAAATTTTAAGCAATAAACCTTGCCTATTTGGGCAAGTAGAAAAAACAAACAAACAATCATACATTTAAAATGTCCTAATAGTCCTCGCAGTCTTAATCGATACTTATTAGCTTAAGGGGCACTCTCTAAGATGTACCCCCCAAATTCCTGGCTCAGACATCTTCTGGCCTCCTGCGGAGATATGGCTCTCTCTCCGCGCTAGGGCCAGCCCTGTACCACAGATGTTCAATAGTGGTAGTTGGTAGTAGTGGTGGGTGGCTCCTAGTTGGAAGTGGATTACCAAAGAGGGCCCCCCCCGACCCCCTCCACGCCCCGGCTGAAATACGGGTGTTCCGCTCTGCCCTTCCCCCTTCTCCTCCATGTCCAGAGCTGTAATGTAAGAAACCCGCCTTTGTCTCCCCCCTGCCCATTTCAAGAATCCCAGCATCCCCTTGCTGAGGGAGCCCCTGCCTCTCAGCACCAGGCCCCTGCCCACCCCCGTCCAAGCATTCTGGCAGGGCCTTGCAAGAAGAACAGATCCGCGTGCGAAAGAGGTCAGGCCACGGACCCCAAAGAGCCATATTTCCCCTTGCGCCTACTGGAGGTCCGGTTCCTTTCTGGGCCAGAACCCTGGCGGAGGCCACCACTACTGTGGCCACCCAGCACCTGCTCACCCCTTCCCAGGCTCCAAGCCGGGATCCCACTGCAATAAATGGCTGCTTCTTGGGAGCTTGAAAAAGGGGGAGAGGCCAAGACGCTGCCCCCCCAAACGATGCCGTCCTAAGGACTAGGACCGCAACCCGCGCAGTATCAGGGGCAGCGTCGAGCTGGCGTCCCCGGGCTCACCTGTAGATGTGAAGAGTCAGGCAGTGGGCCTGCCACCGCACGGAGGAGGAGTTGGACTCCAGGAGGAAGCAGCGCAGGAACTGGATCAGGGTCTCCTTGTCGGCAAACTTGTTCAGCTGGTTCACCAGTGCGGTGCACAGCTGGTCTTCCTGGCTGCCGGAGCCGTCCCCTGCAAGGCGGAGGAGTCAGAACGGGCGGACGCCCCCAGCAGTGCTCCCTCTAAGCTGTGGAGCCTTGTGAGCAAAAATTCTACTTGGTGAGCCACTGGCATTAAAGCTGTGAGCGGGCGATTGGGCTGCGGCATGAATCTGTTTGCTCTGGAGCCCTCCTTCCTAAGCGAAGGCAAAAATGTGTACGCCGGAGGCTAAAGAACTGCAAGCTAGCTCACACTAACTCAGCTCAGGAGGGACACTGACCAGCCCAGGATGGGACACGCCATATTCAGCAGACTGGCCCCCTCCAGTTGCCCAGCGGTGCGGATACGGGATGCCTCCCGCCACCACACCCCATTGGGCTGCCAACGGAGAACTCGGCGGAGCAGTTTTGCAGACTCCCCACGGCAGGAGTGGAAAGAAGAGCCAGGCTCTAGACTCCTCCGCCCTTTCGCTGAAAAGGGCAGCACCGTTACACTCCATAGAGAGACCGAAGGTGCCCCACCCCCCCCAAGCTTACCGTCCCGGTCTTTCTCTTTCTCCTCCTTCTTGCTCTTCTTGGCAGAGGACTTGCTCTGCCCGGCTGGCTGCCCAGCCCCAGAGCCTGCAGGGGCCGAGGCCGAAGTGCCGGACGACCCAGAGGAAGAGGCGGCCGACAGGACTTTGCTGCCGCACAGGGCGCAGGACAGCAGCTGCAGCAGGACTGGAGATACCCCTTCGTCCACCAGGAAGCTGACTTGCAGCAGGAAGTAGAGGACAGCTGAAGAGGAGGAGGGATGGTGAGAGAGAGAAGAAGAAGAAGAAGAGATTGGATTTATACCCCGGCCCTTCACTCTGAATCTCAGAGCAGCTTACAAGCTCCTTTCCCTTCCCCTCCCCACAACAGACACCCCTATGAGGGAGGTGGGGCTGAGAGAGCTCTTTCGAGGACTGTCCTTGAGAGAACAGCTCTGACAGAACTATGGCTTGCCCAAGGTCATCCAGCAGCTGCAAGTGGAGGAGGAGGTGGGGAATCAAACCCGGTTCTCCCAGATTAGAGTCTGCACACTTAACCACTACACCAAACTGGCTCAACAAACAAACCCTTTGGGTCGTCCATACTACTGATTATTAAACCACAGTTTGCAGGAATAATGAAAACAGATCCTGTGGGCACTGACATTTGTCTTAGTCAAAGAGCAAGCGTCTAGACTTCACAGAGGCAAACTCGGAAAAGCAGAGGCCTCGTTTTGCTAAATCCACTCAGCCTTTGGTAGTTGCCAGGTAACAGACACTGGCCTCCGCTCCACCCCAGACGATGCCCTTCTGCAAACTGGCAGAGGAACCGGGGAGTCTCCAGCTCCAGCACAGGATCTTGTCCCTCTGAAACAACACCCTCCACACACACACACCCCGCCCCGGGGATTCAACTCACAGTCGTCTTTGATGCAGAATTTTTGCCAGTTGACTGTTCGCTGTGTGGCGATTTCCGCACAAGCCTTCAGGTGCTCCATCTGGAAAACATACAGAAGGATTCGGGTAGGAAGGACCAAGCCAGGCGTCCCTGACTCATAGCTTTCTGGGTATGAGAGGTCATAAACACCGCCGACACCGACACCACCAGTGGATGAGACCACCTTTTTTACATTCTAAACGATTCCGATCTTGCAACGTTTACTGAAAAAATACAGAAGTCAAGCAAGTGGTTAAAGAACATTTATGCCATTTGAAATGCAAACTGGAACCGAAACCAGTGAATCCCTCTGTGTTGAGAACTAATTTTGGAATGAGAGGCCTGAAAAACACCACCCATGCTGGAGGCTGCCCCTTGCATCTCTGCCCAAATTCTTCTTCTGAGATCACCCCCCCACCCCCCACCCCCCACCGGGTCCTGATGGAGGCGGGGAATCCTGCTCTGTCTCTGCAGCGGGTGTCAACGAGGGATCCAGTCACACCCACGGCAGAAACTCAACAAAATTACCCGCTCCCATACTGCATCTCTGCATGAGTTATCGGTCTGGGCCTGCCTCCAATGAGGAGGCGTGTTCAGAACAGTGACTCACTCAGAAACACAGCTCTGACGCAGGGCCATTGTTAACGCTCACACGCTCCAAAAGTTTCAGGTGCAAGACTGATACAGGCCTCCAATTTTAATTCCAGGGTGTGTGTGGGAGGAACAGAGTGCCTCGGCAGGATTTTAAGAATCACGAATCGCCTCAGGTCTTTTTAATGGTCCCTAAAGCAGACCTTGGCAGTTGCCAGTGTAAAGTCTGCGACTGGCTCGGTTAATTCCATGCTGCCACCGCTCCGTATGAGTTCGGCTTTGCCACCTTCAGGTGACCCTGTGGTTACCCACGTGGATTTAACAAGCAAAGGGCAGTCCCGCGAACAACTAGGCATGCCCACAAAGACACAAAACCCTCCCCTCCTCCTGGAAGCTGCTCCAAAGACGAAGAAGAAGAAGAAGAAGAAGAAGAAGGAGGAGGAGGAGGAGGAGGAGGAGGAGGAGGAGGAGGAGGAAGAAGAAGAAGAAGAAGAAGAAGAAGAAGAAGAAGAAGAAGAAGAAGAAGAAGAAGAAGAAGAAGAAGAAGAAGAAGAAGAAGAAGAAGAAGAAGAAGAAGAAGAAGAAGAAGAAGAAGAGGAGGAGGAGGAGGAGGAGGAGGAGGAGGAGGAGGAGGAGGAGGAGGAGGAGATTGGATTTATACCCCGCCCTTCACTTGAGAGTCTCAGACCGGCTTACAAACTCCTTTCCCTTCCCCTCCCCACAACAGACACCCTGTGAGATAGGTGGGACTGAGAGAGCTCTTTCCAGGACTGCTCTTGAAAGAACAGCTCTGAGAGAGCTTGTGACTGACCCAAGGTCACACCAGCAGCCGCAAGTGGAGGAGGAGTGGGGAATCAAACCCGGTTCTCCAAACTGGCTCCCAAGGGGCAGCTCCCACTCCCCTTCCTTACCAAATTGATGAGCGTATCGTACTGCAGGGCGGAGCCCGAGCTGGCCGTGACCACGCTCGCCCTCAGGAAAATCCCTTGCTCTTCCAGGAGCTTTTTGATCCCACGGACGTGGGAATCCAGCGTGTGGAGATCCCGGAGCTGCCGGTACTTCTCCTTCGAGCCGCAGATGAAGAGCAGCAGCTTGCGGACTTGGCGTCGGACGAAGGGCGTCTGCTGGATCATCAGGTACTGGGCAGGGTGAGAAAGAACGCCTTGATCGCAATGCAGCCTCTCTCTGTCCACACCTAAGCTGCGCTTGTGCATGTGCAGGGGAGAGTCCTGCGGGTCTACACGGGCCTGCCGTCAGCACCGGCCACATAGCATGCCTCCGACCCACACAGGTACATCTCCACAGGATCGTAGGCAGAGGGTGCTTTTCCCCCAGGAGACAGAAAAATAAAAAGCTGACCCTTTACAGAGTAGGATCGTGCGGTCCCTAGGCCTCTCTCTGACAAAGACTACATACAACTTTGAGTTGGGAGTTGGACTACAGACCAGCTGAATTTTAGCCCAGAAAAAGGTGTAAATCCAGGCTTCTTGTATCTTGACAGTTTCTTCTCCCCCATGATGCCTCCCCCCTTCCATCTCCCCCCTCCCCCGGTAAGATAGCAACAGTCCGCACTGTTCACTGAGTGGTTTTCCAAACACACCCCTTTCATACAATTGAAAGATTCCGGAGAACCCGAAAAAGAACTCTAGCAGCAGTAACCAGGCTGCTTTGCAGGAGAAGAAATCGCGGGTCAGTTCTCTGGCGCCACCGTCCTGGGCGATCAAAGGGTGGAGGGTGAAGCAGCTATGAGCTCCGAAGACGACCTGTGACCAGTGTTCCCTCTAAGCTGAGTTAGTGTGAGCTAGCTCACAGTTTTTTAGCCTCTGGCTCACACATTTTTGTCTCAGCTCAGGAAGGAGGGCTCCAGAGCAAACTAAGTTATGCAGCCACCGAGTCGCTCGCTCGCTCACAGCTTTAATGCCAGCAGCTTGCGAAGTACATAAGAACATAAGAGAAGCCAATGTTGAAACAGGCCAACAACCCATCCAGTCCAACACTCTGTGTCACAAAGCGGCCAAAATACACCACATGCCATCAGGAGGTCCAGCAGTGGGGCCAGGACACTAGAAGCCCCCTCCCACTGCTGCCCCTTCCAGCACCAAGAATAGAGTGCACCACCTGCCCCAGACTGAGAGTTCCCATCTATACCCTGCAGCTAATAGCCACTGATGGACTTCTGCTCCAGATGTTTATCTAATTCCCTCTTGAAACTGTCCATGCTTGCAGCTGCCACGACCTCCTGGGGCAGTGAATTCTATGTGTGAATCACTCTTTGGGTGAAGAAGTACTTCTTTTTATCTGTTCTAACCCGACTGCTCAGCAATTTCATGGAGTGCCCACGAGTTCTTGTATTGTGAGAAAGGGAGAAAAGTACTTCTTTCTCAACCTGCTCAATCCCATTCATAATCTTATAAACCTCGATCATGTCACCCCTGGTAGATTTTTTGCTCACAGGACTCCACAGCTTAGAGGGAGCACTGCATGGGACATGACCCACCAACAAGACTCCACCAGGCCACATGGTGCTTTTTGCCCTGAGGCTTCTGTCACTCAGCCCCTGACGAGTCCGCTCTAGGGCCGTTCATTTCTGATGGACTGTCTGCCACCGGACCACCAGCCTCCGCACAGCCTCTCTTAGGCATGTGAATTAAGCCTGAACAGGCATCACCACCAGTGTTCCCTCTAAGCTGAGTTAGTGTGAGCTAGCTCACAGTTTTTTTAGCCTCCAGCTCATACATTTTTGCCTTAGCTCAGGAAGGGATTGGCTCCAGCGCAAACTAATTTATGCAATAGCCAAATCGCTCGCTCACGACTTTAACGCCAGGAGCTCCCAAAATAGAATTTCTGCTCACGAGACCCCACGGCATAGAGGGAGCACTGATCACCACCCCCTCTCCCCCAGAAGCCTCACGCCACGCCCCACCTCTGACAGGAAGTAGAACCAGGAGTGGTCGAAGACGGGCGGTGGGATGCGGGAGTTGGTGTCGGCGATTTTCTTGATCTGGTAGGGCAGCCGCAGCACCATCTCTGTCAAGAGCTGGGTGTAAGCCTCAAAGACGTCGGCAGCGTGACCCTGGGGGCAAGAAAAGATCGTTACTGGGCATGGCGCCGTGGTGAGTGAAAGAGGTGGCCGTCTCTGGAGCCTGAGCGTGCCCTGTCTTCCTGTCCCTGGCAGAGGCTCTCCAAAGTGTTGGGCACAGCTCTTCCCAAAGCCTGCTGCTGCAAGCACTTCAGGAGGGGCCCGTGTTCCCTCCAAGCTGCATTAGTGTGAGCTAGCTCACAGTTTTTTGGCCTCTGGCTCACACATTTTTGTCTCAGCTCAGGAAGGATGGCTCCAAAGCAAACTAATTTATGCAGCAGCCAAACCGCTCGCTCACAACTTTAATGCCAGCAGCTCACAAAGTAGAATTCTTGCTCACAGGACTCCACAGCTGAGATGGAGCATCGACAGGGACTGCCAGGCACCCGCCCCGGGGCTCCTCTGCAGGCAAGACGTGTGCTTGGAGCAACGGGCCCCCTCTCCTGCCGGCCAAGCACACTGCAAGAATCCAACAAGAGCCACAGGTGAGATTTTCTGGAGATGCGCAGCCTGAGGGCAGGAGTCCTGGGAAGGGAAATCCGTGTATTCCAAAGTAAGTAAACTTGTGGCTGGAATTTTTACCACCTACTGTTTCACAAATGAAGCCTTTTGCCTGGCAGAGAAGACACAAGTTCTCCATTTCGTGATCCAGAACGCGGTGGAAAAAAATGAAACATGAGCATCTTTAAAATCAGAACCAGTCTGGGTTCGGGAGCTCAGGGTCAGAACTGGGTTTGCACTAGGCCAGTTGATCTCTTCCCACCCCCACCCGTCCATTTCCTCGGCCTCTCTAAGCAGCGGGAAGGAGAATGACTCTAGGCCAGGAAGCCGCTCTGGACCACAAGGAAAGAGGGGACATACATACACACACTGCTTTGATAAACAAATAAGAAAGAAGAACAAACATGTGGAGCAGAGGATTTCGTCTGTGGGTCAGGCCCAACCTTTGCAGAACAAGTCGGGACAGAATGAGATTTGCAGAACGGTATATTTAACCCGAAAACTTTTTGGGAAGTTCCAACTGGTACAGAATTCAGTGGCAAGATTCCTGACCATCACGGAGCGACCGGAGGTGGGGGTGGGGGGCAGATCTAAGAAAAGCTCTGCCGGCTGTCAAATTCATTCCGGGCCCAACTCGAAGCACCGGCTAGTGTCTCTCCAGCCCCAAATGCTTCAGGACCAGGAGACGTAAAGGACCGCAGGTGCCCAAAGGGGATCATCCTCAGGGGTCCTGCTGGGAGGATCCCTCGGGGGGGGGGGAGGACAAAGTGGCAGGGCCTGCTGTGACGTGGCACCTCCAGTCTGAAAAGCACTCCCCATAGTTGCTCACCCGGAATCAAGTACAAAGTTTTCCATGTGGGGTAAACAGCACATCTTTTTGCTTAGTCCTTTCCTGGAGTTTTAGAAAGCTGTTTATTGATGGGTTTGGAGTGGCACCAGTTGTACCCAACAAAGAGGCCAATTACTTACAGACAAGGATGGCCGCTTCGCACGATACAAAATGGGCACGGGACAGAGAGAGGTAGCAGTCCTTCGAGACTTCCCTTGGGCTTTGTAGAGTGACCCTTTCAGAGGGGCCTTCTGCCACGTCTCTTTCGGCCACGAGCCCGATTTGCTTTTGCTGCTCACGGGGTTGGTGAGAAAGAGCCACTGCCCGTTTGCTGTACTGCTGCCATGGTGTTGGCATTTGACATTTTCTGATCTTTGCAGCTGTAAGGAACCGGACGGGCTGCTTTGTTCTCATTTAAGAGACTGTTGCTAGTTGCAGCTTAAACGGGCAGAATATCCATCAATCCATCAGGCTATTTACAGTTTGTTTTTCCCTCTAGTTATGAGGCCTTTAGAAACCACATGGCTGCCCTCACGTATTCCAAGGTTCACAGCCAAACAATAAGAGCTAGAATCTTTTTTTTAAAAAAATGAATTGTGACCCTGTTGCTTCCTTCTCCCACTTTGTTTTCTAAAACTTCTCCAGGCCAGAGGCTAACAGGTCGTGCCCCTACCCTTGAGAAGAGTGGGATGAAATCCAAGTGGAACGACTCAGTGCCAAGGGGGGGGGAAGAGCGCTCCTGTATCTGCCTTGCTGGGACTAAGAGCCTCCCTGCACATGCCAGAAACATTTATCTAGCTTTATAAAACCGCCTTTCACACGCTTCAGTATTGAGTCCGACTTGGTCGGCCCACCTCCAGACATTCCGGGGGCTTAGGCAGAAGGTACACACGTCCGGCTTGGCACGGTATGACTGGGAAACAAAACCTGCATTCTTATCCGCAATTTCTTTTTTTTAAAGCTATCTACATTCCACCCGGTCGATCCTTACCGGCGTCTCTTTCTGCAGCTACGGAGCAATTTTTTAAAAAGAAGACCCTTGACTGACAAGCGTAATGTGAAAACAGCAGGCCCCTTTGAGATGAGGGAATAAAAGGCAGAGCTTAAACCGGCAATCACCACCACAGGCCTCCAGAATTTCTGCACGTTCTGTTCTCCAGGCAAAGAGCACCCTAATGTTTAATGCGGCTTACGCCATTGTGCTGCGCCGGGGCAAGAAATAAAACGAAAGCGACACCACCAGATGTTCAGAATAAAGGCGATGCCAGCGCGGCGGAGGTGGACTGAAAGCTTGCCTGCAAGAGCCTGCCGGGAAGCCGCAAGGAGCCGTCGCCCCTCGCCCTGACATTTGCGGGGCCCCTCCTGAGCCGGCAGAGGACCATTTTCAAGGGCTCTCCCTACTCCCCCCTCCTTAAGAGAAGAAAAAATGCTGGGACAAGGCCTCAGGCCCTCCGGGGGAAAGGAAGGATATGAATATTTAAATCAGGAAGGCTAGGGATTATGGGTAATCTGCGTGGGTCCTTGCGCTCAGACCCCAATCCTCCTCCCCCATCCCAAGGAGGGGGCGTAATCTTGTTGAAACGGCTCCACTTTTCTCCACCGTGTACTTTTAAACAAAATTCTCAGATCCAGCCCCCTTTCATAATACATCTCCTCGTAACGAAGTCCAGTGATATAACTCAGCCGGATGTCAGCGGGCAAATGTTTCAACGACACGTGTTTTTGACGGGGGGAGTTGTGAATCCCTCCAAAATATGATTCCCGCTGGCACTGCCGTGTCGTGCTCAGCGTCCCCGTTTGGCACTCACCTTCACGTACTGGCGCAGGAAGAAGGGGCTCATGTCAGGTGGGGAAGAGGTGGTGTGAGGCTTCAAGAGCTGGCTGGCGGCTACGGGCTCCTCGTCGTTCTGCTGGCTCTTCCAGTACTCCAGGAGAGACTTCAAGACGTGCAGGCAGTAGTCCACCGCACCGGAGCTCAGCAACGCGGCAGCCGTGGCGCTGGAGATCAGGGAAGAGGCCTGAAAAGGGGGAGAGGAAATGGTCTCTCTGCGGCACCAAGGGCGATAAAACTTCACATGCGCTCGGGGGGGGCAGGTAACGGGCAGTTTAACTAGGGCTACCGGAGCACTATGCAATGCCGAGGAGTGCAGCCTGCAAGACAGTGTGAGATCTGGGTGACTTCACCCTGGGCTCTCTGGCATCTCAGCACAGCGGCAGAGGAGCAGGGGGCTCAAACAGCATCTCGTTCCAGGGATCCCTGGCCACGGGAGGTGGGAAAGACACTTCTCTGCCCGAGAACCCGGAGAGAGGCTGCCAGTGCCGGACTAGACAGACCAAAGGCCTGGCTGGGTAAAAACCAGCTTCATTTACGGAGGAAGAGGACATGCTGTGTGCTTCCCAGCGATGGAAGTTTTGTCCTAGAGGACAGAACAGGTCTAGAAGGGCAACGTGTGGCCAGTTCTGCCTTCAAATCCTCAGCACCTGCCTTCCACGGAGTCAGGCCGCGGGTCCCCTGCCCCGGCACTGTCCCTTCTGACTGGCCGGGGGTCCTCAGGGTCTTGCGCAGAGAAGGGTCTTGCTGAACACCTGGTACGGGGGTCCCTTTACAACCAGAGAGGCTCCCAGGACTTGAACCCAGCGCTCCCACATATGAAGTGCCTGCTGCACCACGGAGTCACACGTTATGCTGAGCTTGTTTCAAAAGGGCTGAACATAAGAACATAAGAGAAGCCCATTTGGGATCAGGCCAACAGCCCATCCAGTCCAACACTCTGGGTCACACAGTGGCCAGAAATACCAGGGGCCATCAGGAAGTCCACCAGTGGGGCCAGGACACCAGAAGCCCTCCCACTGCTGCCCCCCCCCCCAAGCACCAAGAATACAGAGCATCACTTGCCCCAGACCGAGACTTCTTATCTAGACCTTGTGGCTAATAGCCACTGATGGACCTCTGCTCCATATGCTTATCGAATTCCCTCTTGAAGCCATCCATGCTTGTAGCCGCCACCTCCTGTGGCAGTGAATTCCATGTGTGAATCCCTGGGAACCCTGTGCTTAGGGCTGGGACGTATCAGGATCGTGCAACCTGAAAACAGGGCCTCGGACCCCAGTAGCCACCTGGGACTCATTAACAAACCCAGTTTGACAAGCAGATTGGAAGTATGGAGTTGATTTTATTTTTTTAAAAAATGAGAGTACACCGAAGTGACAAAGTGTTTACCAAGAGAGATGCTTTTGAACAAGTGCCTATTAAAAAGCAAAGGGGGGGGGAGACGACACAAAACCCCCAAATCGCCTCTAGAGTCTAATCTCCCGTCGACACACGTGCCGGGGGCATCGAGCTGGGGATTAGCGGAGGAGAGAGATCTCTCAGCCCACATTCCTGTCTTATTCTCCCTCCTTAAAGAAAGTTGCAATCCCGGTTTGTTTCTCTGGGCCCCGGCCAGCTTGTGGTGTTCAAAGGGCTCCGACTGAAAGAACCGGCCACAGCCCTACCTGAGCGGGGAGACGTCTCGCACCTGCCATCTTGAAGCCAAACACCCTCGGCTTTGATATCTCCACCCCCCACCCCACCCCCCATCCCGGAGATACACAACAAAAGGCTGGTGGAAAAGCTGCTGTAAATAAAGCTATTAAAGCCACCCCGGCAAATCCAAACAAACCCCCGAGCTCATAAGCTCATTAACATTCGACGCAGTTCAGGATCTATTTTTAACCTCTGTGATTTTGTTATTAATCTCCCTCCCTCCACATGGGCTTGCTTGACTTCCCCCTTTTTAAAAAAAAGAATGCTCTATTACTGCACCTTTTAGCAATAAATATCTACGGAATCCTCTTAGCAACTTTCTAGATGTTGCTGCGGCAGCCGCCTCGGCTTTCCGGTCGGTCGGTGCGTCTGCAAATCCCTCCCTCCCTGCTTTAACTTGGGCCGACAACGGGGCTAGGAGGGAGAGGAAGGGTGGGCTGCCTTCGGGAAGTAGTGTATTGGGGACGGCCCCGAAAGCAGGACTTCCATGGCAACAGCCACCCTGGCTGCTGGAGGAGGAGGAGGAGGAGCGTTCCAGAGCCTGGGAGCGAAGAGCCCTTTGATATCTAGATCACCCTTCCTCCTGCTAAAGAGCTTGCCGTTTCCCTTTCCCTCATTTTAGCTTCACAACAATCCTGCCTGGTAGGCTGGGCTGAGAGACAGCGACTGCCTCAGGATCAGCCAGGGAGCCTCACGGCTGGCCCAGTGGGGATCTGGAGCCCAGTCTAACACTGGGGCCGCGGCGGCTCAGAGGTTAAGACCCTGAGCTGCAGACCAGAAGGTCGCTGGCCTCAGCTCCTGCCAACATAGCAGTTCAAAAGCAAGACATTGCAAGTAGAATAATAGGTACCGCTTTGGTGGGAAGGTAAAGCGCTTGGGGGGGAGGCAACAGTGGGAGGGCTTCTAGTGTCCTGGCCCCACTGCTGGACCTCCTGATGGCCCCTGGTATTTTTGGCCACTGTGTGACCCAGAGTGTTGGACTGGATGGGCCATTGGCCTGATGCAACACGGGCTTCCATTTTATGTTCTTACACTGAAATGCCAGGGCCACGTGCTCCGTCCATTCAGGACCTGGAACTCAGCCACCCACCCTATCCGGCCTCGGGACGACAGCCTTTCCTTTTGCTTTCTCCTGTATAAATGCTGCTGTCATCTCTGGACTCTGCTACTGAGTCAAATCTGAACTGGTATTTGTGGCCACTGTGTGACCCAGAGTGTTGGACTGGATGGGCCGTTGGCCTGATCCAACATGGGCTTCTCTTGTGTCCTTATGTCCACTGCCAAGTCTAAAAAGAAGGTCTGCGTGGTAAATAAGGCAAGCCAAGGAAGCTCTAAAAAGTGAAGAGGTGGCTTTTGAAAAGTGGAAGGTCTGCCCCAGTGGATTGAACAGGAGGGACCAGGGGCTCTGGCAAAAGAAATGCAAGTCAATCATTTTGTCTCGGGCACGGAGTTTTCTCACCAGGGCACCCTCAAAATACCTCACAAATGGAAGACTTGGACCCGGACTTTGTTCGGGACATGAAGACGCTCAGAAGCCTCATGATCACCAAGTGGACCTCGTTCAGGGCGCAGCGTTCGTTCTTCTTGGACACGTCCTGGGTGAGGGGAGAAGGAAACCGGTTGCCCTCAAGCAGAACCAGATCTGCCTCCCCCCAGCCCGAACACTGAGAGCCTGCATGTTGACGTGAACATCTAGAGGCCCTTGAATTGCTCCCGCTGGAACTCTGGAGAGGAAGCCATTTCCTGCCAGGGGCGGGAGCCAGATAGCGCCAAGGATGGACTCGGCATGCAGGCTGCCAGGTGGCCACCCACACCTCACACTATCGACTAAAATATTTATATCCCACTTTGCCATAAAGAAGTGTCCAAAGTGGCTTACAAAACGTTAACACATGTAACAAAACAAAACCAAATTAAAATGGTAACCAGTAGCTATCAACATCCAATAAAAACAAGTCTGGTGAGAACCGCTGGCGCCTGTCCTACTCAGCCCCCTTCTCCCCACAGCTGACTTTCTGCAGAGTAAGAGAAACTGTGCAAATTAATTCTGCAAAACAGAGGTTCTGCAACACTGCCCAGTTCGCCAAATCTGCAGGCGCAGAATTCAGTCCTCCTTGCTGCAGAATCTAGATTGTCTCAAGGCAGGATCTTTTTTTTACGGTGAAATCCACACAGCCCTGAGAATGAGGGGATAAACAGAGCAGGCCTCCACTCTGAAACCTCGAACTCGGGAGTCAGCAGGCCTCAATCCCTCGAGCACTCTACCAAGACAAGCCACAGGGGCGCTCTGGTCGCACAGGCCAAAGCCTCACCTTCTTATCCATGCACAGTTCTGCGATGAGCTGAGCCAGGAGGTTATCCAGAGCCCCCTTATCCTTCTCGTCCTCCCCGTCCAGGTCCGTTGTGAGCATCAGGATCACCTGGGAACACACAGACAACGGGCAGGGCGTGAGGCCGAGAAGCAGCAGAGAGGAAATCAGGGAGGAAGTTTCGGGAAGCCTTTTGACCAGAACGATGGGAAGGCAAATTCAGGGCGCAGCAGCTGTGGCCTAAAAACAGCCTACAGTCCAGCTGCTGTCAGAATGTGCCAGCTCTCCTATGACCCCTACCAGGAGATTTCCTGGCTCTCAGTCCCGATACCCTTGGAGATTTCTCCTGTATTGCCAGCCTTAACAGCACCTGTCAAGGCATATTGTACTGCATGATTTATTTTATTGTTTAATTTTAATTGATGTAGATAATTGTCTATTCTAATTGTAAATCTGCACTGCGTGCAGATGCGTTTGTTTGGAACCCACCCAGAGCCTGCTATGTAGGGAGGGTGGGCTATAAATTTAATAAATAAATGAATAAAACTTCTAATGTTTTCCTGGTGGTCGTATTTAAGTTGCTTTCTTTATCCCCCACATTTTTTTAAAAAAGCAACTTAGAAGTACTGTGAAAAGGTAAAACCAGAGATTCTTTTCCAAGTGCTAGCAATTGAGTCCGTGCACCGTCAAACACAGGCCCTGAAGCCTCATGGACTCTTACCATGGCTAAAAGGCTGGGAGGCTCGAGTGAGAAACTGTCTCCCTCCTCTGCCACAGATTCTCTTCCCCATTCCTTCTTGCAGCGAATCAGGATTCGCATTTTATGTCCGTGGAGCCAGAGTTCACAATCACAGTTACAAGCAGGTTTCCAAAGCAGCGCACAGGAAACACTTAACTACCGTGAGGTTCCAAAAACCAAAAGGCGGGGAAATCTCACACCAGGAGGAGGGGGCAGCGGCACGTGACCCAAGAGGTGCCTGCTGTCTCCCATCAAGGAGCAGGAGATTGGGTGCTGCGTGTGAGAAGGGCTATGGTAACAAAAAGTGCAGGGGTCGACAAGACAACAAAAGCCTCTGCAGAGAAAGAACAGCGACACTGACTCCAAAAGCAAACTGGGGAAAGGGGTGGGGGTGGGGAGGAGAGCATATGCACACACAGATTCTTAGGCAGCGACTCTCACAACAGCAACCGGAGTGCCAGTTCAGCTACCTGCATGTACGGGATGGCCCGGACCCCGCCCACGTTCCGCAGCTGGGGCAGGTTCTGCAGCAGCCGCTCCAACAGCATCAAACGGACCATGTGCAATCTAAGAAGGGGAGGAGACCAGCAAAAGTGAGGGCAAAGATAAACGCCACGTGCCAATGGAAAGCCTGGCCTAGAGGCCAAACGACTCTCTTCCTCTCCTCCCACACCCAGCAGGAACACAACGTGCTGCTCTGCTGCACGGAAGCAAAACCACCCCCTGTGCTAGTTGCACCCGGATTGTTTAGTGGGTTCGTCGCTTTGGTAGCTTTCCACAGCAGGGGCTGGTTGCACAAGGAAGCCGATCGCGAAGACAGAGTCAGCCGACACCTTGAACAAATCTCCCGCCCCCGCCCCAAGGGCATCCACGGAATCTCCTTAGCAAGAGACCCTGTTCTCTCCCGGTGTTGCAGCTAAGGGCACAGCAGGAGCAGAATGATTCCCTCAAAACACAGAAGACTTTTTTGGGGAGGGGAGAACCCACTTTCCCTCTCCAAATTCAGGGCAAGGACAGAAGTTTCTCCCAGTGGCTCAATCCACCTGATGGGGCTATTTGTTGAGGCAGGAGGAGGCGTGCAAGGGGAAAGACTCCACCTGCGAGCCCCGGGAACCAGCCCGAAGAGAGGCCCCACCTGTTGCTGGCGTGGACGTCTCCTTCGGCTTCCCCTTCGCCCTCGCCTTCCGACCCTTCGCCCTCTTGCTGTCCCGTGGTGGTGCTGATGGCACCGGTGCTGGAACTGACGCTCCCCGGCCCGGCAGGATGGCCCTCCACGGTCGTGTCCCCATAGGCACTGCTGCGGCCAGAGACTGAAAAGAAATGGGGGGTGGGGGGAGTCCATAAGCACCCATGAACTCTGCTTCACAAGCACAATGTGGGTGCATGCTCCCAGTCCAGAGAGGGGCTGCTCTGGGGTGGCTGGACTGCCCAGGACAGCCCGAGTTCATCAGCTCTCAGAAGCAAAGCAGGGTGGGCCCTGGTTAGGATTTGGACGGAAGAATGCCAATGCCCCCTCTAAGCTGTGGGGTCTCATGAGCAAAAATGCTACTTTGTGAGCTACCGGCACTAAAAATGTGAGCAAGCGATTTGGCTGCTGCATGAATCAGTTTGCTCTGGAGCCCTCCTTCCCTGAGCCGAGACAAAAACGCATGAGCCGGAGGCTAAAAAAAACCGTGAGCTAGCTCACACAAACTCAGCTCAGAGGGAACACGGGAGAACACCAAGGAAGTCCAGGGTCCCCACGCGGAGGCAGGCAAAGGCAAACCACCTCTGCTCATCTCTGCCCTGAGCCACCAGACACAGATCATGGAATCACAGAGTTGGAAGGGACCTCCAGGGTCATCTAGTCCAACCCCCTGCACAATGCAGGAAATTCACAAATACCTCCCCGCCCACACACCCCCAGTGACCTCTGTTCCATGCCCAGAAGAGGAGAAAACAATCTCCAGGATCTCCGGTCAAACCAGCCTGGAGAACAATTGCTTCCTAACCCCAAAGTGGCGATCAGCATTTGCTTCCTGACGATCAGCAATTGCTTCCTGACCCCAAAGTGGCGATCAGCATTTGCTTCCTGATGATCAGCAATTGCTTCCTGACGATCAGCAATTGCTTCCTGACCCCAAAGTGGCGATCAGCATTTGCTTCCTGACGATCAGCAATTGCTTCCTGACCCCAAAGTGGCGATCAGCATTTGCTTCCTGACGATCAGCAATTGCTTCCTGGCCCCAAAGTGGCGATCAGCATTTGCTTCCTGACGATCAGCAATTGCTTCCTGACCCCAGTGTGGCGATCAGCATTTCCCTGGGCGTGTAAGAAGGACCACAAGAACTAAGCACTGAGGGAACCCTTCCTGCAGCCTCCCTCTCGTGATCTGCCTAAGTGCACAGAATAATGTACACGCGCTGCCACCACCATTCTCTTAAGCACCTCCTGAATAAATATGGTGCCACCGCCCCCCAGCAGCACCTTGCCTGGCCCCCTGGAATTCTGCCCCTCGCTCACTCCACCTTGGCAGCCCTGAAATCCAGCTGCCCCTGCTCGACAGTGAACGTCTCGAGACTCGCAGAGCAGCCCTGTCTGGCTCCCCTTCCAAAAGCCACCCAAGCGATGCAGGGCCCCAGGAAGCAGCGGGCAGCAGGGGCAGGCCAAGGCTGGGCATTACCACTGTGTTCGCCTGCCACAGAATCCACCGCGCTGCCGCCGCTCTCGGAACCCACGCTGCCGCCGTGGTCAGCCGGGGAAGTCCGGAGGGTGGAGCCGTCTGTCGCTGCCGTGCTGCCTTCGTCGTCCGAAGCTGGAGCTGAGAGAGTAAGGAGAGCTGTTACAAGTAAAAACACAGCCTTTGAATAACTCCAGCGTGGAAAGTGCCACAGAAGGCTTCGAGACATTCCTTCTTTTGGCTTCTCTTCTCTAACTCCTTATAGCCTGCTTTGCTGATTTCAGTGACAACAGCCAAGTACACCACAAAAGCTGAAAGTGTACAAAGGACAGAAAAGAACGTGGCAAATAATTCACAGAAAATGTTGTCGAAGGCTTCCACGGCCGGAGTTCATTAGTTGCTGTAGATTTTCCGGGTTGGGTGGCCGTGGTCTTGGCATTGCAGGACCCGACGTTTCGCCAGCAGCCGTGATTGGCATCCTCAGAGGTGTAACACAGAAAGATGGAGTACTCTCTGGGTCAAAGTGAGAAGGTCTGCCTACCACTGTCTCACCTTCACACAGAGAGTCCTCCGTCTTTCTGTGTTACACCTCTGAGGATGCCAGTCACAGCTACTGGCGAAACGTCAGGTCCTACAATGCCAAGACCACGGCCACACAACCCGGGAAATCTACAGCAGCTAATGATTCACAGAAGGCTACTGAAAATGGCAAAAAAATTACGAGGGCTCTTTGGGTTTGGGGCATATTTATCGATTTGGTTTTTATCCCATCTTTCCTCCCAAGAACTGAGGGTGGCGTAAATTCTCCTCTCCCCCCTTTTGCCCGCGACATAACTCAGGACTACTGAGAATGACTGACCCAAACCCAAGACACTGAATGGCTAAGTATATGAACCTGCGGTTCCCTGGTCAAAATCTAGCCTTTAGCGACTGAACCATGTAATTGCAACAAAGTCAGAATACAATTTAAAAAAAAAAAAGTATAGCTGAAAGGATACCCTTGAAAGTGATGTCAGCAAATGTCAGAAGTTGGGGAGGGAGGGGACAGAGCGATACTGTGCTAGACTGGGGGGGGGATGCCAGCACCTCACACTGTGTAAACTGTCACCTGAACATTGTTTAATTGCATTATACTAATTGTAGTATACTAATTGATGCAAACTGCCTTGAGCCCGTTTATGGGGAGGGTGGTATCTAGATCAAATAAATAAATAAAAACTTGCTCCTTCCCCTCACAACTACAGTAAATCACACAGCACAGGGACAAGAGCATGTGCAAAACTGTTTGCTCCCCCAAAGTTCTGCAAGTTGCGGACTTGAGCTGTTCTTGGCCCGGGAAATCAGGCAGGAAGGCAGCTGACAAAAGAACCCTCTTTCCAGGCTCTAGAGACCTGAGAAGCCACCTGCTTCCCCTGTCTGAAATTTAACCAAATCAGAGAGATCATTCACTGGAACTGGTAGGGAAGGGGAGAGAATGATACAGGAAGTCCCTCCCTATCTCTCCCTCCCTCTTTCGATGACCACAAGACAAACCGAGATGGAGAGGTTGTGATTTGTTGTTTTTTTTCCCTACTTGCCCAATTAGGCAAGGTTTAGTGTTTTAATTTTTTTTTAATAAAAGAGCCACACAGATTAAAATATCTAGCCAGATATCTCGTACCAACATCGTATTTGCATACATGTTACCATTTTTCCTTGCCTTAACATATTCAAACAACATAAATCAGAAAATCATGAATCTGTTCACAACTAGTTTTTTTTCTATATCCTATCTCTCCTTATAATAATTATCTTTTGGTTTCATAAGATTCCATGAGCTCCCATTGGCTGTAAAATGCCCTCCCTCAGCCATTGGCCCATCAGCCACCACTCAAGAGTACTCGCGTGCCATTGGCCGGGTGCTAGGTCTGCTCCTCTTCCCCACCCACTCCCCCTGGCAGACCAGCTCTCTCTCCTGAGGAAGACAGTTCTCTTGACTCCTGTGAGGGACTGTCCCCTCAGTGGCTGTTGGTAGACAACCAAGCTTCATTCTGTGAGTAAAAAAACAAAGGGCTTTCAGCATAACCCCCTCCCCCGCCCATAACCCCCTCCCCAACGGCCACTTTCCTGTCAGAATAAAAGGAAAAAGGCTCTTTCTCCTGCTTAGCTTCAGCATGGCTGGCTGGCTAACGAGGTGGGCCAGCGACCATCAAACCATTTTCTTCAACTCCCCGCTGTGCAGCTGACTTTCCCCTAGGGTTGCCAATCTCCAGGTTGGACCTGGAGATCTCCCACTGTTACAATTGACCTCTAGATGACAGAGAGGTTTCCCTGGGAGAAAATGGTTGCTTTGGAGGGTAGACTGTATGGCATTATACCCTGCTGAGTCCTTCCACACACCCCAAATGCTGCCCTCCACAGGATCCACCCCCCCAAATCTCCAGGTAATTCCCTAATCAGAGTTGGCACCTGTACTTTCTCCTCTGTCAGTAAAAGGCCCTTTCCACACCTATGTTGGCCTTTGGAAGAAAACTCATTGGGCTCTAATCCAGCTATTCCCTGATGGGGAACCACTGTTGCCAATCTCCAGGTGGGGGCTGGAGATCACTCAAAATTACAACTGCCTCTAGGAAGGAGAGAGGAGGAGATGGAAAACTAAAGGTAGGTTGATGGTTGGCTGGGAGGAAGATAGGGTTATCAACTCCGGGTTGGGAAATTCCTGGAGATTTGAGGGGTCGAACCTGGAGAGGGTGAGTGTTGAGGAGGGGTGGGACCTCAGACAGGTACAATGCCATAGACTCCACCCTCCAAACCAGCCACTCCCTTCTGGGGAACCACTGTTACCAACCTTGGGGGTGGGCTGGAGATCACTACTGCTCTTCAGGTAGCAAAGATCAGTTCCTCTGGAGAAAATGGTGGACTCTGTCATTATACCCTGCTAAGATTGCCACAGCAAATTGTCACTGAGTGCCCAAAGCCGGGGCACTCTCCCAGAGCCTCTTTCTAGAGCCCGTTGTATTTATTTCCACAACGGGCCTTATTCCTAGTCTGCTATATTTCATTTTGCCTACAATACACTGTTCCTAATCAACGCCATGTCTATAAACCTGAAAGAGAAAAGAAACAGGCATTCCCTAACTATTTAAAAATTCTGATTTGGACACATTTTTAATATATATGTTAACACTCTATTCTCTTTAACATGTTCTTTCATGTTATCAATGATGTTAACTTTAGAATTCGCATTTACTTACAAACCTTTCAAAGTAAGTTATGTATCAGTTCTTAAAATCATAAAACCAAGAATCCTTCAGCTTGCACTAAATCCTCCCGTCTATTCTCTTTTCTCCTTTAGATCCTTACACGTGCTCTGCACAGACCGCCCCGCTTATACATTTCCCTGCAGTACCAATTTTATGTTTCAAACTGCTCCATGTCTTTTTGTTTCCACTCAGCTAAAACATAACAAATAATCCAAGTATGAGCTTGTGATTTGTTGATGGTCCCTTGTAGTGAATGCGGAGCCAAAGTGAATTTTAGATGCTGCCACCCCACCCCCACAACACACTTGTTCTTTCAGCTTAAGCAAGCCCCCCTTCGGGAGTTCCTCCCTGGCTGAAAAAGCCACCAGGGGCACCCAGAGCTCTCCCAGCCTATCCACCCACCAGACGACCCCTCGCGCCCTCAATTCAGTTATAGCCCAAAGCAGGTAAGGTTAGATTTCAGGAAGAGACAATCACTAGCTGAAAGACACACACACACCCGGTCTTGAAAGCACATGATACGGGCACAAGGAGGACAGAGGCCGTCGCTCAGGGGACACAGCAGCTTCTGGGCATGCACAAAGGCCCAGGGCTGATCTTGGGCATCTCTGCTGAGCAAGACCTCTGACAGCCAGGCTAGTGGGACGGTGGTCCACTTTCGCTTGGGAGAACTCTTGCCAGCTAGGGCCGGTGGGCCACTTGCAAACGTGGCATTGTCCCATCCACGGAAGACACCCACGTGGCTTTGGACGGTGGCATCTGCGATCCCAGAAGGGTTTTTCCCCCTGTGAACAGTTACCTGATGCTGTGGTGTCCGAAAGCGTCCCGGCGTCGAGAGAGGAGGAGCTGGGCGCTTGGCCAGACAATCCCAGGCTCTGCAGGCCAAGAGCGCTGCTGCTGCTCCCTAAGCGAGAGGGGGAGAGCGGCGTCACTGGGCTGTGTCCCCACTCCCCAGGGAGCCCACAGCTCTTCCTAGAGCCCGTTTGGTGCAGTGGTTAAGTGCGCGGACTCTGATCTGGGAGAACTGGGTTTGACTCCCCACTCCTCCGTTTGCACCAGCTGGTGTGACCTTGGGCAAGCCATAGTTCTGGCACAGCTGTCCTTGAAAGGGCAGTTCTTGAAAGAGCTCTCTCAGCCCCACCTGCCTCACAGGCAGTGTTCCCTCTAAGATGAGTTAGTGTGAGCTGGCTCACAGGTTTTTAGCCTTTGGCTCATACGTTTTTGCCTTAGCTCAGGAAGGGGGGCTCCAGAGCAAGCTAATCTATGCAGGAGCCCAATCGCTCGCTCACAACTTTAATGCCGGAAGCTCACAAAGTTGAATTTTTGCTCACAAGACTCCACAGCTTAGAGGGAGCACTGCTCACAGGGTGTCTGTTGTGGGGAAGGGAAGGGAAAGGGGTTTGCAAGCCGCTCTGAGACGCCGAGTGAAGGGCAGGGTATAAATCCAGTCTCCTCCTCCTTATTCTTCTTCGTCACCAGGTGGGCAAGGATTACCTCAAGCCTGGAAGGCAGGCCAAATATGGGGCCAAGCTCACGAGAGAGAACGGCTTGCCAAAGGCCACCCAGCGAGCTCAGGCACAGAGAAGAAGAAGAGGAGGAGTTTGGATTTATACCCCACCCTTCACTGCCCAAAGGCGTCTCAGAGCGGCTTACAAACTCCTTTCCCTTCCCCTCCCCACAACAGACACCCTGTGAGGTAGGCGGGGCTGAGAGAGCTCTGACAGAGACTGCTCTTTTTCAAAAACACCTATGCCAGAGCTTGTGACTGACCCAAGGTCACATCAGCAGGTGCAAGTGGAGGAGTGGGGAATCATCAAACCCGGTTCTCCCAGATTAGAGTCCGCACACTTAACCACTGCACCAAACTGGCAGAGGCGAGACACGAACCAGGGACTGCCCCCGCAACCGCAGAACACCTTCTTACCTTGCTGATCTTGCTGCAGGCTCAGAGCGATGGCCAGCTCCACCATGGTTTCGTCATCGGCATCCGGGGGAATGTCCAGCATGGGAGGGAACCCCTCGGCTCCGGCCAGAAGAGCTTCCAGTGGGGAGGGGTTGCCGTTGTTCACGTTCTCCGCCGTCTCCAGCACCATCGACTCGGACTAGGGGGAACAAAGGCAGCCAGGGCTAGGCAGCTCCTTCTAGAAACGTGGCGATGCGGGCCCCTGTGACCACCTGCCACCGCTCTTCCAAGAACCACAGAATCATAGAGTTGGAAGGGACCTCCAGGGTCATCTAGTCCAACCCCCTGCACAAGGCAGGAAATTCACAAATTATTACAAGGTATAAATAGGTACAGAGAGGAACCCTCAGTCTGGGGCAAGGGATGCACTGTATTCTTGGTGCTTGGGGATGACAGTCAGAGGGCTTCTGGCGTCCTGGCCCCACTGCAGGACCTCCTGACGGCACCTGATATTTTGGGGCACTGTGTGTGACACGGAGTGTTGGACTGGATGGGCCATCGGCCCGCTGCTGCCTGCTCTCCCTTGGAGAACTCCCTGCTGCCCTCAACAGGGCCTGGCCGGGTTTTCTTTCGTCGAGGGACTCACCACCATCTCGAAGTCCCCGTGGTCCACCTCGTTCTGCTCTTGGCTCTCCTGCCGGATGTGCTCGCCGTTGGCCATCCCAGAGCTCTGCATCTTGTCCTCCGCGTCATCGTCGTCGTAATCGTCCTTGTCTCCTGGGCCACAAAAACGTTGCTTAGGCACAGCCACGCGAGCTGGCTCCACAGCCACACGCCACGCAATGCAAGAGCGGTGACCCAAGGCCCGGAAGGCATGCCGCGGGATCCCACCAAGGGGGCCCAGTGTTCCCCCCTGCTCTGCCAGACACTCCCACGGCACGAAGCATCGCACGTGGGTCCACGTTTAAACAGCGGCCCGAGAGAATCGAGCTGTCAAATGACAACACGAAACAAAACACCCCGGCTTCTTGTTAGGACTCCAAAATTTGGACTCTCTAGGGGCACGCAGAGCTTTCCACCGCAGAGGTAAGCAGATGTTGCTCTGCACTTCATCCCCTTTCGTCAAAAGACTGTAACTGAGCAGGTGGATTTCCCTGGGCTTTTTGAGCAAGTGGATTTCTCCGCGATCTTTATGTGAAGGCCAACATTCACTTCTTTCTTTCCCCAGCTGACTAGCAGAGCATATCTGCGCCATCTGAAGCCTGCCTACAGAACTAGGGACCCTTCTGCAAAGTCAGTAGCACCGACGGGCCGCTAGGGGAAGGTGAACTGAATCAGCTTCTCAAACCACCCCCACTGGTAGACTCCCCAGATTACTGCCCTGGACAAATTGTCTTCTGGCTTCTTCCGGATCCAGTATAGAAGAAGAAGAAGAAGAGATTGGATTTATACCCCGCCCTTCACTGCCCAAAGGCGTCTCAGAGCGGCTTACAAACTCCTTTCCCTTCCCCTCCCCACAACAGACACCCTGTGAGATAGGAGCTATTTCGAGAGTAGATACTGTCATGATCTGTAGGACCATCTGTAGGACTGGGAGATGAGGCCTCATGAGGCCTAGGCCCCGGGAGACCTGTGTGGGAGTGGAAAGCAGACACCGCCTACAATCCCCACAATGCTTGGCGCCGGTTGTAACCAATCGGTGTCCAGGGATTGTATGAGGGGATTGTTACTTAAATTTTGTAGGCTGTGGAACTGCATTCTTTTCTCTCTCAGAGTTAAGCTGAGAGGATGATCTGGTCTGAGAGAAAGATCCCTCACTTAGGACAGAGGGAGTACAGGCACAGGCCTGGTATAAAGGCTGTGGGCCTTGAATAATAACCAGTTGAGAGAAATAGGTAGCCGTGTTAGATTTGTTTTATTTTACCTTTAGACACTGTTATATATTTTAAGCACCTTGTCTTGTTTTTCCTTGCCCCATTACTGTATTAATACACCATTTTTTTAACATTCTCTGCCCAGTCATCACTCTTATACTTCTCAGCTTAAAAGAGGCATTTTTGGTGGGGCTTGGGAGGGTACTCTGGGCCTTCCCAAGGGACCCTAAGTCCAGATTGGTGGCAGAGGAAGGTGGCAACCCACTCGGGGTAGCATGACAGATACGGACAGCCAATCTAGGACCCTACTGGGGCTGACCCACGTGGCAAACTCCTGGCACGACTGAGCTGGCCACAAGCTAAGTTTTACCCATTGGGGTGTTGCTTCGTGGGGAGGAGGGCAGCGTCACGTGCCTCCGCTTGTTCCTCGGCCTCAGCACTCGGATCAAAGCTTGCTTGCAGGAAAAGCTCACGGCGGGATCCTAGAACGCAAGCAACGCTGGTCACGGGGGTGTCAGAAGCTGCCGACCTGAGCCAGGCCCTCGGACCTGTCGAGCCCCACACTGCCTGCTCTGGAGTGGCAACACTCACACAGCACTGGTTGAATATGTGCTGTACAAAGGGTCCCTGTGAGGACCTGCACAGCTGTGTTTTGGACCAGCTGTAGCTTCCGGGGCAGGCCCACGTAGAGTGAATTACAGCAGTCCAACCTGGAGGTGACCGTTGCGTGGATTACCGTGGCTAGGTCAGGGTGAGACAAGTAGGGAGCCAGCTGCCTAACCGGGCGAAATTGGGAAAATGCCAGGCTGGCAAACCTTCGCGACCTGGGCTTCCACAGATAAGGAAGAATCCAGAGTCACGCCCAGACTCTTGATGGTCTGTGCCGGTGATAGTGGCACACCCTCGAGGGTCGGGAGCCGGCAACCCAAGCGAGTCTCCCCCCTACGCAGCCCCAGAGCCTCCGTCTTTCCCAGATTCAGTTTCAGTCGACTCTGTTTTAACCATCGCACCACAGCCTCCAAACCCTCAGTAAAATTCCTGGGGACGGTATCTGGCTGGTCACCCATCAACAGGTATAGTTGGGTGTCATCGGCATATGGATGGCACCCCAACCCGAAACTCCATGTTAGCTGGGCGAGGGGGGCATATAAATGTTGAACAACGTCGGGGGAGAGAAGTGCCCCCTGAGGGACCCCACAATCCAGTGGGTATCTCGGGGACACCGGCAACGAGCACCGGAAGGAAGGGCTCTGCTCTGCCAAGTTGCTGGCCTGCACCAGAGCCTTTGCCTCCCTTCCACAGTTAAGAGACTCAGGGCTACCGGCTCTTCAACCCTCATCCAACCAGCTGCTGACCGGGGGCCTGTCACATCTGCACATCTTGCAGGTCTTGCAAATGAATTGGGGGCCCACGCCCCCTGCACACAGCACACCCCAGCCAAAAAGGTCAGCAGTACGTACTGGGCAGAGCAACATCTGCATGTAAATTTTGGAAGCGGTGTTGATGCAGTCCAGCTCGCAGGTGCAATACCCGTGGATAATGTCCACCAGAGCATTGACGGTGGCTTCGACGTGGGTCAGGCCTAGGACAGACGGGGGGAGGAGAAGAAGACGGTCACACCAGCAGCTGACAATGTATTGCAAAGAAAAAGCAACAAACGGTTTAAAGCCTCCTGAATCTCCCAGTCTTGCCAGGCTTCCCTGGCTCTGCACCCTCCCCAGCGCAACGGAGGCAGCTTTAGCACCGTACCTGGTAGGCAGGCGGGGGCCAGAAATGCGTTTTTGGGTTTCGACGCGTGCAGTTTCCAGAAGTGGTTGATCAGCTGCGTGATAAAACTGCACCCTTCTCCTTCCAGGTTCTTCTGGGCCTCCTGCCCGTCTTCGCTGGCTTCTGAAAGGTTTACAATGATTTCTAATAAAAGCTGCATGTGGCTTTTGCCGGCTCCTCAACCGCTGGGGCAACAGGTCAGACGCGAGAACCTCTGGAGAGTCCTGCTGGCCCGTCTACTCCTGCACTCCGCCTCCCACAGTGCCCCTGCCAGGTACTCCTGGGAAGCCCACTACCAGGAAAAGGAAGACCCCCCTGCCCTGGCTGGTTCCCAGAAGCTGGTCTTCAGAGACTCTGTTTTGCCTTAATGGTGAACCTTTGTCTGTTCACTCCGCTTCCAGGGCCATGCCGAGCTTTACGGCCAGATCCGCCAAGAGCATTGCTCACCTCTCGCCCACCACCACCATGTTGGCCCTGAGACCAATGCTCCCTCTAAGCTGTGGAGTCTTGTGAGCAGTGTTCCCTCTAAGCTGAGTTTCTTAGCCTCCGGCTCACACATTTTTGTCTTAGCTCAGGGAGGATGGCTCCAGGGCAAACTAATTCATTCAGCAGCCAAACGGCTCGCTCACAACTTTAATGCCAGTCGCTCACAAGGCAGAATTTTTGTTCACAAGACTCCACAGCTTAGAGGGAGCCTTGCTTGTGAGCAAAAATTGTACTTTGTGAGCGACTGGCATTAAAGTTGTGAGTGAGGGATTTGGCTACTGCATACATTAGTTTGCTCCGGAGCCATCCTTCCTGAGCGAAGGCAAAAATGTGTGAGCTGGAGGCGAAAAAACCGTCAGCTAGCTCACACTGACTCAGTTTAGAGGGAACACTGCCTGAGACCCTGGCTGAGGTCAGAACTGAGGCGGGCACCTTCTGCCCACAAAGCACTGAACTTCTGGGCCTGGCTTAACGCTTATTGTGAAATGGACAGAACATACAAAAGGGCAGAGTCAGACCGCTGACTCATCTAGCTCCGTAGTGTTCCCTCTGACTGGCTGCGGCCCTCAAGCAGAGAAAGAGGTGGGGTGGCGGTCTGACAGCAGAACGCCTTCTCTACATTCTGGCATCTGGCGTCTCCAGTCAAAAGGATCAGGCAGCAGGTGATGGAAAAGGCCTGCCCTGAGACCCTGGAGAGCCATCGCTGGCCAGAGGAGACAAGACTAACCTCGGTGTCCATGCGGGATGAGTGAGATTGAAGATAACAATCATGTTATTTTTGCACTGTAAGTTTTATGATGATCTACGTGCTGTATTTTTAAAGCCTTTTCTGCTACCTTTGGAGGGTCGATCTGAGGATCGTAAGAGCCAGTTTGGTGTAGTGGTTAAGAGTGCAGACTCTAATCTGGGAGAACCGGGTTTGATTCCCCACTCCTCCACTTGCACCTGCTGATGTGACCTTGGGTCAGTCACAAGTTCTGGCACAGCTATTCTTGAGAAAGAGCGGTTTCTGTTAGAGCTCTCTCAGCCCCACCTCCCTTGCAGGATATCTGTTGTGGGGAGGGGAAGGGAAAGGAGTTTGTAAGCCGCTCTGAGACTCCCTTGGGTAGTGAAGGGCGGGGTATAAATCCAATCTCCTCTTCTTCTTCTCTTCTTTATACTTTTAGCCTCAAATAAGAGCGAAATCATTGAACCTGTAGCAAAATTTCTCTACCAGATCTCTAGGAGGAGATGTTCTTTCTGACCACAGTTTCCAGTGTATTTTATTTGGATTTGTGCCGTAATGCCAATAAAGGTGTGTGTGTGTGTGTGTGTGTGTGTGTGTGTGTGTGTGTGAGAGAGAGAGAGAGAGAGAGAGAGAGAGAGAGAGACTGAGACTAACCTTGATGGACCAGGGGGGCCGGCTCATGGGGCTTTCTGTGCTACACGAGAACCTTTACGTGAATTGCTGGGGATGACGCTAGGGGCCTTCTGCCCGCAAAGCACCTCCCCACTAAAGTTGTGACCAGCCCCACTCTACGGAGCACTTCAAATGCACACGGAAGAGGCCAACGTGGAAACAAAGCCGGGGAGGGAGGGAGGGGAGGGAGAGAGGCGCCCACCTGCTTCCGGCTGCGGCAGCTTCGATTCAGTGAAATGGACCAGGTTGTTTGGCCGCATGATGGCGATGGAGCGGGCGGTGATGACCAGCCTCTGGAACACTTCCGGGTCGAGGTCCTTCCCCTCCTTGCTCGACGTGGTCAGGTACTGGATGGCTTTGCTCAGCAAGGCCTGATCCTGCGGGGCAGAAAGCGGCGTGATGCAGAGAAGCCCAGTCTCGGTGGATGGACAACCCTATCGGACCAGACGTGGTGGGATACTCTGGAGGTTCTTGGAAGCCTACTGGGTGGTAGCTCAGTGTGGTGGTCTGGAAGAGCAGAGAGGCTTCTCTGAAAGACGTCTTTGCCCACCCCGTTGTTACCAATCCCCCCCCTCGGAAACTTGCAACCACCTCATCTGGGACGCGTGGACAGCCAATCACTGGGCCCTGCAAGCTGGTCGATACCCCAGAAAAATGGGGGGGGGGGGGGGGCTGGCTTTGAGTGGAGCCCAGAAGCTTCCACTTGGTGCAGTGGGTTCAACAGCAAACCCTCTGGCTTCCTCGGGAAATGGTTGCCGTGGCCCAAGATGCTTCCCCCGTGGCATCACCTTGTGGTTGTGGTACGCAGAGCGGCTGGTGTGGAGACTCGCCAGGAGGCTCTTGGTCTGCAGCTGGACGCTGGAGGGGGCCGGGGTGGACAGGAGCATGGTCGCCAGCTCCTGGGCCGCTGCCTTGCTTTTCTCCTGCAGTGGGGGGGGGGAGAAAGAGAGAGAGTGGAGCTGCTGGCACCTACTGCCCCTCCCGTCACTTGTCACAAAGTTCTGGAGGAGGAAGAGACACGGTTTGTTCACATTTCTATGGAACCAGGTGACAAATCTGAGCTCCTCTGGAAGCCAACTGGCAACCAGCGACCGCAGCAAGGAGAAAAGGCAAAGTCGCACTTTAGTTACTCCCCCGGCAGTAAGAAGGCGAGCTCTCTCAAGTGGACGGTTTCAAGAGGGAATTAGATAAGCATATGGAACAGTGGTCCATCAATGGTTATTAACCACAAGGTATGCATAGGAACTCTCAGTCTGGGGCAAGGGATGCTCTGTATTCTTGGTGCTTAGGGGGTGGGGGGCAACAGTGGGAGGGCTTCTACTGTCCTAGTCCCACTGCTGGACCTCCTGATGGCACCTGGTATTTGTGGCCACTGTGTGACACAGAGTGTTGGACTGGATGGGCCACTGGCCTGATCCAACATTGGCTTCTCTTGTGTTCTTATAAGAGCGAATTAGATAAACATCTGGAGCAGGGGTCCATCAGTGGCTATTAGCCACAAGGTATAGATAGGAACTCTCAGTCTGGGACAAGGGATGCTCTGTATTCTTGGGGCTGGGGGGGGCAACAATGGGAGGGCTTCTAGTGTCCTGGCCCCACAAGGTATAGATAGGAACTCTCAGTCTGGGACAAGGGATGCTCTGTATTCTTGGGGCTGGGGGGGGCAACAATGGGAGGGCTTCTAGTGTCCTGGCCCCACAAGGTATAGATAGGAACTCTCAGTCTGGGGCAAGGGATGCACTGTATTCTTGGTGCTTAGGGGTGGGGGGCAACAGTGGGAGGGCTTCTACTGTCCTGGCCCCACTGCTGGACCTTCTGATGGCACCTGGTGTTTTTGGCCACTGTGTGACAGAGTGTTGGACTGGATGGGCCCTTGGCCTGATCCAACATTGGCTTCCCTTATGTTCTTATGTTCTAAATGGTATCCAACGCGTAGCTTGGCTTGCTTGCACAGGTCTGCAGGCACTGGATGCTCAAACAACATTTGATATTTCCACAGCCCAGACCACTCACTCCAGCTGGGTAAGCAACAATGCTCTTTTGAGCCGCCCAAATTCCCGTACTCTCACTGCGCTCCCCTTGAAGGTTCCCCTACAACTAGCTATTCGAATGCCCAGCCGGCTCATTCCTGCCCACCCCACCCCCTTTCCCACAAAGGAGGCCAGAAGGCTGGCAGGGAGCCAGAGTGCAAAATGCCACACGTTCAGAGCCGGCTCCAACTGCTTCTTTGCGAGACAAACTTCCAAATCGTTCTCTGCTCTCAGCACCAAGATACGGACAGAGGAATCGGGATGCCCTCCCTCTCTTTGCAGGATCGGGTCCCTCGAAGGCTGCAGAGACAGTCTGCTGCTCCTCCTCCTCCTCCCTCCCCACCCCCTCCCCGTAGAAAACCTCCCGGCCGAGAGACTTGCCTTCTCGTTGACTGGTCCCACCGCAAAGCAGCTTTCCAGCGCTTCTAAAGAACTGACTACTAGCCTGGAGGGAAAGGAGAAAAGGGGGTTTCAGAGAAGCATCCGCCTCCCCGAGGCTTTGCTTCAGCGTGGCTTAGAGACCGCGCTCTCCGGCACTGACGTATGCCAATCTCCCCCAACCGCAGTGTGCCATCTCCCCCGCCCCGTCCCCGAAAAGTATCAAAGCAAGATAAAAACTGCCACAGGCGCCATGCATATCTCACTCTTTGTGCTGCAAACCAGAGAGTTAAACCTGGCTCAGGCTCACAGATGACAAACTTGGGGCCGTTTTGGCAAATCCGGCGATGAAAGGCGAGAGGGGCTTTTCTTTCCCCAAAGAGGATAGAAAACGTTTCCTTACACAGCCCGCAGCGGGGATAACTTGGATTGTCTTGACAGGGCCGATTCACCATGGCGCTCTGCCGCCGCCGCCACCACCCCCCCCATGCGTTCAGATCAGGGGGTGCTCAGACATGCATTTCAGGACAGAAAAGGAAGCCTTAAGAGGCTTTGTGGGAGGGGGGCGGCACTGCTGGTCCAAAACAGGCCACTCTTGCTCCCAAAGAGCCCCCGCGGTAGGAACAGACACCTAATAACTTCTCAGCAAACCTGCATGGCACTCGAAGCCCTTGGTACTGGGCCCACCTTCTGCAAAACCCCAAGCCCTGGTCTGGTCCAGGGCTACTGGCATGGCAACCTGGGGCAAGCCCAAATCGCTTCCAGGCACCCCAAAACTTTTGCATTAGAGAGGGGAAAAAAACCCGTGTCTTCAAGCGGGACACAGACAACACAGCTAGTAGTAGCCCATCTGACCAGCTAGAAGAAGCCCTTCACTCTGAGTCTCAGAGCGGCTCACAAACTCCTTTCCCTTCCCCTCCCCACAACAGACACCCTGTGAGGTAGGCAGGGCTGAGAGAGCTCTTTCAAGAACAGCTCTGAGAGAACTATGGCTTGCCCAAGGCCACCCAGCAGCTGCAAGTGGAAGAGCGGGGACTCAAACCCGGTTCTCCCAGATTAGAGTCCGCGCACTTAAACACTACACCAAACTGGTGTGGTGAACTAATAACTTCCACAGAGTTATTTGACCTCAAAGTTTGGTGAACATACAGGCTGGCCACAGAAGCCCGGAATTCTGGAATTCAGACAGAACAGGATGAGAAGAAACCAGGACTGGGAAAGGCAACTGGGTGGTGGTGGGGGGACGGGGACGACAATCCAGTTTTGTTTGCGCACAGCTGACGAGCACCCGGTTCCCTTGCAAGAGGCAACTGGGGACCACGGCGAAATGCCCCCCCATCACCCCCCAGGTGCTGTCATTTCAGCAGGTGTTATGCCCAGGCACTTCCATAACAAGCATATCTTTTCAGCCATACAGCCCGGAAGCTTGCTCTCTGCTTCTAAAATGAAAGGTGGGAGCCTCAGCAAGGGGAGGTTCTAGACCCAGTGCCTGATTTAGGGCAGACCAATCGGCCCTTCGGTACGACCTGTCTGTTCGCAGCCTCTTCTGACCTTGCAGAGTGGCCGTACAACACAGCCCAAGAATGCCGCCCCAGAATTTAAGGGAGCCCAGAACTGAGCAAAATGCCGGTCCACCGGGGAAGATCTCACTGGGTCCGTGTGGGTTCTGGGCCAACAGCGCCCTCCTCCCCTTCCCAGCAGTTGCCCAAACACTTGCTCGACCTGCAGGGAGCAGAGTGAGACAAGCGGTACTCATACACAGACGCACAAGTACTGATGCACGGGACCAAAACAGGAAGGGATGTGAGGACAAGGAGTGAAGGCAGGTGCAAAGATCAAGCAGGTGAAGCGGTGCTACGCTGAAGACACCGGATGCCTGGGCTGGCGTTCACCCTGACGCCCAGGAAGATTCTAGAGGATGCATTACGGTGGGAATGCCACATCACGGAGCACGACGTGATTAAAAGCGCCTCAGCAAGCCACACGCAGCAAACTCTCCTGGCTTGTGAGCGTTTCTGGATCTCTTTCGCACAAACAACTGGCAGGCTGCAGCTGCATGTGACAGAACAGTCCCCCATATTCACACACACACACACACACACACACACACAGAGTCCCGAGCACAAAGAAGACTATGGGGGGGGGTCCCCTGTGGCAGAGTCCCCCACGCTGCCCACAGATGGTGCCGGGGTGAATCCAGGCCCATAGTTACAGGGGGGCATCTTGGGGTGAGGCCCCCTGACTTACTGGCAAGGCCTCCGACTTCCCATCCAGCCCCAGGGCCCCCAAGCAGCAGCAGGTGCAGGGAAGGAGCCGGGTATTCCTTTAATTCGATTAGCCAGTGCCCCCTAAGGAATTTAAATGCCTGCTGACTTAAAAAATCCTGGCTACAGGACTGCGTGAATCCCTCCATTATAGGCTGCTGGAGCCGGGCAAGACCCTTCACACCCCGAGCTCCTGGAGAGTCTCTGCCAGGCCCAGGAGACCGGACAGAGCGGCAGGCACCCAAGCCCTGATGTGGGGCCGAGGCAGCTCTGGTTGCCCCCACAGCTCCAGCTGGCTCTCCTCCTGGGATGGCCCCGCTTTCCACCCCAGGGCAATTCCAACCCCGCCCCCCCTTCAGCCTCCCCCCACATTTGGCACCCGTGCAGGGATGGGGTTTTTCCACTGCATCTTCTGTTGGCTTCAGACGCTTGGCAGGAAACGGTGGTTAGATATGATTTATAGCACTGTTCGGAGGCTGGGTCTGAAGATGTCAGCGGTGCCCATCGGAGGCTCCTCAGACAGGGCTCTGCTGCCCAGGCTCGATGCTCTCAAGGGCTCCGGGGGGGGGGGACTGGAAGCTGGGGCAGGGGAGGCAGAGTCAAGGCCCGGGCTATTCCGCTCAGTAGCTTTTGTTAAGTAAGGGCATCCAGCTCCACCCCGAGGGTGGTGGCCCTGCCGGCCTGCCCCTGCACACGGTGGGCTCCCCTCTTTGACCCATCCGGCACCTCCCCCTCCTGCTTGGCTCCCAGGTCCCACCCCCCTTCCACTCTCAAGGATGCTGAGCCTCAGGTCAGCCATTCCTCCAACTGAAGAAGAGGAGATTGGACTTATACCCCGCTCTTTGCTACCCAAAGGAGTCTCAGTGAGGCTCACAAGCTCCTTTCCCGTACCCTCCCCATAACAGACACCCTGTGAGGGAGGTGGGGCTGAGAGAGCTCTCCCGAGAACTGCTCTCTTGAGAACAGCTCTGAGAGAGTTTATGACTGGCCCAGGGTCACACCAGCAGCTGCAAGTGGAGGAGTGAGGGGAATCAAACCCGGTTCTCCCAGATGAGAGTCCGTGCTCCTAACCACTACACCAAACTGATAGAGACTGTCGCTGGCTATAAATACAGATTCCACAACCACTCCGGCCTTTCTCAGATTGATCAGGTGAGTGCACAGACACTTATAACCAGTTTGGTGTTGTGGTTAAGTGCACGGACTCTAATCTGGGAGAACCGGGTTTGATTCCCTACTTCTCCACTTGCAGCTGCTGGATGACCTTGGGCAAGCCAGAGTCCTGTCAGAGCTGTCCTTGAAAGGGCAGTTTCTGTCAAGAGCCCTCTCAGCCCCGCCTACCTCACGGGGTGTCTGTTGTGGGGAGGGGAAGGGAAAGGGGTTTGTAAGCCGCTCTGAGGCGCCTTTGGGCAGTGAAGGGCCATGGGGTATAAAGCCAATCCCTTCTTCTTCTTCTCTTCTATATCTGCGTGCTCTGTAGAAGTTAACCTGCAAAGTTTCAAACTAGGTTAGGATTTTGGACACCCCACCACCACCAATGATTCTGTTTGTTTCTATACATGGGACACTACGGCTGTCACTCCTTTCGCCCCCCCAACCCCCTTCTTCTGAACACCCCAGGTTCACGACAATTCTCATCATTCACCTGTCCCATGCAATGTTCCCTCTAAGCTGTGGAGTCAGGTGAGCAAAAATTCTACTTTGTGAGATACTGGTGTTAAAAGTTGTAAGCGAGTGATTTGGCTACTGCATAAATTAGCTTGCTCTGGAGCCCTGTCCTTCCTGAGCTAAGACAATAAATGTGTGAGTCGGAGGCTAAAGAACTGTGAGCTAGCTCACACTAACTCAGCTTAGAGGGAACACTGGTCCCGTGTGATTGGGCTACGTGTTTCCCCTTGTTCTCAGCTCTGCCCGAAGGGGCTCCCTGTGAAAACAGACCAAGCTCAGGATCAGACAGGGAAGGAGACAGGAGCCGCCTCTTGACAGCTGAGCATGCATCAAGGCCCCCAAGATCAATTCCCAGCATCTGCATTCCAGCGGGATCTCGGGAAGAGTTGGGAAAGGCCTCGCTGTGCCTGAAGCCTGGGAGAGCTGCTGTTCGTTGGGGACAGATGATACCGGGTGGCAGCACAGCAATGACTCCGGGGGGGTGTGTTTCGGGGAGCAGCCCTCGCTCGGAGGCAGAGCGCGTGCTTTGCATGCAGCAGGCTGCAGGGTCAGTCCCCAGGGAAAAGGGCTCGGGTAGCAGCTTTTGGGAAAGACCTTGGAGGAGGGAAATTCCAGACTGGAGGGAGGATGGGGAAGAGGTGGGTGGGGCCCGAGAAACCCCTGCCCTCGCACCCAGACTCCTGGCGGAAGCAAGGCTTATCCCAGGGGTCTGCCGGCTCTCGTCCCCCTGAGCAGTGGGGACGGATGAGCAGGTGCCCCAGGCCAACCAGCAGTCTGAGGAGCAGAGAGGGACAGAAGAGAAAGCCAAGCAAGGACGGACAAGCAGCTGGGACTCTCCGCTCTGGGATCTGGGCCCACTCACCTGCCATGCAAGGCCCCCCCACCCCACCCCGCGGGAAAGCGGCACACCACTTCTTAGAAGGTACTTAAAAAAAAAACGTAGAATAATAGACACGCTCAACAGCCAACAGAAGTAAAAGCAACGTGTTCTCTCTCTGACACACAACCACCCGTGCAGAGAAGGGAAGGGGGAAAAAAGACAGTATACTAACCGGTCCAGGTTGGTTAGGGACTCAGTTTCAGAACTTTGGGGGAGGCAAAAGGAAAGGGAAAAAAAACAAACAAAACAAAAACAAAAGATATGAAGCTCACAGAAAAATACCCAAGAAAACACATCCTACAGCGAATTTTTAAAAAAAGAAGAGGAAAAGAAAAAGGCAAATTAAATCAAAAGTCGGGAAACAGAGAGCGCAAGGGGCTAGATCGAGAATGATCCTGAATACCTCTTTCTTCCGGGTGTGTGTGGGGGGGTGTAGAATGGGAGGGGACAAGCATTTTTGGTGGCCAGAGGAAATCAGGAGTCCAGAGAAAGGCAAGGAGATTGCTAGAACGGCTCCCCTGACCAACAGCAATGGGATGCACCGGACCTTTAGGTCGCAGTCCAACAGGGCAGCTCCCAGCTCCAATCTTTGGCCAAAAACAGGCAGCTCACTGTTGGGGTTAAGTGGTTACACAGCTGAGCGGATGAGATAATATACATGGTTCCAAAGTCTAATTCTTAGGGTTGCAATACGAAGCCAGGGAGCTGACTGGACAAGACTTCCGGCAGCAAGGCTTCGTGCAGAACCAGATTTATGGGCACACGCATTTCTTTTAAACTGCACGCGCCTTTTCTTTGAACAGGTGGCAGAACTCGGCTTTTCTCGCTGCACCATTTCAGAGTGCCTTCAGCCCTGGTTAGAGCGGTGACATCCCAGCAGTTCCCAACAACAGACCATGCGGTTACTTCCTCGCTGTTTCCCATGAACCACAGTGCACAAGACTTGCTCCAAGGTTGCTCGCTCAGCCTTATGCCGGGACGTCCCTAGCAGTGCCACCATGGAGCTCCTGGGCAGATGCTCCCAGACCCTTCCTGGGGCCCAACTTCCAGGAGAAAACCCCTTGCCTGTAAGAACTCCTGCCGGAACAAGCCGTTAGCCATTAAGCTGCCCCGAGCCGCTGGTGAGGTTGCTTTTTGCAGTGACGGGGAGCCAGACACGCAATCAGTTCTCAGGCCCCGACAGCCCTTCAGCCAGGCCTGCGGCACAGCGCAGCCCAACGGTCGGACTGCAGGCGATTCCTGGCGGCCCACAGGGTGCCCGCTGGGGTTTTGCAAACACTCCAATGTTTGGCAAACCTCAGTCTGATCCAGCAAAAGACACTTCTGATGTTCAGGGTCACTTAAGATGCCTCAGCTCCTGAGAAGTCCCCAATGTGCAGTTGAAAAAAAATTAAAAATGCAAACTCTAGTCTTCAAGGATTTTAACTTTTTTTTCCAAGAAAAAGACCAGCGAAGTAAGGCCCTTCTTTTGCAGAAGCCCCATGAGGAGGAGGAGGAGATTGGATTTATATCCCGCCTTTCACTACCCGAAGGAGTCTCAGAGCGGCTTACAGACTCCCTTCCCTTCCCCTCCCCACAACAGACACCCTGTGAGGTGGGTGGGGCTGAGAGAGCTCTTTCGAGAACTGCCCTTGAGAGAACAGCTCTGAGAGAACTATGGCTTCCCCAAGGTCATCCAGCAGCTGCGAGTGGAGGAGTGGGGAATCAAACCCAGTTCTCCCAGATTAGAGTCTTAACCACTGCACCAAACTGACACTCAGACCCCACCTGCCGCTTTTCTGATCTCCTGCCATAATTACCACTTCCCGCCCCACACAAATGTCATCCTCTGCCCGTCCCCCCACTCCCTCTTCCTCCCCCCATCATCCTTGCTATGCCCCATGGGAACCGGGGCAAGGAGCAAGGCTTGCTAAAAACTGCATTTCTATTTGTTCCCTGCCTGCTATATAATCTGACCTTCTGGGGAAAAGAGGGGTAAAGAAGAAAACAGCGGCAGAGATGGAGAAGCGTTTTTTGGACAACAGAGGACAAAACAGCTGCATGAAGAACTCTCCATTACCCGCACCGTTAGGAAGGAGTGCAAGAGCTCTGGGAGCAGGGAGAGAGGCCACGGGAGCTCTGAGCTCCAGCCGCGGTACTCTGAACCCGCGACACACAATGGAATGATAAGCTTTAGAGGGTTTCTAGGAAGTGCACCGCGCACGTGACTCTACGAAACGGGCATTATTGCAGGAAAAGGAAACAAAGGGAGGGGAAGGAGGCTCACCTCTCCAGAACGGTGCCGCTCGCAGCTGCTGGGATGGCCGCCTCTGTGTCTCCAGTACCGTTCCCCTGGTTCAGGTTGGGCGGGCAGACGTTGCTCACCGACGCAGTCGGGAAGTCTTCGGGCGGCTCATCCGGCCAGCCAAACTGCTCCTTCGTCTTGCCGTAGATTTTGATGGCGTCCAGCATCGTGACCCCGGCGGGATCCACAGAAGCCCCGACTGCAAGGGAGGAGGAGGAGAAGGGTGCGTGAGGAGGACCGATCTGGGTAGAGATGTGAAGACCCAGGATAAAACCCAGAAAAATTCGGGGGGAAACGTTCCCCCCACCCCCGTTTTTCCCCGAAAAATTGAAAAAAAGAAAAAAAAATTGATTACGGAATGTTTTATTTTAACACGATGAATAAAATATTTTAAGACAAGGTGTTCAAATATTTTCCAAATAATTTCTAAAAATATGGTATCAGATTAATCTAATTTCTGTACACTAAGGACAAGCAAGTCCCAGGATACACACTGAACTCTCCAAGGCAAGATTTTTAGAGGTCCATAATAACTGTGATCATGCCAGGCACGACAGAGTAGCTGCAGAAGCAGAGACTGAAACTGATACTGATAATTACAGCTCAGAAAAAAATGATTCTGATTAAATTGCACACCCGCTCATTGAAACGGAGTCCCACACTCCCTTCCATACACTTCCCCCTCCCTCTTCAATTCTTTTTAGGAGAATGGGTTTTTTATTTTTTATTTAATACTGTGGAGAGGAAATATGAATAACTGTTACTTCTGGATTTTTAAAAATTGTTTTGTGGAGGTTTTTTGGTCTGTTCCACATCAAGTAGCAAACAGTTCAGGAGATTGTTGCTCCATTTGTTACCATTACAAATAAATATTATTAAAAAAGTAAATTCTGTTCATAATAGAGAGCCAGTTTGGTGTAGTGGTTGAGTGCGCGGACTCTAATCTGGGAGAACCGGGTTTGATTCCCCCCACTCCTCCACTTGCACCTGGCTGGACGACCTTGGGCAAGCCGTAGTTCTGATAAGAGCTGTTCTTGAAAAAGAGCCGTTCCTGTCAAGAGCTCTCAGCCCCACCTCCCTCACAGGGTGTCTGTTGTGGGGAGGGGGAGGGAAAGGAGTTTGTAAGCTGCTCTGAGACACCTTTGGGTAGTGAAAGGCGGGGTATAAATCCAATCTCTTATCTTCTTCTTCTCTTTTAATAATTGTTTAGATACATTATACTTTTAATATGCTAGTTGTGATAATTTCATGCCAAGTAGTCATATTTTATGTTCCTAAAGTAACAGAATGACTTTCAATCTGGAAAAGAAAAAAGAAGTGCTAATGGAGCATTTTTTTTCAATTTTTCCAAAAATGTCCGTTTTTTTTTCCTGGGGGAAAAAACAGGGTTTTTTTTCCCCGAGCTTCAAAATTTCTGGAAATTCTACGTCTCTAGGTCTGAGCAGTGGTGTTTTCGTCGGACAGAGAGAGGCAGGCACGGTCTCCTCCGACAGGCCACGCACGCGGAGCCTTACCAAAGATGGCCAACTTCTTGTCGGCCTGCAGTGCTTCCTCACGAGTGAATGGGAAGTCGAACCAGCGCGGCCGGCTCAGGTTGAGCTGCATGGTGCGGCCAAAGATCTCCAGGTAGGAAGGGGCCCGCTCGATGGCCTGCGTCCCGATCTGGACTCTCATGCCCGTCATCACCATGGAGCTGTTGTTGTTGGTCACCTCGATGGTGAAGCCCCCTGGCTGCGGAAGAGAGAGGGAGAGACCATCGAAACCCATTGTGGGGGGCAAGGAGAAGACCGCGGCCCCTGTGCCCGCACTGGTATGCCAGCCCTCTCGAGGAGGAGACGGTCTCTCTGGGATGCCCCCAGGCCCCGGCGACTTACCTTGGTGTTGGCCACGTACATGCCGGTGGAGTTGAGGCGGTGCTTGATCTGCTGGGCATTGTAGACCTGCAAGAGGTCGTTGCCGCCAAACTCCACGTCCGTCAGCTGCTGGTTGTGCTCAAAGAAGTCTATGGGGAAGTTCACTTGGGTGGAGGTACGAGTGGCTGGGAGGAAGGGAAATGATGTCGTGTCAGGGCAGGGGTCACAGGGCGGCCGCTAACAGGAAACCTGTCCGCTCTGCAGAATTATCAAGGACTGGAAAACACAAGGCTGCCTAGGCCCAGCTACCTTCTACAGGGCATCCTGCACCCGCCTCTTTTGCAGATGGACTCTAAAGAATGCCACATGCCTGCCCGGTGCCCGGGCTGCAGAAGCGGGACTCCCCGGGAAGAAAGAGATTCCGCCCCAACCTGACGGCCGGCTGACTTACTGACGGCTGCCGCCTTCCGCTTGCGGACGGGCTTCATGATGCTGATGACGCTGCTGGGCTGGAGGGAGGGCTGGAGCCAATAGGACGTGTTCTCCACGTTGGCCATGTAGATGCGCAGGCTGCCGTCCTCGCACAGCAGGATCATGGTGGTGCGCTGCTGCTCATTGCAGGCCGTGTGGCGGATGGCCACCATGTCCTGGATCTGGAAGGCGAGGGTGGGAACGGGGACAGCTTGTGGGTCACCGAGCATGTTGAACGTTTCAAAAGAAACAGCGCCGGGTCAAAGAAACACCAAACTTTTAGCAGAGGATTACCCTGCAAGCATTGTTACTTGAGACCTTTTAGATGGAGGTGCCGGAGAGTGACACTCAGACCGGGTGCTCCGACAACGAGTTGCTACGGCCTCTCTGAAGTGCCGGCTTGGATCACTGACCCCTCTAGCACGGCGCTGTTCCTACCCCAGTGGGCAGTGGCTTTCCGAGGCCTCCAGGCAGTGGTTCCCCCCGGCTTTGCCACAGTCTTAGGGATGGAGATGGCAAGGATGGAGCCGGGGATGTCAGAATGCAAAGCACGTGCCCTGCTCTGAGGCGATGTGCATTATGCTGCCTCCTTGCCTTCCTGAGCACTTCCTACATATTTTTGCTGCCACCAAAGGCTCTTGGTTCAGCTGAACTCAAAGAACACGATGGGTTACTTTATACGTGTTAGAATGACTCAGTAAGGGTTCCTGGGTGGTTCGTAATAGTTCCACATAAGCAAAGTTCTCCTCCTTTCTCTAGAGTTCCTTAAAGAGCCAGTTTGGTGTCGTGGTTAGGAGCGTGGACTCTAATCTGGGAGAACCAGGTTTGATTCCCTCCTTCTCCACATGCAGCTGCTGGTGTGACCTTGGGTCAGTCACAAGCTCTCTCAGAGCTGTTCTCTCGAGGGCAGTTCTCATGAGAGCGCTCTCTCAGCCCCACCTCCCTCACAGAGTGTCTGTTGTGGGGAGTGGAGGGGAAAAGGAGTTTGTAAGCCACTCTGAGACTCCTTTGGGTAGTGAAGGGCGGGGTATAAATCCCTCCTCCTCCTCTTAAATAGACCTAGCCACAAACGCTTATTTCCTCACTTGCCACTGAGACTAAGAACTTCCACAAAGAACTCACGCACAAGAAAGATTTCTTTTTCATCTCTTGTGGGGAAAGTGGAAATCTTTAGAAGCAAGAATGAACCGACAGAGACTGACCTTTGCTTTAGCAGGCAGGGTTTTAATTTCTTGGATGAGGAAGGTGTCTGGCTTGACCATGACCACCAGAGGGACGCCAGTGGTTTGCTGGACGCAGCACACCAAGCCTGGGTGGTTCATCACTTCTGACCACTGGCAGAGCGCCGGAGAGGTCTTGCTGCCACCGTTGGAACTACGAGAGAAGGACAGTTGCGGCTAGACTCAAATCCAGTAGCTCCTTAGAGACTGACAAGATTTTGGGGGTATGGGCTTTCAAGAATCATAGAATTGGAAAGGACATCCAGGGTCATCTAGTGTAACCCCCTGCACAATCGAGAAATTCACAAATACCTCCCCGCAACACACACACCCAGTGACCCCTGCTCCATGCCCGGAAGATGACCAAAAAATCCTCCAGGATCCCCGGCCAAACTGGTCTGGGGGAAAATTGCTGCCTGATTGCCCCAAAATTGCTGCCTGATTGCCCCAAAGTGGCAATCGGCATTTCCCTGGGTGCGTAAGAAAGGGCACAAAGTCAAGGCTCCCTTCATCAGATAAGAGCTGGAATGGAAACCTCTGAAAGGAGGACAGGATGAATCAAGCCAGAGAAGTGCTTGTACTCTTTTTCTCCCTGCCTAATGAGCAGCAGCAGCAGAAGAAATAAACTGGCCTCAAGAGAGTCCCCTCCGCTCTCGAGCCTTGGGTACCAAGAACAGGTCTGGCTGCTAACAGGACAAGCAGCAAGGCAGAGTCAGGAAGAGGGGAGGAGCGCGACAGACGGACGGGTCCCCACCTCTTGATGTTGATGGGGAAGAGGCGCATCACCTCCAACGTGGCTCGGCTGACGGTGGCCGCGAAGGATTTGCCTTGGCAGTAGCTGAAGAAGAGCATCTGCAGGACGTGAGAGTAGTACACGGACACGCCCCCTCCGGCCACTTGCCCGTTACTGTCCTGCGAGGGAAACAGGAAGGAACACGCGCTGGGATCAGGGCCCTTGCTAGCAGGGGGCACAGCTATCCGAGTGCGCCCACAAACCCTCATCGCCAGTTTTTTTCCTTTGCCCACCAACTCATCCAACCAAAATGTCAGCCCAGCCTTTTCTCGAAGGCGGCCTCCTGTTTGGAGACGCTCCTCCAGGATGGTGTTTGTGAGTTCCAAGCGTCACCCTGGTCGTCTGACAAACTTGCTCAATGATACGACTACGCCCACCTGCAAAACACCACCTGTGCTTCCTGTGACTTGTTCCTTGCGTATTGTAGTAACACTGCTCATGTTTTTAGCACACTGCGACATTTTTCAAAATGTCAATAAAGCAAATAAGTTTTTAACAAAAACTTCCACACTTTTAATACAGTTTCGCTTTCAGATTTCAATTTCTCTGAACAGAGTTAGGAACCTTCGATGTGTTCCAGAATTCCTTACTGAATGCCAGTGAAAGGAGTATGGATGGCCTGTTCCACATACACTTTGTGTAAGACGGCTTCTTCTCCATTACTTTAAGCTTGTTTTCTGTGCATACACGTACGGGAGCCTCTACATGCTGAGCTACTCAGCAGTGGCAAAGCTGAGCTAAGCATGCCACTATAACCCAGTTCAGGCTGCTGAAGGATGGGCAGGACTCCTGCGAATCAAAAGGCCAGCCTTGCCCCCCAAAACGTCTCACTGAGCATTTCCAAGCTAGGCCACACACCTTCCCTCAGCCTAACCCACTTCAAGACTGTAAGGGACCCCACGGGTTCCATGGAACCATAAAAAAACAGCAAGGAAATCCGTGTTACCTTCAGGTCCTCGTGGGTAATCTCAAGGACATTGGTGACGTAGAAAGGGCCGTGCTGGGCGCTGCTGGCTTCCTCCATGAGCTGCGTGTAAATGTAGCCAGCAGATGACATGATGACCACGATATTCTTGCCCTCCTCGTTGAACAGGAAGGTGATGTCCCGGATCTTGGAGCTGGGCAGCAGGAAGTAGAAGGTGGGGCTCAAGGCGTCCACTGAGAGGTCGTAGATCTGGCCGGGGAGAAGGCAGGGTCAACCACTTGCACGGGGCACAGAGATGATCCAACATGCCCAGTACTAAGCATCAGCTGTTCCATCTCTTCTCTACACGTTCTGCCCTGGCCTTGCTCCAAGGAGCGCAGGATGGCAGACACGATCCTCCCCTTCGGTTTGGTGCAGTGGTTAAGTGCGTGGACTCTAATCTGGGAGAACCGGGTTTGATTCCCCACTCCTCTCCACATGCAGCTGCCGGGTGACCTTGGGCAAGCCACAGTTCTCTCAGAGCTGTTCTCTCAGAGCTCTCTCAGCCCCGCCTACCTCACAGGGTGTCTGTTTATTATTATTTATTACTTCCAATTTATACCTTGCCTTGCCTGCGCAAGCAGGCTCAAGGTGGCGTACAACAGGTTAAAACAATAAGAGATGCAGCAAAGCAATACAACAGAATTCAGATAAACAAGCAATATAAATACAAAGTGCGACTGAGTGCGGATGGCGATTGCTGTAAGGCGGTCCGAAGTATCCGCCGTTGTTCTTAATACTGATGACATAAGGGTGAAGCAATTCAGTGCTTAGTAGCTCATTCAACAGTGGCAGCTCCTAATCGAAAGCCTGGTGGAAGAGCTCCATTTTGCAGGCCCTGCGGAACTGTGAGAGGTCCTGCAGGGCCTTGATGTCTTCTGGGAGCTCGTTCCACCAGTGCGGAGCCACCACGGAGAAGGCCCTGCCTCTGGTGATGGCCAATCTGGCGTCTTTCAGACCAGGGAGAGTCAGGTGATTTTGCGACCCTGACCTCAGTGCTCTCTGGGGGACATATGGGGAAAGGCAGTCCCTCAGGTTGTGGGGAGGGGAAGGGAAAGGAAACTTGTAAGCCACTCTGAGACTCCAAGGGAAGGGCAGGGTATAAACCCAATCTCCTCCTCCTCCTCTTTTACTCTTCCCTTACAACAACTCTTTGAGGTAGGTGAAGCTGAAAGAAAGCGACCAGCCCTCCAAGGTCGCCCAGCGAGCATCACGGAAGAGTGGGTTAACTGTGGCGCTCAGCTCCCAGGGCGCCCTCCTGCCAGCAGCATCACCAAGACCTAATCCCAGTCCAACCCACCTTCACGAAGTCTGCCGTGACGATGGCCAGCTCGGTCTGCGATCCCGGCAGCCACACCGCCTTGATGATGAAGTTGCCCGTGGCCAGCTGAGGGTGGAGCACCAAGTGGTCGGAGACGGACCCGGAGCTGCTGAAGGTGAGGACGTGGCAGTCCTGGCAAGAGGCACAAAGGGAGGTAAAGAAGTTCAGGCTGGCTCAGTTCCTCCCCCCCAGACACACACTTAACAGCCCAATATGTGAAGAACAGAAGACAAAATTCAAATCCAGGAGTGCTTTAAAGACTGACACGTTTCCCCAGATGGAGCAGACAACACTGGGCTACACAGACACGTTGCTGGGGTCCGAACTGGCAGAGACTGACCAAGAGACAGATCTGGGAGTCGTAGTAGATAACTCAAGGAAAATGTCAAGACAGTGTGTGACTGCAATAAAAAAGGTCAGTGCTATGCTGGGGATTATTAGGAAGGGTATTGAAAACAGAAAGGTTTCCCTATGAAGAAAGGTTAAAACTCTTGGGGCTCTTTAACTGTCTATAAGATTATGCATGGGATAGAACAGGTTGAGAAAGAAGTGCTTTTCTCCCTTTCTCACAATACAAGAACTCGTGGGCACTCCATGAAATTGCTGAGCAGATAAAAGGAAGTCCTTCTTCATCCAAAGAGTGATTAACACATGGAATTCACTGCCACGGGAGGTCGTGGCAGCTACAAGCATGGACAGTTTCAAGAGGGAATTGGATAAGCATCTGGAGCAGAAGTCCATCAGTGGCTATTAGCCACAGGGTACAGATGGGAACTCCCAGTCTGGGGCAGGTGCTGCACTCTATTCTTGGTGCTGGGGGGCAGCAGTGGGAGGGCTTCTAGTGTCCTGGCCCCACTGCTGGACCTCCTGGTGGCCCCTGGTATTTTTGGCCACTGTGTGACAGAGTGTTGGACTAGATGGGCCATTGGCCTGATTCAACACGGGCGTCTCTCTTATGTTCTCTTCTTCACTCAAAGAGTGATGAACACATGGAATTCACTGCCACAGGAGGTGGTGGTGGCTACAAGCATGGACGGCTTCAAGAGGGAACTGGATAAACATAAGGAGCAGAGGTCCATCAGTGGCTATTAGCCACAGGACCCTGGGGCAAGGGAGGCTCTGTATTCTTGGTGCTTGGGAGGGCTAGTGGGAGGGCTAGTGCCCTGGCCCCACTGGTGGACCTCCTGATGGCCCCTGGTATTTTTGGCCCCTGTGTGACACAGAGTGTTGGACTGGATGGGCCGTTGGCCTGATCCAGCACTGGCTTCTCTGATGTTCTTATGCATCAGGAAAAGGGAGCTCCCTTTGCGGCGTGCAAGACCTCTTGGAACTGAGCCATCAATCCCATCCCTCATCATGAGTCGACAGGCCGCCGTCCCTCCAAAAGAGAGCGATCAGCATCGCAACAACGCCCAAAGGTCAGCTGCCGTCTCACCTTCAGCCCGCAGACAGCCAGGTAGTCCTCTTTGCAGGGGTTCCCCGTGAGGCTCAGCACGGTGAAGGGGACCGGGGCGGACGCCAGACGGGTGAGGGTCAGTTTGCGCTTGCTGGAGTCGGCTTGCTTGAGCAGAGCTGAGAGCTGCAGCACCGTGATCTACGTTCAACGATGGGAAGAAAAGGGAATGAGGTTTTCACTGCCCTGAAGTGAAGACTTAACCACTTACCCACTACACCAAACCTGCTCTGTGTTGTATTTTACATTGTTGTTACCCACCCTGAGCCCGCCTGCGGGGGAGGGCGGGATACAAATTCAAATAAATAGCTCTCCAGGACTCTGGCTACGCTTTGCCTGAGCAGCCCAGGTCCTGCGGTGCCGCCGCTGCCCCTCAGAGGCCACACAGCAGACAGCTCCCCCCCCGCCCATCTATGCCCATGCTCACCTTGCCCTTCTCGTGGCTGACGGCCAGGTGCTGGCGGCGCCCGTGAGGCGAGGAGAGGACGCACATGGCCACTCGCCGCAGGACGTGGGCGCTGATCAGCTGCCGGATGGTCTGGCCCTGGTCCCCGCTGTAGTTCATGCGGACATTCTCAAAGGCGCCTTCTTGCGAGCCGAGCGTGGGCACCTGGGCGGTCGAGAGAGAGAGCAGACGGGCAGGCAAGGGGGTTGGCAAGCCCTGCTCCAGGAAAGAGGCGTCGCGTGGGGCAGTAGAGCAGAGCTCTGCCGCATTCTTTGGGGAAAGCAGCGCATAGGACTAGCAGATCAACACCCACAGCTGGCTTCAGGACAGTTGGAGGGGCAGAGAGAAGAGCTCCACAGGAGTATCTGCGGGTTCCCTTAACCAGTGAGGTAAAAAGGTAAAGGTTCCCTTGCTCGAAAGCCAGTCGAATCCGACTCTAGGGTTGCGGTGCTCATCTCCGTTTCAAAGCCGAAGAGCCAGCGCTGTCCAAAGACATTTCCGTGGTCATGTGGCCAGCATGACTAAACACCAAGGTGCACGGAACGCTGTTACCTTCCCATCGAAGTGGTACCTATTTATCTACTTGCAATTTCTTGCTTTCGAACTGCTAGGTTGGCAGGAGCTGGAACTAGAGACGGGCGCTCACTCCATCATGCGGCACCCGGGTCTTGAACTGCTGAACTACCGACCTTCCACAGCCTGCAGTTCAGCGTCACCCCCGAGTCCCCTACCAAGAGGACTCCTCCAGCTCCCGTCCTCTTGCCTCTCTAATTTTGAACACAAGATGCTCATTAGCAAGCCCAGTTAAGAGCAAAAAGGAAAGCAAGATCTACACAAATCCCTGGCTTGAAGGTTCAGGCCAAAGCCTTGGCACTTCTCCAGGGAAGCGCAAGTATCTACCCCATGCTCCCAACCCCTGGAGTCAGTCATGGTCTCTCCCCCAGAAACCAGGCGGAGAAAACACCGGTCCTCACCATCAACTGATCCGTCATTTCCACCGTCTTGTCGAGCGTGTGCAGCTCGTTGAGAGCCTGCTGGGCCCGGCTGCTGCTGCCCATAGCCGAGGCCTGCTGGAAGTTGACCTGGATGGCCTCCATGAGGAAGTGCAGCATGTCCAGCACCAGGGGGGCAAAGGAGAAGTTGGCCTGCGGAGCCAAAGGAGAAGGCCGGGACTTCAGCCGCCGCTGCCTCAGCCCTCCAGGGGCAAGCCAAGCCAAGCTCCTGATTCAAAAGCGGGCAGCCAAGATGGCCAAGGAGCACCTGTCCTATGAGGAACGGCTGGAGACTCTGGGACTTTGGGGGTTAGAAAAGAGGCAACCGAGGGGGAACAATGATAGAGAATGACCAAATTACGCACGGGGAGGACAAAGTGGCCAGAAAGGAATTTCTCCCTCTCTCTCCCTAAAGTACTAAAACACAAGGGCACCCAATGAAGGTGATGGGCAGTACATTCAGGACAGACCAAAGGAAGTACCTCTTTAACTCAACACGTAAAATGTAGGATTTGCTGTCCGAGGACACAGTGATGGCCACAGGCACAGAAAGCTTTAAGGGGTGTATTTAAATGGAGGTTAGAGAGGTTCATGGAGGAAAGGCCTCTCTGTGCCGACCAGCCACGATGACCGGCATTTTCCTCTAAGCTGAGTCAGTGTGAGGCTAGCTCACAGTTTTTTAGCCTCCAGCTCACACATTTTTGTCTCCGCTTAGGAAGGGATGGGCTCCAGAGCAAACTAATCTATGCAGCAGCCAAATCGCTCGCTCACAACTTTAATGCCGGTCGCTCACAAGGTAGAACGTCTGCTCACGAGACGCCACAGCTTAGAGGGAGCAATGACGGTGACTAAAGGGAAACTCCACATTCGAAGGCAGTAAACCCTGTGGAATTCAGAGCCGGGAAGCAACATCACGGGAAGGCCTCGGCCTCTATGCCCTGTTTGTTTGGCCCTGCAGATCATCTCATCGGCCACTGTGTGAGGCAGGATGCTGGACTAGATGGACCCTCACTGCTCTTGTTATGTTCTTATCAGGGGAAGGCCTCGGCCTCTATGCCCTGTTTGTTTGGCCCTGCAGGGTATTTGGTTGGCCATGGTGTGAGACAGGATGCTGGATTAGATGAACCAGTGGTCTGATCCAGCAAAGCTCTTCTTACGTTCTTATCAGGGGAAGGCCTCGGCCTCTATGCCCTGTTTGTTTGGCCCTGTCTGGTTGGCCACTGTGTGAGGCAGGATGCTGGACTAGGTGGACCCTCACTGCTCTTGTTATGTTCTTATCGGGGAAGGCCTCGGCCTCTATGCACTGCTTGTTTGGCCCTGCAGGGCATTTGGTTGGCCATGGTGTGAGACAGGATGTTGGATTAGATGAACCAGTGGTCTGATCCTGCAAGGCTCTTCTTATGTTCTTATCAGGGGAAGGCCTCGGCCTCTATGCCCTGTTTGTTTGGCCCTGTCTGGTCGGCCCCTGTGTGAGGCAGGATGCTGGACTAGGTGGACCCTCACTGCTCTTGTTATGCTCTTATCAGGGAAGGCCTCGGCCTCTATGCACTGCTTGTTTGGCCCTGCAGGGCATTTGGTTGGCCATGGTGTGAGACAGGATGCTGGATTAGATGAACCAGTGGTCTGATCCAGCAAGGCTTTTCTTATGTTCTTATCAGGGGAAGGCCTCGGCCTCTACGCCCTGTTTGTTTGGCCCTGTCTGGTTGGCCACTGTGTGAGGCAGGATGCTGGGCTAGATGGACCCTCCCTGGTCTGATCCAGCAAGGCTCTTCTTATGTTCTTATCAGGGGAAGGCCTCGGCCTCTACGCCCTGTTCGTTTGGCCCTGCAGGGCATCTGGCTGGCCACGGTGTGAGGCAGGATGCTGGACCGGATGGACCATGGGCATGACCCAGCAGGGCCCGCTTTGTGTTCCGAAGTCCACCCCCTCCCCCAGCCGCAGGAGGCCGCCCTCTTAGCACCACGCCAGCCATACCTGGGACTGCAGCTGCTCCCGACAGCCCTCCACATTCCTGCACAGGCTGCTCTTCTTGGGCTTCTCCTCGTCGGAGCCCCGCCCGTCACTGATGCAGACTTTGGACTTGTCCGTGGGGGAGGTGCTGGAATGGCGAATGACGCTCTCGGGAACCCGCGGCTCGCTCTGGAAGGCCGACTCCTTCATGGTGGAGCTCATGCCACTGCTGGGGGTTCTCTTCACCAAGGCCTTGGAGAGCGAGAGAAACGGCACAGACGTTGCTGCAAGCCTCGAACGGCACCCCTGGGGCTTTGCCTGCTAGCAGCACAGACTGGACTCTTTGAGGACGGTGCCCTTGCTCTGGATTCGGCCACCTTAGCCCTGATGCAGAGCTGAGACCCAGGCCTGCCGCCGGGTCAGACAACTCAAAAAGCGCAGGCTGAAGGCACCACGGACGTCATGCCACAAAGCAAGGACAGGCTTCCAAAGATTAAGACTTTTAAGGAGCAGAGAACTCGGCAGCACCTTCCAGACCCCTGGACCAAAAGGAAACCGACCTGGGCTCTGGAGGATTCTAACCACCCCCAAAAGCGAGCTCTTCTCCAGCTGCTGTAAAAATCAAGGCCAAAATGCCCCACACTGAAACCAGAGAAAGGGATCATAGAGCCCAACTCTCTGTTCAGCACAGCAGATCCAAAGTTCCTAACAACTGGCTGTCCAGCGAGACCTCCAGTGAAGGAGAGCCCACCCCCACACTCCCAGATAACTGGTTCTGAAGTCAAACCTCTCTCGCTCCTAACGTTCAGTTGAAATCTGCTCTCCTGGATCATTAAACCCAGCAGATCTAGTCTTGCCCTTTGGCACAGCAGAAACAAAGGGATCCTCACGTAAGAGAGGAAAAACAGTTCTCCACTCCCACTTGAGAGACTAAATACACCTCCTTCCCCTTTAACCTTTCCTTGCTGGACTTGCTTCTGAGACCCCGATCACCTTTGATGCCCATCTTCCTCTGACCCTGTCCGATTTCAACACATCCTTCTTAAGGCTCAGAGCCCACAGCCAGACTCTTCTCTGACACGGCCTCAAGGTCCTCACAGGTCTTCCGCTTTCCAAGTCTCCCCACAAGTCCCGCTTACCAGACAACTGCCATCTTCTTTCGCACCGCAGTCGCAGAAGAATGAACCGTACTTGGCGTATGAGATCTCATGGTCCTTGTGGCAAACCTTGGCGCAAACGGTGCAAACTCCGACACCGTCGACCATCTTGCAGGTGTGGCAGTGGTACCTGCACGGTTAGAAGTAAGACACGTCAAACACCTTCACGCGACAATGACTCGTGGGAGGCACTGGAGCCTACCCCGGCATGTGACAGTGGAGCCAACGAACGCTGAGGCCACCCGCCAGTGAATGGCACGGAGGGGCACCCAACAAAATACCCCGCAGGCAGAACTCACCAGTGTTGGTTCATGAATTCTTTCTGCGTGATTGTAAACGTGCAAAGTTTGTTGCAGAGGGAGTCTTCATCCTACCCACACACACGAAAACAGAAAGACGTTTAGCCAAGTATCTACAACCTATATAGTGTTGCCAGCTCTGGGTTGGGAAATACCTGGAAATTTGGGAAGTGGAGCCTGGGGAGGGCAGGATGTGGGGAGGGGAGGGGAGGGGAGGGACCTCTGCAGGGCACAATGCCATGGATCCCACCCTCCCAAGCTGCCATTTTCTCCAGTGGAAATGATCTCTCTATTGCCTCGAGAACAGTTGGATATCTCCAGCCACTACCTGGAGAGTGGCAACCCTACACACCCTCACTCTTTCTGGCCTATAAAGAAGAAGGAGATTGGATTTATACCCAGCCCTTCACTACCCAAAGGTGTCTCAAAGCAGCTTACGAACTTCCTTCCCTTCCGCTCCCCACAACAGACACCCTGTGAGGTCGGTGGGGCTGAGAGAGCTCTGACAGAAACTGCCCCTTTTCAAGAACAGCTCTTATCAGAACTAGGGCTTGCCCAAGGTCATCCAGCCAGGTGCATGTGGAGGAGGAGTGGGGAATCAAACCCGGCTCTCCCAGATCAGAGTCTGGGCACTTAACCACAACATATAAAGTGGCAAGAGCAAAACGGAGTTCACAAGTCTGAATATTCTTCCACAGAGAAATCTGGCCTGTACACAGAAGAGCGGCTTTCTCCCCAATGCACTAGCTTTTCACTGCAGGGATTTAAATTGCTCCTTTTTGCGGCGAAAAGCATGCGGTCGTACAAGCCCCCTCCGAAGCAACCAACCAACAAAAACAGCAACGTGTCCATGACCCTGATGGAGCAGGCTCCCTGCCACAACAGCTTCTCTGCCTCAGCTTACCTGAGGACTACAGCGTTCCCCGCAGTGCCATTTCAGGCCTTGGATGGAGCATCTCGGCATAAGAAATACTCGTGTTTTGGAGGACTTGCCCTCTTTGTTTGTTGCAGTGCAAAGAAACAGCAATCTTGTGGCACCTGGATGGTTGCTCTTCCTTTCCTTGGAGTGCAAATCCTCCAAAATGAGCATCTTTCTTACACTGATTAAGAGTGATTAACACATGGAATTCACTGCCACAGGAGGTGGCGGCAGCTACAAGCATGGACGGTTTCAAGAGGGAGTTGGATAAACATATGGAGCAGAGGTCCATCTGTGGCTATTAGCCACAAGGTACAGATAGGAACTCTCAGTCTGGGGCAGGTGATGCTCTGTCTTCTTGGTGCTTGGGGGGCAACAGTGGGAGGGCTCCTAGTGTCCTGGCCCCACTGCTGGACCTCCTGATGGCCCCTGGTATTTCTGGCCACCATGTGACGCAGAGTGTTGGACTGGATGGGCCATTGGCCTGATCCAACATTGGCTTCTCTTATGTTCTTACACTGAAATGCCAGGGCCACATGCTCTGTCCATTCAGGACCTGGAACTCAGCCACCCACCCTATCCGGCCTCGGGACGACAGCCTTTCCTTTTGCTTTCATCTCTAGACTCTGCTACTGAGTCAAATCTGAACTCGAGACCTTCCTGGCCCACAGGTCACCCTCCGCCATCCACCCTGCTCCACCCACCGAGTCTTCGGCTTGCGAATCCTCCTCTTCCACGGCCAGTTCTTCCACCCAGTCGGAGTCCACCTCGATGGCCCTCTCCTCGCCGTCCACCGAGAGGTGGGGGTGCCCTGGCTGCCTGTCTGGCTCAGGGCGTTGGTGACGTCAGCCAGGTAGGACACAATGTGGCAGGTGCACTCCAGAACCGTCGCATGCTGCAAGAGAGCGTTCGGCAGAGACTCGACGTTATTCGCAGACCTCTCCATCGGATTTAGTTCTCAGTCCAGGAAAGAAACAAAGTCCAATACCCATAACTTTTTTTATATACAACTTGTTCACTAGGATTCCCTAAAAGTCCATGAATAGAAAATAGATATTTCTCCTTATGTTTCAGGAGAAAAGAGCTTACAAGAAGAGTTACAGACATCCACCACACAGAGCACAGGCTATTAGCCACAGGGTATAGATGGGAATTCTCAGTCTGGGGCAGGTGATGCACTCTATTCTTGGTGCTGGAGGGGGCAGCAGTGGGAGGGCTGCTAGTGTCCTGGCCCCACTGCTGGACCTCCTGATGGCCCCTGGTGTTTTTGGCCACTGTGTGACACAGAGTGTTGGACTAGATGGGCCTTTGGCCTGATTCAACATGGGCTTCTCTTATGTTCTTATGTTCTTAGCAGGTAAATAAGGGGCCTCTCGGGGTGAAAAGCTCCACTGTCTCGCCTTTCTTCACCCGACTCTGCCCTCCTTCCCACGACCTCCATCAAATGGACCACCGGGGACTGATACACCCCGAAAAAGGTCCTCCCGCCTTACCTTGCCATGCATGACATTGGCATTCATTTTCTCAATCACGTTCTTCTGAGACAAGTATTTCTTGCTGGAAAGAGACAAGAAAGGGTGCCTCAGAAATAAAGCATCAGACTGGCTGACCTCCGCTGCTAGCCTCCGGCTTCAAGAGAGGTGGTCGACCTCTCACCCGCAACATCCTCTACCCTTCACGCATATGCAGCGTTCCAACATCACACCTCCGGCAGAGTGGCGACGAGCCGTCCCGGGCAGCCCACCTCCTGCCCCCACAGCCCCACGAGATGGCTGGGGCTGATGGGGGGAAAAACCAGGGCCTTGCTGCCATAGCAACTGGACCACGGGTCTCTCCTCTCCCTGGTTCAGCTGGAGGTAAAGAACGGGTCACGCTAAATGGGCTGCCCATTTGTCACCAGAGCAGCTCCCTAGTGGCCTCGGCCAGTTGTCAGCAACCCCAGACAGACAACCGCCCTCCCGCCCACCTACCCCTCAGCCACATCTCTTACCATCTCCCCAGCCAATCGACGGCTGCGCTGTGAAGCTGGAGATGCCCCGCCCCTTGCCCGGCGCTGGCCAGGGTAGCCATGACAACCATGAGCTCGGGAAAGCCGGTCCCGTCGCCGTTTGCCAGCATCTCCGTGGCCATTGGGATGAGGGTGCTCAGGAGGACGGCGCAGGCCCCTTCGCCGACTTGGCTGGGGGCAAAGACATCAATTCACACTCAGCAAGACCCGGGTCAAGTTCTGCATCCTCTTCTCAACCAAGATTCCTCGCTGACAGTTCTGAGTGCCCGAATCGCATAAGTGACTATATCCCTATTGGAACTCTGTGACTCGATCGATCAGAGGCACTCAGCCGTGCTCTCCCCACTCATACCGAAACACCAAACGGTACGAGGGACCCAGCAGAGAGGATGATTTAACAACAGCACGAGTGAAAAAAAACTTTTAAAAAAAGAAATGCAGAAAATAAATTTACAGAAGACAGATACATCTATGGTTTAAAGGTGGTGCAACGGCACTCTTGAGGCCAGTGTTCCCTCGAAGCTGAGTTAGTGTGAGCTAGCTGACAGTCTTTTAGCCCCCGGCTCACATATTTTTGTCTTAGCTCAAAGAAAGATGGCTGAAAACTAATTCAAATAACAACACAGCAAAAACCTCCCAGTATATAGGAATCAATAAACAGAAACTGTGATGTGGCAGCAGCAGCATAACTGGAAAAGGAAGCTGGAAACAGCCAGGGCCTTGCGGGCCGGATTGTAGCCCTCCGAGGGCCTGATCTGGCCCCCCGGCCACATGTTTGACACCCCTGGCTTAAGTGATTCCTGCCTCTCGTGCTTCCTGCCCGCCCCATCAGCTGCCAGGGATGGGCCCGAAACTCACCTGTTCTCCCGAACAATGTAGGTCGTCAGGAGCTGGAGGAGCTGCCTGTTCTCCTGCACCACGTCCAGCTGGTCAGACTCCTTCGGGGGCGAGGTGGTCATCCTCGTCAGCCAGGCCTGAAGGCGGGTCGGCTCCACACAGGCCAGCTGGGCCAGGGAGCCGCAGAGGCGTAGCAGGCTGGGGTTGGGGCTCTTCTCGGCTGAAAAGGAAGGGGCGGGTCAGAGGAGGGGACCAGGCCGGCAGAAGTCCTTTTCTCCCTTTCTCACAATACAAGAACTCGTGGGCACTCCATGAAATTACTGAGCAGTCGGGTTAGAACAGATGAAAGGAAATACTTCTTCACCCAAAGAGTGATTGACACCTGGAATTCACTGCCACAGGAGGTGGTGGCAGCTGCAAGCATGGACAGTTTCAAGAGGGAATTAGATAAGCATATGGAGCAGAAGTCCATCAGTGGTTATGAGCCACAGGGTATAGATGGGAACTCTCAGTCTGGGGCAGGTGATGCACTCTATTCTTGGTGCTGGAGGCGGGCTTCTAGTGTCCTGGCCCCACTGCTGAACCTCCTGATAGCACGTGGTATTTTTGGCTGCTGTGTGACAGAGTGTTGGACTAGATGGGCCATTGGCCTGATTCAACATTGGCTTCTCTTATGTTCTTATGTTCAGACCCAGGGCTCTGGACTGCAGACATGTCTCGTCTGAGTAAACACATGCTGTGAGCCGGGACCACTCTGGTTCTATACCCAAAAAAAGAGGGGGGGGAACTAAACCAACCAAGGAAAAACCTCCAAAGGAAGTTTAGAAAACTTATAGAGGGCGAAAAGTTAGAAACATAAGAAGTATAGACAAAGGAGTGTTTATTTCAAGAGACATATAAAAACCTTGTAGGGGCCCAAGCAAAGTCTCATGAAATGTTAAAAGTGACAAATGTCCAAAAAAGAACAGCATATGACCTGATGCATTTTGGCTCACAAGGGCCTTCTTCAGTGGTCAAATAGTACAGAGTATAAAATACACCAAGCAACAAAGTCCCTTGATGTCACATCGTCCCTGATAAGGCGATTTTACTTGCACTCTTAGGACCTAAACTGGATGGTACACATTGGTACTGATATTATTTTCAGTATGTACAACTACTTCTGACAGAAGGCCCAATAAATTTGCGGCCTCAAGTAGAAATCTTTTGGTGTGTCATTCAGTTCCATATTGGAACATTCCATTTTTGGTCCTATACTATTAATTGCTTATTGCCTTTCATGTGTGTTACAGGGATGTCTTTTGAAATAAACACTTCTTTAGTTGCTGTAGATTTTCCGGGTTGTGTGGCCGTGGTCTTGGCACTGTAGGACCTGACGTTTCGCCAGTAGCTATGACTGGCATCCTCAGAAGTGTAACACAGAAAGATGGAGTACTCTCTGTGTCAAGTACTACATCTTTCTGTGTTATACCTCTGAGGATGCCAGTCACAGCTACTGGCGAAACACCAGGTCCTACAATGCCAAGACCACGGCCACACAACCCGGAAAATCTACAGCAGCTAATGAACTCCGGCTGTGAAAGCCTTAGAAAACACTCCTTTGTCTATACTGACTTGAGTTTTTAACTTTTTGCCCTCTATAAGTTTTCTAAACTTCCTTTGGAGGTTTCCACTCTGGTTCTACGCCGGGGAAAGGTGCGCTGCACGCTGCAAGGCAGATCTCCTCCCAAGCCAGCCATAATGATAAGAAACCACTACAGCAAACAGAGAGTAATGCTTAGGCGTGCTGGACTAAAATCTGAGTGGCCCGGGTTCAAATCCCCACCCGTGCCCTGGAAGCTCCCTGAGTGACCCAGGTCCAGTCACCCCCACCCTTTTCGGCCTAACCTACTTCACAGGGCTGTTGTGAAGATAAAATGGAGGAGATGGATGTCAGCTACTTTGTGCCCCCATGGGAAAGAGAAGTGGGGTAGAAGGGACATCGACAATAAATAATAATAACAACAACAAAATGGAAGAGTGGACCACTCACTCAGCTGGAAGAGCTTGGTGAAAAACTTCAGCACTCTGTTGCAGAATTTTGCCGAGAGGTTTTCATTGGCCGTGGCCATCATGATCTGGACGAGTTCTCCACTAGATGGGGAGGAAAGGAAAGGGGAGGCGGGAACAAGAAAATGAGAGGAGACGTCCGGGACATACAGAATTGCATGAGTAAGTCCGTGGGACTTTGTGGTTTCGTGTTTCTCAAACGGCAACTCCCCTTCCCAGCAAACCGCTCTGGAAACCAGGGGGATTTTCGTGCTGGGATACGGGGCTGGAGGAGCCTGCAGTTCACAGGAAGGCGGCCGGATGGCCCATCGCTGGGTGTCAATGTTTGGGTGTCACTGTCTGGCCCCAGTGCTTTCCCAGCCCCCTCTCTTGTGCCACTTCCTCCCTGCGAGGCTCTGAAGGCCCCCGCCAGATGGGAGGCTGGTTCCAACGCAGCCACAGCAGGACAAACACTGACGATTCCTGCTTGGGCCAGTTCGGCTGCTCCAAGGTCCCCAAGCACCCACAGCTCCCTCCCACCAGACCAGGTGGCCGAGGGGGAGATTACAAGCCAGGCAGAACGGCCGGGCTCCTCCTCACGCCTGGCGTTTGCCCAAGCAGGCCTACTGCTAGCAGCTGCCTGCAAGGACCTCTTCAGCTTGGAGCGGACCAAACTGCAGAGCACGCTGCCGTGCTGCAGTGGCCGGACCAGGCTCAGCTCCCTGCTCGGCCATGCAGTCTCAGCCAAAGCTGCCTTGCTGTGAGGCCAAACGGGGCCCAGGCACCCCGTCTGCCGCCCTTATGGGAACAACCAGATTTTAAAAAGGAGAGGGGCACACCTTGTAGGGGATATCGGCAAATAATAAGGCCTTTGCTCACATCCCATGAAAGAAAGGACTTCATATATACACGTGAAGCTGCCTACTGAACCAGACCTTTCTAGTCCAGCAAGCTCGGTACTGACTGCTCAGACTGTGCAGTAGCTCTCCAGGGTCTCAGGCGGAGGTCTTCCACATCACCCACCACCTGGACCTTTTAAGCGGAGATGCCGGGGATTGAACCTGGAACCTTCTGCATGCAAAGCAGAGGCCCCTCCACTAAGCCACAGCCACCTCCCCAATGTCACACAGTGCATGGTTAGTTTACGGAATCTGCTGCCTTCACTCAAGGAAGTTGCTGAGCGGTCGGGTTAGAATGAATAAAAGGAAGTCATTCTTCATCCAAGGAGTGATTAACACATGGAATTCACGGCCACAGGAGGTGGTGGAGGCTACAAGCATGGACAGCTTCAAGAGGGAATTGGATCAACATCTGGAGCAGAGGTCCATCAGTGGCTATTAGCCACAAGGTACAGATAGGAACTCTGGGGCAAGTGAGGCTCTATATTCTTGGTGCTTTGGGGGGGGGCTCAACAGTGGGAGGGCTTCTAGTGTCCTGGCCCCACTGCTGGACACTAGATGGCCTCCCACTGGTATTTTTGGCCACTGTGTGACCCAGAGTGTTGGACTGGATGGGCCATTGGCCTGATCCAACATGGGCTTCTCTTATGTTCTTAAGGTGTGGGGATCGCCGCTGCCTTAAAAGGGTTTTTAATCTGAGACAGCAGCACGGGAGAGGTCTGCAGACAAAGTGGAACTTCCATGGCTAGTGGCAGCATGTCCTACAAGAACAACTTCAGGGCAACCAGCCACGAGGAAAGTCACTGGCCTGCTGCTTGTGGGCTTCTCCAAGCTGTACCTGGCTGGCCACTCTGGGGGACGTCACACTAGCCAAATGCTTGGATCCAGCACAGAAACATTCATGCTTACAGTTCTGGTCACCACACCTCAAAAAGAATATTATGGCACTGGAAAAAGTGCAGAGAAGGGCAACTAGAATGATAAACGGGTTGGAACACTTTCCCTATTGAAGAAAGGTTAAAGCGCCTGGGGGTCTTTTGCTTGGAGAAACAACGGCTGAGGGGTGACATGATCGAGGTTTATAAGATTATGCATGGGATAGAGCAGATTGAGAAAGAAGGACTTCCTCCCTTTCTCACAACCCAAGAACTCGTGGGCACTCCATGAAATTGCTGAGCGGTTGGGTTAGAACGGATAAAAGGGAGTACTTCTTCACCCAATGAGTGATTCATACACGGAATTCACTGCCACAGGAGGGGGTGGCAGCTACAAGCAAGGACAGCTTCAAGAGGGAATTGGATAAATATCTGGAGCAGAAGTTCATCAGTGGCTATTAGCCACAAGGTATAGATAGGAACTCTTGGTCTGAGGCAAGGGATGCTCTGTATTCTTGGTGCCTGGGGGTGGGTTTTGGCCACTGTGTGACCCAGAGTGTTGGACTGGATGGGCCGTTGGCCTGATCCAACATTGGCTTCTCTTCTGTTCTTATGTCTGGGGCAAGGGATGCTCTGTCTTCTTGGTGCTTAGGGAGGGGCCAACAGTCGGAGGGCTTCTAGTGCCCTGGCCCCAGTGCTGGACCTCCTGATGGCACCTGGTATTTTTAGCCACTGTGTGACAGAATGCTGGACCAGATGGGCCATTGGCCTGATCCAACATTGGCTTCTCTTATGTTCTTACGTCTTTACCCTGTGGCCAAGCTCTGCCAGCATTATGTTCTGAACAGTGTCCCAAACAAAGCGCCGTCAGAACCGTCAAAAGAACAAGAGATGCTGGGGGAGCAAAGGGGGGCTCTCACCTCTCCGAGAAAAACTCCTCCATGGCTTTGCGGGCCTGGCTGCTCTCCAGCTGCTTCTCCAGGTGCTGCAGGCACTCCTCCAGGATCGTTTCGTCAAGGCCACTGGGAGGGGGGGGAAGGGAGGAGAGCAACGATAACGTGGCCGTGTTTGGGTTTACAGAAGGCACCCGCACTCCCAGGCCAGGAGGGGCGAAGTTCCTGAACTGGGTAAATCTGGAGCTGCTCAGGTCTGGACGGGTTTTAGTAAAAGCACTTTTGTGAATGAAAGAGAGTTTGGCAAAAAGCACAGTCAGTTCTGTAATGGTTAATGCAGTCGCAGGGTCCTCCCTTGGGGGGGGGGCTTCAAGTAGGCACGCGGGGAGGGTCATACAGGATCAAGAACCTGGAAACGTTAAGTCAAACAGAGCATAGGGCCAACAATTAAAACTTAATTTATATAATATACAAAAATACATGTATTTATTTGTAAAGAATTAAAAAAATATATAGGGGCCCAATTACACCTCATATAAAAATCCCAAAATCATACACACAAGGGCCAATGGACTTGACCTGGTGCGTTTTAGCCTGTAATTGGGCCCCTTATTGATTTTTTAATGCTTCACAAATAAATACATGTATTTTTATATATATATTACATAAATTAAGTTTTCATTGTTGGCCCTCTGCTCTGTTTGACTTCCCTTTCTAGGCCCTCGATCCTAGGTTTCAGGGTTAAGTTTGGTTCCCTTTCTAGGCCCTCGATCCTAGGTTTCAGGGTTAAGTTTGGTTCCCTTTCTAGGCCCTCGATCCTAGGTTTCAGGGTTAAGTTTGGTTCCCTTTCTAGGCCCTTAATCCTAGGTTTCAGGGTTAAGTTTGATTGCCTTTCTAGGCCCTCGATCCTAGGTTTCAGGGTTAAGTTTGGTTCCCTTTCTAGGCCCTTGATCCTAGGTTTCAGGGTTATGTTTGGTTCCCTTTCTAGGCCCTCGATCCTAGGTTTCAGGGTTAAGTTTGGTTCCCTTTCTAGGCCCTTGATCCTAGGTTTCAGGGTTAAGTTTGATTGCCTTTCTAGGCCCTTGATCCTAGGTTTCAGGGTTAAGTTTGGTTCCTTTTCTAGGCCCTCGATCCTAGGTTTCAGGGTTAAGTTTGGTTCCCTTTCTAGGCCCTCGATCCTAGGTTTCAGGGTAAAGTTTGGTTCCCTTTCTAGGCCCTTGATCCTAGGTTTCAGGGTTAAGTTTGGTTCCCTTTTTTGTCCGCAGAGAGTCATACAGGAGCCCACAAGATACCCAAGACACACACTGTTTAGAGCACTAACAGTCAAAGCCAAGTACCTGTTGGGGTCGGAATGGTTGGCCAGGATGTTGTAGCAGCCCATGATCAGCTTCTCGTAGACGCGGGACAGGAACTCGTCTGACTCTGCCGGGCCCAGGATCCTCTCCAGGGAGTTGCTGCTGATCTCCGCCACGCTCTCCGTGCTGGTCTCCAAGAGGAGAGGCAGGAGCGTGCGTATCACCTGCGAGGGGTTTAATTCGTCGGACCACCTGTGGAGAGAGAGAAGAGACTGTCAAGAGAGCTTCCCCACCAAGAAGACACACAAGCAACCATCACCACAGTCTGGGCCCCGGAACCAAGTGGTCGAGTTCAGGGGTCTGGTGGGAAGGAAAAGGACGCCGAACCAAAGAGGCCTGCACTCACACAACAAGGTCCCCGGTGAGCCTGACCAAGGAGAGGAGGGTGCGCTTCAAGGAAGCCGCGAGGGGGAGGCTCTGGCTGCAAAGGGTGCCGAGATGGGCAGCCTGAACAGCGCTGATGTAGCTCTCTGCTGGGATCGTGTCGTTCGCAAAAGCATTGCGCTAAAAAAAAGAAAAAAGGAACATGGTTCAGGGAGAGGCAAGGAAAGAGAACGTGGAGTGGGCAAAGGGCTTCATCACTGATGGGCCTGACATGACAGAGAGGGCTTTTCCAAGCTGGCCAAGACTGTTCCGTACCTGGGCTGAGTTTCGGCATCTCTCCCCCACCAAACACACACCTTGGCTGAGCCCAGCTCTACAGATGGGTAACCACACTGGAGCAAAAGGATGGAACCGGGCTGAGAAATGGTTCCCGTGGAAGAAAAGTGGGCCCTGGACAGTCTACCCAGGAGGGATGGACAGCAGCAGCAGTCACTCCCTCCCTGCTGGGATTTTCTCCCTGCACCCGGAATTACTGGATGCTGCATTAGCACAGCTGGAGGGAGGCTGGGAGGTCTGGACTCACCCACGAGCCGATGTTCGGGAACTCGTTGGTATGGATGTTGTTCCACGACTCACACAAGGCTTGCACTGCCGAAGGCAGATTCTGGACAAGAGTCGGCCCTGCATCAGAGAGAAGCGAGGCTCACATTCCGCAGACACAGCTGGAGGGAGACGAAGGGCACACCCAACCCGCTTCCCGTGCTCTTGTGAAGCCACTGTGCTGTAAGGTGGATTTTGAATCCCTCTAGCCTGGCAGGGGCTCTCCTGGGACTCTCATAACCAGTGTTCCCTCTAAGCTGCTTTAGTGTCAGCTAGCTCACCGTTTTTTAGCCTCTGGTTCACACATTTTTGCCTTAGCTCAGGAAGGGGGGCTCCAGAGCAAATGAATTTATGCAGTCGCCAAATCACTCACTCACAACTTTAATGCCAGGAGCTCACAAAGTAGAATTTTTGCTCACAGGACTCCATGGCTTAGAGGGAGCATTGTTGTGGCCAGTGTTCCCTCTTAAGCTGAGTTAGCGTGAGTTAGCTCCCAGTTTTTTAGCCACCAGCTCACACATTTCTGTCTCAGCTCACGAGGGATGGCTCCAGAGCAAACAGATTTACGCAGCAGCCAAATCGCTCGCTCACAACTTTAATGCCAGGAGCTCACAAAGTAGAATTTTTGCTCACAAGACTCCACAGCTTGGAGGGAGCATCGCTCAAAACGCTGGTGGCTGAGATTCCCTTCAGCTAGAGAGCAGGCCTGGGACCATATACCACTGCACTGTGGAGCCTCCCCAACAGGTATTCTCCCTGCCCCCGCCACCACAGGAGCAAAGGTTTTTTCTGAAAACCAGGCTCTCGCCCTCCCAATGCAAGGATAGCTCCCCCCCAAATGAAAAAGCCTGGCCTAGGAGCAGTCCTCAAGAAGCCGGCCTGTCCCTCAGACCCAGAGTGGCACAGTACGACGGCTGCGCCCGTTGCTCTTTGGAGTTCCAACCCGATTCAGCCGCCTCATCCCTGCTGGAAGAAGCTCTCTGCGAAGGAAAGGAGGAGGCGGCTCACCCAGGGTGTTGGCCTTGCACCGGCTGGACCCGATGGCCAGGACGGCAGCGTAGCCCTGCAGCTTTTCTTCGGTGGGCTTGTTCTCAGGGGAGCCTTCCTCGGAGAGGCTCTGCAGCAAGTAGGACCTGCGTTGGGAACAGAGAAAAGGCAGGGAGGCTCAGGTTCAGAATCTCAGTGACACCCAGCTGGAAGAAGGCAGATGGACATAGGAAGTTGCCTTCCACCAAATCAGCCCTTTTGGTCCATCCAGGTCAGTCTTGTCTACTCTGACTGGCAGCGGCTCTCCAGGGTCTCGGGCTGAGGCCTTTCCCATCACTTAGCAACTGGTCCTTTTGCCTGGAGATGCTGGGGACCGAGCCTGGGACCTTCTGCATTACTGAGACACACACCATGCCCCCAAACTGGGAAGGGTCTATCAATGTCAGTGTTAGTAGCTGTAGATTTCCCAGGCTGCATGGCCATGGTCTTGGCATTGTAGGACCTGACGTTTCGCCAGCAGCTGTGACTGGCATCCTCAGAGGTATAACACAGAAAGATGGAGTGCTCTCTGTGTCAAGGTGAGACACAGAGACTCTTGATACAAGAGAGTCCTCCACCTTTCTGTGTTATACCTCTGAGGATTACAGTCACAGCTGCTGGCGAAATGTCAGGTCCTATAATGCCAAGACCACGGCCAGACAACCCAGAAAATCTACAGCAACTAATGAACTCTGGCCGTGAAAGCCTTCGACAACATAATGTCAGTGTTGTCTGCTTAGACTGGCAGCGGTTCTCCAGGGTCTCTGGTCGAGGTCTTTCACATCGCTACCTGGTCGTTTTAACTGGAGACACTGGGAACTGAACTTGGGACCTTCGGCATGCCAAGCAGAGACTCTACCACTGAGCCGCAGCTCCTCCCCACGGCAAGCCTCCTCCGGAAACACTTTGGGTACCAAAGACTCATCAGCATCAGCTTCCGTACCTGGTGAATGTGGCATAGGTGTCAATCAGCTGCAAGGTAGCAGGCAGCAGGTTCTTGGTGATCTCCGATGATTTGTGTGGGTCCGTCTCGGCAGCAAGCTTGGAGAAGTGCTCGTCAAGGGAGACCTGAACCTTGGAAATGGCAGCGTCCAGCGTATAGATGGACTGCAAGCTGGGGACCTCGTGAAGTCTAAGAATGGTGGTGCAGTCGATCCCGCAAAAAGATGAAATCTTTGGAGAGAGCGGCAATTAATCGCATTTGTACCCCCATGCATCCTACGAGGAGTTCGCACGGGGGGGGGGGGATAGGATCTTATAATTTTAACCTCAAAAATTAACCCAGTGAGGCAGGACAAGAATGCCAGGATCTGCCCAGAGCCACCTGGTGCCCCTAGAGATGGAGCAGGGGTTTGAATCCAGCCTCTTCCACATTCTAATTCAACCCCTTAGAAGAGAGAAGAGATTGGATTTATACCCCGCCTTTCACTACCCGAAGGAGTCTCCAAGCGGCTTACAGACACCTTTCCCTTCCCCTCCCCACAACAGACACCCTGTGAGGCAGGTGGGGCTGAGAGAGCTCTCTTGAGAACTCTCCTTGAGATAACAGCTCTGAGAGAACATGTGACTGACCCAAGGTCACACCAGCAGCTGCATGTGGAGAAGTGGGGAATCAAACCTGGTTCTCCCAGATTGGAGTCCACCCTCCTAACCACTACACCAAACCGGCCCTGGCTCTGCCACATTCTAACTGAACAAGCACTGGAGGGCCAGCAACTTCTGCTGCACCCACACTCTCCCACACACATTAAGGCAAAGGGCTCTTTAAGTCCCTCCTGCCCAGGCTGAACGGCAAGAGAGGCTTTGGCAGAGCCCTTCTCCTTCTTATGCACCTGAGCTACTCATCCCAAGGACCCAGCAAAGGTTTATTTGGTCCCCTTCTACCTAGAACTAACAGCAGCAGAGGCCTTGGCAGAGCTCTCCTTTATTAACACCCCTCGGCTCCTCCTTGGCTTGTGCGGGAATAAGCATCTGGGGGAAAGGAAGGAGAGGCCTTTGCCAAAGCCTCCAGGCAGAAGACGAGATTAAGAGAGCCTTTGGTCCAGGACAACTTGAAATAAAGTGACGGAGGTGCAGAACAGCGTGGCCCTTGGGATGAAAGATTATGCTAGGACCCAGATGGGAAACCTTTTTTCGGGGTGGGTGGGCATCAGTTGACCACTGGGGCTCCAGCCACCTTACGGGGAAACCTTTCTCAGGGCCACCATCCGCCGGCATTCCCTGTGCCCATCAACACACCTGCCGAGCAAAGTACTCCTCGGCTATCTCCACGTCGTACTTCACGGAGCTGCACTTGGCCGACGTCAGCTCAACGAGAGAGGCTGCATGCTCTGCTTTCATGCCCTGCTTGACAAGGTGATCCTAAAGCAGAAAGGTGGAAGGGGGAAAGAAGACAACAACAGACGGCTCTGGGTCACACGGGAGAACAAAACGAAGCTTTACGGACAGCTGAAGCACAACAAAGGGCGATTTAACGAGGCGCGCATCCCATATCAAACGATGCTGTTCAGCCTGGCGCGATAAGAGCATGGGAAAGGGAGCAAGGGAGGAGATCTCTCTGGTCGCCTCCCTTTGAGCAGCTGCGGGAGCAGGGATTGCTGACTTGTAAAAAACCGAGCAGCGCTTGCCATCAATGCAAAAGTGGACTTTAAAAAAAACACAGTTTGGGACCATTTATCAGCCAATAAAATAACACAATGAGAGCAAACAGAGTGAAAGACATACAAACCACTTTTCTGAGAAACAGTAACCATTATCCAGAATAAGGATTTACGTTTATACAAAAAACAAACAGAAAGACATATCTTCTTTCATCTCAATGTAGGAAGTCATGAAATGCTCTCTTCAACGTATTGTTGCCTGATTTCCTCTCCCTAAGAACAGCACTTTGAGAAAGCTGGACAACTGATACTTTTTCTTCCGCCTTCCTCTCCCCAAATCAGACAATTTAATATTCATTACATCCTTGACGCGAATTGTGTTTTGTTACTGCACTGCTGTTTTCTTTGTATTAGCTAATGGTTCTTTAAGAACAGGTCAAAACAAAGAATGGAAAAGAAAAAGATTCTGGAAGTAACCTTACACCCAACTCTTCATGTTCAGGACCTCAAGACCTGGAAATAAGACTGCAGAGCCTTGAGAAATGCCTCAACGTTGCAGATGCTCAAGGTGTCACAAATTGTTTGAGTACTTTCCACATAATCTGGAGAGCTAAAATTTGTGTGTATGTCGCCTAAAACACTCCAGTTACTAGAAAAGTCTGAAAACCTTCCCAAGATGTTGTGGGGATTGGAAGAAGAAGAAGAAGAAGAAGAAGAAGAAGAAGAAGAAGAAGAAGAAGAAGAAGAAGAAGAAGAGGAGGAGGAGGAGGAGGAGGAGGAGGAGGAGGAGGAGGAGGAGGAGGAGGAGGAGGAGGAGGAGGAGGAGGAGGAGGAGGAGGAGGAGGAGGAGGAGGAGGAGGAGGAGGAGGAGGAGATTGGATCTATACCCCGCCCTTCACTTGGAGTCTCAGAGTGGCTTACAAACTCCTTTCCCTTCCCCTCCCCACAACAGGCACCCTGTGAGGTAGGTGGGGCTGAGAGCTCTGAGAGAACAGCTCTTGAGGGAACAGCTCTGACAGAACTGTGGCTTGCCCAAAGTCATCCAGCAGCTGCAAGTGGAGGAGTGGGGAATCAAACCCAGTTCTCCCAGCTTAGAGTCTACGCACTTAACCACTACACCAAACTGGCTCTTGCAAATAACTGCCAGGAAGATATTCCTACGCCTACAGAACGTCTGGTCTACCAACAACAACAGAGGACAAACTTACAGAAGTTACTATTTCCTGACAAAGCCTTTCTTCTCAGCTTCTCAGCGGCCGAGAAGGAATGCCCTGCTCTCTCGGGAACAAGCCACAGCTTGGGAAGGAGGGCTCTCTCCCCAAAGCCACACCAACCACATACCTTTATCCAGCTGACGTAGGAGCTGATGCGCAGGCGAGAGGACCAGCGCAGCGTGTGGAGGATGTCACATTCGCTCATCTCGGGGCTGTTCATGGCCAGCTGGTTCATGTAGTTCTTGGAAGGAGGCAAGATCCCCAAGATCCGCCAGAGGATCAAAAAGTAGTACTGGAGCGCACAGGCCTCCTGGACGAAGAGGAAACAGCCAAAGAGGGGGCAAGAGTCAGCCGAGAAGGAGCAAGGGGCTCAAAGCCTCCGCCCGTGAGTGACACGCTGGAGCAGCGTCTTGATTCCAGCACAGGCGGTAAGCTGGACCAAAAGGAGACGTGTGGCCAAAATTCACCTCTGGCCAACAGGAGGAAGTGGAGGGAAAGCTCTTCACCCACACAAGAGAAAGGGGGATTGGTGGTTCTGCTGGGCACCTAAAAGGTCTTCCAGGCTGGGCTTCGGCCTGCCTCCCTGGTCTGAGCCAAAGGGTGCCTCCGCTGCCCCCATTCCCGGCAAAACACGATCCCTGTTTCTGCTTCTCTTCCACCTAACCCCTCCCCATTCCTGCGGTCCAATAGCCTCTCATGTTCAGACCCCCCCCCAATACTTCAGCCTTCCACCACCCTGCGGCCACCCAAGCCACTGCAAAGATGGAGGAGCACTGCCAAGGTAGTGATCTGAAGCCCCGCCCACGCACCCGCCAAGCCATGTCAGCTCAGCATCTGTCACAGAGATGTACAGAGGGGGTTGAGTTAGTGTGAGCGAGCTCACAGTTTTTTAGCCTCCGGCTCACACATTTTTGTCTTTGCTCAGGAAGGAGGGCTCCATGGCAAACTAATTTCTGCAATAGCTAGTTCGCTCACAAAGCAGAATTTTTGCTCACAAGACTCTATAGCTTAGAGGGAGCACTGCAGAGGAGAATCTGTCTTAGAGTTGTGTAGAGGCGCACCCTTGCCCCAAAACACCCATGCGTTTGTGCTGGGAGAAGAGCAAACTTTGGGGTTTCCGTGCCGTCCTAGGAGACCACTTCCTTACCAGGGCAGTAACGTTCTTGTTCTCCTTCCTGCGGAGGGTGTCAAACTGAGACCCAGCGGCCAGCAGTGAGGTCAGGGCTGCGTACAAGTGGTCGTATTTCATCGCCTTGGAGAAGAGGACCTCACACACCTGCAAGGGAAGTAGAAAAATCCAAGTGGCTCTGCTGTACTTTGCTCTGATCACCCGTCCTGCCTGAACCTCAGATCAACCCTTGCAGACCTAGGTTCATGAGAACACTATGAGGCTTCCTTATGTAGCATCAGACCACTGGCTGGGGGTCTCCGGGATCTGCCATCCTTTAATTAGAGACCCTGGCTCTGGCCCGTCTGCATGGTTCATGTGTAGAATGAACAACCATGTACCACATATGGTCAGCAGGCTAACTGCAGGATCCCTCTGATACAACCAAGAAAGGCAAATGCTGTCCAGGAGCACACAGCACAGAAGTCACCCTCCCCCAAACCAAAATGCCTTCACTGGTCACTTAACCAAAGCCTCCCTTCCCTCATGCACTCACCCAACAGGAGACCTAGATTAAGTCAGGGGGAAGGGAGAGGCTTTAGGTACCGTGCTGTCCAGGCGGTTCAGGTCATCTTCGGATGCTTCCGGGGAGAGAATGCAGTAGAACCTGGGCTGGGGGACAACATCTGAGGGGAACAGAGAGAGAGGGAGGGAGTCACGGGGCTGAGCGGAGCACGACAATACCATCCAATCACAGCGACATTTTCATCTTCAAAAGACGGATACCAGGATGCCAACTCACGAGCTGGGTGTTTGCAGACATCACCACACAAAAGGATGCATCACGTCCTTTTGAGACATCGGAACATCTATGGCCCTTGATATGACACTGGTTATACCAGCAACGGACCGTCTACTGAAGATCGCCATCATCTGTTTTTACATTGTGTTTTAGTATTGTAGGTTGTCTTAACTAATTTATTGTATCTATTGTTTTATGTCAATTTGATAGTTGTACGCCGCCTTGAGCCAGCTTGCCCGGCAAGGTGGGATAGAAATCAAAGCAATAAATAAATAAATAAATAAATAAATATATCCTGAAGGTTGCAAAGATGAGGGGGGAAATTAATCTATCGCAAAACCAAACAAAAACACTTGGGTCCTGCTCTCCTGCACTGCGAGGGGAGGGGTTGAGGGAGGGAGAGATCCGTCAGAAATAAGACAGAAGAGTGTTGGACTGGATGGGCCACTGGCCTGATCCAACGCTGGCTTCTCTTATGTTCTTAAGGCTGACCAACAGGTCTGCTGATTAAGGGTGTCCTTGCAAAGAATGCCGGGGTTTTTGTAAACCTGACTCCCTCCTTGGGTGGACCGCCAGGATTAAAACTGTTTAGGTTCATGTCTGTGACTCTTTTAAGTGCCAAACGTTGTTGCAAAAATGTTGGGAAAAAATGAATAAAAATTAAAATTTTAAAAAAAAATTGATCAAAAAAAGGTAGCCCATATAAGACAGAAGTTAGGCTGGTGTGAAGGCTCTTCCCCACTTAAAAATTAAATTAACGAAGAAGAGGCAGCACACAGGTTATTCCTGCAGGAAACAGCTAAATCCTTCGATGCCTGTGTGGAAGGCAAGATGTAAGAAGAGGACAGTGTTGGCCTCTTATATAGTCCTTGTCAGATGCCGTCTCTCATTAATCCTGTAAGGTCAGCCAGTACTCCCATCCCCTGCACTGCGATGCCTGAAGGGGCCGGACCATCTGGCATCTTCCCAACATAACTTTTAATGGGAGTTTAACTCTCTGTAGCTAATTTTAAAAAAAATCAATTTTCCTTCCATTTCCTATGTTACGCCGTCATTTCTCTACCCAACAGCTAGACTGCACCTTAGAAACTAACATGATTTTGGGGATATAAGCTTTTGGGAGTCAAAGCTCCCTTTGTCAGAGCCAGCGTAACGTCGTGGTTAAGACCAGTGGACTTTTATCTGGAGAGCCGGGTTTGATTCCCCCCTCCTCCTCCACAAGGAGCCTGCTGGGTGACCTTGAGCCAGTCACCGTTCTCTCAGAACTCTCTCTGCCCTGCCTACCTCACAAGCAGTGTTCCCTCTGAGCTGAGTTAAGTGTGAGCTAGCTCACAGTTTTTTAGCCTCCAGCTCACACATTTTTGTCTCGGCTCAGAAAGGGATGGCTCCAGAGCAAACTAATTTATGCAGCAGCCAAATCGCTCGCTCACAACTTTAATGCCAGGAGCTCACAAAGGGGAATTTTTGCTCACAAGACTCCCCAGCTCAGAGGGAGCAGTGTCTGTTGTGGAAAGAGGAATGGAAGGTGATTGTAAACCGCTTTGAGACTCCTTAAGGTAGAGAAAAGCGGGGTATAAAAACCTCCTTCTTCTACCCAGTACCCTCCTCTACAACATAAATCTTTTAAAATTAACATTATCACTGCATTAACAGGTATTTTTATTGATACACATTGATTCAGTGGGATGACCTATAAAGCAACAGCCCTCTATTTTCCTGTGTTTTGAAGAGCCATCCTGGCCCTACAGAAAGGCAACAGGACCTTGGGGCAGGTTTCTCTTCCTGCCCGCAGACTCCACCGCCCAGCCCCGCCTCCCCCGGCAGCTCCCCAAGTCCCTCTCGCACCCAAGGAGCAGTGCTTGGTCCAGTTCTCTTCCACTTCCTTGAATCCATGGTAGAGGGGAGAAGAGGTCCGCCTACTCCCGTCCGAGGAGCCGTTCACCCAAACGATGGGCGGTGTCAGAAGGTTGTACTGCACCTAAGTGGCAAGCGGAGAAGACTGGGTAAACACCAGAGGCCGGATCCCGTGCAGGATGCACCTTGTGGAATGGCAGCAATTGGGAAAGGACCATCTTTGCCCATTGAAATGAGGAAAGATGCACTGGCTGAGCAGCTCTCCTTCCCCACCCCCAGCTGCTAAAGCCGAACAAGAATCTCATCTCGTGGGCGTAGAACCTCCACTGGGGGGCAGAGGCAGAGCGGGGGAGAGCAAAGTATTTGGCATGCGGGAGGATGCTGGTACATATATTACTGAGTCCAGGGCAGTCGGTTATCAACAGGAACACCCAGGAATTTCTGCAGGCTGAATGCCGATGGCATCTACCTAAGCAGCTTTTCAAACCCCACTCTCTGGGACACTCAGTGGAGCAGAGTTCAGCCCACACCTAAAAGCCTGCAAATGAAGCCAGCCAGCAGACCAGCACCCAGACCGCCACGGGAGGTGGTGAATGCTCCTTCACTGGATGTTTTCAAGTGGAAGCTGGACGACCCTCTTTCGGGTCTGTTGTAGGGCCATCTTTCGGCTACGCTCCTGCAGAGTGCAGGGGGTTGGACTAGATGACCTGCAAGGTCCCTTCCAACTCTAACATTCCATGATTCTATGAAAACCCGCACCCTTCCCCAGCAGAGGAAATGTTCTCATACGAGACAAGTTTCATGGGGGACAGGGTCCACCAACCACTATTAGGCACACTGCTATGTTCAGAGAGAGTCTATGCTGAGCGGGCAACGAGAGGGGGTACTTTTGGCCACTGTGGCCTGCTTGTAGGTTTTCCAGGGGCACCTGCATGAAAGAGGGAGCTGGGCTAGATGGAACGCTAGTCTGACCCAGCACTGCTGCTTCTGAGATGCCTTTTAGTCTCGGACTGAGTCTGCCTTCCGAGTTCTTGCCTAGCAGGCCTGAGAGACCACCAATGAGGCCCACTAAGATCAAGGCTGTACCACTGCAGGTAGGGGTTCCCTTTTCTAGAAGCCCCCACAAATTCTTGCATGTATGGAGAGACACACATTCATATCTTAGACACCCTGATTACCAGAATACATATTGGCATTGGGATGGCCCATTTTACATATTTGTAACTAAATTACATCTATAGAAGGTACCACATCTGGTTTTTATACAACGTTTTTTTTAAGAATTTGTATATTATTGTATGAATGTGTGTCTAGATAAGATTGTATTTTTTGACCACCGAAGGAGGCCTTTTATGGCCGAAACGCGTCTGTTCTTTAGTATCATATGTATTGACCCATCATGTGTATAAATGTGTGAAAGTCTTGTTTACATGTGGATTTTAAACGTATTTTAACTTGTGTACACCTTATTAAATTTTGAATTGTTTAATATTAGAGTAGCTCAATCCTCTTGATTTCTAGTCTTCAGGGAGGAACACTCTAGAGTGTAGCCTTTCCCCCAAGATGCCAATTTTTCTACCTGCGGGGATTTTCTTTATTTGCACGGAGAAGGGTTCAATTCTGCCAGCCCCACCTGCAATCTGAAATGGTTCAAGCCAGGCTGAAGTTAACTACTTCAGTGAGAGCTTGGGCCCTTGAGAGAAGGGGGCGCGGGAGCACCCAGCCTGAATGCATGAAGCAGGAAGAAGACTCCTGAAATAAAGTCATGATTAAGTGGAAGTTTGTTCACTCTTAATTTTCAGCGTGGCTGGAGGGGTCTAAAAGGGGTCTTAGAGTCCCGCCTTGAGTATGCTAAGCCTTGCCTACAAGCTGTAATGAGATTTCTCCAAGGAAAGTATATACACAAACGTGCACTCCATCATCTATTTCGACACTGGATGAACACACACACACACACCTGTGAGCCGTACCTGTTCAAACAAATACACGGGGACCTTCGAATACTGGTGCAGCAAGTAGTCAAACACCAAGAGGAGGCGCGCCAGGAGGAGAGGGACGCAGCGCAGCTGAGAGTCCAGGTTGGTCGTCAGCTCCAGGATGGTCTGGATGCAGAGGGTCAAGACGGACCGCCGGCCCTTCTCAGAGAAGTTGTGGAAGATCAGCAAGAGCAACTGGAGGTGCTCCACGTTCAGGTCTTCTGTGTCGCCGGGGAGAGTCCCTTGCATGGCGTTTTGCTTCAGGGTCCCGATGAACCTGTCGGAAAAGAGCAAGGGTGGGACGAAGCAAAAAGCCGGTCGTTTTTAGGAAGCTGAAAACTGTTGGGACTTTAATAGCCGACTGTATGAAGACCTCCTTCCTGATTGGGAGACCTCACAAATTGCCTAACAGTGCCTCTCTGGGGCCTACGACAGACCAGCAGGCTAGTTAACTGCCTGCCAGATCGCAAAGAAAGCTGAACTAAGCGGGCCTTTAGCAGACCCAGCAGTGCAGGTCCTATGCTCTGGATGGCAGCATCAAGAAATCCCAGAGAGAGAAGAACACTGATACCGGAGCTTGAGATGCTGCCCAGGTGTAAGAGTTCATCTGGACCGTTAATTTTTCAAGACACTGGATCCAAGGCATGCTCACGAGCCTACCAGGGGGAGAGAACCCACCCCTCCCAGGACCTGTCCTTTACACAGGGCCGCCAGCCACCCTCTTACCTCTCCCAAACTTTAAGGCATTCCGGCACGTCGGGGTCTCCCTGGGCACTGGCTTTGTGCTGCCAGATGAGGAGGAGCCGAGAGAGCACAGACAAGCTCTGGGGGTGGATGTAGAGGGGCCAGGGCCCTTCGGAGAACGGGGCCACGCCCAGTTGCTGCAGGAGAGTGTTCTGGTGGAAGAGAGAGAGAGTTAATGCCCCTGTATAAATCATTGGTGTGACCTCATTTGGAATACTGTGTACAGTTCTGCTCGCCACATCTCAAAAAGGATATTATAGCATTGGAAAAAGTGCAGAGAAGGGCAACCTGAATGATAAAAGGGTTGGAATGCCTTCCCTATGAAGAAAGGTTAAAACGCTTGGGGCTCTTTAGCTTGGAGAAACGACGGCTGAGGAGTGACATGATCGAGGTTTATAAGATTATGAATGGGATTGAGCAGGTTGAGAAAGAAGTACTTTTCTCCCCTTCTCACAAAACAAGAACTCGTGGGCACTCCATGAAATTGCTGAGCAGTCGGGTTAAAACAGATAAAAGGAAGTACTTCTTCATCCAAAGAGTGATTAACAGATGGAATTCACTGCCACAGGAGGTGGTGGCAGCTACAAGCATGGACAGCTTCAAGAGGGAATTAGATAAACATATGGAGCAGAAGTCCATCAGTGGCTATTAGCCACAGGGTATAGGCGGGAACTCTCATTCTTGGGCAGGTGATGCACTCTATTCTTGGTGCTGGAAGGGGCAGCAGTGGGAGGGCTGCTAGTGTCCTGGCCCCACTGCTGGACCTCCTGATGGCACCTGGTATATTTTGGCCGCTGCGTGACACAGAGTGTTGGACGGGATGGGCCATTGGCCTGATTCAACATGGGCTTCTCTTATGTTCTTATGTCCTCTTAGATAGGAGCGCACTGGTGAGGGCCAGCCACCCAAGAAGACATTTCTACTACAGGGAACTGAGGTTCTTGCTGTCATGAGAATAAGCCACAGGCGAATTTGGATCTGCATCTATCGGAAGAGAACGAATCCAGATCTGAGTGGAAAAACAGGCCACTTCCCAGACACCTGTGCATTTGAGTGGCCGTCTGCAAACGAACGCCAAAAGGCACTCCTGCACAGAGACATGCTTGGAACCTTGGGATGTTAAGCTAAGGCCAGTTTCTGGCAAGCGGCTCCACATAGCCCTGGCTTTGGTCTTGCTGAGGGGCAGGCTGCCGGTGTGTGTGTGCCCAGGAGACAGAGCCGCTCTCGGTTCTTCCCCAAGACCAACACAGCAGGATAGGAACTCAGCTCGTGCAGGGAATGAAGGTGGGTTGAGTGAGCGCACAGACAAACCACCTGAATAACACAAGTGACACGCAAGCGGCCTGTTATTCTTCGCTGTGCAGGCGCACCAGTACTAGGACCACTTCCTCCAGGGACCAAACAGTGCCGCAACTTCCCTCCTCAGCCCAGGCCGTTCCCACCTCCAGGGCTCTTACATCACCGCTGCTGTACTGAGAGCCATTCCATGGGCTACTCTGTTAGACGGCGTTCCCGCTTTGGTGAGATCTCACAAATTACCCAAGGAGGAACCTGTTTAGAAGGGCCTTCTGGTCCTGGTGCCCGAATGTCTCCAAGGTGTTTCTGTGACTGACTGGCACCTGTCTCAAGATCTCTCTCCTTTTCTTGCAGACTCACCTGCAAAGTCGGGGACTGGAGGTCAGAAGTCACCAGGGAGTGGTTGAAGTGGTAGAGGGCAGCGGCAAACTCCTCCTCCTCTGCAGTACCTGCAAGCCAGAGGACAGTAAGAAGATTTAGCTCTTGGAGGTCATACAAGAAGAGAAGAAGAAGAAGAAGAAGAAGAAGAAGAAGAAGAAGAGATTGGATTTATACCCCCTTACCCTTCGCTCGGAGTCTCAGAGGGGCTTACAATCTCCTTTCCCTTCCCCTCCCCACAACAGACGCCCTGTGAGGTAGGTGGGGCTGAGAGAGCTCTGACAGAAACTGCCCTTTTTCAAGAACAGCTGTGCCAGAGCTTGTGACTGACCCAAGGTCGTATCAGCAGGTATAAGTGGAGGAGTGGGGAAACCAAACCCGGTTCTCCCAGATTAGAGTCTGTGCACTTAACCACTACACCAAACTGGCTCTCCAGTTGACCACGCCACAGGGCTAAAGGACTTCAGCACCCAAGACCACACCACAGGGCTAAAGGACTTCAGCACCCAAGACCACGCCACAGGGCTAAAGGACTTCAGCACCCAAGACCACACCACAGGGCTAAAGGCCTCCACCACCCAAGAGCAGACCCTCGATCTAGGAAGTGCCGGAGGATGCAGCTTGTTTGCTATCCTTACACTTCTGCTTGCCCCCTAAGGGCCAGAGAGAGATGCCAAGGCAGACTGTGGGACTCTGGCCTAAAGCAGCAGCAGCAGCCCCTTCTAGAAGAGAGAGACGACGCAGAGCTGCCGTTTTCAGCAACGGCCTGTCTAGCCGCTCTGGCCCTTGGAGAATAACATCAACGTAATGCCTTTCATTATAACCAACCAAACTGACAAAGAAAACATTGCGCAAGTTTCTGAGCTCGCCAGAACTCTTCACCGGGCATGCGGAGGACTGATACACATACACAAGCAAACAAAGTGCAGCCTGGACTGCCGAGGAAGAGGAAAACAGGGCTGCCGTCTTCTCTGGCGGTCGTGGGCCACGGCGCCGTACTCCAGGACTCTCTCTACAAAGGCTCAGGCACAGGGTCTTCCCCAGCAATTGCTACATGAGGGTCCCTTCCCTAAAGACCCTGGGGACTGAACCTGGGACCACTACCCTGTGGTCCTTTCCTGCCTCCACTGCTGTCAGCAAACTCCATCAACCCGAAGGCCTCTTAGCCTCAGGTTCCCGCAGTTGCCTTAATCTGGAACACGGTAGGAGAGGTTTTTTTGGTTCCCTGACCTTTCAGCCCGTCCTTGTCCACTTCCTTGATGATGCCGGCCAGCGTGGCCATGTGCTGCTCCGTGAGAGAGACGCTCAGGTAGTTGCGGATGAAATTGTTCCTGGAGTCCAGCATGGAGGACGTGATGAAGTTGAGGATGTTGGACGCCAGGCTTAAGAACTACAGTGAGGCGGAAAGGCAAGGCAAAGGCATGGGGCATAAAGAACAAAGAGGAACAGAGACCCACGATCAGGAGCTCTTCCTCGACAGCCGTGTGCCCCCAACCCCACCCCTCTCACCTGTGCGCCCCCAAACCCACTCCCCACCCAAAATTCACTCTGTGCATTTCAGGTCTAAGGACCCAGGTTCAGGTAAAACATTCTGCTCCCAAGAGACACGCTGCTTGACAGCCTCCGCTGGCTCCGTTCAGACATCCCGCTCAACCAAGGCTGAGGAGGAATGTGTACCTAGAGTTTGGCACCATGCCTGAACTGATAAATGCAGTGTGCAACCAGCAGGCCAATCAAGAGCCGTAGTTTGGAGGGGGTTTGCAGGCCAGGGCTTGGTGCGCGGTCTCACTTCACCAGCCACATTTAGAGACATGGTGCCACTTTCAGAGGCTGATGATGCACCATGGAGATGGCAGCAGATTTATGTAGCTGAGCGCAGAAGGATGGAAGCTGGCCGAAAAGGTCCGGCCAACTCCCTGCGAGCACAAACCCCAGGCTGGGGTCTAAATTGTGCAGCCCGAACCACAGGCTGAACAGAGCCGGCACCCGGAGGACCAGAAAGCAGCGCCAAACAACCTTTGGGTTCCCGGACTCAAAACAGCATCAGCTCTTTGGGGCTCTAGCACTTACCCCGGTTAAAAACACCCCCAACAGAATGAAAGAACCGTGCACGCTCCTCACCAATTCAGGGTCCTTGCGGCTGGCCAGGATGTTCCCGTTCTCACCAGCGGCCTGCTTATTGGGGCTTTTCACGCGGGGAGAACTTTCCAGGGGAGGGGGTGGCGGAGGTGGAGGAGGGGCCACTTTCTCTTTACTCGGCGAGATGGTCTCCTCAAACCACTGGCCGAGGATCGGCTCACTGTCGTCATCTAAAACAGTGGGGGGCAGAGTCAACACCCTCCAGTATTCAATTTCCTACCCCCCCCCATCCTATTGTCACAGACAGAGAAAGAAGTGTAACAGGGAAGGTGCTGGCCCTGACTTGAAAAACACAGTAATGCAGAAGGGACCTCAAGGGTCATCTAGTCCAACCCCCTGCAGAACACGGGAACTTCGAAACTAACTCCCACCCACCCCCAGTGACCCCTTGCTCTAAGCCCAGAGGAAGGCAAAGAAACCTCCAGGACCCCTGGGCCAACCTGGCCTGGAGGAAAATTTGTTCCTGACCCCAAAGTGGTGATCAGCATTCCCCTCGGCTACGTGCACTGGCTCATCCCTCCCTCCCCTCCCTCTCGTAGTCTGCCCAAATTTGCAGAATTAGCAAAGCTGCCAGATGGCCAACTAGCCTCTGCGTAAAAGACTCTAAAGAAGGAGAGTCCACCACCTCCCAAGGAAGAAGAAGAAAAGCTCATTTTTATATCCCGCATTTCAGTACCCGAAGGAGTCTCAGAGAGGCTTACAATCCATTTCCCCTCCTCTCCCCACAACAGACACTCTATGAGGAAGGTGGGGCTGAGAGAGCTCTGAGAGAACTGTGGCTCACCCAAGGTCACCCAGCTGGCTTCATGTGGAGGAGGAGGAGGGAATCAAACCCAGTTCCCCAGATTAGAGTCCCCCCGCTCTTAACCACTACACCAAACTGAGGAACCACTCTGTCAGGAAGTTCCTCCTGATGTTTAGCCAAAAACACTTTTGATTTCATTTCAACCTGTTGGTTCTGGTCCGACCTTCTGGGGCAACAGAAAACAACTCTGGTCCATCCTCTAGAGGACAGCCCTCCAAATACTTGAAGATGGCTCTCATATCACCTCTCAGTCGTCTCCGCTCCAGGCTAAACACACCCAGCTCCTTATAGAACTTGGTCTCCAGACCCCCCTCACCATCTTCATTGAGCTCTTCTAGATCTGATACAGGAAAGCCAACTAGACGCCCAAGGCTTCTTATGCGCATGCCCACAATCAGTGTTCCCTCTAAGCTGAGTTAGTGCAAGCCAGCTCAGTTTTTTAACCTCCGGCTCACCCATTTTTGTCTTAGCTCAGGAAGGATGGCTCCAGAGCAAACTAATTTATGCAGCAGCCAAATTGCTCATAAGAACATAAGAACATAAGAGAAGCCAATGTTGAATCAGGCCAATGGCCCATCTTGTCCAACACTCTGTCATACAGCGGCCAAAATATACCAGGTGCCATCAGGAGATCCAGCAGTGGGGCCAGGACACTAGAAGCCCTCCCACTGCTGCCCCCTCCAGCACCAAGAATGGAGTGCATCACCTGCCCCAGACTGAGAGTTCCCATCTATACCCTGTGGCTAATAGCCACTGATGGACTTCTGCTCCAGATGTTTATCTAAACTTTAATGCTGGTAGCTCACGAAGTAGAATTTTTGCTCACGAGACTCCATGGGTTAGAGGGAGCATTGGCCTACATCTAGATCAGGCCTATCTGGTCACGCAGAGCCCTGCCCTGGACTCCGGACCTAGCCGTGCCTACCCTGGCTGCTGTCTTCGGTGCTGCTGAAGTCGTCCTCGTAGTAGGTGTTGGAATCCGTGGAGGCGCTCACGTCACTGCTCATGGAGCCTTTCCGCTGCCGCTGCAGCACGCAGGCCTAGGGGCAGGGGGAACCATTCACACCGTATCTCCAAACAATGTGCGGAAGCAAGGAGGGGTTACTGGGCCAGGCCTTGTGGGAGGGGGGAAGAATCCCTTTCTGGGCTGGGGCATTTCAAATGCAGACGGGGACTCAAGTGATGGAATGCTCCTAAAAGGGAAAGCATCCCTAGAACGCTCTGCCACACAAATTTCCCATGTGTTGGGAGTTTTTTTTAAAACACAGGCGAGCCCCTTTTGCAGTTTGAAAAGACACAGTCCAGACACAAGATTAACCACCATTGAAAGAACAGGGCCGCACCCACCTAAGGCCTGGCCTCTACTTAAGACACTGGGGACAAGCCAAAGTCCACTTGTGAAGAAGAAAAGACAGAAGAGATTGGATTTATATCCCGCCCTTCCCTTCCCCAAGGAATCTCAAAGTGGCTTACAATCGCCTTTCCCTTCCCCTCCCCACAACAGATACCCTGTGAGGTAGGTGGGGCTGAGAGAGCCCTTTTGAGAACTGCTCTTGAGAGAACAGCTCTGAAAGAACTTGTGGCTGACCCAAGGTCACACCAGCAGCTGCAGGGAGGAGTAAGGAACCAAACCCGGTGCTCTGAGATTAGAGTCTGCGCTCCTAACCACTATGCCAAACTGATGAGCCACAGGGCTTTGGTTCATCGCTGAACCTGCATGCCCACCCCTCCCTTCCGCCCACACCCAAAAATCAAAGCCTTCCTGGTCCGATCTACTCTCCTCCACCAACACGTCTGCTCCCCTTTCCAAAGGCAGGGGCCACGGCTGTAGATGGGCCACCACGCACCTTTCGGTAAGATGTGGAAAGCAAGGTCAGCAACAGATTGGTGAGAGGCACCGAGTCGATCAGCCGCTGGATCCGCTGGATCGACGTGCTCTGGGCCATGATGTTCAGCACCGCCGGAGGGCCATCAGTCTCCCAACCCTAGAGGACGGGGAGGGGAAAGCACAGCAATTTTTTTTTAAGTGAAACCCCATGACTCAGGGATCTTTGCAGCGCTGCGAAACGTTTTTTAAAAATCTGAGATATTGCTTTATCTGTTTAAAAAAACGAGCACGCCCACACCCCAGGGGGTTCCCACCTTGTGAAGCGCTTCTACTTGCAGGTCTTGGAAGAGGGAGGTCAGCAGCTTAATGGCGTGATTTGCCAGCACCACGGACAAGACGCCAAATCCCTGGTGCCTGCGGGAAGGAGGGGGGGTGAGGGAGAGAAAACAGCAGCGTTTGAAAAATGGCAGATGCCCCATCCAAGCATCTCACCTGGATGCAGCTGAGCTGTCAGCCAGAACTTGTCCCCAAAGATCAGCCACCCTTGCGTCCCTCCCCCATAGTGAAGGAGGAGGAGGAGGAGAAGGAGAAGAAGAGATGGGATTTATACCCCGCCCTTCACTCGGAGTCTCAGAGTGGCTTACAATCTCTTCCCCCCCCCACAACAGGCACCCTTGTGAGGTAGGCGAGGCTGAGAGAGCTCTTTCGAGGACTGCTCTTGAGAGAACAGCTCTGAGAGAGCTTGTGACTGACCCAAGGTCATCCAGCAGGGGAGAGTGGAGGAGCAGGGAATCAAACCCGGTTCTCCCAGATTAGAATCCGCGCACTTAACCCCTAGACCAAACTGAGAGCAGACATAATACTGGCCCCAGCCGTTCCCCCCGCTCCTGAGGCTTCATATTCAAATCAAAGGGCAGAATGGGGGGTGGCCAAGGAAGAACTGGCATGTCCTGCTTGCCCAGGACCACACCCTGACCCATATCCAATCTCCCCCCACCCCCCAGCAGCTGCTTTTAGAGGCTGAACCACCCTATGGGGGACACCACCATCAAACTCCAGCACGGAGAGCAGTTCAGTCCTTCATCGCTGACCTGCACCGAACACCTGCGTCAGCAAAAGGGTCGGGAGTGGGGAGAGAAGGAAAGCGGCAGTGCCGGCACCATCTTACCCTTTCCCGGGGCCCAGCTTGGGAGAGCCCACGCCTTCTTTCGACCGAGCGATGATATCGCGGACCCGGAGTGCGGCCAAGGGGTCCTTCTCCTTCCCCTTATCCGCCAGAGCCGTGGGGCTGAGGTTCAGGATGAGGAAGAGGCTGTTCAGCAGGCACCAGGCCCCGAGGAGCTGGAAGTTCTGGTAGTGCTATTGTTCCGGAAACGAGATCAAAAGCCGCGTTAACTCCAGCCGCCCGGACGGTGAAGTCACAGCTGATGGGAAACTTTCGCGGAGAGTGGATTCTTACCTCCCCTCCCGCACGGCGTGAGTTGCTGATGGCTTGGCCGATCATGTCGTAGATTTCGAGCTGGAGCCAAACACAGAGGGGAGTTGATGGAACGGGACAGACAGCAGCCGTCACTTACAAGCCCAGGGAAGCAACCGTCCCCCCACGCCTTCCCTCTTCGGATGCTACAGAGCTGCACGTGCCAGAAAAGCCTCCCTCCCTCCCACCCCACCCCCTGGCGGCCCACTTACACATTTCTGCACAATCGTGGCTGCGTCGTTTTCATAGTCTTCTTCTTTAGAACTCGTGGATCCCGTGCGGACTTGCTGGGTGCTGCCCACGTGCAGGATGGCCATGCAGGTTGCCACGCTCACGCCTGGGTGAAGGGGACAGGAGGGGAGCCCAGAGTCAGGCAGGGGCTACTTTGGCATATCAGCATAAGGCAGCATCATGCCTCCCCTGTCTCCAAGTCACACCACCGGCCACTCTGCTTAGGTATCGTTAAGTATTGGAAGAAGGGTGCATGTAGGTGAGAGCTTCGACCCAGAATTAAACTCTTGCTGGTCTTCAAGGTGCCTGGCTGGACTCGGACTCTGCTCCGTTGCTTCAGACCAACACGGCTGCCCCACCCAAATCAGCTCCCACTGGAAGTGGCTCTTATGGGTCTCAGTTACCTTTCTTATAATTTGCTTTCTGAAACTCTTTAACTGAAGGTGTCAAGAACTGGGCTCAGGACCTTCTATATAGCACATGCCTGTGATGTCACTACCCTGCACTCCAACCAATGTTCCCTCTAAGTTGTTGGAGTCTTGTGAGCAAAGATTCTACTTTGTGAGCTGCTGGCATTAAAGTTGTGAGCAATGTTCCCTCTAAGCTGTGGAGTCTTGTGAGCAAAGATTCTACTTTGTGAGCTGCTGGCATTAAAGTTGTGAGCAATGTTCCCTCTAAGCTGTGGAGTCTTGTGAGCAAAGATTCTACTTTGTGAGCTGCTGGCATTAAAGTTGTGAGCAATGTTCCCTCTAAGCTGTGGAGTCTTGTGAGCAAAGATTCTACTTTGTGAGCTGCTGGCATTAAAGTTGGGAGCAAGCGATTTGGCCGTTGCATCAATTAGCTTGCCTTGGAGCCCTCTTCCCTGAGCTGAGACAAAAATGGGTGAGCCGGAGGCTAAAAAACTGCGAGCTAGCTCACACTAACTCAGCTTAGAGGGAACACTGGTTGTGAGTGAGCCATTTGGCTACTGAATAATTTAGTTTGCTCTGGAGCCCTCCTCCTTCCTGAACTGAGACAAAAATGTGTGAGCTGGAGGGTAAAAAACTGTGAGCTAGCTCACACTGACTCGGCTTAGAGGGAACACTGATCCCCAACCCCACCCCACTCAACCCGCAGCTTGGGTATCTGCAGTTGTAAAAACAGCAAGCCAGGGAGTTGCTACAAGGAGAGAAAACGACCCTCTTAAGTGGGTTAGGAGACAAGAAGAGCTGGTTTTTATACCCCTCTTTTCTCTACCCTAAGCAGCTTCCCCTTCCTCTTACTACACCAGGCACCTTGTGAGGCAGGTGGGACTGAGAGAGTTCTGAGAGAACGATGGCTGGCCCAAGGTCGCCCAGCTGGCTGCATGGGGAGGAGGAATGGGGAATCAAACCCGGTTCTCCCAGATCAGAGTACGCGTACTTTACCACCACACCAAAAGCGAGCCTTCACCTGCGTAGAGGCAGCTGAGCGCCAGCACAGTGACGTCCTGCAGCCTTGTGGGCGTGAGGGGCTCCAGAACGGGGAGGGAGAGAGTGTCCAGGGCCATGGTCACGTCGATCACCAGCGAATGGAACCTGCGAGGACCGTCATCGGAAAGAGGAGGTCACTGCTAGTTCAGCTGCTACCACAAAAGCACTTTTTTAAAACAGAGACGAACGCACGAAGCTAGCCCCAATCCATCTAGCTCAGTATTTCCTACTCTGAGTGGCAGCAGCTCTCCAGGGACTCAGGGGCTGGGAACGGTGCTCTGCTACCTGAGTCACAGCCCATCTCAGTTAGCAGATCTGGAGATGCACAGCTGCCGTTTGACACCGGTACACATAACCTTCCCCACCGAGGCTTGCCTGGTGCCTGTTATATTTTCCTTTAAGCACCAGGCCCAAACACCCAGGTTTCTTATTGAAGACTTGCATCTTTTAAAGCCACTCCTGCCTCTGAGGACTGTTTTCTATCCTTTTCTGCTGCTAAACATTGCTTTATGTTGCTTTCCACGCCCTGCTTTGTTTGTATGCTGCGGTTCTACGATTCTACTGTGCTGTTTTAACTTGTGAGGCCCTGAACAGGTCTCTGGAACGGTGGCAGATAAAAGTTCTAAAGAAGATACTGCACATTTTGAGAAAAAAAGTATTTCGTTCGTTATGAAAGAAAAAAAATCATAATAGCTTTTCTCCTCAAAAGTCCCCCAAATTTCATTTCGAATACTATTTCTTTATTAGAGATACTGATAGATAATAACAGCAAAAGCAATACCAGCAGAATGGCAAAAATGTTCTCAAGGGAGAAAACAGTTCTCTTCTAATTTTTTTACACTTTTTTCTGCGGGCCTTCACATCTCTGTTTCCCAGCACCAGCTCCAAGAGGATCATTAGTCGGAGTTGTGAGGAACTGGACCTCAGGCCTCCCACGGGCCACAACCCCGAAACCCCCAAAGGGCCACCCCGCTCAGACTGCCTGGCAGGCCTAAGGAAAAAGGTCTAGACCAGGAAGGAGGGGCAGAGACTCTCTCACCCATTGCGGACTGCGGTGGCATCTGCAACCGTGGCTGGCATGATGAAAAAGGAGTTGGCCGACACGGCGTCCTGGAAGCGGTTGATGTAGCGCAAGAAGTAAGGGAGATTCAGGCAGACCCGTAGCAGCTTTTCAGAGCCGCCTGCCAGATGCAAGAGGGGGAGGGGAAAGACTATTATAAAAACTGATCTGAAAGCATTTCAAACTCCTTTTAAAGCATCTGGTATTACTAGCGGTGGGCGCAAACCACATTTTTGCAGCTCAGTTCATGGTTGAGTCACGAACCAAAACATGAACCTGTATAAACCGGGAGGCTGGTTCATGGACCAACCCAGTTGGTCTTGGTTCATGAGCCATTTAAAGTTTAAACCCCTGCTTTCGGCTGTTTTTTGTGAAGAGCAAAAAGCAAGGGTTGCTTTCTGCGCTTAATGAACTGCCACAAACTGCACCAAAATTTGTGGAAGTTCATGGTGGTTCTTCAGTCAACGAGAATTGCTTTGTGACTACAAACTGCTCAAAATTTGTGATGAACTTTAGTTTGTCAGCTGGTTCGTGCCTATTTCTAGATATTACGAGACACCGGCAGACATCACTATTCACTTTCAGGGGGTCATCCTTTTTTTTTTGATCCTAAAATATTTCAGCAGGTTTGCTGAACCCTGAATCACACCCACCGTTGGCCCATGTCGTGCAAGTTTTTTTCTCTCCATCCCCATAAGTGCTAATAGATACTAGGAATACATTCACAGCCCAACATTTCCCCGTCACAAAACTGACAATGGTGTGCATGGAGTGTTTCCCGAGTTCCCTGACTCCAGGCCCCCCGCTGGGCTTCTGCAACACTCCCACCGTGACCTGGGACCAGCCTTCTGGTCCTTTTTTTCAGAAGGGATGAGGCTGACGTGTAGCAAGGCCAGTTCCGCTACTGACCCAACCCGCCCTCCTCAGCCAGCTCCCAGTGATGATAAACAAAACGACGGCTCCTTCCTACCGAGCTCTTGGAGGCTGGACACATTCTGAGCAATGAAGAGGCTTTTGGTTTGGGCAGCAGAGGCCTGGTCCGTGGATATCTGATCGTCGCCTTCCCCTTCTCCCTAAGAGCAAACAGACATTACACAGCCATGACGATTAAGCTCCTTGGCCTTCAGGCAGCACTTTGCCCAAATGCCGGAAATATGTCACATTCAGAGGTTCAGTAAGGCTGAGCACAATTATTGCCTTTCAGCTAAGGGGGGGGTGACAGAGGCCCATGTTCTGTTTTGAACAAACGAACCTGCTAAGGCTGCCAGGTGTCGCTTGAGCAAAGCCTAGCACACCCTATAATGGGGTCCCCAACCTTTTTAAGTCTACGGGCACCTCTGGAATTCTGGCAAAGCCACAAGAGGGCTGCTGGCCGCAGGACGCAAAGTCAGCTACAAAATGGCCACTGCAGTTTACCCTTCAAGCACACACTGAAGATCCTTGTGCTGGGCTGGTAGCTGCGGCCAAAGTGATGTTTTAAAAAATCTGCCCAGCCAATCAAATCATCAGTAGCTGATCGGAAGCTCTGCTAGGCACAGTCCCGACCATATTCCAAAAACACTTGGTGGGCACCAGGAAAGGCGTCGGTAGGTGTCATGGCACCCATGGGGACACCTGCCCTACAAGAACAAAAAAAGCACCCACACTGCAGAGCTAATCTACTGCATCACCCATTATCAGCCGCAGCCATAAGCTTACAAAACATGGCAAGACAACAGCAGCCCTCCTCTGCTCTTTGTCACCAGCAACACCCAGCCTTCTGCATTCCACTCCTGGACGTGGAGGATCTGCTTAGCTATGAACCACTGACATTTTCAAAGACATCTAACATCCTGAACATTTTTGAAGACTTCTAACGGCTACCGCTACCTCACCTGCTGCACAAAAAAGGTACGCTTTGTTCCACTGGTTAAGAACATAAGAGAAGCCAATGTTGAATCAAGCCAATGGCCCATCTAGTCCAACACTCTGTCACACAGCGGCCAAAAATACCACGTGTCATCAGGAGGTCCAGCAGTGGGGCCAGGACACTAGAAGAGTGCATCACCTGCCCCAGACTGAGAGTTCCCATCTATACCCTGTGGCTAATAGCCACTGATGGACTTCTGTTCCATATGCTTATCTAATTCCCTCTTGAAACTGTCCATGCTTGTAGCTGCCACCATCTTCTGTGGCAGTGAATTCCATGTGTTAATCACTCTTTCTATTTAATCAGGCATGGCTGCCTGCAACAGCCAACATGTGCTTACCTGAGTCTGCGGCGAGGATGGCGATGGCGCCATTCTGGGATTGAAGACCGAGGTCAGCTGGTTGAGGAAGTTCATTTGCACTTCCTTCTGTCGCAGTTCAGGGCTGACGGGCGAAGCCAGCTCCTTCTGATCCTCCACTGCAAAATAGAAAGAGGAGGCAGGGTCAGAGGGTCATTCTGCAGGTCAGGAACAGGGCAATGCCACCGTCCAACAGTATGCAAGAGAGAAACAGCCCCACACAAGGCAACAGGCTTACCATCAGAGAGGGTCTTCACTGTCTGAGGCAGCTTGGCTGATTTCATCATAGCAGTGAACGTGATTATTTCGGTCCGGTCTAGACGGCTGCAGCCGGTGCACAGGCCCTTGATCAACAGGATCAGGTGTTTCTAGAGGAAAGACCAGTGCCAAGAGACACGTGCTCAGCTGGGTTTAAAGAGCTGCAGAGAGCAGAGCAGCTATTGGACAAACCACTGCAAGAGCTAGGCCGTCCTCTGTGTGAAGACAGGAGGTGGGGAGGCAGGCACCGAGCAGAGGGGTACAGTTACACCCGTCTAGCCATTCCGCACACTCCCTCACGGGAGGTGGTCAATCAACTGGAGACGTCAAGCAATGCGACCTCTAAGCTGTGGAGTCTTGTGAGCAAAAATTCTACTTTGTGAGCTACTGGCGTTAAAGTTGTGAGCGAGCGATTTCTCTGCTGCAGAACTCAGTTTGCTCTGGAGCCATCCTTCCTGAGCTGAGACAAAAATGTGTGAGCCGGAGGCTAAGAAACTGAGCTAGCTCACACTAACTCAGCTTGGAGGGAACACTGCCCATAACCCTCATCCCCAGGTTCCAGGGAGAATTTTTAAAAATGCAACAATGAGCTCACTCTTCCTCTGAAAACATGTTCTTCTGCCCTCTCTCTTTATGTTCATAGCCCATGGAGGGAACATTGATGTCAAGGAATGACCTTGCTGTGCTGTGCGAAGTGAGACCTCCACCCTAGAGCTGCAGCTGCCTACCCCACCGTCCCCGAGACATGGGGTGTCCCGGTCTCTTACCTGTGACACGGCGCAGGCTTCATCTGGGTTCTCCAGTCGCAGCAAAGAGAATTCAATCAGGACTTTACAGGCAGCTGCCACTGACTGCAGCTGGTTTCTGGGTACTGGGAAGTCAAAAAAGGTCACGTCGTTGACATTTTTAAAAAATGCATCACGCTTTTAGCACACCCTCAGTTCCTTCCTGCCACAGTCCTCTTTGTATTAGCTGCCTTCCGAAGCAGGAGAGACCCTCAGAAATACACCTTTCTCCTTTCTGAGTTCACCTCCCCTTCCCTCCCGTGTTCGTCTGTAATCCAACACGGTTCAGTTCTGGAGAAAAGGAACCATGACACGGGTGTGTCATTGGGTACCGGGTAAAGGAGAGCCCCCCCTTGAGACCACCCATTTCAGACCAAGCACTCACCCAGCCCACACACTGTGGTGATGTAGTGCGTCGAGAGCGCAACAAAAGAGGAATAAAACGGCTCATACTGCTTGTCGTGGTGCAGGATTTCAGACTCACTGCAGAGAGAGAGAGAGAGAGACAAAAAGAACGGGGTAATTTTTACCCTTCAACACTCAGAGACGGCACCATATTTCACACCTATTATTTATACCTCAAGACACATTTGTGCAGACGAAAGCGCCCTGTATGGAGTCATCCCATCCGTCTGCCTGCCTAGTATTACGTACTGACAGCGGCTTGCCAAGATCGCCGCCAAACAAAGAACTTCCCCTGCACCACGGAATACAATCCTTTTTAAACCAGAGATGCTGAGGACCAAACCTGGAGCTTTCTGTACACAGAGAACGTCTTCTGCCTCTGAACGGTGACAGCTCCTTGCCAGCACAGGTGCTGCTTCTCAGCCTGGCAGCCTGGGAACCACATCTGGACTGCCACCCGCCCCAATACCCACCACTCCCTGCTAGTAGCGACATCCCACAACACCCCCAAATGCTGCAACACGGAATTCAATTAAGGGCATCTTTCAGCTCCACTTTCCCTGGCAAGTGACCTTAAGAGCCCATTTCTTTACCACCCTCACTCCCTAGAGGCCTTCGGAAATACACGGACACCCTTCGGCCAGGCTTCCCCTAAATGACCAAACTGAGAAGCAGCTAACGGTCTTACCTAAACACTGCCTGAGACCCCCTGTCCTTCCCTCCCTCCTTCTAAAGAGCAATTGCCAAAGCATCCATGTGCATCCTAAGGCAACGGAAATGTGAAGGAGGAGGAGATTGGATTTATACCCCGCCCTTCACTCGGAGTCTCAGAGCGGCTTACAAACTCCCTTCCCTTCCCCTCCCCACAACAGACACCCTGTGAGAGAGCTCTGGCAGAAACTATTCTTTTTCAAGGACAGCTTTGACAGAACTATGGCTAGCCCAAGGTCACATCAGTAGGTGCAAGTGGAGGAGGAGTGGGGAATCAAACCCGGTTCTCCCAGATTAGAGTCTGCACACTTAACCACTACACCAATCTGGCTTAGATACCCAACAGCCCTCCTCAGAAGACCTTGTCTTGATCCCTCCTTTCTGCAGGGCCACCACACCTCATGCAGTCTTCAGTCAACACTTCATCTAGCCCAGCACCCAGGTTCCCACGAGGCTAAACCAGACACCTGGAAGGCCCACAGAGGCAGCCGGAGGCCACAACCTTTCTCCGCTGCTGGGTAAGGAACTGGCATTCAGTGCTATCCTGCCTCCCAAACCTGGAGGTTTCATTTAGCCCCCTGAACTAATAGCTATGCGTGACTCTTTCTTACAACAGTGAAAACAGAAACACACAAGAAGGGGAAACAGGACATCCGCAGAAACCGTGGCATAGTTCTTTTCCCCTTAGGACTCTTATGAAATGTTCTTTTTCAGAATGAGTGAATTGCTTTCTTTTTTTTAAAAGCACAGTTCAGAAATAGTTACAGCTGCCCTCTGAACTCCCACAAAAAGTTTTCTAATAGCTACAGAACTACTCAAAGAACATATGTAATAGTTAAGAGGCGACAGTGGGACAAACCCCTCTACGGGACCCACAGGAAGTCGGTGGCTAAGTGCTTTCGGCTCTTTTGGAAAGCTACTGTCTGTTTCCAGTTGCACCTATGGGAACGTCTTCCAAGGCAGTCTGTATGCGGGACAGCCTCAAGTTCCACGGCAGAGACAGAACCTTGAAGTGCGTCGGGGAGGGGCCACTGTTCACTAACAGAGCATCTCTTTTGCAAGCAGGAGGTCCCAGGTTCAATCCCAGCATCTCCAATTAAAAGGATCAGATAGGAGATGCTGGGAAAGACCTTCCTCTGCCTGAGAGCTGATGCCGGTCAGAGGAGACAGTACTAATCAGGGTAGCCCAATGGGCTGATTCAGTGTAAGGCTGTTGTGGGAATCACGGTTATCCCTGCCTTCAATTCCCAGGCCTGTGTCCTGGTCCAGAAAACCGCTTCCTCCACACAACTCTGCCCCCCACCCACCCACCCGGCAAGTCCAAGGAGGGGCCACATATGTCCACATGGAGACCCACACGAGTGCACAACCTATAGTCTGGCCTATTCCCCACAGTGTGGCAAGGGTCATCCCTGCATCTCGTCTTCAGAGATCAACTGAAAGCATCAAGACCCGCTGCAACCAAAAAGTGCAGAGCTCCATACACTGGCATATGCGCAACACAGATTATCCGTTCGAGCAAATCCAAGCCACGCAACACAACAGAAAGCGAAAGCAGATTTCTGATGAACAAGACCTAGGAGCATATTCCTTCCCAAACCCAAATCAGCAATCAGTTCCTCATCCTGCCCCACCCCCCTTCCTGCAAGGAGGAGAATAATCCATCCACTGAGTCATCCCCAGGAGAAAAGTAGCTGGGGCATAACACAAAACCACCCTGAGATGGCCTCTCACTGTTTTCTGGCAGTTCCTAATGCTGTAGAAGATAGGGGTGTGTGTGCTGGAAAACAACAGCTCCTCCTGAGTTGGACGACCATCTTTCGGGTATGTTGTAGGTATGTAGGGCTATCTTTTGGCTACGCTCCTGCAGAGTGCAGGGGACTGGACTAGATGACCTGCAAGGTCCCTTCCAACTCTAACATTCTATGGTTCTATGAGTTTTCAATCCACACGGTCTAGAAAACCCAATTTGAATAGATACACAAGGCCAAAAACCATTTTTGACAGCACACTCGGATACCACTGAAAGCAGCATCTTTGTCCTCTTTACCGCTGCATTCCTGGTGTGCATATCGCCGCTAAGAATGGGGAACGCGTATGACAGGACATCACAGCTAGAGGACAAAAATCTGACGCCACCACCACACATTTCCTCAGAGCTGCCTCCAATGACGTAGAGCATTGTAGAGCATATACGGTGAAGTGTATTCCAGGGCAACACCGTATCACTGGGTAAATGATATGACTAGCTATGGGAAAGAGGAAACCAGTGTGGGGCAGTGGTTACAGCAGTGGAGTAGGACTAGAGAAGCCGGGGTCCTGAGCGCCACTCTGCCATCGATGGCATGGGCTTGTCAGGAGACAGTCCTGCTCACTTGCTCGCTCTCAGCCTGGCCCCACTCCGCAGGACTATTGTGAGGCAGGCTTCCCAAGAACTTACCGTAATTCGGCAGGGGACACATACTTCTCAGCAAGACCATTCCCTGGGGGGGGGGGACACGGCGCACAATGCCATTGCCAGGAAGTGACGCCGGGCGACGGCATCGTGCAGCGTGGGTGTTCCAAGAAGGAATGTTCCGGCCGGGGACTATATGTTCCCCGCCGAATTACGGTAAGTACTTGGCAACCCTACTGTGAGGTTTCAGGGAAGGATGGCAGAACCAGGTATGCGATCCTGAGCTCCTTGGAGGAACAGGGAGAGAGAAATTTTCTTAAGACATACGTAGCTCTGGAGAAAGTTTTCCGAACAATGCCCACCGTCTAAGGAAATACACCACTAAAAATCTATACGAGCTGTGCCTTGGAGGAGAAGAGCCACCTGGGCCAAAGGAGCCGTTCTGTGTTGGCTGGTTGGAAGCTGTTTTCTTCTCTGCTGTCTCGACAAGGTCAGTTCTGTTTGTTTTGCTAATGCCCTGCAGCGCTCAGCAGAACTTTACAATGGTTCGCATTCATCACTGCCCATGAAAACTGCCTACATGACCAGCTGAAATCTGTGCAACTTTGCAAGAAGGCAGGGCTCAAAACAATTATTTGCACAACAGGAAAACGCAAACCCCCTCCCATGAAAAGGGGGGGGGAGAGACCGCTTTGCCAGAGCTCTTAGCTGGTGCCAGAGAAGCACGCCTCTGAGTGTCACTAGTTTTTAAAGCAGTAAAGAGCTTGACTGGTAGAAAAAAAGAAGAAGAGGAGATTGGATTTATACCCCACCCATCACTACCCAAGGGAGTCTCAGAGCGGCTTACAAACTCCTTTCCCTTCTACAACTGTTTTCTTTACATTTGTTCTCAGATTAGGTCGTGATTGTCCACATTTGTCTTAGAAATGTCACTACCTGGCTCACCTCTAGCATTTCAAGGCTTCTGGGCCCTAAGGTTTACAATTTTTACACATGCACACATTTACATCTAAGTAATTTCCACCAATGCTGCATGTATCTACTGAATTTATCCTACTGTTTACAGTTTCTCTCCTCTTCCCACTCCCCACAGACAGGTGGTGCATGCTCTTGTGTACATACACAGATCTACCAAGTGAGGATGCTTTGGATGCACCTGCTGAGATGGGTTCTAGCTAGCTAGTGGAAGCTTCTGCCACTACAAACTTATTTTATTCTATGGATAACTGAGGTACAGCATAAGATTATAAAACTATACATAGAGTGGAAAAAGTGGATTTGATGCTTGGGGGGCGACAGTGGGAGGGCTTCTGGAGTTCTGGCCCCACTGGAGGACCTCCTGATGGTACCTGACTTTTGGGCACTGTGTGACACAGAGTGTTGGGCTAGACGGGCCATTGGGCTGATCCAACATGGCTTCTCTTATGTTCTTATTACAGGCAGCTTTGTCTCTTTTCCCATAATACTAGAACTCAGGAGTACACAACGGAATTGTTGAAAAAAAGTGTTCAGGACAGATGTACTTCTTTATTTGTACTTCTTTATTTGACTAGTAACGATACTCTGGAATTCACTGCCAGAAGTACTGATGGCCATGAGCATGGAGAGTTTTCAAAGTGGGGTTAGATTTATAGAAGAAAGGTTTATCAATGGCTATTAACCCTGGGGATTAAACAGAGCCTCCATCTATAGAGGCAGTGAACCCTCTGAATACCAGTGCTGGCAGGCAGCCGCTGGATAGGGCCTTGGCCTCCATCTCTTGTTTGGCTTCCAGGGCAATGAATTGGCCACTGCAGTCCTGGAAAAGATGGACCTCTAGTTGATTCCAGTGAGACTCTGCTTATGTTCTACAGCAGCACAGGAGTCTGGGCCACCTTTAGTAACAACAGCAATCTTTTCGTAGCCATCTTCTATTTTGGTGTAAAACATTTTCATTATAAAGTGTTTGAACAGTAAAAACGACATAAAACAACAATCATATGCAAACATAGAAAAGAGCAAGAGTCCAGTAGCACCTTTAAGCCTAGAATCATAGAATCACAGAATCAGAGTTAGAAGGGACCTCCAGGTTCATCTAGTCCAGCCCCCTTCACAAAATACGTGGCAGGGGGTGTGCTTTCGTGAGTCACTGCTCACTTTTGCAGATACTTCTTCTTCAGAACTGAACAGTGACTCAGGAATATTTTGTTACTCTTGAAGGAGCTCCTGGACGCTTGCTCTTTTCTGCTGCTACAGACAGACTAACACAGCTGCCCGTCTTGACCTGTATGCAAATATGGAACGGGAAAGGACACAGAGGCAAAACAGCAATTGCCACCCCCAACTCAGATAAGCACCCCCTGATCACGACTGCTGCAACGTCCACCTCCCAGCTTCCCTCGCCCACAGCCAGCAGCTCCCCTGCGCCAGACCACATTTTACTGACCCCGACCCCCTGGGTAGATCCTTCCAGCAGCAGAACCAAGAATAATTTGGCTTCCTTTATCCTTTCAAAGGACTTCTTTATTTAAAGAAGAAGAGGTGGAGACTGGATTTATATCCCATCCTCCACTACCCGAAGGAGTCTCAGGTCCCGGTCACACGAGCGGGATACTGCGCCGCCGAAGGGAGGCAAATTAGAGCTGGAGCAAAAAGATGTGCGGTAGTGCGATCAGACGGGCCCCTGAGATGCCGCGCAGATGCCGATAGCCGGCGATCACATGGCGATGTTGAAGCACATCAAAGGGTTTCGCTTTCGCATTCTTGCACATGCGCAGCCTCACGTTTCTTCCATACTGTGGAGGCTTGGAAAAAACACATCCGGTGCGACGGGACGCATGTGCATGCCGGATGCACTGGATTAACTCCGCTTCCGCGATCCGAGGCTTGCCTGCAACCCGTCTTTTCCGATTGCGACTACCCTTTTGCTGGTACTTTTTAAATCTGCTTCTTCAAGCCGATGGTACGGGTTGGTGACAGGTGTGCTACGCTTCCCAGATGTTGCAATATGATCGCGCCCGTTTGATGCACCCTCAACCTGTCCGTTTCGTGGGGCAAATCCTCCCATGTGACCGGGGCCTCAGAGTGGCTCACAACCCCTTCCCCTCCCCTCAGCAGACAACCTGTGAGCCATGCTACCTCTAAGCTGTGGAGTCTCGTGAGCAAAAATTCTACTTTGTGAACTCCTGGCATTACAGTCCTGTGAGCGAGCGATTTGGCTGCTGCATGAATTAGTTTGCTCTGGAGCCTTCCCTCCCTGAGTGAAGACAGAAATGTGTGAGCGGGAGGCTAAAAAACTGGGAGCTAACTCACACTCACTCAGCTTAGAGGGAACACTGCCTGTGAGGCAGGCGGGGCTGAGAGAGCTCTCCCGAGAACTGCTCATGAGAGAACAGCTCTGAGAGAACTTGTGACTGACCCAAGGTCACCCCAGCAGCTGCATGCGGAGGAGTGGGGAATCGAAGGCGGTTCTCCCAAATGAGAGTCTCTACCCCTCTGTCACCGCTAGGCCACACTGGCAGGCGAATGCAAACCCACCAACTAGAGGAAACCAACCGAGCAGCCCCGCCCACCGAACACAGGAGGCGGGGCCAAGGGTATCCCCGCCCCCGCCCCTGCAATACTGACCAGACCCCGCCCCCTCTCCTTTGATCACCGAGGCCACCGACAGCGAGGCCCGCCCCCACCGCGGCGGGTGGGCGGGGCTAGTGAGGCCCCGCCCCTCCTACCTCTCAATGACCGAGGCCAGCAGCTGAGGCAGCTCCCGCATCTCGAAGGCCGAGTAGGAGGCGGAGAGCAGCGGCCGCACCGCCACCTCCCAGCCCAGCTCCCGCTCCGTCGCCGCCGTGGGGGACGTCCCGGCACTGCCGGTCCCCCCGCCGGCGTTGCTGCCGCCGCTGCTACTCCCGCCGCCCCCGCCGCCTCCCGAGGCCGCCATCTTGCCGCCGCCTCCGTCAGGCTCCGAGAAGCGTCTGAGGCGCTGAGGGGAGGAAACGTCTGTCCGACCAGGGCTGCTTCCGGCGCGGGGCGGAAGTGACGTCGAGGCGGCGCCCGGCCACCCTATTTGCACTGTCATGGTGTCTCTCTGGGCTAGTGACGCTACACTTCAGGTCCCCCAAGGCCAACCTACCAAGGAAATGGAGAATCACCAATGGTCTGGAGGCGTGGGGTCGGATGGCTATGCCCCCCCTTATTTGCAGTTTTGTCTTTTTTTCGTCAACTCACAGCCAACTTAGAGGGTTTTCCAGAGACGTTCAGAGCTGGTTGTGCAATTGTCGGCCTCGGCCCCGCATATGGCGACGACCGCACGGAACGCGGAAGTGTTGTGAACACAACAGTATAGGATTAACTCTATGACCCGTGTTGTAGTTTTACGTTCGAAGGAATCCAAACACGGGCCGAAGAGCGCGTGCGCACAAGAGTGAGTCAGCTACTTTCTCTCCGCCCGGTAGCTTTGCGCATGCGTCCTGAATTCCACCCGGTTCTTGGGGAACTGGCGCGGCGGGCGCGCGCGCAGTAGCGACCCTGCAAGTCTCAGCGAGCCGCTCAGGCACCCGCCCTCCCTGCTAGGCAGGCCGGGCAGATGCTTGCATCTGTCCTGTATTTAGGAAACTGAAAGCAGGGAAAGAAAGAGTCCTGCCTGTCGGCTTGTCCCAAGCTCCGGGATGCAAAGGTAGACTGCCCCGACACTTGGAGGCTCTTTCCAGCCATTAAGGTTGACACGTGTTGAGAAGGCGCCTGGGCCTTAAAAAATAGAACGTATGCAATGCATCCCTGCAGCACCTTGGTGCCAATGGTCTGACGAGCAAGAACAATGAATTTATTTTTATTTTTAAACCTGCACCCAGCCAAACCCCTCCCCAGCTGGAGGCCAGCAAATGCCGGGATCCTTCCTACCCCCCGCCGCTCACTCCCCACCGCCCCCGTTTAGAGTCCCAGTTTGCCGATGCCGGCGGGGCAAAGGGACCCACGGCTCCAGGGCCAGCCTCACTGATGCCCCAAACTCCGCGGGAGTCGATGGCGCGGCTTTCCCTCTGCCTCTTGACAACATGAAGGCTTCCGCCCAGACAGGTATGAGGGTTTCCTCCAGTCTCTGACCCCTCTCCCACACACCCTCCCTTCTGCACCACCACCAGCAGCCCTTGCAGAGAACCGGGTTTGATTCCCCGCTCCTCCACATGCAGCTGCTGGTGCGACTTTGGGCCAGTTACAAGTTCTGTCAGAGCTGTTCTGTCAAGGGCAGTTCTCAGGAGTGCTCTCTCAGGCCCACCTACCCCACAGGGTGTCTGTTGTGGGGAGCGTGAAGGGAAAGGAGTTTGTCAGCTGCTCTGAGACTCCTTTGGCTAGTGAAGGGCGGGGTATAAATACAATCTTCTTCTAAGTAACCCGCTTCCCATCTAAAGCACACATGATGACCCTGGGGAAAGAGCTGATTACCTGGATCATGGGGAGGAAGGAACATCTGAATGACCCCACCCCAGGCCACTTTCCAACTGGCTCAAGATGAAGGACACCCCCATCCTTGCCCTGGACAAGCCTGCTATGGGGCCCTGGAGAAAAAAGAGAGAGCCATTCTCAGGGCAGCCCGATCCATCCCTGCTCTCTATGGGAGACCCTGGCAATGTTCACCTGAGCAGAAGCCGGCTTTGGACTTCCTGCATTTTCCATCCCAGATCCTGCTGTCATCCCTTACTGTGTTGCAGTTCAAAAGAAATCTTTTACAAGTGGGACTTTTTGTGCTGAGACTGGAGTGCCCATCCCTACCAGCAAGATGTGTCTGCACACCCAAGGAAGCCTTCCTGTGCTACACACCCAGGCAAGGCCGCTTAGCTGTGTCTCCTATGCTGGGTTTGGGTGGTTGTTGTTGTTGTTTTTTTGAGGGGGGGAGGCCTACCAAAGAGAAGCAGAGTTCAAAGACTGCTGGGCCCTGCACTGAACACCCCTGAAATCTACACATCCAGGGCATGATCCAGGTTTGCCCTTCCAGACCTCCCTCCCATTTGCAGAGCCATTTGCACAGATTTCCGCATGGCGAGAACGAGGTGGGCTCCTCGGGCCATCCTGGCCAGACTCCTGTTGCAACGCCAGACTTTACTGCTGCCAGCCAGATCTGGAGGGTGAACTACAGCACCAGGCTGTTTTGTGAAAGCTTGCAAAAATATCAACACCTGGGGGCCAGGGGTGGGGTGGGGCAGTATATAAATCAAATAAATAAATCTCGGCGACCCACCAGGGAAGTCCGGGGCCCTCTTAGTATCCTAATTACAGCACGAAAGTTGGCCACTGACTTTTTTTGCTTCGTTTCACACGTGCCAGGCTGTGGGCCACTAAAGTTGCAGCTTACCTGGCACAAGGTTATACTGCCACCAGCCTATCATTGCAGTGATTCCCCAGGCTTGAAACAAAGAGATGAAGGGAACCGAGCAGCCGCCTGCATCTGCGTGGCAAACTGGTCTCTTGCCCTAGAGGAGCAACTGTGCATTACCAGGGCTCTTTTTGTAGAAAAAGCCCAGCAGGAACTCATTAGCATAATAGGCCACACCCAACAGCAGAAACTCATTAACATATTAGGCCACACCCCCATGTTACCGGAGGTGTGGTCATCCAGCCACGCCCACCTTTTGCTTCTTATTCTGTTTACCTTGTTTGTTGTCAAAACCCAGGGCCTTTTTTGATAGCAGGAATTCCTTTGCATGTTAGGCCACACATCCCTAATGTGGCCAATCCTAATGAGTTTCTGCTGTTGGGTGTGGCCTGTTATGCTAATGAGTTCCTGCTGGGCGTGGCCAACTCAGGAGTCAGCTGGAACTCCATTCCTGCGCGTTCCTGCCCCAAAATAGCCCTATGCGTTACTTTTGTCAGAAAGGAATAACATCATCTCCTGCCTTCCACTTCCAAAGGACTCCCCTCTGGAGTGTATGGAGCTCCGCCCATCAACCCGATAATAAACCCAAACCAGTGCACCCTCTAAAGCTATGGAGTCTTGTGAGCAAAAATTTTACTTTGTGAGCTACTGGCATTAAAGTTGTGAGCAAGCGATTTGGCTGCTGCGTAAATTAGTTTTCTCTGGAGCCATCCTTCCTGAGCTAAGGCAAAAATGTATGAGGCGGAGGCTATGAAACTGAGCCAGCTCACACCCAGCTTTGAGGGAACACTAGCCCAAATCCCTTTACTTCCATTCACCCAGCTGGATTTAATTGGAGAAATTCAGTCACCAAGGAAGGGAGAAAGCGCATCATTTTATCTCAAGATTCTTCACATTAAGATGACACCAAAGAACCAAATACCTCACCAGAAAAAAAGGGCATGTGTGTGTGAGAAAAACGAAAAGAAACACACAAGAGCAGTTTTCAGGTCAACGGTCAAAAAGCATTTGTTATTCCAAACGCGTTTCAAGTAGACCCACGAACCAACATTGTTTTTTTGGGGGGGCATAGTTTCAAGTGGTCACATTCAATACATAGAGTTCGGCATAATTTAATTGTAAGCAAGAAGATCACCGAGGAAGTCTGAGGAACCAGGTACACGCCCTACAGTTAAAAGGGGAAAGAATTCAGTGCAGTTGGGACCAGTTCAGGTTGCTTCGTGCTTTCAGTCCCTTTTCCCAAAACCATCACACAGCCCTGCTCTGCCTTCGCATCCATTTTCACTAGTATTCATCTCCCAAATTTCCCCTAAACAACCCCCACCCACCCCATGTTCCACATATTTACAAAATAGTGCTAAACCACAGGCAAGCCTTTTGGAACCGCAGATTTCAAGATGCTGTTTTTGAGTAACAGCTGGGGTGGGAGAGCATCCCTCCCTCCTCCCCCAACCAAAACTTTAGCAGACAAGACGGGCTGAGGACTCTTTCCTTGTTTCAAGGTGGTTCAAGGAGACGAATCAAAGAGCCTTGAAACACGGTCCCACGGCCAATTACAGCCCCAAGGGGAAAGTAGTTTCACATTTTCCTGTGGGTTTATAGAAAATTCTCTTCCCTGCCACTTCTCCCCCAAGAGGGAGGAGTCTTCTGTCCTGCCCGCCCACCTCATTTTGCCATGTTCAGTAATATTTTGCTTTTCTAACAAGACACCCAACCAAAAAACGAGAGATGACTGCCCAGGGGGGTCTTGCTTCCCATAGCACCCAATGCAACGCAACCGACGACCCAGCCCGACTCCCCACAGCCGGGTTCAGCCGTTCCAGCCAGGCAGGTCCCTTCCTCCGGTTATCGCCAGGCGCGATTCAGCAGCTTCACTTGCGCCAGCCTCTTCGTGATCATGGTGGCAAAGACCAGTCCGAAGAGCACGCTGCTGATCAGGATGTAGTCGTAGTCGTCCTTCAAGACGTCGAACTGCTTGGACGGGTAGACTCGGGTCTGGTAGAGGTCCAGTCCGTACGCCACCACCTGAGGAAACAAGAGGCCAAGCAAAGCTGAGTCCCCTCTCCAGCACGGACCGGTACGTTGGGCAACACTTTTGTAGGCAAGGAGATTAGAGGCGTGGGGAGAGAGGATCGGACGAGCCTTAACTGGCCTCCCCCCTTGGCCAGAAACCCAAAGGCAGCTCCGGCTGATAAGATCCGGACCCTGCCTTCTGCCTTCAAGGGGGAAGTACCCTCAGCCAGGCCGCCTTCTGCAACAGAGCTCTGCCCAAAACACCTTTCTGAAGCTGGAGTGGTTCAGCAGACAGTGCGCCAAGGTTCAAGTCCTATCCTGCTGTCACGGCTCAAGTGGGGTGTCACCTGACGCTGCCACCACTCTGGTTCCAGGCTCCTCTGAGAAGGCCCAGAGCACCCTCCCAGGCCTTTAGACCTCCCTTTTTAGCTGAAATGAGCGTGAGGACCAGGCAGTGCAAACAATGAAAACGGTTTGTTTTATAGGAGGTCGAACAAACAAGGTGCAGGAATAATATCAGTAAGAGGGTGAGAAGAAAAGAAATCAAATGCCCTAATGCATCTAAATATACTGTCCCTAGTTTATTATCTCAAGTGGCCTTAGACTACTCGCCCTTCCCTCAGGATGAGGGTTTCTTCCCCGCAGCAGCCCCCCTTCTGGCCCTGTTCCCTGGGAAGAAGAACAGCTTCTCCTCTTGCACCACTTCTTTTATTCCCCAGCCCTCTTCTTCCCTATTGGCCAAAATCGGCACCCAAAACTTCCCAAGGCCTTCTGGGGTTTGTAGGCCCAGCCTCCCCTACTGCTAGCCAGGCTCCCTGGGCCTACTAGGCCTCTGGTGGCCCAGCCCAGATCACAACACCTGCTGACGTCATCTCATCAGGAATCCTTTGGCAAGACACATTCTTCTGCGATCAGCGTTTGGCTACCCTGGTGCCCAGTGGGGCAAGAAGCACCTTGTTCTTTGCTTAACTTCCAATGGACTACAAATACCTCAACCTAGCCCCATCCACTTCCTCGAAATACTGAGGAAAGCGTCACTGAGATGCGCCACGTTGGGGAGCCCTGCTCAAAAGACCACTGGGTCCCAACTGTTTGCTGAGACTGGAGGGCGTCCAGGTTTCTTAAACAGCCCTGCTTGCTGCAGCCAGCAAAGAGCGATGGATGAATTTTGTCATTTGGGTTTTATACAGAAGAAGGAGAGAAGAGATTGGATTTATACCCCCTGCCCTTCACTCGGAGTCTCAGAGCGGCTTCCAGTCTCCTTTCCCTTCCCCTCCCCACAACAGACACCCTGGGAGGTGGGTGGGACTGAGAGAGTCAATGTTCCCTCTAAGCTGTGGGGTCTTGTGAGCAAAAATTCTGCTTTGTGAGCTACCGGCTTTAAAGCTGTGAGCGAGCGAGTTGGCTGCTGCATAAATTGGTTTGCTCTGGAGCCCTCCTTCCTGAGCTAAGACAAGAATGTGTGAGCCGGAAGCTAAAAAACTGTGAGCTGGTTCACACTAACTCAGCTTAGAGGGAACACTGCCGAGGACTGCTCTTGAGAGAAGTTGTGACTGACCCAAGGTCACACCAGCAGCTGCATGTGGAGGCATGGGGAATCAAACCCAGTTCTCCCAGATTAGAGTCCGCACACTTAACCACTACACCAAACTGGCTCTCAGATGATATGGGTTTTTTATTCCTCATGAAGGGAAGCTCCAGAAGGTATTAAAAGACATTCTTCAAAGACTCTCTGCTGCAGGGTATATTGTGAGCTTTTAAAAATAAAAATAACCCTTCGCAAATGGCAAGAGGCCCTGAAATTCTTAAGCGGTTCAATTAACAGATAAGGAACTTGGGTTGAAAGAGGCGTTTAAAGAGAAACAGCTGCATTTAACCCTCCCCACAAGACACCGAAAAAGCTGCAAAGGCCTACATTTTTCCAGAGGCTGTGTTGCTAATTATGCTGAGTGAGGCTCTGTAATTTTTTTTAGCCCCTGAGGCTCATAGAAATCAGTGCCTTCGGACAAGGAGGGCCTCTGCCTCACGCTGAAGCAGTGACTGACCCCTCCGATCACAGCTGCACAACTACAGTCCTGCAATGCAGCAGGTTCCCCACACCCACCTGCCCCGGCCCCAGCTGGTATTTCACAATCAAGATGAAACTCAACTAAATGCACTATCAGTCCCATATTTCCAACAGTGGCTGCTCTTAGGCCTTCCAAAAGCTTTTACACCTCGATTTCGGTCCCTCTTTTATGTCCTCGAGGTTAAAGCCATTTGCCAAAGTCGGCTGGCCCCTTGGCATGCAGGGCCCCCCTTTCAAGCACAAGGAGAGGGAGAAAGCTGACATGAAATCAGCACTCCCTACACTTTTGACTGAAAAACCCTGATAGTAGTAGAATCATAGAATGTTAGAGTTGGAAGGGACCTTGCAGGTCATCTAGTCCAACCCCCTGCACTCTGCAGGAGCATAGCCAAAAGATAGCCCTACATACCTACAACATCCCTGAAAGATGGTCGTCCAACCTCTGCTTGAAAATGTCCAGGGAAGGAGTATCCACCACCTCCCGAGGCAGACTGTTCCACTGCTCAACCACTCTGACAGTGAGGAAGTTTCTCCTGATATCTAGCCGGTAACGACTCCCTTGTAATTTCCACTTATTCGATCTAGTCTTGCAATCCGGAGCCAGAGAGGACAGATCTGCTCCATCTTCTACATGACAGCCCTTCAAATACTTGAAGACCGCAATCATGTCCCCTCTAAGCCTTCTCTTTCCCAGGCTAAACAGACCCGACTCTTTCAGCCTAATCTGAGAGTGGAGGACCTGCTCCGTATAGATCACTTTGGGGAACAGATCTTCATAGTGTTCTTGGGAACTGGGAGCACTGTTAGTGTTTCTCTCTTGGAAGAGATAAGAGTGGAGGTTTTGCCTGCCCACAAAGCAGAGCCTGCCTCCTAGTGTGGATTCCTGTTATTGGTCCACTCGTTCCAGAAACGTTTCTGCTCAAGGGATCCCCGGTTAAATGGACAAATCTACACCCAGAAGTGCATAAGCCCGGGACTGTGGATGCACCAGAGCTGTCGCAGAAGAAGAAGTTTCTGTGTTAACAAACCCTGCAACGACCTGAAAATGCAGAGGAGACTCCTGTGGAGGAAGAAGCCCGTGTTGGCTCCAGATTATCAGAATCCAGAGGAGACGATAAAGATTATGGATGACCAAGCAAGGTGGCCTTCGGATGTTTCCTTTGCTAAGCAACAGAGAAAGCCCAGCAGAGTGTGGAAAGGGATTTTATGGGCAATGCTGTCTGTTTTTGTCCTCGTTTTGCTCCTGGGGATCTTGTGTTATATCGTTTTAATACTCCAATGGAATGCAGTCACACAAGTGCTGCAGCCCCCTATTTTGTGGGATACCATTCGGCCTTCTGAGGATCCTTCTCTTCTCAATATGCAGAACCTCGAAGCGAGACAGCGGAGGGCCAGGAGGCATTCTAACCATTCCGAGTTTGAAAATGTCACCACCAGTGTTGTGCCAATGGGACTATATTTCGAGCCGTACACAAAGCCGGTGATCTTCCAGAAGCAGACGCTCGGATTGCCGGTGGTGCTGCACTTTGACAGCTCTCAGATGGCCAAGCAATACAACTTGGTGAGCAAAGAGGCGCACCAGAGACTTGTGACTCTCTTAAATGAAGAAATGCAGAGTCTGTGGATGGAGAGTCCGTATTTTGAAATCCCTTTCGGGGGACCGGAGGAACAGTCCAGTTACCAGGAAATGATGTGCTACGAAAACTTCGGTCACTGCTATTTGGTTGACTTTGGGACTGACAGAATCTGGCCTACAAGCGAGATCGTAGCCGACCACTGTGAGCGTCCGCTTCACGAGAAAACTGTCAAGGAAGACAGCCTCCCTCACTGGTATTTGAATATCACCAGTCCAGATTACGGCTATACTATGTACGGGAGATACGAGGGAGCGAAACTGGAGGAGTATCGCATTCCTGGGGGGAAGAGGTCAGCTACAGCAGCTGTCTTCTGCACCACCGCCTTGTACCGGTGGGCTGAGGACCAGCAAATGGGAGACAAAGACAGGCTGCTGCAGGCCCTGGCAAAGTGCCTTCAAAACGAAACCACGGGGCAATTAAAAGACACCTGCCTGCCTCCGGACTGGCACGACCGCGGGCAAGGGCTCTTTTTCAGAGAGATGACGGATGAGGAGTTTTGTCAAAGGCCCCGGTTCCCCGCTTTTCTGAACCGAACCTATTTCGAGCAGTCCTGCACCGCCATGTGGTGTGAGGAGCAGAAGAAACTCATCTGCACGCTCCCTACGAGCGAAGACTGGGATTGCCTCTTCTGCAGCTGGAATATAAGCGAGGTGGGCTGGAGCCACAAGACCGACCTCCCTTACTGGGACAGGACCAGGCATCGCACCTCCTGGTGTGTCAAGGCACACAAAGTGACTGAAGTGAATTACACAGTCTATTCTCTGAGGCAGCTTTGCATGAGCCAGGCCAGACGTGGCTCTCTCGACGAGGTGATCTCTTCGTTACGGCAGCTTCTAACCGTGCAACAAGAGGCGGCAGATTTTCCTTGCGACCAAAAGGAGAGTCGGTGCACGCTGCAAAGCATACCCGACATGGTCCAGGCGGAGGCCGTCTGGGTTTTGAACAACACCTTCTTGGATTTTTGGGGAAGGGTGTCGAAAGGCCAGGGGCAAAGCCCACAAAGTGTCCACCAGAGGGTTAAGAAGGGCGTCTCTGCTGGCGTCGCGTCAAGAGCCCTAATCTCGAAAGCAATTAAAGTGCTCTCCCGTCTTTCCGACGTGAACGACCAAACGTTAAAAGGTGGCATCTTGCTGATTAAGAAATACTTGATCTCTGCCTTCAGCATAATCAAGCACGACTTCTCCACGTTCTCGGACGCTTTGACCATACAGAGTCTGCACGTTCGGGTGATGAAGTGCGTGCTGCAGCTCTCGCGGGAGAGAGCCCCCTGGTTCCTCCTCAACCAGACGGAGATCCAGCACGCCCTGCAGCTGAGCGAAGAGCGGATGCAGATTGTGCGGCACACGGCCAAGGCCTACGTCTACAAAGTCAAGAAGCAGCGGGACAAAACCTCCACCAAGGTCTGGAATCCAGAAATAGCCTCCCGGTGGAATATATATTTTTATTTGGAGCTGCGCATTCCGGGAGAATTTTACACGACTAACTGGAAGCTGAAAAACATTGGCTGGCTCGTGGCCACCGGAAAGCACCTGGGGCTCTCCCACCTCATCCCCCCTTTCCAATTTGTGTCCTTTCTGCGCGGGCAGCAGAAGTTTCTGTCGGTCCACGACTGTGTGGATTACGGGTACCTGTTTTGTGAAGAAATCACTGAGACGGCTCCTTGCAACAAGAAGGACTTGGGGGGCAACTGCCCAATTACCCTGCAGCCAGTTAATTCCTCCTACCTCAAAGTGGAGCCCTTGAAAAACGGCTCCTACCTGATATTAAGCGGTGTTTCGGATTGCGGGATCGCTGCCAACAAGCCCGTCGTCGTCACGCTCGACACCCGCCGGGTGTGCTTTGGGCAGGAACTCTCCCCCCCTCCGGAGCCCACGTCGCTTTTTCAGCCCGTGACGATCAAGGTTCCGATTCTGGACCTGCACTTCCCCCTTTTAGCTGGAATTATTGCCAGCCTGAAGGAGCTGAAGATAGAGCTGTTTAATACTTACGATCCAGTGGAGAAGATCCTGGAGCGTGCCGAGCGAGAGCTCTTCAGCGCCAACATCCACGAGCGGAGGTGGCCGGAGTGGCTGGGCTTTCTCAACGAGGCCCTCTCTCAGCTGGGGCCCGGGGTCTCCACGGCCATGCAGCTCCTCACCCAGCTGATGGTGACCTTGAGCGAAGGAGCCCTGGGGAACGTCTTTGACTTCATCTACTACTTCAAGTTTATCCTCGTGGTTTTTCTCTCCGTGTTTTTCACCTCCTTAATGGCTCAGTTTTACAGGAAGTGAAGAGGTAAAGCTTTTATGAACTTGAAACACGGCGGTGGCAGTGGGTGTGTGATTATCGTTTGTGTGGCGTCTACAGAACGCGGCGTGCTGTGGCGGCCGCTGTGTGATTGTTGCTAGGGTGGTCTTTGTGCAGGCTGAACATTGGCCAAGTTTCCCCGTAACATCCTAATTCATCATTCAGCCTCCTCTTCTGTATGTAGAACGTATTCTGGGATGCACTACTGTCTTATCTGCTGTATTGGAGCATGCAATATTGTCCTTTTTTAAAAAAAAATCTACCATATTTTAAAATGTGTAGACTTTGTCTTTCCTTAGGGATTATTTCTGGGAATTTATGTATTTATTTATTTCGACTTTTACCCCGCCCTTCCCGCCAAAGCAGGCCGGCTCACATAAAAGCAGTAAAACGATATATATTCAATACAAAAATATCTAAAACACTGCATAATACAATTTAAAACTAGTCTGGTGTAGTGGTTAAGTGTACGGACTCTAATCTGGGAGAACCGGGTTTGATTCCCCACTCCTCCGCTTGCATCTGCTGGATGACCTTGGGCAAGCCATAGTTCTGACAAGAACTGTCCTTGAAAAAAGAGCACTTTCTGTCAAGAGCTCTCTCAGCCCCACCTATCTCACAGGGTGTCTGTTGTGGGGAGGGGAAGGGAAAGGAGTTTGTAAGCTGCTCTGAGACACCTTTGGGTAGTGAAGGGCGGGGGTATAAATCCAATCTCTTTTTCTTCTTCTACCTCACAGGGGGTGCCTGTTGTGGGGAGGGGAAGGGAAAGGAGTTTGTAAGCTGCTCTGAGACTCCTTTGGGTAGTGAAGGGCGGGAGTATAAATCCAATCTCTTTTTCTTCTTCTACCTCACAGGGGGTGCCTGTTGTGGGGAGGGGAAGGGAAAGGAGTTTGTAAGCTGCTCTGAGACACCTTTGGGTAGTGAAGGGCAAGGGGTATAAATCCAATCTCTTCTTCTACCTCACAGGGGGTGCCTGTTGTGGGGAGGGGAAGGGAAAGGAGTTTGTAAGCTGCTCTGAGACACCTTTGGGTAGTGAAGGGCAAGGGGTACAAATCCAATCTCTTTTTCTTCTTCTACCTCACAGGGGGTGCCTGTTGTGGGGAGGGGAAGGGAAAGGAGTTTGTAAGCTGCTCTTAGACACCTTTGGGTAGTGAAGGGCAAGGGGTATAAATCCAATCTCTTCTTCTTCTTCTACCTCACTGGGGGTGCCTGTTGTGGGGAGGGGAAGGGAAAGGAGTTTGTAAGCTGCTCTGAGACACCTTTGGGTAGTGAAGGGCGGGGTATAAATCCAATCTCTTTTTCTTCTTCTACCTCACAGGGGGTGCCTGTTGTGGGGAGGGGAAGGGAAAGGAGTTTGTAAGCTGTTCTGAGACACCTTTGGGTAGTGAAGGGCAAGGGGTATAAATCCAATCTCTTCTTCTTCTTCTACCTCACAGGGGGTGCCTGTTGTGGGGAGGGGAAGGGAAAGGAGTTTGTAAGCTGCTCTGAGACACCTTTGGGTAGTGAAGGGTGGGCTGTCCGCTGTACTACCGCTCTGGAAAGCTTCATCTCTAGGTCGGCCCAGAGGTTACCAGAAGGCCTGCCGGAAAAGCTCCGTTTTCACGGCCCTGCGGAACTGTGAGCGGCCCCGCAGGGCCCTGGTCTCACCAGGGAGCTCCTTCCAGTAAGCCGGTGCTACTAAAGAAAACGCCCTGGTCCTAGTCGACGTCAGTCTGGCCTCCTTTGGACCAGGGAGGGCCAGGCGGTTTTGGAATCCCGATCAAAGTGCTCTCTGGGGAACATGGGGGGAAAGGCGGCCCCTCAGATAGGCATGCCCCTGACCATAAACGGCTTTAAAGGTCAAAACCAGCCCCTTGAAGCAAATCCAGAATGCTATTGGGCAGCCAGTGCAATGCCTTTAGCGCAGGCTGGATGTGTTCCCGCATAGTGAGACCCATTAGCAGCCTGGCCGCCACATTTTGCACCAGCTGCCCCAAGGGCAGCCCCATGTAGAGAGCGTTGCAGTAGTCCGATCTTGAGGTGACCTTAGCATGGATCACCGACGCCAGATCATTGAGTTTGAGGAAGGGAACCGACTGCCTGATCAGCCGGAGGTGATCAAAGGCTGCCTTGGCAGTGGCTGCTACCTGGGCCTCCATCGTTAAGGGTTAAAATTAAAGCAGGCACAGACCTCTCCCGGGGCTTCTGGACCTCTGCCAGTCCAGCAGCCTTTGATTTTGCTTTGGGCTTCGATTGCTCTCTCAGCCTTGTGAGCGAGAGGAAGAACTGGGACATCTGCACCACTGGCACCCCCTGCTGGCTGAATGGCACACCGGCGACCCTTTGTCTCAGGCGAGGGTGCTCTGCTGTGAACCCAGGAGGAGCTTCTTCTGGCCAGGGCGAACATTCAGTTGCACAAAAAGGGATTGGGGTGTGGGGGAGACGGGGACTTTTCTGCTCAGCCTTTATTTCTTATATGCATGGGCTCATAGTTTTGCAAATAATTGTTTTAAACATGCCTGACTTGGACCCTGGCTTTTCCTGCTGGAAACGTTACCTGGGAAACGTTCTCCCTCAGCAAGCTGGGTTTAAGCCGGAGTAGCCAAAATTACCAGGCCTGTTTTTCAATGGGCTTTGCCTGCCAGCAGCCTGTCCCTCCTCTGAAAGGCTATCTACAGAGCCACCTGGCAGGCAATGTTCCTTCTAAGCTGTGGAGTCTTGTGAGCAAAAATTCTCCTTTGTGAGCTACTGGCATTAAAGTTGGGAGCGAGCGATTTGGCTGCTGCAGAAATCAGTTTGCTCTGGAGCCCTCCTTCCTGAGCTGAGACAAAAAGGTGTGAGCCGGGGGCTAAAGAACTGTGTGCTAGCTCACACTGACTCAGCTTAGAGGGAGCACTGCTGGAGCCCTCCTTCCTGAGCTGAGACAAAAAGGTGTGAGCCGGGGGCTAAAGAACTGTGTGCTAGCTCACACTAACTCAGCTTAGAGGGAACACTGCTTGAAGAAGCAAATACGGTCACAGCTACGCATCACTAGGCGCCTGTTTAAAGTCCTCTAAAAGTAGAGAGGGGTCCAGAATAGCAAGGTGTCTCCGCTCTCCTATTTTATTTTTTTATTTCTATTTTGTACATTTTTATACCACATCATCTCCTGTGCGGTCTCTGAGCGGTTCTGTTTGAGTAGGGACTGGAGTCAAGCTGAACCAGGGATTCAAGACTTGCAGGGTCAGCTGGATTTTTCATCTGAATCCTGACCAGTGTCCCCTCTAAGCTGAGTGAGTGTGAGCTAGCTGACAGTTTTTTAGCCTCCGGCACACACATTTTTGTCTTTGCTCCGGAAGGAGGGCTCCAGAGCAAACTAATTTATGCAGTAGCCCAATCGCTCACATCGCAACTTTAACGCCAGTTGCTCACAAAGTGGAATTTTTGCTCACAAGACTCCACAGTTTGGAGGGAGTATTGCTCCACTTTTCTGTTTATTGTTTATTTTTTACATTTTTATACCACACCCTCTCCTGCACGGTCTTGGAGCGGTTCTATCTGGGCAGGAACTGCAGTTAAGATAAACCAGAGATTCAGGACTGGGGGGGGGGCAACTGGATTTTTAAACTGAATCCTGACTACAGTCTCCGGTTTGTTTTCTGTCAGTTCTTTCACTTTGTCCGCCCTTCCCTTCTGGCTAGAGTTAAAAACAGGGTCTGAAAGGCACAAGGGAAAGCCCCCCACCCCAGTCTAAGAGCGCTGCCTGCTGAAGCGCCCCCCATCACCCTGAGCAATGTTCCCTTCCAAGCCGTGGAGTTTTGTGAGCAAAAACTCTACTTTGTGAGCTCCTGGCATTAAAGTTGTGAGCCAGCGATTTGGCTGCTGCATAGATAAGTTTGCTCTGGAGCCCTCCCTTCCTGAGCTAAGGCAAAAATGTGTGAGCCGGAGGCTAAAAAATTGTGAGCTAGCTCACACTAACTCAGCTTAGAGGGAACACTGCCCCTGAGCATTTTTAGGTAATGGAAGATTCAGGACAAGAGGTGTGGAGGATAACTCTCAGCTGCCTGGGGCTCCAGATTGCCAACGGGAGGAAATAACACTGGGCCAGAGGGATTGGGGGGGGGGGTAGAAAGTAACGTCACAGGGAGGTGATCCGAGGCATTGGGAGAACAGGGCCCGCTCCATCCAGCGCCCCTCCTCTGGGGTTTGGCCCTCCTTCCGGTTACTTACCAGGCATGTGGACTCCAGCCCCGAGGGGGCTGTATAGATCCCCCTCATTCGGGATATGGTTTGGTTGTAGTTGATGAATCTCTCAGCGTGGATCTGGACGTCCGGGGAGTAGGGGATCAGGTTTTCTTCCCTGAAAGAAAGGCATGCAAGGGAAGGGTCAGCGCCAGTGTTCCCTCTAAGCTGAGTTGGTGTGAGCTAGCTCACAGTTTCTTAGCCTCCGGCTCACACATTTCTGTCTCAGCTCAGAAAGGGATGGCTCCAGAGCAAAGTAATTTATGCAGCAGCCAAGTCGCTCACTCACAACTTTAAGGCCAGGAGCTCACAAAGCAGGATTTCTGCTCACAAGACTTAGAGGGAGCGTTGGTCATCACCACGGCTCAGTCAGGATTTAGCCACCAGAGATGGCACTGGTGGAACCTTACGGTTTCTGCTTCCTCGGTGCCTTCTGACTGAGCCGGGGGCCATAGGCCTCCCTTGGGCCCCATGCCTTTGGACCCCAGGTGAAGAGGAGACCCACAGTTCGCTGCGTGTCTCAGAGAGCACAACAGGAGTCCAGGAGACCCAACCCTCAACAGCATGGACAGCTCTGACCCAGCAGTCTAACTGTGAGGCACCTTCACCCATTCAGATTCTGTTCCCAAGGACTGGGGGGGTTTACCTGGTTTGCTCTGTGGGGATCTCTGGCCGTCGAGGATCCAAGAGCGCCTTGGGGAGGGAAAGAATTGCTCCAGAAGGAAGCCCAACTGCAAAAGTAAACAGAGACATATCCTAGGGAAAAAGGGCGTTTCAGAAACTGTCCCCCCCACACATCACACCTCTGCCGGCGCAAGAGACCCCTTACACAGAGTGCTGCCCAGTTGGCAATAAGAGCAATGGTGCAGGATGGGTTAACAGAGGACAAAACCTCCTCCATGGCCTGATTTTGGCACAGGGAAGGTCTGCACATAAGAACATAAGAGAAGCCAATGCTGAATCAGGCCAAGGGCCCGTCCAGTCTAACACTCTGTGTCACATGGTGGCCACAAATACCAGGGGCCATCAGGAGGTTCACCAGTGGGGCCGGGACACTAGGAGCCCTCCCACTGTTGTCCCCTCCTCAAGCACCAAGAAGACAGAGCATCCCTTGCCCCAGACATAAGAACACAAGAGAAGCCAATGCTGGATCAGGCCAATGGCCCATCCAGTCCAACACTCTGGGTCACACAGTGGCCACAAATACCAGGGGCCATCAGGAGGTCCAGCAGTGGGGCCGGGACACTAGAGGTCCTCCCACTGCTAGAAGCCCTCCCACATAACCCCATACACAGTTTGTTCTGCTTCCGGGATCACATGTTTGGGTCACTGGCAGTTTTTAGGAGAGAAAAGGGATCTCCGGGAAACGGAGGGAGAAGGGAGACTCCGGGGATGTGGAAGCTCTTTTTCACAAGCAGGAGGACTGAGAGACCGAAGGGGGAACCAAACACCAACCAACGGCAGAGCAGACGCCTGTAATAGACTTGCCCCATGCTGGAAAGAAGCTGGGCTCACAGAAGACACAGGAGGCGTCTTCCGGTCCCAAAAGTGCAACACTTCAGACACCCAGTTAAAACGTCACTACATTACAGCACCATTCACAATTAAAATGTGCTCTTTAAAAATTGGAAATGTTCAAAATCTCACTTCCAGATTTCAGCCTGGAAGAGCTCCCTGATTTGTTTTTAACCCAGGGCATTTCTTCATCCCCATTAACGACAAGGCAGTTAAACTCTGTTTATGGCAAACCTCTTCCCTAAATTCCAAGGGGACCCACCATGAGGTGCATTAAGGGGGGGAGGAATCAAGGCCAAAACAGAAGGGGCTGCTGGAGAAATCGGTGGGCCGGCACTAGAGATGCCCCCTGAGGAGTTGCACCGGAGCCCCAAATGCTGCCCCCCCCGACCCTCCCCGGCCTGCCTCTTAACTGAGCAGGTGGCGGCTGGTGATGCCCCGCTCCGTGATGGTGACCTCCATGGCACTGATGGCCGAGGGGAAGATGTACGACTGCTGGAGGACCTGCGGCAAGAACGGGCGGTCCAGGGAGCTGAAGGCCGTGGCGTTGTACTGCTCCGTCCCCTCGTATAGCTCCAGCACCGTGAACTCATTCCGGCGGGCCTTGGTGTTCCAATACTGGTACTGGGAGGGGAGGAGGAGAGGAGGGGAAGAGGGTTAGCCTAGAAAGGCAGGGTCAGGGATGTTGTTGCGGGGAGCTAAGATTGAAGCACAGGCCAGACATCATGGAAAATCAGCATTTGCTGCTCCATGAACAACCTGGGGTGGGGAGGAAAAAGCCTTCTCCTATGGTTGCCAACCTCCAGGTGGGCTAAATAAACACTAAATCGCCGTGTATAATTTTACAATTTTTACCCAGGGAAGTTTTACCCTTTGAAACGCATTGTAGACCTAGTCCCATCATGACTTAATACTGGCAATTCCCGCTCACCAGAAATTAAACGCAATAGCGTGTCACCAACAGAGTATACGAAACAGTTCTAAGAATTCTGAAACGCTGCCTTTCAGCACTTCAAGACTGAGCTATATCTACAACAACAGACAACCCTGATGAAGAGTACGCAAGCAGAATGATTACTAGAGTGCCGCCGTGTGTCTTAAATTGTTTCTCTTTTGCTTTTCCCCTTTGTAACAAGCGTATTACATTAGGACTTCAAATCTAAGACTGATTACTGACTGTAAATATTACCATGGCAGCTGCATCATTCTTGAATGTACGGCTGAGCTTCATGGTTAAGGCTTACACTGTATCCTTGTTAATTACCTGATATTCTAAAAATATTTATACTTGGCATATATATATATTTATATTTGTATATATATATATATACAAAATTGTAAAATTATACACAGTGAATTAGTGCTTTACTTAGATCACATACACCGTGGTCCAGTTTGTTGTAATTAACCTCTGGGTGGGGCCCAGAGATTTCCCTCTATTACAGTTGATCTACAGACAGCAGAGATCAGTTCCCCTGAAGAGCACGGCAGCTTTGGTGGGTGGACTTTGCGGCATGATACCATGCTGAGGTCCCTCTCTCCAGGCTCCACCCCCCCCCCCAAATCTCCGGGTGTGTCCCATCCCAGAGCTGACAGCCTTACTCCTCAGGCACAGACATCTAACAAGAGCCAGTGTGGAGAATTGCAAACCATCGGGCCTGAGCTGGGGGGGCCCCAGCTTCAAATCCCACACCCCCACACCCCCACACACACACCAGGAAGCCCTCGCTAAGGCCTGTCACCCATTGTCTGGGATTACTTTTTACTAGAGAAATGTACGGTCTTCTTCGACGAGAGCCGTAACGAGAGGGAACCGGACAATCCATCGGGAAAATGGTCACTTTCTTTTTTTAGAGAGAGAAAAGACCTCTTGATATAAAGTTAAAAAGCAGTTAACATTCCTTTCATAGTCAAAGATCGGTACTTAGTCGGCTCAGTCCTTTTCTTTAAACTGCCTCCCGAAACAAAATATCTATATAATTAGCGCTACTCAACTAAATAGTATAAGGGCACATTGAAATGGATTATTAAACTGTTTCGGGGTTTTTTTAGAATGCTTTTCTTAATGTAGCTCACCAAGTTGACAATGTTTGTACTGCTCTGTTAAACATTTGAAAATTTTAATAATTTTTTTTTTTAAAGGCCTCTCACCCTCCCTGAGGCTAACCTCCCTCACGGGGCCACTGCAGTGATAAAAGAATTACCTATGGAGGGAGAGAGAGGAGTTTCCCTGGTCTGTGGGGGGAAGCTGCGAGCTTGCTGGTTCAACAAAGCCAAACGCCAACCATGAAAAATTAACAATGAAAACACTGAAGGATATTCAATGTCTAATCCATGTAAAGAATTCCATATGTATATATATTAAAGTTCATATAAATACACGCATTCCATTCATTCATATACAGCATCAAAAATTCCAAATAACATTCCAAGGAACACTTTACAATTGGGTGAATTACTTTCAGATCCAGGCTGTAAAGCCAAGAAAGTGCATGGAATAGGAAATGCTTGTTAAGCCTTGTCACAAACAATTATTCGCAGGGAGGTTACTGGCGAGGGGCCGTGCAATAAACGTAAGCGTCCTTCAGATATCTTGACAACCTTCAAGGACACCGCATTGCTATTCTTCTTTCATGGCACTAGGCGCTTTCTTGGCTTTATAACCTGGATTTGAAAGTAATTCGCCAATTGTAAAGTGTTTCTCAGAACGTTATTTGGAATTTTTGATACTATATATGAATGAATGGAATACCTGTATTCATATGCACTTTAATATATACGGAATTCTTGACATGAATTAGACCATTGAATATCATTTAACATTTTCATTGTTATTTTTTCACAACTGCTTTTTGGCTCTGTTTAATCTTCTTTCCATGATTTTCTCTGTCTTGCTACCTTCTTGAGAGCTTGCCGGTTCAGGCGGAAGGGCTGTGCAGTCTGGAACTCTAGAAACAACCGGATGTGCCTCAAGCGGCATAGGGAGCCTCCCCCCCAAGGGGACAGGCCTGTGCATGTCGCTCTCCACACCCGAGGCAACATACGCTTTTTCTGGCTGTTGGGAGGATCCAGTAAGGCCTCTAGCTCCAGCCCCTTCCCCTCCCACACCCTCTTTGCAAGAAATCTGGCAATTCTCGAGCCCCCCGCAGCGGAAAAAGGCACAGCAGGGCGAGGGTCCTCCTTACCACCACCCAGTTTTCCGAATGCACGATGTGGACCGGTCCTTTGGCCTTCCGCTGCACCGAGGAGTGGATGATCCGGCCCGTGACGCTGTCAATCAAGTAGATCCCGATGAACGTGCGCTCGTGGTGGCCATCTGTGCTCTCCGTCACCACCGCCAGCAGGTTCGGGTTCAGAGACTGAAAGGGGCCAGAGGACGCCATTTACAGAGGTGCCGTCAGCCAGCCAAGAGTCTCCCGAGCCCTTTGTATGGAGCTGCCAGAAGATAAAGGCTGACGAAAGACTAGAGGACAGCTCTGAGAGAACTTGTGACTGGCCCAAGGTCATCCAGCAGCTGCAAGTGGAGCAGTGGGGAATCAAACCCAGTTCTCCCAGATTAGAGTCCGCGCACTTAACCCCTACACCTTATTGCTCATAGATTATTGAATAAGGGGAAGGAGGATTACACCTATAGCTCTCTTTGGTCTGCAGGGACATGATGTCTTTTCCCCAACTGCCCTTTCTCTCTTCAAAACTCATCCAATTACCCATTATTACTATTAATGTTTAAGAATAAAACTCGGGGTATTTTTTATGCACAACTGGATATTATTCTACATCCCTCTGCACACACACAAACACATCCCGTCCTGATTTACCACCTTAATGGTGTCCAGACCCTTGGGGACTGATCTCAGTATCCGAAAGAATGCCGTGTGCCCACCCAGCTGCCAAGGCCCCCCCGCCCCCGCATGCACCTTGTAAAGCACGCTGCGATCCCCCATTACGCGGCCCTGGGAGTGGACGTGCTCATTGGCTCTCTTCCCCTTCACAGTCACGATCCGCTGTACTTCCACAGGGATGGTGATCTCCCAGCTCTGCTCCGTCGTCAAGTCCTGTGAGGAGGCCCAAGAAACCCAGATCGTAGATGTCCAGCCAGCGCCCAGCAGCCCCCAAGATCAGAGGCCAAAGTCCCTGCACTGCACCCAACAAAACGTGCATGAAAGCGCCAAGTTCAGAGTGACCGTATGCTGAGCCGAGCCAAGCAGTCACCTGGACTGCAGTAGCCCAGGTCCAACCAAACTGAGCGCACTCAGCTAGCGCATCTGGAAAACAGCCCTGGCCGTGCTCCTCAGACTGGTGAAATGAGCTCCCGCAGAGATCAGGGCCCTGCAGGACTTGATGCAGTTCCGCAGGGCCGGCAAGACGGAGCTCTTCCGCCAGGCCTTTGGGTTAAGGAGCCGCCACCACCACCAAGTATACCATCACTAACATTATTAGAGCCCGTTCCCTGGTTTCCATTATTTACATCTAGTGCCGGCGCCTGCTGCACAGAACGATCAAGGAACTGTGAAACATTGCAGATCGTAGATTATATTGATGATTGTACCGCCATCTTTTAACTCGTCGCTGTAGGTTTTCTGGGTTGTGTGGCCGTGGTCTTGGCACTGTAGGACCTGACGTTCCGCTAGTAGCTGTGACTGGCATCCTCAGAGTGTAACACAGCTCCTGTGTTATACCTCTGAGCAGGGCTATTTTGGGACAGAAATGCACAGGAACGGAGTTCCGGCTGGCTTCAGAGTTGGCCACACCCACTACAGCCAAAATCTCTGCATGCATGGCTACAGAGGGAAGGCCTGGAGAGTGACCCCCACCCCCCGACTCTGAGGTGGACTGGAGGGGGGCCCCTGGAATGATCCCCCGTGCCTTTCCCGGCCTGTCTAAGGGCTAGCTTGCCTGAGCAAGCCGAGGGAAGGCACAGGGTATGGCCTAATATATTAATGAGCGGCACTCTCGGGGGTGTGGCCTAATATGCTAATTAGTTTCTGCTGTTGGGTGTGGCCTATTATGCTAATAGGTTCCTGCTGGGCTTTTTCTACAAAAAAAGCCCTGCCTCTGAGGATGCCAGTCACAGCTACTGGCGAAACGTCAGGTCCTACAGTGCCAAGACCACGGCCACACAACCCGGGAAATCTACAGCGACTAATGAACTCCGGCCACGAAAGCCTTCGACGACATCTTTTAACTAATTATATCTGTTTAGCTATCGCTTTATGATTATGGATTGTTTTAAATTGCTTTTACCTATGTTACAATTGTCTATTTATATTTTATCTTTGTAAGCCACCCTGGGCCTGCCTCGGCAGGGAGGGCGGTGTACAAATTCAATCAATCAATCAATCAATATAAGTGGATTTCCTGCTGCTCCTCCTGAATGTTATTAATTTCATTTTATAGGAATGGCCAGGTTTTATGCTGCCGTTTATCTGCTGCTTCCCCAGGGCTTCCGTTCTCTTATTATTTTCTCTCTCGTCATTGCTTTTCTAAAATTGTACAGTAAATCACTGCAAGCTTGATAGCCGAAGAAACACCTAATTAATTATAATAAGGTAACCGGAAAGTGCTCCAGCTCAGACTTGGGCAGTCCTCCTGAGCGTCTTGTGAAGGGCGGGGGGGGGGAATAAGCCAAATGCCTACTGGTCTACGGAGCCCAAGGACTCGGGTACTTAACCATGTACAAAGAAGTATCCCTTTTCTACAGGCTGGCTTACAATTCGGCATGCCTAAAATACAGCCTGTCCAGGGTTTTAGGGAGAGGCCACTGTTAGGATTTGGTCTCTGACTCCCCCCGCCCCAGTCCTTCACAGTCAGACTTCAACATTCTCACCCTTTCTTTCTTTGGCTGGCACAGCTGCCCACGCCCTGGCAGCCAGGTGAGTCTTGGCTCCCTCCTGCCCACCCCCTGCCACGCTCATCCCCTCGTGTAGCCTGAGACCTCTTCCGCAGTCAGCCCCAAGGTCCCACCTCCCCTGCCCCCAACGGCCGTGACCCCCACTTGCATTTCCAGACCAGCCTGTCCCTCTGACACCCACTGATGATCTCACTTCCTAGGGTCACTGTCCACGGCACACTGCAGGAAGCTCCGCCTCCTCCGGCTATCAGGCAAAACAAACCCCGGGTGGTAAAACGATGGGCTCTACCTTGTGCAGCCGCCTCCCGGTCAACTTGCCCTGCTCCACGTTTGCCAAGTAGAACGAGATGGAGGGGGCCATCTCCTCCAATTGGCGGAGGACGTTTCTCGTCGCTGGAAAAACGGTCACCTGACAGGAAACGGACAAAGCACAGGTCAAGGGAACACTTTTGGGTAAGACAGAGGAGGACACCCAAGTAGGGCTGCCAGGTCCCCTGGTGGGGGTGGGGGGTTTCCCGCCAAAAGGGCCCCCAATCCACTGGTCTGGATCAGGCCGGCAGGGGGAACCCCGCCCCCCAAATGCCCAGTGTGATGACATCACCTCAAGGTGACGTCATCACACCGGGCACGTCACTGGCCGACGCTCTAGCAATCAGCCTGAAAACTCTATGGTACCATAGTTTTCAGGCTGATTGCTAGAGCGTCGCCTGGCGACGTGCCCAACGTGATGACATCACTTCTGGGTGATGTCATCGCACCGCAGACACGCGAATCTCCCAGACCAGGACCAACTCTCCCCCACTGCACCAAGTAAGTCACTTGGCAACCCTACGCCCAAGCAGGAAGGTACCTTGTATTCGTCATCGATCAGAAGCAGCACTTTGGCGTAATCTTGGTCCATGATGGGCAGAAGCAGTGACTGGAGGATCGGGCGCTTCAGCACCGGAGGGGCCACCTGACTCCACCTCCCAAAGATGGGGTTGAAGACGTAAAGGGTGCTCTGGCCGGTCTCCTGGAAGACAGAGCGGTCGGAAGCTGAAGGCTTGTTCACGGAGCTGGTTTGTAGGACAACGGATAAGCATTCGCCCGCCCCTCTTGCCAAGCGTACAACGGCGCAACATGCAGAAATCTGGTAAGACTCTCCCAGTAGTTAAGCAAACCAGGGTTCAAAGACACATTCAGGACATTAAGTGTTCACTTCTTGACACCAAACCTGATTTGTATTGACTTTTCCGTGTTAACGCTAGAGAATCTCCTGCATATTTCCCATTTAGAAAACAGCCTCCACCAGACCCCCCAGAAAGCCTCCTATCTGGGCAATAACCAGAGAAAGACCAGCTGAGCCTCAGCCAAATGGCCTTCTGGCCACACTCTTGGCAAACAGTCACGTTCAATTGGTAAGTTCCTGGAGGGAAGCCATGCTGGTCTGCAACAGAAGAGCTGCGTTCAGGTCCAGCAGCACCTAAGAGACCAACGGAGAATTTTGGGGTTTGGACTTGCAACAGTCACCGCTTCCTTTGTCAGATCTCCCCCCCCCAAAAAAATTTTTTTGCTGATTTCTCAGGTGCTGCTGGATTTCAGTCTAGCCATTCAATTAATTAGAGTGTCAAAGGGCTTCTGCATGCCTGAGGGAACTCCAGCCCCTTCCCGTCCTGCCCATTTTTGGCAGAAGCTCCTCCCCCTCCTTGGCAAGACCCCACAATCACAGCCGGGCATCATACAATCCCCCTGCAAGCTTGTTTGTTTTGGGACAGCCGGCGGCTCAGCCGTAGAACATCTGCTTTGCAGATGGCAGGTTGGGGTCCCAGGGTTCATTTCTCAGAACCTCCCATTAAAAGGTCTCAGGGTTTGGGGACAGAGTCCTCTCTGCCCAGACTGTCTCAGAGAAAAGAGAAGAAGAGATTGAATTTATACCCCGCCCTTCACTGCCCTTCACTGCCCAAAGGTGTCTCAGAGCGGTTTACAAACTCCTTTCCCTTCCCCTCCCTGCAACAGGCACCCTGTGAGGTCGGTGGGGCTGAGAGAGCTCTGACAGAAACTGGCTCTTTTTCAAGAACAGCTGTGCCAGAGCTTGTGACTGACCCAAGGTCACACCAGCAGGTGCAAGTGGAGGAGTGGGGAATCAAACCCGGCTCTCCCAGATAAGAGTCCGCGCACTTAACTACACCAAACTGGCTCTCCACACCCCAAGGAGACGAGACTGGTTCTCCGGGACCGCTGGTCTGGCTCCATACAGGACAACCCCGTCTGCAGGCGCCCTGAAGCCACCCAGTCCGAACAGCAGGCGCTGACCTTCTCCTTGACCAGGAGGGTGCACTGCGGGGGGTGGGGGAAGTGAGCCGTTGTTCTCTGAACCATCAGCTTGAAGGAGGAGCCCGGCTTCACATCCTGAAGGTACTGCTTCCACAGGATCGTGCCCGAGCTGCTTTCGATGCCAAAGAGCTGCAAGGATGGAACGAGAGGTCAGCAAGAGGCAGGTGGGGAGGAGCGTGGTCTAGGCCACAAGGTGCCACGTAAAGCTGGAAACGGGAGCGGACGAGAGGCAGACGCCGTACGTCACAGGCAGGATCCAGGCATCACGCCCAGCCACAGTTTGCACTTACAAATGAAGCAAGCCACGGTTTCAAGCTGCTTGCCTCTTTTCATTCCCCACCCGCTCAGCATCTCAGTGTCCTCCGGAAGAGGCATTGCGGCCGCGGCTAGAGCCATTTGACCAGTTAGGACAAACCGTGGCTAGCAAGCAGACCCACTCCACACCACCGCTTCCAGTTTGTCAGCCAGCTGCAAACCAGGAATCTGGTGATTCAGGCAGCAAGCTACATCAGACCGGCGGTCCCTTTAATCCAACATATCGTCTCGCACAGCTGCCAGCCAGATCTCCTGGGGAGTCAACAAAGAGGGCACAGAGAGGCCTTTCTTTCCCTACACTAAAAAAATCCCAAACTCTTCCATTGTTCTTGACTGGGAAGGTGCTCCGGCTTCTTAATCAACTGGATTGCTTTCTGCAATATCTTTTGTGAAATCACCCCACTTTCCATTATACGGGACAGACGGACTCACATCCTAGCTGTGTCTGAAGAGGTGGGCAGTGACTCCCGAAAGCTCCTCCCCTGCCACAAATTCTGTTAGTCTTGAAGATGCTCCTTGAGTCTGGCTCTTTTCTGCAAGCGCATCCACAGCTTTCTACAAAAGCATTACAATACTGGCCAATTTATTTTCAACCCTTTCCTAATAACTCCTAGCACTGCATCTGCCCTTTTCACCTCTACCGCATGCTGCCTTGACATTTTCATCAAGGCTTCCACTACAACCCCAAGATCTCTTTCAGTCTCAGTTTCGGCCAGTGCAGACGTCATCCACGTATATCGGCAGCAGTCACGATCGCACCAGGCCTGACGGGATGCTTTTACATAAGTTAAGAAGTGTGATGCCTGCAAATTAGGAGGGAGGCAAATTGACTGCTGTTACAGGCTCCTTCGGTGTAAGTTATATCAGAAAACCATTTAGGTAATGCCAGCTGGGAGCAGTGTTCCCTCTGAGCTGAGTTGGTGTGGGCTAGCACACAGTTTTTTAGCCTCCGGCTCATGCATTTTTGTCTTAGCTCAGGAAGGACGGCTCCAGAGCAAACTAATTTATGCAGTAACCAAACTGCTTGCTCATAGCTTTAATGCCAGCAGCTCATGAACTAGAATTCTTGCTCACAAGACTCCACAGCTTAGAGGGAGCATTGCTTGCTGCTCTTAAAACCTTCCTCCCATTTGGTGGTAATTGTGCCTGCACTCCAGGGTTGTTGTCACAAACTGAAAGTGTAAAGGTTTTGGAGTATGAGATGCCCTTTAAGCATTTAGTGTGTCCCTTAACTGGGCTGTTTCCACAAGATCGTGAGATAAAAGCACAGCAAAGCTTTGTCACACTGGGAGAAGAAGGCTTGCTCTTCTAATGTACCCCAGGGACAGGGCTGCACTCCCCACACCAGTGTCCCCTCTAAGCTGAGTGTGAGCTAGCTCACCATTTTTTAGTCTCCAGTTCACACATTTTTGTCTCAGCCCAGGAAGGAGGGCTCCAGAGCAAACACTATGCTGGGGATTATTAGGAAGGGAATTGAAAACAAATCAGCCAGTATCATCATGCCCCTGTATAAATCATTGGTGCGACCTCGTTTGGAATACTGTGTACAGTTCTGGTCACCACATCTCAAAAAGGATATTATAGCATTGGAAAAAGTGCAGAGAAGGGCAACGAGAATGATAAAAGGGTTGGAACACCTTCCCTATGAAGAAAGGTTAAAATGCTTGGGGCTCTTCAGCTTGGAGAAATGACGGCTGAGGGGTGACATGATCGAGGTTTATAAGATTATGCGTGGGATTGAGCAGGTTGAGAAAGAAGTACTTTTCTCCCTTCCTCACAATACAAGAACTTGTGGGCACTCCATGAAATTGCTGAGCAGTCGGGTTAGAACAGATAAAAGGAAGTCCTTCTTCACCCAAAGAGTGATGAACATATGGAATTCACTGCCACAGGAGGTGGTGGCAGCTACAAGCATGGACAGTTTCAAGAGGGAATTAGATAAACATCTGGAGCAGAAGTCCATCAGTGGCTATTAGCCACAGGGTATAGATGGGAACTCTCAGTCTGGGGCAGGTGATGCACTCTATTCTTGGTGTTGGGGGGGGAGAAACAGTGGGAGGGCTTCTGGTGTCCTGGCCCCACTGCTGGACCTCCTGATGGCACCTGGTATATTTTGGCCACTGTGTGACAGAGTGTTGGACTAGATGAGCCATTGGCCTGATTCAACATTGGCTTCTCTTATGTTCTTATGTTCTTATGTTCTTATGTTCTGATTCACGCAGCAGCCAAATCGCTCGCTCACAACTTTTAATGCCAGCGGCTCACAAAGCAGAATTTTTGCTCACAAGACCCCACAGCTTGGAGGAAAGCACTGGCTGGGAGCACCTGCCCCGCCACGAGTCCAGGGCGTGAGAATTAAAACTCGGGCACAGCCCGCTCCCCCTCACCTTCCCAGAAGCCGTCACCACCACGATCATCTTCTGCAGGTTAAACTCGTCCCTGGCCAGGTTGTCGATGTTGACCTCGTTCTTGATCAGGCTCCGGGGCCTGCGGGCGTCGTAGAACATCTTCCAGAGGTGGGCGGTCCAGGCTTGCAGCAAGATGAGCTGGGAGGACAAGCGCTTCAGGACCATGCCCAGCAAGCCATCTGGAAAGGAGAGAAGAGGCTGCAGAGGGCCCGGGCACAGCGGGAGGCATCAAATGCAGAGGGGCAGTCCCCTTGGCGCCTCTCACTCAAGGCTGCGGCAGAACGGCTAGGGGGAGACTCCACGACACCCTGGAGAGTAGCTGGTAGGGAGGGTGGGTAGTACAAAGCAAGAGGGACCAGGGGGCTTGACTCGGTGAGAGGTGGACAGGGTCACACAAGGCCCGGTCAGCCAGAACATTAGTGGCTCCCAATGTTCCCTCTAAGCCAAGTTAGTGTGAGCTAGCTCAGTTTTTTAGCCCCCAGCTCACACATTTTTGTCTCATCTCAGGAAGGATGGCTCCAGTGTCCCCTCTAAGCTGAGTTAGTGTGAGCTAGCTCACAGTTTTTTAGCCTCCGGCTCACCCATTTTTGTCTTCGCTCAGGAAGGGAGGGCCCCAGAACAAACTAACTGATGCAGCATCCAAATCGCTCGCTCACAACTTTAAGGCCAGGAGCTCACAAAGTGGAATTTTTGCTCACAGGACTCCACAGCTTAGAGGGAACATTGGTGGCTCCACATCCCAAAATGGCCGCATGCTTCCGTCAGCCAGCATGCCACAAAAACACCCGGGAGCAAAAAAGGGTTGGAACACCTTCCCTATGAAGAAAGGTTAAAATGCTTGGGGCTCTTTAGCTTGGAGAAACGACGGCTGAGGGGTGACATGATCGAGGTTTATAAGATTATGAATGGGATTGAGCAGGTTGAGAAAGAAGTACTTTTCTCCCTTTCTCACAATACAAGAACTCGTGGGCACTCCATGAAATTGCTGAGGAGTCCGGTTAGAACGGATAAAAGGAAGTCCTTCTTCACCCAAAGAGTGATTAACATATGGAACTCACTGCCACAGGAGATGGTGGCAGCTACAAGCATGGACAGTTTCAAGAGGGAATGAGATAAACATCTGGAGCAGAAGTCCATCAGTGGCTATTAGCCACAGGGTATAGATGGGAACTCTCAGTCTGGGGCAGGTGATGCACTCTATTCTTGGTGCTGGAGGGGCAGCAGTGGGAGGGCTTCTGGTGCCCTGGCCCCACTGCTGGACCTCCTGATGGCACCTGGTATATTTTGGCCGCTGTGTGACAGAGTATTGGACTAGATGGGCCATTGGCCATTGGCCTGATCCAACATTGGCTTCTCTTATGTTCTTATGTAAGGTCCCTCAGTCAAGAAAGGGGGAAAGGAGCGCTGGTCCAGCATCGGCTGCCTGAAGACTTCACATATTTTGTCTGGAGGCAGAGGATGCTGGGCAGAGAGAGAACGAAGACGCTCCTTTGCGGTGGAACGGGGGGGGGGGAGAATAGGGGGATGCCAGAGTGGAATCAGCAAACCACTTTATGTCTTCCTTTAAAAGACTGATTGATTGGTCTCCCCCCGTCCCCACAAGACACCACGGGCAGGGCAGATCATGATAACATACACCATAATCAGTGTCCCCTCTAAGCTGAGTTAGTCTGAGCTAGCTCACCATTTTTTAGCCTCCGGCTCACACACTTTCTGTCTCAAGAAGGAGGGCTCCAGAGCAAACTAGTTTATGCAGCGACCAAACCGCTCGCTCACAACTTTAATGCCAGGAGCTCACAAAGTGGAATTTCTGCTCACAAGACTCCACAGCTTAGAGGGAGCATTGACCGTAATATGCCCCCCCCACCCCCCCACCCACCCCAGAAATATCTGTAATACAGCAGAGGAGACCACACGGTAGCTGCTCAATTGCGAGGGCACAAGAAAAGAAAAAAGCCAGCGACACACCTGAGCGAAACACAGCCTTCTGCGGGTGCCGAAAAGTCAGCAAATCCGACACCACAGAAGTCACTGCGGGGATGGCGTTCTGTAGCTGAGCTGAAAAGGCCCAGCTCCGGTCGCCTTCCTCCTCGTGCCCGGAAGCGAGGGCGGAGAGACCAGTGGCTGGCAGGCTGACCTCTAAGAGAGTTCTCACGGAAGAGTGCAAGGATGGAACAGGAGGAACTAGTTATCTCCTCCCTCTCTCTCTATCAAAGTGTTTCGTTTCTGATTAGACTGTGCGTCAAGCTATACATCAACACCATTTTTACAGAACGAGTAAGCAAGAAGCAAGCGTGTCGCAGAAGCGAGGCTAAAAGAAATTCTGCCTTACCTTGAATGGCTGGTTCCCGGGCAGCCAAACACAAAGCAAGAAACACCATTCAGTTTGTTTCCCTTTGCCAAAAGCTGCAAGGAACACCCCAGAAGAGGCTGGCCCCTCTTCCCTTGCCTCCCAAAGGTCCCCGGGCAGTTTGTCCAGAAGGCCAGAGTCATTTACACGGCCAGATAAACACACCAGTCCTCCAGAGAACAGTTAAAATTCTTTGCCCTCCTGCCCTTTTATGGGGGGTGTGCTATGAAACACATCTCTGGCAGTATATAGATGAAGAAGGAGATTGGATTTATACCCCGCCCTTCACTACCCAAAGGAGTCTCAGAGCGGCTTACAAACTCCTTTCCCTTCCCCTCCCCACAACAGACACCCCTGTGAGGTAGAAAGAAGAAGAGATTGGATTTCTATCCCGCCCTTCACTACCCAAAGGAGTCTCAGAGCGGCTTACAAACTCCTTTCCCTTCCCCTCCCCACAACAGACACCCCTGTGAGGTAGAAGAAGAAGAGATTGGATTTATGCCCCGCCCTTCACTACCCAAAGGAGTCTCAGAGCGGCATACAAACTCCTTTCCCTTCCCCTCCCCACAACAGACACCCTGGGAGGTCGGTGGGGCTGAGAGAGCTCTGACAGAAACTGTCCTTGAGGGAACAGCTCTGACAGAACTATGGCTTGCCCAAGGTCATCCAGCAGCTGCAAGTGGAGGAGTGGGAGAATCAAACCCGGTTCTCCCAGATTAGAGTCCACGCACTTAACCACTACACCAAACTAGGCCCAGCATACAAATACTGGAGGTACCGTGCTTTTTCACATTTAAAGTTTTACTTTAATTTTCTTTAGCCCTTAGATCAAGCCAAAACTCCATCCTTCCCATCTCCAACAGTCCACGCACTTAACCACAACACCAAACTGGCTCTCCGTATCAAAGGTATTTACTCTGTTTTATCCGGTTTTACTTGGTTCTATGTACTGGCACATGGCGCCCCTGTTTGTTAGCCACCCTGAGCCCATTTGTGGGGAAGGCAGGGTAGGAATTTAAATAAATAAATAAATAAAATACTTCTTAGCCGCCTGTCTTCTTTATGGTGCTCAAGGTCTACAATATGAATATAACACATAAAATAGGTTCCATAAAAGCATAAGACCAAAATAACCCCCCTCCAGCAGAAAACATCCACAAATAGAGGCTTATGATTCTTGGGAACCAGTTGCCAGGAAACACCTTTAACCCCTCATCCATTTCGTGTGACACAAAACATTCTGCTGGACCTCCTGACAGCACGTGGTATTTTTGGCCACTGTGTGACAGAGTGTTGGACTAGATGGGCCACTGGCCTGATTCAACATTGGCTTCTCTTATGTTCTTATTCTGCCCTTAAGCTGCCCCCCACAGTGGGAAGCTCTGCATCCTTATTCCACAGCAGACAGAGTTGGCAATAGTAAGGGAAAGAAAGGCCCTGGCCTGGTGGGAGCCACGTCGCAGCCACGTGTTCTCCGCCACCTTGAAACGGGGCCCCTTACCTGCTTTCTTTCCAAATTCGCCCTCCAGTTCGGCCTGTGCGCCCGTCAGGGGGAGGTCCACCATCTGCAGACTGACCACTTCCGCCAGAGATTCTTCCCTGCTCCACAGAACTTTTCCTGCAGAGAGGAAAGGGCAGCAAACCAATTCTGATTTCCCTTTATGGAAACACCTGTGCTGGCCTCCAGGCATTCAGAGAACGGACTGCAGACCATTTAACAAGGTTGCCGCTGGGGAAATGGCCTTTTAAAAATGGACTTTAGGGGACAGACTGAGCTCAGCAACAGAGCACCCGCTTTACACGCACAAGGCCCCAAGTCTGATCCTTGGGATCTCCAACTAGAGTATCTCTGAATCCTCCTACCTAGCCTTCACATCTCTGCGTTTTGAGTCAATGCCAACGGCCGTACTAGCTGGTACAATACCAAAGGAACGGCGCTTTTCTATTTGTGGCTCTTCTGTTATTGAGGATCTAACCCATTATGTCCTTGAGTGCTCAACGTATACCCAACCCAGGTTAAAATTTATTGGACTTAAATTTCTATTCAGACTCTGAGAAGATTGTATTCTTGTGAGCCGGTTCCAATGACAATATATCTTACAGAATGGCTTTATATGCCTTGGCTGCAAAGAAAATACGGGCCAATGTTGATCTTATGGGAACTAATTAATATTGATCTTAGTGGACACTTTTTGATTTAATTAATTGCTTATATATCTTCAGTTTTATGGTTTTATAATATCTTATATTTTACTCTATTTTATTATACCATTATTCATATTTATGGTATTCCCCTCTGTTGTTATCCTTGGTTTGTAATGGTCTATGGCTAAATACAAATGAATTTCTATTTCATTTCATTTGAAAAACAAAACAAAGCTAGAGGATCTTGGAAACCGATCTCAAAAAAGGCCTTTCTCTGCCTGTGACCCTGGAGAGCTACTGCCAGTCGAAGTGGACAGAACCGGAGCTAGACAGACTAAGGGTCTGATTCTGCAAGGCACGGTCACGAAGGATGACTCTTACAGATTGCAAAATACACCTGCATTTCACTACAGAGGCATTCAGCCACCTCTAGGAACTCTTGGATCAGCGTCTTTGGCTGTCTCCAAAATTAACTCCCAACAACCCAGCTGCCAATAGGGAAAACGTCCAGCAAGGAAGAGCTCGTTGAACGTTGAGCCAACCAAAATACAAGATTACCTGGTTGCTGAAGGAATAAGAGCATGTGATCGGCCGTTTGCACCAGAGCCCGATAACCCACAGAATCGTCCTTCTTCAGAAAGACCTGAATGTAGAGCTACCCAAAGGGGGAGAGTGAGAAGCATCACCATATTGACATCTGCTGATTCAATGCTTGCAGCCCTCTTTTGCGGGGTGCGGGGAAGGGAGAATAAACAGGTCAAGTGGGTTCCTCTTACCTGCTCAGGCCGGGGGCTGCTTTTCTCCAAGGTGAAGGAGATGGTTGTATCCAGCAGCCTTTGCCCAGTTTCCACCAAGTACAGGTTGGTTACATACGACCGGTTGTGGCAAGACAGGAATTCCTGTGGTGGCAGCAGGGTCAGAAGGGAAGAAGAGGGGGAAGGACTTATTAATTGGGGTGACTTTGGGCTTGCAATTCCAACCCTCAGAATCTTGTCTGGTAAGCAAACAGGGCCAAGCAGGGGAGGATTTTTAAACCACGGACACTACCGAATTGTGCGGAAAAAATCCCTGTTTCGGTCTTTCTTCTCTTTTTCGGTGGTCAATTCACCATCTTTATTCTTGCACCACTTTCTGATTCCTCATGCTAATTCCATAAGAGCACTGACTTTTCTTTTCTTGTTTCAACACAAGCACGAAGACCCAGTGAAGTGAAGAGGCTTGTGAGCAGGGGCAGACTAAGGCTCCCTGGTGCCCTAAGCACTGACCCATCTTGGTGCCCCCCTCCTTTCCACCCTGCCCAGTCCATTTTAGTTGCTGACCTGTCTGACCAGATATACAATGCAGGTGGCAGCAATACAAAAATTTATTCCTATGATAACATAATACACGGTCCAAACTAAGCCAAGCTTTGGCTACATACAAGTTCTACAAAAATGCAAGACAACGTCTATGTTAATACTTCACAAGTTAAATGTATCAAAGTTCCAATATTCATATTCCCAACTTTGTGGTGCCCCCTTTGGCATTGGCATTAAGAAGCCCTGCAGTGGGCTGATGCTGCCAGGTGGTGGCAGTATGGCGCTGCGACACGAAGAGTTCCGAAAGCCTGACCGTCACCAAGCCGGCCGACTGAAATGCCGATCAGAACACAACAAGTCCGAAGGCAGAGACGAATCCTCCGTCAGCTGCAAGTGCGTGTGGAATTAAAGAACTATATGTTGTCTTCCCTACCCCTTATAAACGTTGTTAGTCCCACGTCTCAAAGAGTAACTGTAAATTGCCCAGAGCCTGCAGGCGCGTGGGGTGAGCAATCAATAAATCGAAAGGGGGCGGGGGGAGTGTTTCTAACTCTCTACCTTTGCTTTGCGAGAGCCAGTTTGGTGTAGTGGTTAAGAGCACGGACTCTAATCTGGGAGAACCGGGTTTGATTCCCCACTCCTCCACTTGCAGCTGCTGGATGACCCTGGTCAGTCACAAGTTCTCTCAGAGCTGTTCTTGAAGGAACACTTTCTCTCAGAGCTCTCTCAGCCCCACCTACCTCACAGGGTGTCTGTTGTGGGGAGGGGAAGGGAAAGGAGTTTGTCAGCCACTCTGAGACTTCTTTGGGTAGTGAAGGGCGAGGTATAAATCCAATCTCTTCTTCTTGTAATCCCCGGAGGAAAACATTTCCCCCTAACAGCACCACCAGCAACCCCTTCCAAAGGGGAGCCTCTCCCAGCCACAGCAACACGGGTGCCTGCCTTTCCCACCTTACACAGAATGCTTCAGCCGCCTTCGGCTCCTTGTGTTTCTTAGGCCTGACAGATAGTTCATTGTAACCAGACTGACTCCCAGCAGAAGCAGGCCCATTTCACAGACTATCGAGGCAGCTGGCCTCACCGGGCTCTTACCGTTTCCCCCTTGCAAGTCAGGACTGCAGCCACCGTCTTCTCATTCGTCGTTGCAAAGGTCAAGAGGCCCGCCTAGGAGAGAGAGAAGAGGGGGAAGAAGAAACGCTTTGCCAAGAAGAGATACGGGGACACCCCAAACACTCCTCAAAGGGGTGGGGTTCTCACCGGGCAACCTAGAGATGTGAAGGCCCGGAAAAAAACCAGAAAAATTCAGAGGGGGAAACAGGTTTTTTTCCTGAAGCCTTTTTTGTTTTTTTCTGAAAAACTGGAAAAATTGAAAAAAGAAAAGGAAAAATAATGATTATGGAACATTTTATTTTAACATGATGAATAAAATATCTTAAGACAAGGCGTTCAAATATTTTCCAAATCATTTCTAAAAAATATGTATGGTATCAGATTAATCTAATTTCTGTGCACTGAGGACAAGCCAGTCCTAGGATACAAAAGGTTTTTTAATTTTTATTTAATACCATGGAGAGGAAATATGAATAATTGTTACTTCTGGATTTTTAAAAATTGTTTTGTGGAGAGGTTTTTGCCTGTTCCACATAAACTAGTGAACCGTTCAGGAGATCGTTGCTCCATTTGTTACAATTACAAACAAATATTAGTAAAAAACTAAATCCTGTTTGTAATAATTGTTTGGATACACCATATTTTTAATATTCTAGTTGTGATAACTTCATGCCAAGTAAAATTGCCCATAGTCATATTTTATGTTCCTAAAGTAACAGAATGACTTTCAATCTGGAAAAGAAAAAAGAAGTGCTAATGGAGCATTTTTTTTCAATTTTTCCGAAAAAACTGAATTTTTTTCCGGAGCTTCAAAATTTCTGGAAATTTTACATCTCTAGCCAGGCCTCGCCGTCCCTCACGTTTCAAAAACTAGCAGCCTCTCTCTCTGTTACCTGCGGGAAATCCCGGAGGAGGCTCAGTACGCCGTTCCGATGCTGCAGCAGTGCGAAATGGGTCGGGGAGAGCTGCACAAAGAACTGAGCTCGGGAAGCGATGGCAGGATTCGGCTGAGTGGACCAGAGTCGGGCCTGGAAAGTCTCCATGAACTGAAGCCCGAGGGACTGCGGGAGAAGAAGGACACACCATCAGCCAGGCAGGCAGAGTACGGGGCACCTCTGGGATCACAAGCATCTGAGCCTGGCACCTTTTAAGCTCCCCCCCAGAAATTTTTTCCTGGACCTGGTGGGCTTCTGCCCCCTTACTCTTCCCCTTTCACGCTGTCCTCTCTTCCAAGGACCTCCCAGCAATGTGTGCGGCTCTCCCCTGCGGCTGGATCTGCATGGGTCAAGGCTGGGACAGCCAAAGATATCCGGCTGTCCTCAACCAGAGTCAGGGCTTTTTCGGCCCTGGCCCCAACCTGGGGGAACTCTCTGCCAAATTCCGTTAGGGCCTTGTGGGACTTAAGGCAATTCCCCAGGGCCTGTAAGGCAGGGATGTTCCACCAGGCTGTTGGTTAAGGGCAGCAACGGTTTCCCATCATAGCCGGCACCCTCCTCTTTACTCCTACCTTGCCCACTTCAGCCTCCCCCTTAACCTGCCCATGAGACAGAAGAACAACTCAGATCAGGTTCTTAAGTTAAATTACAAATGCCGTCTGGAGATTGAGTAATTGAGATTAACTGATTGTTGATTTTAATTTGTATTTTATGTTTTTAACCTGTTGTAAACCGCCCAGTCATGTGTACTAAGGGAAGGGGCGATTCAGAAATCTAAATGATAATAATGATGATAATAATAATAGGAGGAGGAGGAGGAGATTGGATTTATACCCCGCCCTCCTCTGGGAGTCTCAAAGCGGCTTACAAACTCCTTTCCCTTCCTCTCCCTATAACAGACACCCTGTGAGGTAGGCGGGGCTGAGAGAGCTCTCTCAGGAACTGCCCTTGAGAGAACAGCTCTGAGAGAACTTGTGACTGACCCAAGCTCATCCAGCAGCTGCAAGTGGAGGAGTGGGGAATCACACCCGGTTTTCCCAGATTAGAGTCCGCATACTTAACCACTACACCAAACTGGAATAAGAATAATAAAAACAACAATAATAATAATAATAATACTGAGCTACCTAAGACTGTGCACTTTCCTTAAGTACAGAAGGAGAAGGAGATGTGTAGCATCACTATGCAACTGGCAGGCAGGATGAGGCCCCTTGGGTGACCAGGTCCGATGTGAAGCCTGGCCTTCTGCCCTCATCTGGCCCATCCAGCCGCAACTTTGTACCTCCTGCACAGACCAGCCCCTCAGTCTGCCTCCACCTTCAGCCCAAGTCCCCGGCTCAGAGAAGCTATGCTACAGATCTGGATTCAAGGACAGCCACCCGCAACCTCATCCCGACAGCCACAACCCTTTGGCAAGGCTGACGAGCAACCAAACCTCTCCAGGGCGTCTTGAGGATGAGGTTCCCTCTAGATCCCTCACCTCCAGCAAAACCTGCTTCATCTCTTCATTGGAGTCCAGGGAGAAGGTGTAAAGGGAGGCCGTGGCCACGTCCACGCACACCAGCACAGCCTCTCCCACGACAGCGCAAGACTGGCCGAGGCTTCGTATCCAGGGGGCTTCCACCCTGCTCTGTATGGAAGGGGAACAGAGAGAGAGAGAGAGAGATTAAAAAGACAAAGTCATTGCAGGTGGATGTTAGGCAGTTGTGGCTTAATGGCAAAGCTCCCACTTTGCATTCTGAAGGCCTCAGGGTCAATCCCTGGCACCTCCAAGAGTGTCACGAGCCAGATGTCAGGAAGGAGTTTTCCTTGCCAGAGAACCTGGAGAGCTGCTGCCATCGGCATGGATAATACCGTGCCCAGTGGACCGATTCTCTGACAATTTGTCCACCTCTTCTACAGTCAGCCAGTAAATTGGCTAAAAATTATTTACAGTCTGATCATAAAGGTAAGTCTTGGTGAGTTCCATGGGACTTACTTCCAAGTAAGCACATACAAACTTCAGTCTGAACTGGTAGATTCTAAGCTATCTTTCCAAAATATCAATCAAAACACCATCTGGAGAAATAAACCCGACTGCTCCAAGCCCAGAGCACGCTCAGACCTGTTTTGCAATTTCTCCATCTTCAACACTGAAGGCGAGGACGTTCACGTGGCTTTGAGGGGAGACCCCAAGGACGTACACCACACCGGTTCCATAAGAATACACCAGCTGATACTGGACAGTCTCGCTGGGAAGAAAGCAGGAAGTTAACGCAAACAGTCATCACCACAACTTTTTTGCCGGGTGAGAATCCGGCCATATCAGCTCCGGTGTGTAGTCTGGGAGAGACAGGACCTCCTCATCTGCCGCTGGTTAGAAGTGGGCAGCCGCCAATTCTCTTCTGACAGCAAGTGGTTTCTCTGCATTCATTCTTCCCACATCGTTTTTATCTAGAGGTACTGCAGCTTTCCAGTGATCCCACCTGCTCAAACTGTTCTTTTCAAAGAACACGCTATTTTCCCCACCACCACTTCACCAGCGTCCTTTCACAGTGGTGAGAGGCAGACAGACAGAGAGCTAAGATGATTGGATCAGCTGCTAACAGAAGAGCTCAGCTCATGACTAGACCCTACCTGTCGGGTAACTGCTCCACCCATTTCTGATGGCCGTTGGAGAGGTAGTGAAGGGACAGCGCGCCTTTCTTCAAGACCGCCGCGTATTTTACGGAGTCCTGCAGTCCCACCAAACTTGCCATCTGAAAACTTAGATTAACGAACGCATAGTTTAACATCATTGGCGATTCCTAATAAACCCCCCATCCCTCTTTCCCAGATCCCTAAACCCCCTCACCTGCCCGTGTCCATGGAGATCTCCCAATTCAGGCCTCCAATGTTGGTCTCCCAGGATCGAAGGATGCGACCCGCATTGGAAACAGTGATGGCATCTGCAGGGGGGGCACACAAAAAGGGGGTCAAAAGGCCCACAAATGCAGCACAAAAAAGAGCAGAAGACCCACATCTCATTTCCCTGGTTTTTCATCATATTCCACGAGCTTTGAAAATCTGCTGAACTGCACACTGGAGCTGCATCTCTTAACACTATAACACACATTATGACACAAGGCTCAACCATCAGCAACTGCAATGAGGCTACTCTAGAGTAAAGGAAAGCCATGAAATACCCGCTCCACAGCCCACCTTTGCCACGAGTTCATTAGGTGGCCTTCGGGCAAGCCACTCCCAGCCTTAACACCCCAGTCATTAGAAGGGTGAGAATATATTTAAGATGTTTTATAGATGGCATTGGACGCCATAAAAAATTGCGAAATGTTATAAAAAGTCTACAAATAAATGTTGGAAATGCAAAAGAGTGGTTGGTACATTCTACCATATGAGGTGGAACTGTGCAAAAGTCCAAAAGTATTGGCGAAAGGTACAGAATATAATTTTAGAAATTACAAAGGTAAATTTGAAGTTCGTGCCTGAAAGTTATTTGCTGAATATGATTCCAGAAAATATCATCAGACAAATTGATACATATTTAATAATAATGATAGTAACATCTGCTAGAATTTTATGGGCTCAGTATTGTAAATTGGATAAAATTCCGAGTGAGGAAGAATTGACTAACGAACTGTTAAATGTAGCAGAAATGGATAGAGTGAATGTATTAATGCAAGGCAAAGATGATGAAGCATATCGAAAGAGATGGTCGAGGGTCTATACATGGATGAAAGATAAAAGAAAATAATGGACTCGAATTGTAGTAAAATATGAAATATATATGTTTGTATATATTATTAAAAAACCGACAATAAAAAAATTGAAAGAAAAAAAAAAGAAGAAGGGTGAGGTTTAGCACCCAGGCAGATGTTATTCCTAAACGTATATATAAGTAGCCTGGGAGTTTCAAACTGGATTTAAACTGTGATGCCACAACTATGTCGTCCCAAATGGCAAGACCCTGCACAGTTACTCAGGTTTGCCAGAAAGATAAAAGCACATTACAGTGAACTGCAGCTGACACCCAGAAGGATTTTATTGATCATAATTAATTAATTATTGTATGGCAGTGGCTGTAGGTTAGCCAGGAGATCCACAGATTGTCTGGCAGCCTGAAACTCTATTTAGCTCTTTTTGTGGTGAACTAGGTTTATTTGGGGGGCTGAGAGAGCCGTGAGTTATTCAAGGTCACCCAGATGGCTTCAGTGGATGCTTTCAAGTGGAGGCTGGACGACCATCTTTCGGCTATGCCCCTGCAGAGTGCAGGGGGTTGGACTAGATGACCTGCAAGGTCCCTTCCAACTCTAACATTCCATGATTCTAAGTGGAGAAGTGGAGAATCAAACCTGGTTCTCCAGATTAGAGTCCACGGCTCTTAACCACTACACCAAACAGGCTCTCTACTGATCATGAATAACACAGCTATGACCTCGACCACTTGCTTACCTTGCCCATGGATCAGCATGGTGTCTACCACTCCTTCCGGCGTCCCTTTGTCCACGTGGCGCCACACTTGAAAAAGAACCAGGAGTCATTTGAAGCTGCCCCATACAGCGTCAGATCACTGATCCGTCAGTGATTAGCCAAGGCAGGGGCCTCTTTCCCGCCCTGATGCCAAAGATTAAACCAGGGACCTCCGTCATGCAAGCTAAGCGCTCTGCTACTAAGCTCTGGACCTTCTCAAATACTGAGTAAAGCATTTAGCATCTGCTCTAGTGAGTTAGAGGAGTCCACCCCATGGACAATATTATAAACATTCAAAACTGCATTATATCAAAACAGAACCAGGAGTGATGCTAACATGTACCTAATCATACTCAGGCCCATAGACACGGGGGGGGGATTTGGGGGCAATGCCCCCCACAGTTGAGTGCTGCCTCCTCATACTCACCTTGTTGGTACCCTCTGTTAATGTGCCCACAGATTCCAGGGGGGGGATAAGGAGCCTGCCATGTTACAGATACTCACAGATTTCTCCTGTCCTGGAATTGAAGGCAGCCATCACATTCTTCTCTGTGGCCACAATAAGCTTCTTAGAGCCCTGGGAGGCCTCCAAGGAAGCAAATTTCAGCTTTCCCACATACTGTTGCCTCCTAGTCAAAAAGCAAAAGAAAGAATGCCAGCTGTGACAGCTCTCCCTGAACCAGTGAGCAGGAGGGGAATATATATATAAACTCTTGCAACAAGCAGTATGTACAGCCCAAAGTTACGAAGGCTTTAAATTTCTAGCTTAACTTGGGAGAGCGGTGGCATGTTCAAAAAGAGAGAAAGATTTTAAGAGCATAACTACTGGATCACACCAGAGACCCATCTGGACTGGTGTTTGGTTTCCTACAGTGGCCAGGTGCCTCTGGAAAACCCACAAACATGCCACAAATCAGACAACCTTCACGGAAGAAAAGAAGGAGATTGGATTTATACCCTGCCCTTCACTACCCAAGGGAGTCTCAGAGTGGCTTACAAACTCCTTTCCCTTCCCCTCCCCACAACAGACACCCTGTGAGGGAGGTGGGGCTGGGACAGCTCTGACAGAATCTGCTCTTTTTCAAGAACGGCTCTGAGAGAACTATGGTTTGCCCAAGGTCATCCAGCAGGTGCAAGTGGGGAATCAAACCCGGTTCTCCCAGATTAGAGTCCATGCAACTTAACCACTACAGGAGACTAGGCCCAGCATATGAAAACTGGAGGTAACGTGCTTTTTCACATTTAAAGTTTTATTTTAATTTTCTTTAGCCCTTAGTCAAGCCAAAACTCCGTCCTTCCCATTTCCAACAGTAGCCAGACGGTCGCTTTTGGGGAAGCTCATGAGAACGACACCAAAAGTGACACCACCAACCCGTGCTTTCTCCATTATTCAGAGATAATCCTGCCTTTGACCAGGCAGGCTCCATTTCGCCATCGGGGCTGAGATCCCTTTACAGACCCGCCCTCCTCTCACAAACCGGTTTCCTGAGTCCCTCAAATGTGCCCTAAACTAGGGCTGCTGCTCTAAGCTGTGGGGTCTTGTGAGCAAAAATTCCACTTTATGGGCTGCTGGCATTAAAGTTGTGAGCAAACAATTTAGCTGCTGCATAAATTAGTTTGCTCTGGAGCCATCTCTCCTGAGCTGAGACAAAAATGGGTGAGCCGGAGGCTAAAAAACTGTGAGCTAACTCACACTAACTCAGCTTAGAGGGAACACTGGAGCCATCCTTCCTGAGCTGCGACAAAAATGGGTGAGCCGGAGGCTAAAAACTGTGAGCTAACTCACACTCACTCAGCTTAGAGGGAACACTGGAGCCACCCTTCCTGAGCTGAGACAAAAATGGGTGAGCTGGAGGCTTAAAAACTGTGAGCTGGCTCACACCCACTCAGCTCAGAGGGAACACTGGAGCCATCTCTCCTGAGCTGAGACAAAAATGGGTGAGCCGAAGGCTAAAAAGCTGTGAGCTGGCTCACACTAACTCAGCTTAGAGGGAACACTGCAGTCCTCCTTCCTGAGCTGAGACAAAAATGGGTGAGCCGGAAGCTAAAAAACTGTGAGCTAACTCACACTCACTCAGCTTAGAGGGGACAGTGGAGCCATCCTTCCTGAGCTGAGACAAAAATGGGTGAGCTGGAGGCTTAAAAACTGTGAGCTGGCTCACACCCACTCAGCTCAGAGGGAACACTGGAGCCATCTCTCCTGAGCTGAGACAAAAATGGGTGAGCCGAAGGCTAAAAAGCTGTGAGCTGGCTCACACTAACTCAGCTTAGAGGGAACACTGGAGCCCTCTCTCCTGAGCTGAGACAAAAATGGGTGAGCCAGAGGCTAAAAAACTGTGAGCCGGCTCACCCCCACTCAGCTCAGAGGGAGCCCCGGGTCTGCATCTTGTGGCCGCGAGTTCCGCAAGTCATGCCTGGGTCTGGGGCAGCTCGAGCCGAGCCAGGCCAAGACCGGCCCGGGCCTTTCACCCACCAGTCAAACTTGCCCACTTGGTCCTCGTAGACGGCGTCGGCCGGGAGGAGGAGGAGCAGCAGCAGCAGCGAGAGGCAGGCCGGGACCCCCCACCGCCTGGACGCCGCCATGACAGCCGCGGCAGCGAGAAGAGGGCGACCCGCCGGGAGGCCTCCGGTATCCCATCAGGCACCGCGAGACCATAGAGACGACAGAATACTCCCCCCGGTCTTTTCTCTCCTAGGTGTCTAACCGAGAGCCTGACTTTTCGACAACTGTGGGGCAGAAAAATGAAGGGAGAGAGCCTGAGGGAGTTAAAGGCGATTTTGCCGGAGAGGAATTCAGAGAGGCGCTGTGCGGGACCCCTGGCCGTCCCCGAGGAGGCGCGGTTTTCCCGTGGTGGGCGCAGGCATCTCCGCGGGCGCCTCTCTCCCTCTCCCATCAGCCCCCGCGGCCGCAGCGGCTGCAGGGAAGGCGGCGCACGTGGGGGAGCGAGATGCCCAAGTCCAAGCGGGACAAGAAGGGTGAGCGGAGGGGCGGCGGGGCGCGGTGTCCCCTCTGAGCCGAGCGGGTGTGAGCCAGCCCCTAGTTCTTTAGCCTCCGGCCCACGCATTTTTGCTTTTGCTCAGGAAGGATGTGGCTCCAGGGCAAACTGATTTATGCAGCAGCCAAACTCCTGGCTCACAAGTTGGATGCCAGTTGGTCACCTTAGAGGGAGCATTGTTGGGGAGGCTGCCTTAGCACTAGTCAACTAAATAGTGTAAGGGCACATTGGAATGTATTATTAAACCGGTTTTTGTTAGAATGCTTTTCTTAATGTAGCTCACCAAGTTGACAGTGTTCGTATTGCTCTGTTAAAAAACACACACACGAAATAATCCACCGTCAGTCCAACTTTCCAAGTGGATGTTGCCAGTTCACCCAGTAAAATCCAGTTGGAAGCAATGCTTCCTATAAGCTGTGGAGTCTTGTGAGCAAAAATTCTACTTTGTGAGCTCCTGGCATTAAAGTTGTGAGCGAGCGATTTGGCCGCTGCATCGATTAGTTTGCTCTGGAGCCCTCCTTCCTAAAGCAAAAATGTGTGAGCCAGAGGCTAAAAAATTGCGAGCTAGCTCACGCTAACTCAGCTTAGAGGGAGCACTGTTTGGAAAGTGCATTGACAGTGGATTGTTTAGTGTGTGTGACCGTAGCCTTTGCCTATTGCTGTGAAATTAGTATTAGTAACTGTATTTATGAACTGACTGAGCCGCCCTGAGCCTGCATTGCGGGGAGGGCGGGGTACAAATGGAATTAATAAAATAAAAAAAATAGTAGCTGTTAATTAGTATTTAGTTTGTATTTTTGGTAAGAGCGACAGTCCAGTAACATCCTAAAGACTAGCAAAATTTGTGGCAGGGTAGGAGCTTTCAGGAGTCCCTGCTCCCACTGTAATTCTGGGAGATCTCCAGAGTCTACCTGGAGGATGGGTAGGGGCCAGGGGAGCAGCCTTGCTCCGTTGGTGATCCTGGGGGGCTGGAGTGTTTTATTCTGGTATCTTTTTTTAAATATGCAGTCTGCTTGGAGCCCTCTTTAGGAGGTAGTTGGGCTGAAATGTCTTAAATGAACTGCCCTCCTTTGCCAGTTCAACTCCAGTTTTTGTATTTGGCGTGGGGGAAGGGGTCCTGTAAGGGATTGTTTTAAACCTTCATTGGGTATCCCAGCTGCCAATATTGTAAACGGGCAACTGTTAAAACCTGTAAGTAAATAAATAAATTACGCAAATGGAGTAACAGGGCTGCGGCCAGGACTGAGTACAGAGGCAGGGCATGTTGTGTGCCGATGTACCTGGGCTTTTTCTGAATACCTTTGCTCTACTTACTTTTCTCACTGAGATCCTGAACTGTGCAATAGCTGGAAGGGCTTTTGATGCTGTGTAGAGAGCTGAGATCTGGGATCTGAGGAGCTGTGGGTGCACTCACCAAAGACCATTGGCAGGGCGGTGGGATAATAGACATCATCCATATCCTCAATGCTGAACACAGAAATTCAGCCAAGTGGGGCTAGAGAGGGAATTATAGATCCCAAGAGGTGACCAGGGAGCAGTGGAGAGATGGGACAAGGGATCAATTAGCAGTAGAGGAACAAGCAAGACAGGCAAATGCTTTTTTGTGCTGTTAATTCCTTTTTTGGTTATGTGCAGCTATCTTGTCAAACTGAAGCTTCGTCTTTCTTTTCCCAGTTTCCTTGACAAAGACCCCCAAGAAAGGTTTAGAATTTAAGCAGAACTTGATAGGAGAGGTAAGTCACGTCATCACCACAGCCGTGCATTTTCAAGCCAAACCAAAATTGCCTGAAAGGGCAACAATACTGAAGGAATTCTTATTCTCTCCCATTCTTTGAGAGGTCAGAAATTGCCACAGTTGGGCAGGAAGACGGCAAATAAATGTGTTGTTGCAAATATTCTCATGTGGGAAGAATTATCATTTGGGTGGTTCTCTTGCTTGCATATTGGATGTTATCTAATACGAGGAGGTACAAAGCACAAAAAACCACTGGCTGAACAAAAATGTATAAAAGTACAAAGCCAAGGTGTTCTTACAAGAAACAACAGTAATAAAAAAAATAAAGTAATTGTATTGTAATTCCATAGTCCAACTTAACATACATTCAGCATAGAGTGGACTCATATAGTTCTTGGAAAATCCATATAGTCTTGAAATCTATAAGCCGTAGAGACACGTAGTCCAGATGCAAGCTGTCGCGTTTTGAATAATTCTTTCTCAAAACCAATAGGCTACAGTGGGACTAAATACAAATTCAAGACATGCACAAATGAGGGTAAACAATCAGACAATATGTATAAATTGCACAGATATATTATGGGTTCTGGATTTCCCAGGAACTATATGAGTCCACTCTGTGATGAACGTATGTCAAGTTGGACTATGAAATTACTGTACAACAGGAGTGAGGCACATTGACATTTTTGGGACTTTATTTTTCTGTATTACTGTTGTTTCTTGGCTTTATATAGTTATATGACTGTATTATTGTACTCGGCATTAAATATTATTTGTATACATTTTTATCTTTAGCCATTTATCTTTTTTTGTGCTCTATACATTTTCATGTACGCTGGTTCCTTCTTTTTTGGTTTCCATCTAATATGAGGACCCTGACCTTAACTTGTTGCCCAGAGTTTACCAGAATTGTTCGATGAAGGGGAATTTCATCTTCTGCTGTAACATCTAAATTTCTTTGCCATCAGCTCCGGAAATGTGTGGACATCTACAAATATATCTATATTTTCTCCATTGCCAACGTCAGAAACAACAAACTGAAGGATATCCGCAATGCCTGGAAGCACAGCAGGTGAGGCCTCTTCTGCAAATGTCTGCTAATATTGAGCTTTTCAGCTGGAGGGTTTAAAAAGAATGGGGAGAAATGGGAGAGGGGAGGCGAATACAAACACCCACACACATTTGAAAGGCTAAAATCCAGATGCCACAACAAATTAAGCTGATAAACTCGTTCATTAGTAAGTGTTTTAGAATTTCTTTTTTAAATTTCAGAGTAAAAATTTAGCTGGCTAATTTGGGAGAGTATTTTAACTCTCAGGGCTGAGGATGAAGGCACGATTGAACTAATCCATTCCCTGATCTTCCCTCGTTGCTGCATTTGGTTGCGTTTTCCTTGCAGAATCTTCTTTGGGAAGAACAAAGTGATGATGGTAGCCCTGGGACGGAGCCCGGCTGACGAGTACAAAGAGAACTTGCACCAGGTAAGCCCTATTGGTGCAGCTTCAGGAGGGGGAAAAGCATCACTGCTCTGGGACAGGAGCCCTAATTCTTCACTGTTTTCTAGGTCAGCAAACATCTGCGGGGAGAGGTTGGCCTTCTCTTCTCCAACCGCACCAAAGCCGAAGTCCTTGAGTAAGTGTGTGCAGTCCTTGTCTGGCCGTTAAAAAAAGCCTGGCCTTCAAGCTCTGAGCCTCAGAGCACCATTTCTCTCATGAAGAGGCCATGGTTGTTGTGGCGTTCTTGCTATTTGGGGAGACTGTTTTTCCTTTAAAGCACCCTCTGTGTTTATAAACTTGGTAGTTTTCTGCTGCCACCAGGAATTAAAAATTCCAAATCTCTCTGCTGGTAGTATGACCCAGGATCTGGGCACCTCAGAGGACTACATGGCCCTGAGGAAGGATTGTACTGATTTCTGGGATATATTTAAATGAAAATAAAGAACAAAATAGGCTTCTGGTTATCTTGAACTGTTTCGGGGAAAAGGAACTTGTAAATATAACTGGCAAGGTGTCTCACACATTCTCTCAGACACCAAGATTCCACGCTGACAGGCTTCTCTCTCTCATATAGGCAGCCACACTGGCTAAGCTCTTAGGCACACAAGCTATAACAGTTGTCTAACCACACAGTTTAGACACTACTTGTTTCTTTGCCAAACAGACTCTCTCACAAAACTTTTTAAAGTCACACAGACCCTCTTCATGGCTCTTCCACACTTCAGTTTTTCTTCAAAGACACATACACAAAACTCCTGTCCTATCGTTGAAATTGCCTCCAAGACACACATACCCAGAATCAGTGTTCCCTCTAAGCTGAGTTACTGTGAGTTAGCTCACAGGTTTTTAGCCTCCGGCTCACACATTTTTGTCTTGGTTCAGGAAGGATGGCTCCAGAGTATACTAATTTATGCAGTAGCCAAATCGCTCGCTCACAACTTTAATGCCAGCAGCTCACAAAGTAGAATTTTTGCTCACACGACTCCACAGCTTAGAGGGAACATTACCCAGAATCCTCTCAGACACCCCTCCTCCCGCCCTCTCAGTCAGCAGCCAATCAAATCACACTTGTCACCCTCTTATCACTCTCCTTACACCCCCTCCCTGGTCACCCCCCTGCTCAAGACAGCATTTGTCTCCCCTTTTCTCCCCAGCTGGTTTGCAGAGTTTAAAGAGGTGGACTTTGCCCGGGCCGGGAACAAGGCAACTTTCACCGTCAGCCTGGATAAAGGACCTCTGGAGCAGTTTCCCCACTCCATGGAGCCTCAGTTGCGGCAGCTTGGATTGCCCACTGCCCTGAAGAAAGGTTAGTGATGGGTCTGGAGAGACGCAAGCAGTGTCCAGAGCGGGACCACGCTCCAACACGGAACATCCTTCTGCAGCGATCCTGTATTCCTAAACAGGCCATGCATGAAGGGAGGGAAATGTCCCACCCTTCCTCAGGGGTTTGCTCATAACCCACGTGGGGCTCTCAGTCTGAGCAAGAAGGCGTTCTCTAACCCCTCTGCAGATAAAGTTACCGGTCCATCCTTAGGCCAGGCAGGCAACTAACTGGCTGTCCTTCCCAGCAGCACTAGAACTCTTGGCCCTGGGTTTGGGGGCTCAAGACCACTGAGCAGCAGGGCCCCAGGGTCTGCTCCGCCACTCATCCACAAGCCAGTTCCTCCATTCCCCAGCCGGGTTTCAAGTCCCCAGGATAACCTCGCCCTGGTGGAATATTACCCAGTGCCCTCAAAAGGCGGAGTGTGCCCAGCGTCCCTGAAGGCGAACTTGGCCAGGAGACTCAGGACCATCCATTTCAGCTCAGTTCTGTGCAAGAAACAACCATGCCAATTCAAGCCTGTTCCCATGAACACAGGAAGCTGCCTTCCACTGAATCAGACCTTTTCGGTCCATCGAAGTCAGTTTTGTCTACTCAGGCAGGCAGCGGCTCTCCAGGGTCTCAGGCCAAGGCCTTTCCCATCACCTCCTGCCTGGTCCTTTTTAACTGGAGATGCCGGGGATTGAACCGGGGACTTTCTGCATGCCAAGCAGAGGCTCTACCACTGAGCCACGGCCCCTCTTTACAGCTCTCCAGGGTCTCTGGCAGAGATCCCTCCCATCACCTCCTGCCTGGTCCTTTTTAACTGGAGATGCCGGGGACTGATCCTGGGACCTTCTGCATGCCAAGCAGATGCTCTGCCACTGAGCCACAGCCCTTCTTTACAGCTCTCCAGGCAGAGGTCTTTCCCATCACCTCCTGCCTGGTCCTTTTTAGCAGGAGATGCAGGGGTTGAGTCTGGGACCTTCTGCATGCCAAGCAGAGGCTCTGCCACTGAGCCACGGCCCCTCTTTACAGCTCTCCAGGGTCTCTGGCAGAGATCCCTCCCACCACCTCCTGCCTGGTCCTTTTCAACTGGAGATGCCGGGGACTGATCCTGGGACCTTCTGCGTGCCAAGCAGATGCTCTGCCACTGAGCCACAGCCCTTCTTTACAGCTCTCCAGACAGAGGTCTTTCCCATCACCTCCTGCCTGGTCCTTTCTAACTGGAGATGCAGGAGTTGAGTCTGGGACCTTCTGCATGCCAAGCAGAGGCTCTGCCACTGAGCCACGGCCCCTCTTTACAGCTCTCCAGGGTCTCTGGCAGAGATCCCTCCCATCACCTCCTGCCTGGTCCTTTTCAACTGGAGATGCCGGGGACTGATCCTGGGACCTTCTGCGTGCCAAGCAGATGCTCTGCCACTGAGCCACAGCCCTTCTTTACAGCTCTCCAGGCAGAGGTCTTTCCCATCACCTCCTGCCTGGTCCTTTTTAGCAGGAGATGCAGGGGTTGAGTCTGGGACCTTCTGCATGCCAAGCAGAGGCTCTGCCACTGAGCCACGGCCCCTCTTTACAGCTCTCCAGGGTCTCTGGCAGAGATCCCTCCCACCACCTCCTGCCTGGTCCTTTTCAACTGGAGATGCCGGGGACTGATCCTGGGACCTTCTGCGTGCCAAGCAGATGCTCTGCCACTGAGCCACAGCCCTTCTTTACAGCTCTCCAGGCAGAGGTCTTTCCCATCACCTCCTGCCTGGTCCTTTTTAGCAGGAGATGCAGGGGTTGAGTCTGGGACCTTCTGCATGCCAAGCAGAGGCTCTGCCACTGAGCCACGGCCCCTCTTTACAGCTCTCCAGGGTCTCTGGCAGAGATCCCTCCCACCACCTCCTGCCTGGTCCTTTTCAACTGGAGATGCCGGGGACTGATCCTGGGACCTTCTGCGTGCCAAGCAGATGCTCTGCCACTGAGCCACAGCCCTTCTTTACAGCTCTCCAGGCAGAGGTCTTTCCCATCACCTCCTGCCTGGTCCTTTTTAGCAGGAGATGCAGGGGTTGAGTCTGGGACCTTCTGCATGCCAAGCAGAGGCTCTGCCACTGAGCCACGGCCCCTCTTTACAGCTCTCCAGGGTCTCTGGCAGAGATCCCTCCCACCACCTCCTGCCTGGTCCTTTTCAACTGGAGATGCCGGGGACTGATCCTGGGACCTTCTGCGTGCCAAGCAGATGCTCTGCCACTGAGCCACAGCCCTTCTTTACAGCTCTCCAGGCAGAGGTCTTTCCCATCACCTCCTGCCTGGTCCTTTTTAGCAGGAGATGCAGGGGTTGAGTCTGGGACCTTCTGCATGCCAAGCAGAGGCTCTGCCACTGAGCCACGGCCCCTCTTTACAGCTCTCCAGGGTCTCTGGCAGAGATCCCTCCCATCACCTCCTGCCTGGTCCTTTTCAACTGGAGATGCCGGGGACTGATCCTGGGACCTTCTGCGTGCCAAGCAGATGCTCTGCCACTGAGCCACAGCCCTTCTTTACAGCTCTCCAGGCAGAGGTCTTTCCCATCACCTCCTGCCTGGTCCTTTTTAGCAGGAGATGCAGGGGTTGAGTCTGGGACCTTCTGCATGCCAAGCAGAGGCTCTGCCACTGAGCCACGGCCCCTCTTTACAGCTCTCCAGGGTCTCTGGCAGAGATCCCTCCCACCACCTCCTGCCTGGTCCTTTTCAACTGGAGATGCCGGGGACTGATCCTGGGACCTTCTGCGTGCCAAGCAGATGCTCTGCCACTGAGCCACAGCCCTTCTTTACAGCTCTCCAGGCAGAGGTCTTTCCCATCACCTCCTGCCTGGTCCTTTTTAGCAGGAGATGCAGGGGTTGAGTCTGGGACCTTCTGCATGCCAAGCAGAGGCTCTGCCACTGAGCCACGGCCCCTCTTTACAGCTCTCCAGGGTCTCTGGCAGAGATCCCTCCCATCACCTCCTGCCTGGTCCTTTTCAACTGGAGATGCCGGGGACTGATCCTGGGACCTTCTGCGTGCCAAGCAGATGCTCTGCCACTGAGCCACAGCCCTTCTTTACAGCTCTCCAGGCAGAGGTCTTTCCCATCACCTCCTGCCTGGTCCTTTTTAGCAGGAGATGCAGGGGTTGAGTCTGGGACCTTCTGCATGCCAAGCAGAGGCTCTGCCACTGAGCCACGGCCCCTCTTTACAGCTCTCCAGGGTCTCTGGCAGAGATCCCTCCCATCACCTCCTGCCTGGTCCTTTTCAACTGGAGATGCCGGGGACTGATCCTGGGACCTTCTGCGTGCCAAGCAGATGCTCTGCCACTGAGCCACAGCCCTTCTTTACAGCTCTCCAGGCAGAGGTCTTTCCCATCACCTCCTGCCTGGTCCTTTTTAGCAGGAGATGCAGGGGTTGAGTCTGGGACCTTCTGCATGCCAAGCAGAGGCTCTGCCACTGAGCCACGGCCCCTCTTTACAGCTCTCCAGGGTCTCTGGCAGAGATCCCTCCCACCACCTCCTGCCTGGTCCTTTTCAACTGGAGATGCCGGGGACTGATCCTGGGACCTTCTGCGTGCCAAGCAGATGCTCTGCCACTGAGCCACAGCCCTTCTTTACAGCTCTCCAGGCAGAGGTCTTTCCCATCACCTCCTGCCTGGTCCTTTTTAGCAGGAGATGCAGGGGTTGAGTCTGGGACCTTCTGCATGCCAAGCAGAGGCTCTGCCACTGAGCCACGGCCCCTCTTTACAGCTCTCCAGGGTCTCTGGCAGAGATCCCTCCCACCACCTCCTGCCTGGTCCTTTTCAACTGGAGATGCCGGGGACTGATCCTGGGACCTTCTGCGTGCCAAGCAGATGCTCTGCCACTGAGCCACAGCCCTTCTTTACAGCTCTCCAGGCAGAGGTCTTTCCCATCACCTCCTGCCTGGTCCTTTTTAGCAGGAGATGCAGGGGTTGAGTCTGGGACCTTCTGCATGCCAAGCAGAGGCTCTGCCACTGAGCCACGGCCCCTCTTTACAGCTCTCCAGGGTCTCTGGCAGAGATCCCTCCCATCACCTCCTGCCTGGTCCTTTTCAACTGTAGATGCCGGGGACTGATCCTGGGACCTTCTGCGTGCCAAGCAGATGCTCTGCCACTGAGCCACAGCCCTTCTTTACAGCTCTCCAGGCAGAGGTCTTTCCCATCACCTCCTGCCTGGTCCTTTTTAGCAGGAGATGCAGGGGTTGAGTCTGGGACCTTCTGCATGCCAAGCAGAGGCTCTGCCACTGAGCCACGGCCCCTCTTTACAGCTCTCCAGGGTCTCTGGCAGAGATCCCTCCCACCACCTCCTGCCTGGTCCTTTTCAACTGGAGATGCCGGGGACTGATCCTGGGACCTTCTGCGTGCCAAGCAGATGCTCTGCCACTGAGCCACAGCCCTTCTTTACAGCTCTCCAGGCAGAGGTCTTTCCCATCACCTCCTGCCTGGTCCTTTTTAGCAGGAGATGCAGGGGTTGAGTCTGGGACCTTCTGCATGCCAAGCAGAGGCTCTGCCACTGAGCCACGGCCCCTCTTTACAGCTCTCCAGGGTCTCTGGCAGAGATCCCTCCCACCACCTCCTGCCTGGTCCTTTTCAACTGGAGATGCCGGGGACTGATCCTGGGACCTTCTGCGTGCCAAGCAGATGCTCTGCCACTGAGCCACAGCCCTTCTTTACAGCTCTCCAGGCAGAGGTCTTTCCCATCACCTCCTGCCTGGTCCTTTTTAGCAGGAGATGCAGGGGTTGAGTCTGGGACCTTCTGCATGCCAAGCAGAGGCTCTGCCACTGAGCCACGGCCCCTCTTTACAGCTCTCCAGGGTCTCTGGCAGAGATCCCTCCCACCACCTCCTGCCTGGTCCTTTTCAACTGGAGATGCCGGGGACTGATCCTGGGACCTTCTGCGTGCCAAGCAGATGCTCTGCCACTGAGCCACAGCCCTTCTTTACAGCTCTCCAGGCAGAGGTCTTTCCCATCACCTCCTGCCTGGTCCTTTCTAACTGGAGATACGGGGGTTGAACCGGGGACTTTCTGCGTGCCAAGCAGATGCTCTGCCACTGAGCCACAGCCCTTCTTTACAGCTCTCCAGGCAGAGGTCTTTCCCATCACCTCCTGCCTGGTCCTTTTTAGCAGGAGATGCAGGGGTTGAGTCTGGGACCTTCTGCATGCCAAGCAGAGGCTCTGCCACTGAGCCACGGCCCCTCTTTACAGCTCTCCAGGGTCTCAGGCCAAGGCCTTTCCCATCACCTCCTGCCTGGTCCTTTCTAACTGGAGATGCGGGGGTTGAACCGGGGACTTTCTGCATGCCAAGCAGAGGCTCTGCCACTGAGCCACGGCCCCTCTTTACAGCTCTCCAGGGTCTCTGGCAGAGATCCCTCCCATCACCTCCTGCCTGGTCCTTTTCAACTGGAGATGCCGGGGACTGATCCTGGGACCTTCTGCGTGCCAAGCAGATGCTCTGCCACTGAGCCACAGCCCTTCTTTACAGCTCTCCAGGCAGAGGTCTTTCCCATCACCTCCTGCCTGGTCCTTTTTAGCAGGAGATGCAGGGGTTGAGTCTGGGACCTTCTGCATGCCAAGCAGAGGCTCTGCCACTGAGCCACGGCCCCTCTTTACAGCTCTCCAGGGTCTCTGGCAGAGATCCCTCCCACCACCTCCTGCCTGGTCCTTTTCAACTGGAGATGCCGGGGACTGATCCTGGGACCTTCTGCGTGCCAAGCAGATGCTCTGCCACTGAGCCACAGCCCTTCTTTACAGCTCTCCAGGCAGAGGTCTTTCCCATCACCTCCTGCCTGGTCCTTTTTAGCAGGAGATGCAGGGGTTGAGTCTGGGACCTTCTGCATGCCAAGCAGAGGCTCTGCCACTGAGCCACGGCCCCTCTTTACAGCTCTCCAGGGTCTCTGGCAGAGATCCCTCCCATCACCTCCTGCCTGGTCCTTTTCAACTGTAGATGCCGGGGACTGATCCTGGGACCTTCTGCGTGCCAAGCAGATGCTCTGCCACTGAGCCACAGCCCTTCTTTACAGCTCTCCAGGCAGAGGTCTTTCCCATCACCTCCTGCCTGGTCCTTTTTAGCAGGAGATGCAGGGGTTGAGTCTGGGACCTTCTGCATGCCAAGCAGAGGCTCTGCCACTGAGCCACGGCCCCTCTTTACAGCTCTCCAGGGTCTCTGGCAGAGATCCCTCCCACCACCTCCTGCCTGGTCCTTTTCAACTGGAGATGCCGGGGACTGATCCTGGGACCTTCTGCGTGCCAAGCAGATGCTCTGCCACTGAGCCACAGCCCTTCTTTACAGCTCTCCAGGCAGAGGTCTTTCCCATCACCTCCTGCCTGGTCCTTTTTAGCAGGAGATGCAGGGGTTGAGTCTGGGACCTTCTGCATGCCAAGCAGAGGCTCTGCCACTGAGCCACGGCCCCTCTTTACAGCTCTCCAGGGTCTCTGGCAGAGATCCCTCCCACCACCTCCTGCCTGGTCCTTTTCAACTGGAGATGCCGGGGACTGATCCTGGGACCTTCTGCGTGCCAAGCAGATGCTCTGCCACTGAGCCACAGCCCTTCTTTACAGCTCTCCAGGCAGAGGTCTTTCCCATCACCTCCTGCCTGGTCCTTTTTAGCAGGAGATGCAGGGGTTGAGTCTGGGACCTTCTGCATGCCAAGCAGAGGCTCTGCCACTGAGCCACGGCCCCTCTTTACAGCTCTCCAGGGTCTCTGGCAGAGATCCCTCCCATCACCTCCTGCCTGGTCCTTTTCAACTGGAGATGCCGGGGACTGATCCTGGGACCTTCTGCGTGCCAAGCAGATGCTCTGCCACTGAGCCACAGCCCTTCTTTACAGCTCTCCAGGCAGAGGTCTTTCCCATCACCTCCTGCCTGGTCCTTTCTAACTGGAGATGCGGGGGTTGAACCGGGGACTTTCTGCGTGCCAAGCAGAGGCTCTGCCACTGAGCCACGGCCCCTCTTTACAGCTCTCCAGGCAGAGGTCTTTCCCATCACCTCCTGCCTGGTCCTTTTTAGCAGGAGATGCAGGGGTTGAGTCTGGGACCTTCTGCATGCCAAGCAGAGGCTCTGCCACTGAGCCACGGCCCCTCTTTACAGCTCTCCAGGGTCTCAGGCCAAGGCCTTTCCCATCACCTCCTGCCTGGTCCTTTCTAACTGGAGATGCGGGGGGTTGAACCGGGGACTTTCTGCATGCCAAGCAGAGGCTCTGCCACTGAGCCACGGCCCCTCTTTACAGCTCTCCAGGGTCTCTGGCAGAGATCCCTCCCATCACCTCCTGCCTGGTCCTTTTCAACTGGAGATGCCGGGGACTGATCCTGGGACCTTCTGCGTGCCAAGCAGATGCTCTGCCACTGAGCCACAGCCCTTCTTTACAGCTCTCCAGGCAGAGGTCTTTCCCATCACCTCCTGCCTGGTCCTTTTTAGCAGGAGATGCAGGGGTTGAGTCTGGGACCTTCTGCATGCCAAGCAGAGGCTCTGCCACTGAGCCACGGCCCCTCTTTACAGCTCTCCAGGGTCTCTGGCAGAGATCCCTCCCACCACCTCCTGCCTGGTCCTTTTCAACTGGAGATGCCGGGGACTGATCCTGGGACCTTCTGCGTGCCAAGCAGATGCTCTGCCACTGAGCCACAGCCCTTCTTTACAGCTCTCCAGGCAGAGGTCTTTCCCATCACCTCCTGCCTGGTCCTTTTTAGCAGGAGATGCAGGGGTTGAGTCTGGGACCTTCTGCATGCCAAGCAGAGGCTCTGCCACTGAGCTACGGCCCCTCTTTACAGCTCTCCAGGGTCTCTGGCAGAGATCCCTCCCATCACCTCCTGCCTGGTCCTTTTCAACTGGAGATGCCGGGGACTGATCCTGGGACCTTCTGCGTGCCAAGCAGATGCTCTGCCACTGAGCCACAGCCCTTCTTTACAGCTCTCCAGGCAGAGGTCTTTCCCATCACCTCCTGCCTGGTCCTTTTTAGCAGGAGATGCAGGGGTTGAGTCTGGGACCTTCTGCATGCCAAGCAGAGGCTCTGCCACTGAGCCACGGCCCCTCTTTACAGCTCTCCAGGGTCTCTGGCAGAGATCCCTCCCACCACCTCCTGCCTGGTCCTTTTCAACTGGAGATGCCGGGGACTGATCCTGGGACCTTCTGCGTGCCAAGCAGATGCTCTGCCACTGAGCCACAGCCCTTCTTTACAGCTCTCCAGGCAGAGGTCTTTCCCATCACCTCCTGCCTGGTCCTTTTTAGCAGGAGATGCAGGGGTTGAGTCTGGGACCTTCTGCATGCCAAGCAGAGGCTCTGCCACTGAGCCACGGCCCCTCTTTACAGCTCTCCAGGGTCTCTGGCAGAGATCCCTCCCATCACCTCCTGCCTGGTCCTTTTCAACTGGAGATGCCGGGGACTGATCCTGGGACCTTCTGCGTGCCAAGCAGATGCTCTGCCACTGAGCCACAGCCCTTCTTTACAGCTCTCCAGGCAGAGGTCTTTCCCATCACCTCCTGCCTGGTCCTTTCTAACTGGAGATGCGGGGGTTGAACCGGGGACTTTCTGCATGCCAAGCAGAGGCTCTGCCACTGAGCCACGGCCCCTCTTTACAGCTCTCCAGGCAGAGGTCTTTCCCATCACCTCCTGCCTGGTCCTTTTTAGCAGGAGATGCAGGGGTTGAGTCTGGGACCTTCTGCATGCCAAGCAGAGGCTCTGCCACTGAGCCACGGCCCCTCTTTACAGCTCTCCAGGGTCTCAGGCCAAGGCCTTTCCCATCACCTCCTGCCTGGTCCTTTCTAACTGGAGATGCGGGGGTTGAACCGGGGACTTTCTGCATGCCAAGCAGAGGCTCTGCCACTGAGCCACGGCCCCTCTTTACAGCTCTCCAGGGTCTCTGGCAGAGATCCCTCCCATCACCTCCTGCCTGGTCCTTTTCAACTGGAGATGCCGGGGACTGATCCTGGGACCTTCTGCGTGCCAAGCAGATGCTCTGCCACTGAGCCACAGCCCTTCTTTACAGCTCTCCAGGCAGAGGTCTTTCCCATCACCTCCTGCCTGGTCCTTTCTAACTGGAGATGCGGGGGTTGAACCGGGGACTTTCTGCATGCCAAGCAGAGGCTCTGCCACTGAGCCACGGCCCCTCTTTACAGCTCTCCAGGGTCTCTGGCAGAGATCCCTCCCATCACCTCCTGCCTGGTCCTTTTCAACTGGAGATGCCGGGGACTGATCCTGGGACCTTCTGCGTGCCAAGCAGATGCTCTGCCACTGAGCCACAGCCCTTCTTTACAGCTCTCCAGGCAGAGGTCTTTCCCATCACCTCCTGCCTGGTCCTTTTTAGCAGGAGATGCAGGGGTTGAGTCTGGGACCTTCTGCATGCCAAGCAGAGGCTCTGCCACTGAGCCACCGCCCCTCTTTACAGCTCTCCAGGGTCTCTGGCAGAGATCCCTCCCATCACCTCCTGCCTGGTCCTTTTCAACTGGAGATGCCGGGGACTGATCCTGGGACCTTCTGCGTGCCAAGCAGATGCTCTGCCACTGAGCCACAGCCCTTCTTTACAGCTCTCCAGGCAGAGGTCTTTCCCATCACCTCCTGCCTGGTCCTTTTTAGCAGGAGATGCAGGGGTTGAGTCTGGGACCTTCTGCATGCCAAGCAGAGGCTCTGCCACTGAGCCACGGCCCCTCTTTACAGCTCTCCAGGGTCTCAGGCCAAGGCCTTTCCCATCACCTCCTGCCTGGTCCTTTCTAACTGGAGATGCGGGGGGTTGAACCGGGGACTTTCTGCATGCCAAGCAGAGGCTCTGCCACTGAGCCACGGCCCCTCTTTACAGCTCTCCAGGGTCTCTGGCAGAGATCCCTCCCATCACCTCCTGCCTGGTCCTTTTCAACTGGAGATGCCGGGGACTGATCCTGGGACCTTCTGCGTGCCAAGCAGATGCTCTGCCACTGAGCCACAGCCCTTCTTTACAGCTCTCCAGGCAGAGGTCTTTCCCATCACCTCCTGCCTGGTCCTTTTTAGCAGGAGATGCAGGGGTTGAGTCTGGGACCTTCTGCATGCCAAGCAGAGGCTCTGCCACTGAGCCACGGCCCCTCTTTACAGCTCTCCAGGGTCTCTGGCAGAGATCCCTCCCACCACCTCCTGCCTGGTCCTTTTCAACTGGAGATGCCGGGGACTGATCCTGGGACCTTCTGCGTGCCAAGCAGATGCTCTGCCACTGAGCCACAGCCCTTCTTTACAGCTCTCCAGGCAGAGGTCTTTCCCATCACCTCCTGCCTGGTCCTTTTTAGCAGGAGATGCAGGGGTTGAGTCTGGGACCTTCTGCATGCCAAGCAGAGGCTCTGCCACTGAGCCACGGCCCCTCTTTACAGCTCTCCAGGGTCTCTGGCAGAGATCCCTCCCACCACCTCCTGCCTGGTCCTTTTCAACTGGAGATGCCGGGGACTGATCCTGGGACCTTCTGCGTGCCAAGCAGATGCTCTGCCACTGAGCCACAGCCCTTCTTTACAGCTCTCCAGGCAGAGGTCTTTCCCATCACCTCCTGCCTGGTCCTTTCTAACTGGAGATACGGGGGTTGAACCGGGGACTTTCTGCATGCCAAGCAGAGGCTCTGCCACTGAGCCACGGCCCCTCTTTACAGCTCTCCAGGCAGAGGTCTTTCCCATCACCTCCTGCCTGGTCCTTTTTAGCAGGAGATGCAGGGGTTGAGTCAGGGACCTTCTGCATGCCAAGCAGAGGCTCTGCCACTGAGCCACGGCCCCTCTTTACAGCTCTCCAGGGTCTCAGGCCAGGGCCTTTCCCATCACCTCCTGCCTGGTCCTTTCTAACTGGAGATGCGGGGGTTGAACCGGGGACTTTCTGCATGCCAAGCAGAGGCTCTGCCACTGAGCCACGGCCCCTCTTTACAGCTCTCCAGGGTCTCTGGCAGAGATCCCTCCCACCACCTCCTGCCTGGTCCTTTTCAACTGGAGATGCCGGGGACTGATCCTGGGACCTTCTGCGTGCCAAGCAGAGGCTCTGCCACTGAGCCACAGCCCTTCTTTACAGCTCTCCAGGCAGAGGTCTTTCCCATCACCTCCTGCCTGGTCCTTTTTAGCAGGAGATGCAGGGGTTGAGTCTGGGACCTTCTGCATGCCAAGCAGAGGCTCTGCCACTGAGCCACGGCCCCTCTTTACAGCTCTCCAGGGTCTCTGGCAGAGATCCCTCCCACCACCTCCTGCCTGGTCCTTTTCAACTGGAGATGCCGGGGACTGATCCTGGGACCTTCTGCGTGCCAAGCAGATGCTCTGCCACTGAGCCACAGCCCTTCTTTACAGCTCTCCAGGCAGAGGTCTTTCCCATCACCTCCTGCCTGGTCCTTTCTAACTGGAGATACGGGGGTTGAACCGGGGACTTTCTGCGTGCCAAGCAGATGCTCTGCCACTGAGCCACAGCCCTTCTTTACAGCTCTCCAGGCAGAGGTCTTTCCCATCACCTCCTGCCTGGTCCTTTTTAGCAGGAGATGCAGGGGTTGAGTCTGGGACCTTCTGCATGCCAAGCAGAGGCTCTGCCACTGAGCCACGGCCCCTCTTTACAGCTCTCCAGGGTCTCAGGCCAGGGCCTTTCCCATCACCTCCTGCCTGGTCCTTTCTAACTGGAGATGCGGGGGTTGAACCGGGGACTTTCTGCATGCCAAGCAGAGGCTCTGCCACTGAGCCACGGCCCCTCTTTACAGCTCTCCAGGGTCTCTGGCAGAGATCCCTCCCATCACCTCCTGCCTGGTCCTTTTCAACTGGAGATGCCGGGGACTGATCCTGGGACCTTCTGCGTGCCAAGCAGATGCTCTGCCACTGAGCCACAGCCCTTCTTTACAGCTCTCCAGGCAGAGGTCTTTCCCATCACCTCCTGCCTGGTCCTTTCTAACTGGAGATGCGGGGGTTGAACCGGGGACTTTCTGCATGCCAAGCAGAGGCTCTGCCACTGAGCCACGGCCCCTCTTTACAGCTCTCCAGGGTCTCTGGCAGAGATCCCTCCCACCACCTCCTGCCTGGTCCTTTTCAACTGGAGATGCCGGGGACTGATCCTGGGACCTTCTGCGTGCCAAGCAGAGGCTCTGCCACTGAGCCACAGCCCTTCTTTACAGCTCTCCAGGCAGAGGTCTTTCCCATCACCTCCTGCCTGGTCCTTTTTAGCAGGAGATGCAGGGGTTGAGTCTGGGACCTTCTGCATGCCAAGCAGAGGCTCTGCCACTGAGCCACGGCCCCTCTTTACAGCTCTCCAGGGTCTCAGGCCAAGGCCTTTCCCATCACCTCCTGCCTGGTCCTTTCTAACTGGAGATGCGGGGGTTGAACCGGGGACTTTCTGCATGCAAAGCAGAGGCTCTGCCACTGAGCCAGGGCCCCTCTTTACAGCTCTCCAGGGTCTCAGGCCAAGGCCTTTCCCATCACCTCCTGCCTGGTCCTTTCTAACTGGAGATGCGGGGGTTGAACCGGGGACTTTCTGCATGCCAAGCAGAGGCTCTGCCACTGAGCCACGGCCCCTCTTTACAGCTCTCCAGGGTCTCTGGCAGAGATCCCTCCCATCACCTCCTGCCTGGTCCTTTTCAACTGGAGATGCCGGGGACTGATCCTGGGACCTTCTGCGTGCGAAGCAGATGCTCTGCCACTGAGCCACAGCCCTTCTTTACAGCTCTCCAGGCAGAGGTCTTTCCCATCACCTCCTGCCTGGTCCTTTTTAGCAGGAGATGCAGGGGTTGAGTCTGGGACCTTCTGCATGCCAAGCAGAGGCTCTGCCACTGAGCCACGGCCCCTCTTTACAGCTCTCCAGGGTCTCAGGCCAAGGCCTTTCCCATCACCTCCTGCCTGGTCCTTTCTAACTGGAGATGCGGGGGTTGAACCGGGGACTTTCTGCATGCCAAGCAGAGGCTCTGCCACTGAGCCAGGGCCCCTCTTTACAGCTCTCCAGGGTCTCAGGCCAAGGCCTTTCCCATCACCTCCTGCCTGGTCCTTTCTAACTGGAGATGCGGGGGTTGAACCGGGGACTTTCTGCATGCCAAGCAGAGGCTCTGCCACTGAGCCACGGCCCCTCTTTACAGCTCTCCAGGGTCTCTGGCAGAGATCCCTCCCATCACCTCCTGCCTGGTCCTTTTCAACTGGAGATGCCGGGGACTGATCCTGGGACCTTCTGCGTGCCAAGCAGATGCTCTGCCACTGAGCCACAGCCCTTCTTTACAGCTCTCCAGGCAGAGGTCTTTCCCATCACCTCCTGCCTGGTCCTTTTTAGCAGGAGATGCAGGGGTTGAGTCTGGGACCTTCTGCATGCCAAGCAGAGGCTCTGCCACTGAGCCACGGCCCCTCTTTACAGCTCTCCAGGGTCTCTGGCAGAGATCCCTCCCATCACCTCCTGCCTGGTCCTTTTCAACTGGAGATGCCGGGGACTGATCCTGGGACCTTCTGCGTGCCAAGCAGATGCTCTGCCACTGAGCCACAGCCCTTCTTTACAGCTCTCCAGGCAGAGGTCTTTCCCATCACCTCCTGCCTGGTCCTTTTTAGCAGGAGATGCAGGGGTTGAGTCTGGGACCTTCTGCATGCCAAGCAGAGGCTCTGCCACTGAGCCACGGCCCCTCTTTACAGCTCTCCAGGGTCTCTGGCAGAGATCCCTCCCACCACCTCCTGCCTGGTCCTTTTCAACTGGAGATGCCGGGGACTGATCCTGGGACCTTCTGCGTGCCAAGCAGATGCTCTGCCACTGAGCCACAGCCCTTCTTTACAGCTCTCCAGGCAGAGGTCTTTCCCATCACCTCCTGCCTGGTCCTTTTTAGCAGGAGATGCAGGGGTTGAGTCTGGGACCTTCTGCATGCCAAGCAGAGGCTCGGCCACTGAGCCACAGCCCCTCTTTACAGCTCTCCAGGGTCTCAGGCAGAGATCCCTCCCATCTCCTCCTGCCTGGTCCTTTTTAACTGGAGATGCCGGGGACTGATCCTGGGACCTTCTGCATGCCAAGCAGATGCTCTGCCACTGAGCCACAGCCCTTCTTTACAGCTCTCCAGGCAGAGGTCTTTCCCATCACCTCCTGCCTGGTCCTTTTTAGCAGGAGATGCAGGGGTTGAACCTGGGACCTTCTGCATGCCAAGCAGAGGCTCTTCCACTGAGCCACAGCCCCTCTTGACAGTTCTCCAGGGTCTCAGGCAGAGGTCTTCCCCATCACCTCCTGCCTGGTCCTTTTTACCTGGAGATGCCGGGGATTGAACCTGGGACTTTCTGCATGCCAAGCAGAGCCTCTGCCACTGAGCCAGGGCCCCTCTTTACAGCTCTCCAGGGTCTCAGGCTGAGGTCTTTCCCATCACCTCCTGCCTGGCCCTTTGTAACTGGAGATGCTGGGGATTGAACCTGGGACCTTCTGCATGCCAAGCAGAGGCTTTGCCACTGAGCCACGGCCCCTCTTTGCAGTGCTCCAGGGTCTCAGGCCAAGGTTTCTCCCATCACCTCCTGCCTGGCCCTTTTTAAACTGGAGATGCCGGGGATTGAACCTGCAGCCTTCTGCATGCCAGGCAGAGGCTCTTCCCCTGAGCCACAGCCCCTCCTGGAGGTTAGCTGACGGACACCTTACCAGAGTTACCAGAGTTATATCATGCCACAATATTGTCCATAATAGGCTATCGTGGTTAGGGAAGAGTAATTCATTCTAGGCTCACGTTGGCTTTCCTCTATTTCTGCCAAAGCTGGGTCTTTCTGTGCTTTGCAGGCGTGGTGACACTGATTTCCGACTACGAGGTCTGCAAAGAGGGAGATGTCCTGACCCCTGAACAGGCACGCATCCTGGTAAGTAGCCAGTTAAAGGCCTCAGAAGGGTATCCCATCACTTCTATGGCCCGTAGAGTGACAGGCTACATGCAGTGTTCCCTCTAAGCTGAGTTGGTCTGAGCTAGCTAGCTCACAAGTCTTTTAGCCTCCGGCTCACACATTTTTGTCTTCGCTCAGGGAGGAGGGCTCCAGAGCGAACTCATTTATGCGGTAGCCCAATTGCTCACTCACAACTATAATGCCCGTAGCTCACAAAGTGGAAATTCTGCTCGCAGGACTCCACCGCTTAGAGGGAGCACTGGTGTGTGCAAGGAAGGACTTAATTCTGACTCTTTTCTTTACAACATTCTAGGAGTCCCTGCAGGCTGATCCTGGCCTATGCATGAGTGAGGGGGGCCTTTAAAGTGAATGAAGTACAGCCCCAAACAGTCGCCCCTTGCCCCTCCTGGTTGAGATTCTTCTTCTGGACAGTGAAAATGGGGGTGGGGGAAAGAACTAAGCGCCTGTCCTGTTGCAAACCTCCCAAAATTTGAGCCTCTTCATCTTCTCCTTTTTCACTGGGAGGCGGAACTTCGATCTCCATTCAGATCTGCACCAGCATGTTCTGGCGTTTAGTTCTGGGTTGGTTTTCTTCTTTAAGTTGCTAGTCCTCATTGCAACCGAGGTGATCTTGGGAGATGGCAGCAGAAGGTCCAGAGCATCTATCAGTGTGCACAAATCTGGATCCACCTGCCTAAGCTAGGGTCCAGAGCATCGTTTTCACAACTGAAACAGTCCTGGGTAGAGGCCGGTGTGTGTGTGTGTGTGTGTGACGGGTCCTTTGCTTTTAGAAACTCTTCGGCTACAAAATGGCGGAGTTCAAGGTGACCATCAGGAGCGTCTGGTGTGCGGAGACGGGAGACTTCGAACAGCTCACAGAAGACGTGGCAGAACAGCCGGATGAGGAGGAGGAGGAGGAGGAGGGCGATGCGGACTCGGCAGAAGAGAGCAACAAGGAGGTAGAAGACTGATCGCCCTCCGCCAAAGGGACCGTTGGGAGTTCTTTCTCCGCTGGGATACAGGACTGAGCTGATCAGCTAAAGACTTTATTTATCGGAAGACAGAAGCTTTTTATAAAAGTGTGAAACCAGCTGGTAACGCCTTGGTCTGTCTCCTTACACAAGGGGACGCGAGCCGTGTTTCCTCTTAATATTTTCCCCCTTCCGAGCAGAGCAGTCCACACCCTGAGCAGAGACTATATATTCTAACAGAACAGGGAGAAAAAGCCATGTAGAATCCTAGCTCCTCTGGGAAGAGCGATGCGCTTTTTGCAAAGACGGAGCCACCTTCGTTTAGGAAACTGTTTATTCAGAACTGGGTACAAAAAATTTCTTCGGAGCGGGGGGTGACAGAACAATCCAGTCCTTGCCTAAATCTTAATGATTTGAACCGTCCACGCTACTTTTATCCCTTTTCTGTGGAAAGGCAGAGAAAGCCCATAAAAATCAGAATCCGTTTATACTAATTTTTAGACTGGGGGAGGGGGGAACGCTATTGATTGAAGGCAACAGTGGCATTTGCACCTAAGAAGGGGGTGGGGTGGGAGGTGGGACTCCTTGGCAGCCAGAATACAGTGATGTGGAGGCCCTTGGAACAAACAACCCGTCACTTAGGCGTGCCCACCCACCCCATTGATTTGCCTGCTGGCTCCGGCTCAGCGGAAGTAGTTGGGGCACTCATGGGCGTTGAGGTGCCAGGCTTTCTCGAAGGCTTCCACCACGCCCGCCTGGAGGGGGCCCTCCTCACTGCACTTCAGATTCTCCTGCAGCTGTTCCAGGGTGGACATTCCGACGATGACGGCATCCCCGCGGTCCGCCTGCCAAAGGGGGGGGAGGGAAGCAAGCCATTGTCAGCTGATTCAGGGGCAACAGAGAGAAACCGGCCCCCGGTTACCCAGAATGCTCCACGGCAGAACAGAGGTTTGAAGTGGGCGGCCGCTGCTTGAGGCACTAACTCCTATACCATAAAGCCCCACTTGCCCGCTGCCCCTGAAATTGCAGTACTGAAGGGCTTTGTTTCTCTACTTGGGAGACAGGATATTTCTCTAGGGCCTTTGGTACCAAAAGCCCTTTGTCACGGTAGTCCGTTTTCTTCCCCCACACCCACATTCGGGCTTTTGCAGAATATAAACAGAACCCCCCTTATTTCAGGGGTGGCCAAACTTGCGTAAGGTAACAGCCACACAGAATAAACGCCAGATGTTTGAGAGCCGCAAGACATGAACGAATATCACACACACGTTTTTATAGAAAAATATGCAAATTTGCTTTGTGTTAACTTTAAATTAGACTGTGAAAGAGCCACATGCAGTCGAGCTGCAGTCTGGCCACCCCTGCCTTCGGTCCAAGCACGTCAAAATGGAGAGCGGACTCCACTCAGTCGTTCAAAAGCGATTTTAAAGATGTCCCCTTTGCAAGTGGAAACAGGTCTCAAGTTCAGCCCCAAATCCAGCGGGATGTGCCCGTGTCTGACAACAACAAGCTTCCATTACCTGGAGCTTTGAGTGGTGATATATCCAGCGCAGAGCAGCAGAGGTCATACTTGGTGGGTTTGAGCCGTACACCTCGCGGAGTGCCTTTTCAACCAAGGCCACGCCTTGGAAATGATGCTCCTTCCAGTACCTGTGCAGGAGGGACAGGGTGTTAGAAGGAAAAATCGTATTTCCAGATTCTTATAGTACGAGACAGCATTCTTCTTCCGCAGCTAAAATATGCAGGTGTTTACACTGTCATAACAAAACTATCCCAGTTTGGAAATTCTACATTCTTCCACCAGGTCAACTATATTCTGGATATCTTCAAAAGTCAACCTGTATAGGCAAGGCTTTCTTTTTTTACATTTGCTACTTCTTGCATAACAGTCACAAGGTGAGGTCTCCCAAGTAGAGAATTCACTGCCACAGGAGGTGGTGGCAGCTACAAGCACGGATGGCTTCAAGAGGGAATTAGATAATCATATGGAGCAGAAGTCCATCAGTGGCTATTAGTCACAAGGTGCAGACAGGGACTTTCAGTCTGGGGCAAGGGATGCTCTGTCTTCTTGGTGCTGGGGGGGCAACAGTGGGAGGGCTTCTAGCGTCCTGGCCCCACTGCTGGACCTCCTGATGGCACCTGGTGTTTTTGGCCACTGTGTGACCCAGAGTGTTGGACTGGAGGGGCCATTGGCCTGACCCAACATGGGCTTCTCTCTTATGTTCTTAGGGGTCAGCTGAGGCCAGGGAGCCTCGACCACTTGGACAGGAGGCTCAGGCTGCTATTTCCAGCCATCTTGAGGACTAGCACCTTCCCCAAAATGAAGTTCCTTAACCTCCTAAACGCAACCTTACAATGGGAACAGCTTTCTATTTCTTGTACGTTGCTTTATGAATATGACAGGTCAGCTTGCCAGTTTTAGGACCGGGGAGGGGCAAGACTGTCCCCGTCCCCCCAGTCCTTTCTGCTCACCAACAATTCTTGGGGACATCCCACTACCCCCCCACACTGTATTTCCCTCCGGTTGGCCGACACCCTCTCCTCTGGCTCACGATGGCTGCTACCAGCAGTGAACTCACCTGTCCCTGTAGACCTGGGCCCAGTCGTTGCCGAAAAACCTGCCCGTTGGCTGCTGACTCTGGTCTTTGTCTGTATATTTGTATTTCCCGGTCAAGAGGCCTCCTGTAGGGATTCAGGAACAGCAGTTAGAGCAACCCAGAATGCCCCCTGGACATGGGGATGGGGGGTGTTCTGCAATGTCCCCATCTCCATGTGTTGCTTTTAGTTTGGAGACTCTTCATGGCCCCTCCCCATTCTTTTTCAGTTGTGGGCACTGTTCCCTCTAAGCTGAGTTAGTGCAAGGCTAGCTCACAGTTTCTTAGCCTCCGGCTCACACTTTTTTGTCTCAGCTCAGGAAGGGATGGCTCCAGAGTCACTCGCTCCCAACTTTAATGCCAGGAGCTCACAAAGTGGAATTTTTGCTCCCAGGACTCCACAGCTCGGAGGGAGCATTTTCTGCAGACCTATGGATGACCCCAGGTTTGTAGATAATGGCCCTACTCCAGGTGCCTCCACTATACGTGTGGTGATCCAAATGGTGGGGACAGCAGAAGATGACATCTGATTTCAAGCTACGAAGGATCAGGACTCCTCTTCCCCGGATAAAGAGGTGGCCTGTATCCCGCCTCTCCTTTTATAAAGCTTTCTCACCCCCTTCTTGACTTCTCCTGGGTCTGCTTGCAAAATCCTTTCAAGATTTTAACTTGCTAGGCTTGGTGGCTTTAATGTGCTTCCTGTACAGATTTTGCAGGCTGAAATAACATGGTTTAATCTTTTTTTTACGGAAAAGCCACCTGGGGTGTTGTGGTTCAGAATGTCAGACTAGGATCTCGGAGACCCAGGTTCGATCCCTACTCTGCCATAGAAGGTTACTGGGTGACTTTGCACCCGTCCCACACTCTCAGCCTAACCTCAGCGGGCAGTTGTGAGGATAAGAGAAGAGGAAGAGATTGAATTTATACCCCTCCCTTCACTACCTGAAGGAGTCTCAGAGCAGCTTATGATCTCCTTTCCCTTCCCCTCCTCACAACAGACACCCTGTGAGGTAGGTGGGGCTGAGAGAGCTCTCCAGAGAACTGCCCTTGAGAGATCAGCTCTAAAAGAACTTATGACTGACCCAAGGTCATGCTGATGCTGGATGTGGAGGAGTGGGGGAATCAAACCCGGTTCTCCCAGATCAGAGTCCGCACTCCTAACCACTACACCAAACAGAACAGAATTATAACAAATTTAGAGTCCAGTGGCACCTTTACCAACCAAGGTTTATTTAAGGTATGAGCTTTCAAGTGCAAAGCACACTTTTCCAAATACATTAGAATGGCAGTCAAGGTTCAGACTTACAGAATTATGTAAGCCGCTTTGGGTTCCCTTTGGGGAGAAAGGGCAGGGTCTAAAATGCAATAAACAAATCCAGCAACTCTCAAAAGCACTGTGGGAGGGGGGTGACAATATTTTAAATCACTACGCCTGAACAGAAGGAGCACCTGCTCTACAGACTGCAAATTATGGGGTCCATCAGATATCCGGCAGTGCGCTGCAGCTGCTTCCTTTGGAAGTCGGCACGTCCCAAGTCAACTCTTCCCACGTCTCTGGGGCTCCCCACCCCATCCCCAAGAACAACCCCTGCTTGCTTTTAAGAGCAGCACCAGTCCCAGACCACCTGGCCTCCCCCTCCCTTCCCGTTCCTTACCTGCCAGAGGATTGTAGGCGTAGAAACGGATCCCAAAGTGCCGAAGGCAGGGCAGAAGCTCTAGTTCCACTTGGCGGGTGGTGGCGTTGTACATGCCCTTTGTCAGAAAGAGGGACAAGGGGGAAGAGGCTTCAGAAAGCAGTGGAATGGGAGGCTGTTGCCAGGGCTTTTTTTGGTAGAAAAAGGCCCAGCAGGAACTTATTAGCATAACAGGCCACACCCCTGACAGTGCAGCATATTAGGCCACACCCCCATGCCTTTCCTTGGCTTGCCCAGGCAAGCTGGCCCTTGGACAGGGCGGGGAAGACACAGGGAGGCATCTAAATGCCTCCCCGGTCATTCCAGGGCCCCCCCCGGCCCGCCTCGGAGTCGCTGGGGGGTGTCGCTCTCCAGGCCTTTCTTCTGTAGCCAGGCACACAGAGGTTTTGGCTGTAGTGGGCGTGGCCAATTCTGAAGCCAGCCAGAACTCTGTTCCTGTGCGTTCCTGCCCAAAAATAGCCCTGGCTGTTGGCAACTGACCAGAAACACACAGTCTTGGTTCCCCGGGTGCCTTTAAAGGGCCTCCAGAAATCAGCCCTTTGCAGAAATGCAAAGAAATGACCATCTTCCCACTTTCATTTCCCACACATTCACAGCTATGAGGAATAGAAATGCAGTTTATAAAACGGGAAGCTGAGATTCCCAGTAAGCAGAATTCTGCAACCGCTACTGTATTATGCAAGGTTTCTGGGCTCCCGTCCTCTCTGTCACATCCCCACCCTGACAGCAACTAGTCTGTGAGTCATAAAGAGTGTGGCACAGAGGCCTCCCACTTCTCTGGCCACAGAGCCACACTGGAAAGGTCAAGAGCCCAGATAAGGGGACACAGACCACAGCATTAAAGTCGTGGACCTCGACGAGGCCAAGTCTCTCACCTGATACACCGTCGGCAGGATCCAGTTGTGGGCTTTGCAGAGCGTACAGATCTCCGCCACTTCCCAAGCGGCGTAGTTGGAGAGGCCGAGCTCCTTAAACTTCCCCTGTTGAAAACAGAAAGCAGAACGTCTCCACATTTTCAGCTCTGCTTCAGTGCCAACGTAATAGAAAAGCTGAGGGGAGCCCAGCTGGAACGGGCCAGAGGTGCACCTAAATCCAGCATCGCTCAACGCCTCCAAAAAGTCTTTGAGCCAGGCATGAAAGCAGCTGTTCTCCCCAGTATCTGGTACATGGGGAAAGAACACCACCCATCCATTTCCCCTACTGATGCCCCGAATATCATGGCTTCTCATCGCCCCCCAATGTTCCCTCTAAGCTGTGGAGTGCTGTGAGCAAAACTTCTTCTTTGTGAGCTACTGGCACTAAAGTTGTGAGCCAGCGATTGGACTGCTGCATAAATTAGTTTGCTCTGGAGCCCTCCTTCCTGAGCTAAGACAAAAATGTGTGAGCCGGTGGCTAGAAAACTGTGAGCTAGCTCACACTAACTCAGCTTAGAGGGAACACTGCCCCCCACCCACATACACTGGGGGGCACGTCTGGGGGTGTGTCACCTCTTTGTGCAGCTTGTCGCAGGCCTGCAGGGTCTCTTCCACGGGCGTTTCGTGGTCGGGAGCATGAAGGTAGAAGAGGTCCACGCTTTTCATCTGCAGCCGCTGGAGGGAGGTCTCCAGCTGGGAGCGGACGCTCTCCGCCTTCAGGGTCTTGCCGTCCCACGGATTGGCCTTGGTGGCCACTTTAACTGGTGGGGGGAGAGAGAGAGGTGCCAGGTGCGAAATGTGCCTTTCTTCTTGACTCACAGAATTCAAGGGGGGAGGGAGGGACGGGCAGGAGAGAAGAGGGGTTGGCTTGGACCACTGGCCCATTTAAGAAGAAGAGGAGATTGAATTTATATCCTACACTTCACTACCGGAAGGAGTCTCAGAGCAGCTTACCATCTCCTTTCCCTCCCCACGACAGACACCCTGTGAGCAATGCTCCCTCTAAGCTGTGGAGTCTTGTGAGCAAAGATTCTACTTTGTGAGTTACTGGCATTAAAGCTGTGAGTGGGCAATAATGGCTGCTGCATCTGGAGCCATTCTTCCTGAGCGAAGACAAAAACCTGCAAGCTGGAGGCTAAAGAACTGTGAGCTAGCTCACACTAACTCGGCATAGAGGGAACACTGCCTGTGAGGCAGGTGGGGCTGGGAGAGCTCTCTCGAGGATTGCTCGTGAGAGAACAGCTCTGAGAGAACTTGGGACTGACCCAAGGTCACACCAGCAAATGCATGTAGAGGAGTGGGGAATCAAACCCGGTTCTCCCAGATTAGAGTCCGCGCACTTAACCACGACGCCAAACCAGCTCTACAGGATGGCTCCAGGACACTCCGAAGCCCAGCAAAAAGGGGGAACAGGTGGTCTCTCCCTCTTGTCTGTCTCCAGCACTTTGCAATTCAAAGGTACACTGCCCCAGAACACGGAGGTCCCATCCACTGTTTCCTGGTGACAGCAGTCTACCAGCAACTCTATCAGTGGGATCTGGGGAAAGCAGCAGGGGAGGGAGGTTGTCTTCTTCAAGCCCGGCTTGTGGGCCGTCCAGGGGTACCCAGCTGGCCACTTTTAAGAATCCGGATGAATTGTTGGTGGTCATGTCCACAAGTGCGCAAATTTTGGGATTCCATCTTCCTAATTTTAGGAGAAATACTAGGTCAAGACATTCCTAATACACCTGAATCTGTTTTATTAAATTCATGGGAAGATACATCTTTAACAAAAACGAAAAAGGAAATAACAGCTTTGTTATTGCTAGCCGCTAAAACATTGATTGCTCAATGTTGGAAATCCACCAAAACTCCCAACATTGAGGCAATGGGTTTCAAAACGTTTGGGACATAACTGTCCAGGACAAAATTGCCACTCAACTGTTAATAACGGACAACCCATCAAGGGACTCAAATTCTGTTGGAAAATGGTTTGCTTTTTTTCATTATATCGAGACAGAAGCAAGTACTTTGAACGCTCTTCCTGATAAATATATAAATTTTGTGTTTTACTGGCTGGATATTTCGGCTCTCTCTTCTATTAGGGTAATAAGCGGTGTTTTGTTTTGTTTTGTTTTATATTAATTGTTACATTGTTGGTTATAATTGTATGGTTGTGGTGTGTTTTTTTGGTATTATTAAAAAAATGGAAAAATTAATAAAAATAGAGTTACTAAAAAAAAGAATCGGGATGAAGCCCCCTTTGCTTCTTCTGTTGTCCCCAGACCCATCTAGACCGTTTCTGGATTTTGCCAGCTTGGACGCATTTGATAAGCCGAGTGTGGCCACACATCCCCCATAAACGCATATTCTGCCTCCAACACGGCAAATACCCCCCTACCCAAGCCTCAATTTGAGCCAAGCTCCATCATGGCCCCCGGGGGGCCTATTTTGCAACCTCTGGCTTTCTCTTGGGAGGAGGGGTAATAGGAAAGAAGAGACTATCTCTGAGCATGTGCAGGGCACATTTCCTTCCCAGACACTCAGTAACCTGCTATTAGCCTACAGATGTCCGAGATCAGGCATGCCGGAAAGGTGTCTTTGTAGGAAGGGCAAAGTCTAGTTGTGGGACTTTAAGTCCCCTAGTTGTTAAATAACTGGTTTATCAGCCGTCCTGGATAAAACGTTCTGGGGGAAAGTTACTTCAAGGGCAAAGATCCTAGAGAGAAGCCATGGCGACACAAAATAAGCCTGTGTTTTGCAGCCCCTGAAAGACGGGCCAGATGTTATTCCGGCAGACGTTTCCGGGGACTGGAGCCCACCTCATTGGGAGTAGGTTGGGGGTCCCCACTCAGAGAATGGGAAGGGAACTGTGAAACCCGTCCCTCAAATACAGTCCTCCCTTAATCTGGATTTGTGCAGAAACTGGATTTAGGAACGATCACATTTAGGGTCATCCAGACCCAGGAAGAGTTATCCTGAAGAGGGAAGGACAACTCTCTGTGTGCTCAAGAGAACTCTTTTTACTGCTCAGTTTTGCAGGCTGGACTAGAAGTCTAGCATATTCCAGCCCCACCCCTCCCCCCATTTGCTCCACCACTTCCTAGAAACTGGAGGAATCTAATGCGGGACAGAACAAAGGAGGCAAAATCCACTCTCTGCACATGCCCCAGAAGCACTCTGGACTACTCAGTTCGCCTATCTGGTCTTTCCCCTTACCTTGCTCCCCCGCTGCCTTTTCTGGAATAGTTTAGAGTGCCCTCAGCAGCTTATAGCACTGGACTCTGCACATGCTCACATGTGCTTAAATGTAGGCTGGACTAGATGACCTCAGGATATCTCCCACACACACACTATCTCTCTGCACCTGTTCAGAGGCCCCGTGCCCCCGGCGCTTGGCACCCAGCCTACCTGCCCCCGGGGACTCCCCGGCCAGCAGGGCCCCCAGGATGCGCTCCGACTCGCCCCCGGCATACACGTGGGCGGTGTCCAGCTCGCAGTGCCCGCGGTCCAGGAAGGTCCTCAGCATGGCCCCGCTGGCCTCCGCGCCCGCCCGCCGCCCGAACTCCATGGCGCCCAGCACGGAGCGCACCGCCCGGCCCTGCCCGCACTGCGCGGCCATCGCGGCGGCTGCAGGTGCTCCGAATGCGGCTGGCGGGACTCGAACTCGCAAAGGCGGCCGCCCCGTGGGTGGGAGCCGCTCAAGGGACCGTCGCAAAAGGCGGGATGCCCGCAGAAGCTCCGTCTCGGCCCCAGGGGCTCTGGTATCCGGAGACAGACTGCCCCTGCACGTGGAAGTTCTCTCTCTAGCTCTCAGGCCGCCGCTCCGCAAAAAAGAGCCCGGCTGAATCAGACCAAAAGGCCCTTCTGCCCAGTTGGTACCCTCCTTCCAGCATGGCCAGCCAGACGCGTCTAAGCCCAGAAAAGCAGTGGGCCCCGGCTCAGAGAGACTGCCTCTGGAAAGGGAAGCTCCACTTAAGACTCTCTAAGGCCGCGGTCACACTTTCCAACTGGATCTTACTGTATGAACTGGCAGGACCCGGTAGGAAAGTGGACTGCGGGTGGGTTATTTAGGGTGTCTGACCGCAGCCTAAGAATCTACATCACCGACGCTGCGCTCTGCACATGCTCATGGGTGCTCTGTGGCGGGTCAGACTAGATGACCTCCCGAGACGCCCTCCCCCCTCCTCTCCTCCCCCGCTCTGCGCCTGCCCAGAGAGGCCCGCCCCGTGCCCTACCTGCTCCTGCCCCCGGGGGCTCGGCGGCCAGGAGGGCGCCCAGGATGCGCTCCGACTCGCCGCCCGCGTACATGTAGGCCGTGTCCAGCTCGCGGTGCCCGCGGCCCAGGAAGGCCTTGAGCATGGCCCCGCTGGCCTCCGCGCCCGCCCGCCGCCCGAACTCCATGGTGCCCAGCACGGAGCGCACCGCCCGGCCCTGCCCGCACTGCGCGGCCATCGCGGCGGCTCCAGGGGCTCCGAGCGCGGACGGCGGGGCTCGAACTCGCGGCCAAGCGCGCAGCAAAGGCAGGCGCATCTCAGCGCATGCGCGGCCACCTCCCCTTCGCGGGGGCCGGCGCCGGTTAAGGGACCGTCGCGAAATTCGAGAGCTGGCGGGAGACTCTTTACCCCCCTTAGAAAGTGGCTGCCGAGATATAACTCTCTGCCCGGCCTCCAGTTTGCAGCGTGGCCAGCCAGGCGCTCCTGAGAGGCCCAGAGAGGCTGCGCAGCCCCTGCATGCTTAGCTCTCAGGTAGACTGCTCCTGAACATGGCAGTTCCGTTTAGGCTGGAAGAAAGACCTAAGATCAGCCCTGGCCGGATCAGAGGAAAGGTCCCCCTAGAACCCCGCGCCCGTGGAATCTGCACTCCTATTTTTTTCAATGTTTTTTGCTTAATAAGGCTGCTTTTGGTCAAGTGGCAAAACTTGGCGGCGGGGGGGGAGGGGTATCTTCCATTACAACAGGAGAGAAGCCCTGTCGGATCAGGCCAATGGCCCATCCAGCCCAACACTCTGTGTCACACAGTGCCCAAAAACCAGGGGCCATCAGAAGGTCCAGCAGTGGGGCCAGGACACCAGAAGCCCTCCCACTGTTGACCCCCCCAAGCACCAAGAATACAGAGCATCCCTTGCCCCAGCCATAAGAACAGAAGATAAGCTCTGTGGGATCAGGCCGACGGCCCATCCAGTCCAACACTCTGGGTCACACAGTGGCCAAAACCAGGGGCCATCAAGAACTCCAGAAGGCCTCCCACCGTGGCCCCCCAAGCCCCAAGAAGACAGAGCATCACTACCCCAGCCATAAGGACATCAGAGAAGCCATGTTGGATCAGGCCAACAGCCCTCTGTGCCCCACAGTGGCCAACACCCAGGTGCCATCACGAGGTCCGCCGGCAGGTGCAGAACTCCAGAAGCCCCCACCTCTTGCCCCCCAAGCCCCCAGAAGACGGAGCATCGCCGCCCCAGACTGAGAGTCCCCATCTATCCCTTGTGGCTCCGAGCCACGGACCGCTCCGTCTAGTCCTCCCGCCCCCCTTCAAGCTGCCCCGGTCTGCAGCCGGCGCACCCCCTCCCGCGGGGGGGGGGGAATCCCACGTGGGGATGATTCGGGGGGGGGCGGAGAGGGGCCCCCTCTGGCCGGTGTGGTCTGTTCTTTGATCCGGGCCGCGGAGTCCTGGCGTGGGGCGGAAGGGGGGGGGGGAGGAGGCCGCTCTCTGCCGCCGCCTCTCCCCGGGCACCCTCCTGCCAGCCTCGCCGCCTCTCCTGGCCGCCCCCCGTCCCCGTCCCCGTTTCTCCAGCAAGCGGAAGCGCCCCCACACACACACACACACACACGCCCGCCCTCCTCCTGTCTTCCTGCGTGTCCGGAGGCGCTCTGCACATGCTCAGACGCCCCTTCCGGGCGAAGGGCCGGGTATAAATCCAGTCTCCTTTCTGCTTCTAAAAAAGGCCAAACGGTTCGCGGAGGAGGAAGAAGCACTCGGCACGTGCTCAGAGGCCGGCGGGCTCGTTGCCCTGCGGGTGGGTGGTTGCCGGGCTCCCGGCGGGGGGGCGGGAGAAGAGGCGGGCGGCGCGCTCCCTCCTCCTCCCCCTCCTCCTGCGGGGCGGCGCCGGGCGTCAGCTGATCGGCTGCCTGGGCGGGGAGAGGCCGCCCCCGGCCCGGCTGCCTGCCCAGGGGAGGAGCCGCGGCCGGGCGGAGAAACAAAGCGCCTCTCCAGCCGCCGCCGCCGCCGCCGGGAAGGGAGCCGGGCCCAGCCGGAGGCGCATCCGAGCCCCGTGGCAGCCCGCCTGCTCTCCTGGGACCCGGAGGGCGCAGCCGTGAGTGGCCGGGGCGCCCCGGGGGTGGGTGGGTGGGGGGTGGCGGGGTCTTTACCCGGGGGGGGAGGCACGAGCAGCCGGGAGAGGGGGCGCTTCGGAGCCCCCCCCTCCCCCGAGGCGTCTCTCTTCCTCCCGTCCCAAATTCTCGGCCCTGCGCAGCGGCCCCCGTCGAGTGGGGCGTCTTACGAACTCCCGCCGGGCTGGCAACGGCGTCCCCACCCCTGGGGGCTCTTCCTGGGCGCGATTCCTCTCCCCCCCCCGCTTCGCAAGGGGAAGATCTGAACTCCGGGCTCAGAAGCGGAGGGGGGGGCTCTCAGCCTTCGTCCAGCCTCCTTTGCAATAGATGGAACCGGGTCTCGAAAGGCTTTGCTGGCAGTTGGGGGTCCGTACAGCCAGGGTGGTGGTACCCTGGCCCGCTTCGCAGGGATGTTGTCAAGACAGACAAGAAGGGGGAACCTGGTCGAGGGCCACGTCTCTGCGGAGGGCTTAGTTGGACCGGGGCTCAGCCCCGGCGCTTGGTTTCATTGCCCAGGCCCCCGGGAAAGCCGGAGACGCTCTCTGCTCAGGTGCGGCCTTGGTGAGCCCACCTCCCCCGCTCCCTTTCCATGCCCAGCCCAGCGCAGCGCTCGAGCAGGACTGGAGTTTGGGGAACCTCTCCAGTGTTCCCTCTAAACTGAGTCAGTGTGAGCGAGCTCACAGGTTTTTAGCCTCCAGCTCACACATTTTTGTCTCAGCTCAGAGAGGAGGGCTCCAGGGCGAACTAATTTATGCAGCAGCCAAATCTCTTGCTCCCAACTTTAATGCCTGTAGCTCACAAAGTAGAATTTTTGCTCACAAGACTCCACAGCTTAGGGGGCGCACCGAACCTCCCTCACCCCAGCCCTACAGCATGACTGGCCCTAAAATCCCTGCTGCCCCCCATCTTCAGCAGTACTATACATGACCAGAGGGGGTGTCTCACACACCCCAGCACTTAAGACCAAGAAAGAGGACTGTTGGGTTGGGACCAGTGTTCCCTCAAAGCTGAGTTAGTGTGAGCTAGCTCACAGTTTTCTAGCCTCCGGCTCACACGTTTCTGTCTTAGTCCAGGAAGGAGGGCCCCAGAGCAAACGAATTTATGCAGTAGCCAAATCGCTGGCTCACAACTTTAATGCCAGGAGCTCACAAAGTAGAATTTTTGCTCACAAGACTCCACAGCTTAGCGGGAACATTGGTTGGGACCTACATTCAGATTCACCAGTGCCATGAAGATATTTCGCCCGACCTCAGAGTTTGGGTCGATCTCTTTCCTGCTTGCTGTTAAGTGGGGGAAAGTTGTGTTTCTTAACTCCCCTGGCTTCTGTGTGACTGAAACTGGGCAGGGATCTGAAAGCGCTCATTTCTTTGCGCTTTTCTACAAAAGCCGATCCCAAAGGGGACTGCCTGTTCTCTTCTTTACTGGAAACCCAAAGTTTCCTGGTTCTTCCCTTTGCTGAAAGAGGCCGGACTCGGAAACCTGATCGGGTGGACTGAAGCCACGCCGTGTGTTCTGCTGAAATGACAGGTCTTCACAGGACAGTCCTGTTTTGCAAACGTTTTAGTGCTGGGTGGGCAGTTCTTGGCAGACAGGGTTGCAAGAGGCCCTTTGCTTACTTGAGCACTTTCTCGCTTGCAGCCCTTTTGCAAAGCGCAGCTGACACAGGGAGGACTCAGACAGACGGTCATCCGTGCAGGAAAATGGCCTTGCTGTGTTCTTGCATACAGCCCCATTAGTAGTTCTTCAAACGTGATTATTGTGCAGTGCCTTCCTCTGAAGAGGCTATTTAAAAATAATACACATGCATCATTAAGGACACAAGAATGCCGGGCTTACTCTGTCGTCCTGTTTCCCGTACGGGCTGGCCAGATGGCAGGCGTGTTGTAATCGCCACCCCACCCAGCATGCAGTGTTCAAAGAGAAAATGCTGACCTGAGAACTTAGTCCTCAAACAGAGAGGCTTCAAGGGGAGATTACAATGTGATATTAGTGAATTTGAGTTAATTCACAAATTCAGAACAATGGACTGACTAGAGATGTAGGATTCTTATCTCGCTGCAGATGCTAATTTTCCACCCCCGAGCATTTCCCCTTTACTCCAATCCAGCCGACTGTGACCTTTGCATCCTTTTCAAGCATTCTTTACAACATCCCTCAGACTGCCATTTCTGCTCCTCTCTGAGGAAGGGAGCTTCTTATAAATTCCCAGTTGTCTGTGATGGAAGTAGTTGTGGTTAAACCAGTTTGAGACCGAACCAATTTTGGTGTTGACATGAGAACGACTGACCTGAGGCCGTGTGTCAGATCCAAAGCCAAGGCTGGATTAGAACTCATAAGAACATAAGAAAAGCCAATGTTGAATCAGGCCAATGGCCCGTCTAGTCCAACATTCTGTCACACAGTGGCCAAAAATACCAGGGGCCATCAGGAGGTCCAGCAGTGGGGCCAGGACAGTAGGAGCCCTCCCACTGTTGACTCCCCCCCCCAAGCACCAAGAATACAGAGCATCCCTTGCCCCAGACTTCCTGTCTATCCCTTGTGGCTGATAGCCACTGATGGACTTCTGTTCCATATGTTTATCTAATTCCCTCTTGAAACTGTCCATGCTTGCAGCTGCCACCACCTCCTGTGGCAGTGAATTCCATGTGTTAACCATTCTTTGGGTGAAGAAGGACTTCCTTTTATCTGTTCTAACCCGACTGCTCAGCAATTTCATTGAGTGCCTATGAGTTCTTGTATTGTGAGAAAGGGAGAAAAGTCCTTCTTTCTCAACCTGCTCAATCCCATGCATAATCTTATAAACCTCGATCATGTCACCCCTCCGCCGTCGTTTCTCCAAGCTAAAGAGCCCTAAGCGTTTTAACCTTCCTTCATAGGGAAAGTTCTCCAACCCTTTTATCATTCTAGTTGCCCTTCTCTACACTTTTTCCAATGCTATAGTATCCTTTTTGAGATGCGGCGACCAGAACTGTACACAGTATTCCAAATGAGGTCACACCAATGATTTATACAGGGGCATGATGATACTGGCTGATTTGTTTTCGATTCCCTTCCTAATAATCCCCAACGCTATCTGCGGTGGATTACTGTTAACATGGTTGCCTGCTTTTTGTCCTCCCTGGCAGGTCTGCAGTTCAGCTATGGACAGATCCTCCCTCCTGTGTCTTGTGTGAGGGGCGTCGACTGGGCCCCCCACCCCACCCCCACGCACGATGGCTGCTCAGCTTTGGGATTCCCTCCAGGGGAATTTCTCCGACTGCCCCAACGGCTCCCGGTGGGTGTGGGAGATCTTCTCCGAGTGCGCCCGGGACGGCAGGGACATAGCCAGCGTGGTGCTGGGCCTGGTTTCCATCCTCTGCTTTGCTGCGGCTTCCTTCCCGTAAGTCGAGGGCCGGTTCCTCTTGAGAGCCTGGGAGATCTGCGGGTGGGAGGTCTTGGGTGAGTGGGGGGGACGGACTCATGTGTTGTGTCTTCTGCACCTGACTGATTTGGGCGGGTCTGTGGCTGTGAGTCAAAGCCATGCTGAAGGAGTGACTCACTTCCTGGCCTGGGGCACGATCCGTCTCTGCACGTGGGTTGACACATCTCTGTGTCCTGCTCCCAGAGCGGCTGGGGACACCCTGAAATGGTTTGACCCCTTACAGCAGAAGTGCCGCCACAAACAGCTGCAGACTTCACCAATCAGACTTGCGGGCAGGACCCCTCTCCACCCCCCAGCCACCCCCCTCCAGGTGAACCCCTCCGGTGCTCATAACCCCATCCTGAGTTCCCGAACTCTGCCTAAAAATAAGATTCTCACAAGCATCCATTTGACCGGTGAAAGGTGGTCAGTTGATTAGCTGGGTATTTTTTTAAGCATTCATTTTTATTAGAACCATCAAATACATCGATTGCTAGTCGGTTTGTTATCTGTGCCAATCGCAAAAGCCAGTTAATGGTCATTGTGAAACGACGGGATGTTAAAAATTGTATTTACGCCTCTTGGAACCGTAGCGTTGGAAGGGGACCCACGGGCCATCTAGTCCAACCCTGGTTTCCGTGCAGGATTGTAGAGTCCGTTAGCAGGACTTTAGGGGCAAGATGTTTGGGGTGTATTGGAATCAAATCTAGCTATTCTTCCACAGACCAACAGAACCACCCTATCTTTGCAATGCTAGTGAGGCTTTTCTTCTCTTTAAAATCAGAGTATATGATTTGCTGAGTAGTTCTGGTCTTTGGTGTTTATCCTGGAATGTGATTAGCCTTCAGTTTTAAAAAAAATGAAGTTTACACAGAAGTCATGCCGACCACATGACCACAGAAATGTCTTCGGACAGCGCTGGCTCTTTGGCTTGGAAACTGAGATGTGTACCGCAACCCTAGAGTCGGATTCGACTGGCTTTCGAGCAAGGAAACCTTTACCTTTACAACAAAATAATAGTGCCATTATTTAAAAAAAAATTCTTGCAGAGAGTTGGGTGCCTGGGAGAGAAAACTAGGCTGAGCTGCTAGGCCCAGCTAGATGTTTGAGGGCAAACAGCCCGTACCTCCTGCCCATTCTGACAAAGAATTGCATCACGGGGCGGGGGAAGGAAACGGCCACCTACCAGGTGGGATTCATGGACCATCTGATCAGCTGACCCATATGCTAACCTAGGGAAGCATTTGAGCCTACTCGTGAGCACTGTGAGATCTAACTGTGGGTGAGGCTCCTGAGCTTGAATGTTCGGAACAGGCATAGGACACTTGCCTATCCGTAAGACTAGAACCCTGATGGACTAGCTTTCTGGATGCAGGGACTGAGTGGATATCTTTTTTCCAGCCCGAAGCACCTAATCTTGATTGCCATCGCTTCTGCTGGCAAGGACTCGGCCTCCAATTTAGCTACCTGCCAAAGCCTGGGGGCTTCTGTGCAAAAGGTCCCCTGATCTCTTTCGGAATGGAGCGTTCTGTGGCCTCCTGTCCTCTCAGAGCCTCATTTCTTGCACTAGAACCTGACTTAAGGGAGTGTGTCCAAATGTCTTCTCCGCCAAAGCTCTTTTCCTTGGCTGCATTGTGCACAGACATCAGGAGAGCCTTGCTGGGCCCATCCAGTCTGCCATCCTCTCTCCCACCCTCCATACATACACAGTGGGCAGCCCGGATGCCTTTCAACACTGACAGGCAGAGAGTCCCAACGTTTCCTGCTGCAGCTGTCCCCTGTGACGGTACGTGGAGGTAGACTGCCTCTCAGCCTGGAGGGTCCATTTAGTCCTCATACCTAACAGCACGTGTCCCATGAATTTCTGCCGTGCCTGTTTACTGTGGCCTGAGCAGGTGGCCGTTGCTGCATCCTGTCACGGGGAGTTTCACCAGCTTAATGATGCCTTGGGGCCTTGAAAAGAACAAACTGAACTTGGCTGTTCCCAGCCAGATCGCCTGGAGGCAATTTACTCCCCCACCCCCACCCCCCGCTGGCAAGTGTCTCTCTCCAGTCCAATGAGAGCCAGTTTGGTGTCGGGGTTAGAAGTGGGGACTCTAATCTGGGAGAACCGGGTTTGATTCCCCCACTCCTCCAGGTGCAGCTGCTGGTGTGACCTTGGGTCAGTCACAAGTTCTCTCAGAGCTGTTCTCTCAGGAGCAGTTCTTGGGAGAGCTCTCTCAGCCCCACCTACCTCGCAAGGGTGTCTGTTGTGGGGAGGGGAAGGGAAAGGAGGTTGTAAGCCGCTCTGAGACTCTTCCAGGTAGGGAAAGGCAGGGCATAAATCCAATCTCTTCTTCTTCTTTTTCTTCTCTCTGCTCGTGTCCTTCAGCCAATATTACCAGGCTTGCAAAACTGGCATCATGGATCAGGCCCTGTCCATCTACTTCCTCTTGGGATGGCTGGGAGGAGACCTGTTGAATTTCATTGGCTCAGTCTTGGCTGACCAGCTCCCACTGCAGGTAAAGGCCTCCCCCCCTTCCCGACCTACACTCCTGTTCATCTAAATGGATCTCAAACAGCCTGCAGAGAAAGCAAAGCTGCCAGTTTGGTGCAGTGGTTAAGTGCGCGGACTCTAATCTGGGAGAACCGGGTTTGATTCCCTCACTGCTCCACATGCAGCTGCTGGTGTGACCTTGGGTCAGTCACAAGTTCTGTCAGAGCTGTTCTCTCAGGAGCAGTCCTTGAAAGAGTTCTCTCAAGCCCCGCCTCTCTCACAGGGTGCCTGTTGTGGGGAGGGGAAGGGAAAGGAGGTTGTAAGTCGCTCTGAGACTCCGAGTGAAGGGCAGGGCATAATCCAATCTCTTCTCTTTTTCTCTTCCGTGAGCCGAGTTTGGGGGGGAGGACTGTTTGTACAGCTTATGCACGGTTGTTAACTTCGGCTGCTCTTGGCAGCAGGGCGGGGTTGCCTGGGTGGAGAACTGTGGATCTCTTCGGTTGGCCTGCCCGCCTCGCTCTACTAACGGTGCCTTTCCCTCCCGCAGGTTTACACGGCCATCTACTATGTCCTCGCTGACCTTCTCATGATCTCCCTGTACCTGTACTACAAAATTAAGAACCAGAACAGAAGCTGTGAGTAACAAACCTACTGAACGCCCGCAGAAAAGGTGCCTCTCTGGGGCAGAGCCCTTTGGAATGAATTACCATGAAACGTGGCTTGTTCTTCACCGTCCCCATGGGCTTAACTTGCAACAGAACCCAAGCCCTGGTCCCATTTTCTGTGCAGGGGTTCGGCCCCGCTGCCGGCAACGTGTCTGTCAGTGTCTCCTGGCACATGTCAAGCACATGCCAGTGTTTTGCCGCAGTTTCCCGCTCTGAGAAGTTCTGAGGTTCCAGCCTCCACGGAAGGCACGGCTGTGTCCCCTGAACTTCCAGGTGGGGAGGAGGTGTGGATGAGGAAAATGCTTCTCTGCGCATGTTCTGAGGCACACTTCATTCATTCCAAATCTCGGCTGGTCCCCTGCCCTGGGGATCCAGCCTAAGCCCCACATTTCTGACCCAAAGGCTCTCTGGTATGGAACATCTGGAGCAGAAGTCCATCAGTGGCTATTAGCCACAGGGTATAGATGGGAACTCTCAGTCTGGGGCAGGTGATGCACTCTATTCTTGGTGTCCAAGAGTGGGGCAACAGTGGGAGGGGCTTCTAGTGTCCTGGCCCCACTGCTGGACCTGGTATTTTTTGGCCACTGTGTGACACTGAGTATTGGACTAGATGGGCCATTGGCCTGATTCAACATTGGCTTCTCCTATGTTCTTATAGTCAGCCTGCACTCGGTTTTAATCACGGCCTTTCGTAATCGTCAGGAAGGTGGTTGAACTCTGAACAACTTCCTGTCTGCTGATAACCAAATTGCCGCTCTGTCTCTCTCTCTCTGAGATATCCTAAAGCTTTGGGGGCGGGGTCAGATCTTGGATAAGATCCTTTGGCACTTTAGCCGTCCCCAAAGAGCAGATCAGATGCAGAAAGGGGTTCCGATCCTCTCTACTGTGTCTTTGCTCTACTGAGGCAGTTTCATTTATTCGTGTATGAAAACAACAAACCTGGTGAGAAATCAGTTCTTGTTAAATCCTCTCTTTGGAGGAAAAATTAAAAGCAAGATCCACGTGAGAAAGGACACAGGTGCTCGATCCTACCCAGTTTCTCTCTCTCTCTCTCCACCTGCAGTTTCGGCCCCGATTAATGCTGTCTTCACCATCCTTTTGCTGGGAACGGTGTCAACAACGTCCCTGCTGGGCAGACCCGTGCCTCCCAGCAGCGAGAGAACTCGGCTGTTCCGAGGAAGGATGCTTCTCTCCATCGAGACAGAGGACTCCGGATGGGAGGCACGTTCCTTTTGGGAAAGGGGCGGGGGCTGGTTTTGGACACGGTTCAGCGGGTGGGATCACCAGCCTCTAAGCTGGGCTTGGCCATCCGATTCTGTCTAGGGCCCGCTGTCCTGCTTGGGGGAGGCCCAGGGAGGAGGGAGGCCTCGGGGCCATCTAGCACAAGCTGTGGCTCAAGGAGAGTTGGTCACAAAATGAACACCCCTGCTGTAGTGGAACGGCAGAGGAGCCTGGCCCAAACCCCGCGTTGTTCTGTGTCCTGTTTGCAGCCAAGATCCATGGAGCTCTTCCCAGAGGTTTTCAAGCAGGCCTCTCCCTCCCCTTGTCACCAGAGACGTTACTCCGCTTAGCTGAGAGCCAGTTTCATGTAGTGGTTAAGTGCGCGGACTCTAATCTAGGAGAACTGGGTTTGATTCCCCGCTCCTCCACTTGCAACTGCTGGATGACCTTGGGCAAGCCATAGTTCTGGCACAGCCATTCTTAAAAAAGAGCAGTTTCTGTCAGAGCTCTCTCAGCCCCACCGACCTCACAGGCAGTGTTCCCTCTAAGCTGAGGTAGTGTGAGCTAACTCATAGTTTCTTAGCCTCTGGCTCAGGAAGGATGGCTCCAGAGCAAACTAATTTATGCAGTTAGCCAAATCACTTGCTCACGACTTTAGTGCCAGTAGCTCACAAAGCAGAATTTTTGCTCACAAGACCCCACAGCTTAGAGGGGACATTGCCAGGGTGTCTGTTGTGGGGAGGGGGATGGGTTTGCAAGCCGCTCTGAGACGCCTTCGGGTAGCGAAGGGTGGGATATAAATCCAGTCTCTTCTCTTCTTCTTGCTGAGATGGCTAATAGCCACTGGCCCTCTGTGACCCTGTCGAGTCTCCGTTTCTCTGCATCTTGTGAATGCAGCACATTAATCATGCAAAAGATTTGGAATATTCTCTCTGCCCATCACTCCGATCAGAGGATCCCAAGTCCTACGGCTTCCCCCCCCCTCTCTGTTCTACATAGAACCTCCTTTTCCTTGGCCAAGCGTGTCCCTTATCAAGATTTCCTTGTTCTCGGCCCTCATCCTGGTTGCCCCTTCCCCAGCCCTAGGAGATCTCATGGGGTTTGGGGGGTTTTGTTTGGAGATGGTGGTGACCAGGAGCTCTGTCATGGCTTCTTCCAGACAGGGAGTTCTTAAGAAAGCTGAACTAACTGCCGCTTTCTCCTGCAGCCCTTCACCAAGAAAGAAATCATTGGCTTTGTGATTGGGTCCGTCTCATCACTGCTGTACCTGCTCTCTCGCGTCCCCCAGATCTACAAGAATGTAAGGATTTCAAGCCAGTGCATTTTGAGAGGGAACCCACTCCCCCCCCGACCCCAAGCCAGACTTGGAGGGACTTCTGCCCAACCTTGCTGGGATCTAGGGCCTGCTGTGATCTCTTTCCGCAGTCCAGGCTGAGCAAGATACGTTGCAAAGGTCTTGAGTTGGTAAAAGAGGTTAGAGAGGGGGAGAAAACAATAAGCAGATCCCTAAAAAGTGGCATGTGTGTGTGTGTGGGGGGGAATTTTGACTGTGGGCCAAGTCAGAATCTTAGCCCAGAGGCCCACTAGCAAAATCCAGAATGTAAGCGAAGAATTGGCTGGATCCGAGCAGCAGAAAGGCGAGAGCCATCCCCAGCTTCTAGCGTTCAAAGGCAGGCTGCCTCTGTGCATGGATTTTCTGTTCCGTTCTCGTGACCACAGTTCCCTCTAAGCTGAGTTAAGTGTGAGCTAGCTTGCAGTTTCTTAGCCTCCGGCTCACATTTTTTTGTCTCAGCTCAGGAAGGATGTGGCACCAGAGCAAACGAATCAATGCAGCAGCCAAATCGCTGACTCACAACTGTAATGCCAGGAGCTCACAAAGTAGAATTTTTGCTCACAAGACTCCACAGCTTAGAGGGCGCATTGCTCATAATTCATAACAGGTAGACTTACTTTCTTAAAGAGTGTGCCCCCTTTAAAGCTGACATCATTAGTGGACATCATTTTACGTCTTGTGGCTGTGAATCCCACACGTTCAACCGTGCCTGAGGTGATCAAATGCTTCCTTCTGGCAGCTGTGAAATGACTGCCCATTTCATGATGATCAAATGTTTCTCTGTGCTACAGGGGAGAGGATTATTTCCCTGCTGCTTTGGTGTAGTGGTTAAGTGCGCGGACTCTAATCTGGGAGAACCGGGTTTGATTCCCCCCTCCTCCACTTGCACCTGCTGGATGACCTTGGGCAAGCCATAGTTCTGTCAGAGCGGTCCTTGAAAAAGAGCAGTTTCTGTCAGAGCTCTCTCAGCCCCACCTCCCTCTCAGGGTGTCTGTTGTGGGGAAGGGAAGGGAAAGGAGTTCGTGAGCCGCTCTGAGGCTCCTTTGGGTAGTGAAGGGCGGAGTATAAATCCAATCTCCTCCTCCTCTCTGCATCCAGTGTTCAAAATCATAGTTCCAAGTGGTCAGCGACGTTGGTCTGAAGCAGTAAAACAAATTTAGAGTCCAGTCAGGCACCTGTAAGACCAGCAAAGGCTTATTCAAGGTGTGAGCTTTCACGTGCAAAGCATTCCACTGTATTTGGAAAAGTGTGCTTTGCACACGAAAGCTCACACTTTGAATAAACCCTTGTTGGTGCCAGAGGACTCTAAATTTGGTCATACTCGTGTAATTCTCCAATAGCATCCCCCTTCCTTCTTCGTATAACAAGCCCCAAATTTTCACTCCTTCTGGATTCCAAATGCAGTCCCACCAGGCCTCTTGATGCAAAGGGCATAGCCTTTCCCACCCGGGCCTTGGACTGAACCGTCTCTCTCTCCTTGCAGTTCAAGAGGAAGTCCACCAGCGGCATCTCCTACTCCCTCTTTGCCCTGGTGATGCTCGGGAACACGCTGTACGGCGTGAGCGTCTTGCTGAAGAACCCGGACCTGGGCCAGTGTGAGGCCAGCTACATTGTCCACCACCTCCCCTGGCTGATCGGCAGCCTGGGCGTTCTCTCCCTGGATATACTTGTATCCTTTGAATCCTCTGTCCGGAAAGACCACAGGAGTTAAGCATCCTCAGCGGGCTGGCCCAGCAGTGGACGTGGTGCAAAAGGGGGCTGTAGCCCAGAGGAGGGACCTGGCTGGCTGGCAGGCAGGAGGCCCCACATTCAGTCCCCAGGGACCCTGGGCAGCAGGTAATGGGCAAGGCCTGTCTCCTCCAGTCAGAGCAGGCAGTGTGGAGCTAGCTGGACCAGCAGCCCCCCTCGGTCTGGAGGTGAGCGTAGGTCAGCTTCCTGTTCCAGCAGAGGCCTCGGAGAAGCTCACCGGTCAGGGATTAGAACTTGCAGAGAATCTGATGGTGGGTCACCATCAGGGGAGCAGGGCTTCCCTTCCTGCCATCTCCTGAAATGCTGCTCCCAGGGACAGGGAGCTGGGGCTGTGTGCCCCCCCCCCATCCCTGGCATCCACTTAGGCTTTGCAACAGCTACTAGCCAGTGGAACCTCCGTCTTCCACCAACCCTTACTCCTTCCTACACATTGTTCTGGTGCCAGAAAGGGGGGGGGAGCCTGTTCCAAAGCCAAAGAGTGATGAACACATGGAACTCACTGCCACAGGAGGTGGTGGCAGCTACAAGCATGGACGGCTTCAAGAGGGAACTGGATAAACGTATGGAGCAGAGGTCCATCCATGGCCGTTAGCCACAAGGTACAGATAGGAACTCTCAGCATAAGAAACACACTTGGAGGATTTGCCCTCTTTGTTGGTTGCAGCACAAAGAAACAGCAATCTTGCGGCACCTGGATGGTTGCCTTTCCTTTCTACTGTGGTGGACTAAGAGGGCAAATCCTCGAAAATGAGCATCTTTCTTACACTGATTAAGAGTGATGAATGCATGGAGTTCACTGCCACAGGAGGTGGTGGCAGCTACAAGCATGGACGGCTTCAAGAGGGAATTAGACAGGCATCTGGAGCAGAGAGGTCCATCAGTGGCTATGAGCCACAAGGTATAGATAGGGACTCTCAGTCTGGGGCAAATGATGCTCTGTATTCTTGGTGCTTGGAGGGGGGCAACAGTGGGAGGGCTTCTAGTGTCCTTAGTGTGTCTAGTATCCAGTTAGACAGGCATCTGGAGCAGAGAGGTCCATCAGTGGCTATTAGCAACAAGGTATAGACTGGAACTCTTAGTCTAGGGCAAGTGATGCTCTGTATTCTTGGTGCTTGGGGGGTCAACAGTGGGAGGGCTTCTGGTGTCCTGGCCCCACTGGTGGACCTCCTGATGGCACCTGGTATTTTTTGGCCACTGTGTGACACGGAGTGTTGAACTGGATGGGCCATTGGCCTGACCCAACATTGGCTTCTCTTATGTTATGTTCAAAGGCAGCTCTGCCAGTTCCAGAAACAGTCCTTAACTCCCTTCTTCAGATTTCTTTCCAGTTCCTTGCCTACCGGCAGCGGGCACTTCCACTGCTTGAAGAGAGAGATGCTCTCCTTGGTAAACAAGAGGAGCCCCTTGACAGTTGATGGAGGAGTACAGCTACCACTGGTGTGGTGGAGAAACCCAAGAAAAGGGATTTTGGGCCTCCTGACCCCGGAGATGTCGGTTCATGCCTTTCTCTCTGCCTGGAGCCTGGTCCAAAGAAGGCACGTCCCTTGGCATTAGACCCCTTACCCCTTCATGGATAGAAAATGGAAATAAAAATGAGCCGAAGTCTGAGACGAACATGGTTCTCTGTCCCTCTCAAAACCGAAAAGGGAGGATTGTGGGTCTCACATCTCAAGCAACAGCGTGGAAGCACAACAGGAATTCACCACTGGTGCTAATGGCAGAAGCTACCTCTTTGTGGATTTTTGTCTTCACCTCTCTTTGTTTGGGACGGGGGGGCCCTCTGTTGTGCACGCACGGGACTTTTCTTTTATTGTGTATCAACCTATATGCCGCGGGAAGGGGCAAAAATAAAGCTCCTGTCCAGTCTCTTGCTGTGCAGGTTGTTGATTCTTTCCCCAGAGGAAGTCTCTCCACCCCGGAAGTACTGCAACCATTTTTTTAATGAGTTTGAGAAAGGACGGATGTCTTCCTGTAGATTTGCAGAGCTGAAGTGGCCACGTTAAAGGGCATCGCCCAGTCCAGAATCCTTTTTCCGGCACAGTTCACCCGCTGTGGGTTTGCCCAGGAAGGAAGCCCACGGGCAGGGGCTGCGGGCAAAAAGCTTTCCTTGGTCCCTGAAGGGGAGTAAACTGTTTTTCAAGCCGCTTAACCTCACGGGGGAAGGTCCCTCAAGTTGCAGGCCAGTGAAGAAGATGCCAAAGGTTTTCAAGGTGGTGCTGCATCGTGGCCCTGGACTTCCTGAGGTCTCCCATCAGCAGAAGTCCATCAGTGGCTATTAGCCACAGGGTATAGATGGGAACTCTCGGTCTGGGGCAGGTGATGCACTCTATTCTTGGTGCTGGAGGGGGCAGCAGTGGGAGGGCTTCTAGTGTCCTGGCCCCACTGCTGGACCTCCTGATGGCACCTGGTATATTTTGGCCGCTGTGTGACTCAGAGTGTTGGACTGGATGGGCCATTGGCCTGATTCAACATTGGCTTCCTCTTATGTTATGTTCTCCCTTCAAAGTAGTAGCCAGGGGCCGACCTTGCTTAGCTTCTGAGATCTGGTGAGAGCAGGGTAGCCCGGCCGGGGAAATCAGGGCGTGGGGACGTACTGTTGACACGGGAGTCGGGACAAACTAATCTGCTCTAAGCTAGAGGCACCCCGCAAGCGTTCGAAGGGGTGGTTCTTGTGCAAGGGCTCCTGCCTACAGGTGCATGTTGAGTGTGCTACTGTGAGTACATGGCTACTTAAAGGTCTACGGGGAGGTCACTACAAGGCTCCTTCTCTGCATGTACCTCTCTCCCTTTCTGGGGCAGGGGCAGGGAGCCCCTCTGCAAACACCATCCGTTACGAACACGCGAGTGCTGCTGGCTTTCCGCAACTGCCTGGATCCAGTGTTCCCTCTAAGCTGAGTTGGTGTGAGCCAGCTCACAGTTTTTTACCCTCCGGCTCACACATGCCTGTCTTAGCTCAGGGAGGAGGGCTCCAGAGCGAACTAATTTACACAGCAGCCCAATCGCTCGCTCACGACTTTAATGCCAGGAGTTCACAAAGGAGAATTTTTGCTCTCGGGACTCCGCAGCTCAGAGGGAGCCCGGCCTGAGGTCCCCCCCTTCCCGACGAAACGCACAGCACAAAAATCAAGCAAATCTCCTGCACAATCACCGACCGGCTGGAAAGGTGTGCGAGCCCAGTACGCAAAGTCATCGATGGCGACGAACGAACGACCAGAGGGAAGGGGAAGAAATTGGGGGGAGTGCCAGGATAAAAAATTTTTTTGTGCAATTTATTCTTTTTAGTATGGAGAGTCAATAAGATGTAGGTTCAAGTTCAAGCATTACAAATAAAAAATAACCCTTTCTATTGCATTCCGTAGAAACCAGCCCACCCTCCCACCCCCGGTTCAAAGAGAGCAGGGCTACCCACCGCCACCGGCCCGGGCGTCTCCCGCAAAGCACGGTGGGCCGACTGCAGCCCTTCGCTCCCCTCCCTCATTCACCTGACCCGCCTTTCCCCAAACATACATGGAACAAGTTATCCAGGGTCTCTCTTACCCTCTTTCACACACCACATTATTTAATAAAGTTTTTTTTTTTGCTCGTTTTACATTTTTTACACCAATGTAACAAAAGAGGGGGGAGGCAGCAGGGGGGAGACAGAGAGACGGAGCACAGATTGGGCTTTATGCATATAAACGGGTGGGGGAGAGCCAAAGACGATGTAGATCTCTTCACAGAAATGCATCCCGATAAGTTTCCGATAATCAAAATGTGCTGCAAATTAAGCTGCAAGAGACTGGAAAAAGTTTATACAGCTTTATTCATTGGGGGGAGGGGGCGCTCGCAGGTGGAAGAGTATCAGATGCGGGACATCAGGTGACCAAAAAAAAAAAGATGGCGGGCAGAGGGGGGGCGCAAGGGAGGGGGGAAATGTCGTCTGGGGAAAAGGAATCTAACGAGTGCATGGTGTTCTCCCGTCAGCATCGCCGCCACCCGAGGACGAGTTCTTAACTTTGCTGCTTCCTCTTCAAAGCCTCCACCAGGTCGTTCTTAAGAGCTTCTTGCTTTGATTTGTCCGCAAAAGTCTGCACAGACCTGGAGGGGGAGAAGGATGGGGGGGGGTTTAAAGAGGGGAGGAAACCAAACTGTGAGGAGCAGCGGATAGTGGCCGGGTGCTGAAAGGGATCCTCCCCCCCCATCCTAGCAGCCACCCTCCCGTGGGATGGCAAAACCTGCTTCCCCGGGGAGGGGCCGAAGCCCAGAACCCAAGACGGCAGGGCCTCTGGTTCCTGTGGGGAAGAGAAAAGCCAGGTCTCTCTCGAAAAGGGGCTCAGCATCCCTAAACCCCAGCATGGCCACCTGCGGCTGACCTTTCTCCTGCATCCGGAGAAGAGTTGGAACATGGCGACAGCAGGCAAAAGGGGTGTTATTGATGCAGGATTACTTGGTATATCTTACACAGGCAGGCAAGGAAGAGGATGCTGCACGCCTCTCCCCTGCCACTTCTGTATCCGTCTCGCTTCTTCTGGGTTCAGGAAGTAAGGGGGGGTACCTCAGTGGCCCATCCCGAGGCCGGCTCTGGTTCGGAGACCACCAGCTGCCACCCAAGGGAAGGGAAGAGGGTCCTGCACTGCAGATGACCACTGGGAATTTAGGCACTTCCACGATGCACTGGGTCGAGCATCTGCTGGGGTGGGGGGTCCCCGGTTCAGTCCCCAGCACTGCCAGTTAAAACAGTAGTAGGGGGCGTGAAAGACCTCTGCTTGAGACCCTGGCGGAGGACACCAGGTATGCGGAGCAGACGAGACTGACCTTGAGGTGGTCCAGTTCAGCCCAAGGATGCTTCACATGGGCGTGTGACTCCGGGAAGTGACCGGCACCCCGGCCAGCCCGGGGCCTCGCTGAGCCTGCACATGTCCCTTGTTTGGAGCAACAAAGTACCTCCTCGTCTGGGCCCAGAGGCGCCCCCCACCACCACCCCCGCCTCCCATCAGCAACCATCTCCATCCTCACAAGGCTTACACCTTCACAAGCATTTTAAAGCTCCGTGCTCCTTCTGGGGGGGGTTCCCCCACCCTCAACCACACAAGCCAGGTTTTGTCTGCCTTCAAACTGGTGCAGCCAAAGAAGAGGTCAGTCAGTTAGGAACTGGAGTAGTGAGCGGACAAGTCAGGCGGACTGCCGGTTAGTCGTGGGCCCGCGGCCTGAGCAACCGCAGCCCAGGCAAACCACCTCTCTGTGCAGGCCGGGGGAGGGGGGGTTGATTCGAGGGGGCGGCTGAGCAACAGCGCACAGGCTCCAGGGGCGGCTGGCCTGCCGAGCGGCCGCTGCTCTGGCCCTTTCGGCAAAGCTTTCTGGTTGGTCCCTTGGGAATGCTGGGAAAAGGAGCACGGGCGGTGCTCGATCCATCACCGAGGGGTCCAAGAGGCCAAAGACACGCCCTGCTCCTCCCCGGCCCCCCCACCAGCCACACCCCAACCCCTGCTGCAGCCAGCCTCTTTGTGCATAACTCACAGAAGTGCAGAAAAGTTGGCTCTCTCGAGAATAACCTTTTTAAAAAAAAAACACCAGCAAGATTCCAGCCTCTTGCACGTGCAATGACACCTTTGGGAATGTTATGTTGGGAACACCCAATGAAGGCTCATAAGCTGGGGGGGGGCAAAGAGAACATCGAGGGCAGGCCCCCTCCCCCCAAGCCTCTCTTCCCTTCCACAGTTTAGTAGAAACTGCCCAGCAAAATGAGAGAAGCCAGCCGCGAATGTGTTGTTTCTGCACAACTGCAAGTATCCAGTGCCGCATCATCTTGCCTTTCCGCAGAACAGAGATTCCAGAAGTCCGTGCACAGAGCAGTGAGTTTAAGGTTACACACACACACACACACCCATGCTATTTTCTTGACACCGACCTCCCCTCCCACCCCCCGCATGCCCAAACCAAAAGCACACTGCACACACGCAATCCTAATGCATTTCAGAGGCCAGGAACGCCACACGTGGTGACCAACAATGGTGAACAAACACGGGCTTGAAGAACGGAATAACCCTGACTTTTGGGGGTGGGAGGGGGGAAACTAAATGGAGGGTTAGTTTTGTGAGAAGGCAGCCAGCATGCTCAGGTTGAAGCTGCTTCCCCCTTGGCCACGTTAAGAGTTGTTTTAGTGCCGGGTTGGTGTACCCCGCGGGCTGGTGGGAGGGGGCGGGGAGGGGGGCGGGTACCTGGGCCGGCTCAGTTATCCGGCTGAATGTACATCTGGCGCTGGGTCAACACCTGGGAGAGTTCTCTCTGCAACTGCTTATACTTTTGGTTGTCAGGAATAGCATCAATAGATCTAAAGAGAGCAGGTGTGGAAACGGAAAGGGGGTGGGGGGGGAGAGCAGAGGAGGAGAAAGAACAGGTCAGAGGAGCCCAGTTCGAGACGAACCGACGGAAACCGCTGGGAGACGCCCAGAGCAAGCCAGAGGAGGAACAGCAGGCGGAGAAGATCAAGGGGGGGAAAGCAGAGCCGAACTCCCCCCCCCCCCCATTTGGAGAAGCAACTAGTGACAGCCCCGCTGAACGGGAGGGTGCATTGCCAAGACGCCCCTCCCAGTCCAGAACAGATTAAGAAAACAAAGTCCGTGGGAGGTGGGTAGCAGGCTACCCTCTGTGCCACTGAGTTGTTTTTCTGGCATGTGGCATTCTTCGCATGAAGCTGTTTGGGAGTTCCGCAGAGAGGGGAAATTGGGGGCTGCACCGACTTTCCTAACTGTTCGTTGGCTCTCCAGCTCTGAACACCGTTCCTGGGGCATTGGCTGCTGTAAGGAGATTTATGATGTTGGGATTTTTACGACCACAGTCTGCTGGGTTTTCGTTTCGTGGTTTAGTTGATTTCGTCTCGATGCCCCTGCATGATTCACCCTTGGTTTGTTAAACCTCCGGAATTTATCTGAAGAAAACGAAGCCCCCCCCCCAGCTTTCCAGTCATGCCACCCGTTCCCACATCCCATCCCCACCCACCCCCGGGGGCCAGGGAGGTCTCAATTTGACAAAATTGACAGAGATGGAGCAGGTGATGCAGTCTGACCACCCGAACTGCGTGGAGGAGGAGGGCTCCAAATTTAGCAGGACATACAAGGTGAAGACAGAGGAGGGGAGTTTTATCAGGGCCCCCCCAGGTACATTCACTCACGGACACCCTCTGCAAGGGACCTCGGAGTAACAGGTAGACTCATGAGGCAGGGGGATCTATAAACTACCTGGGGGTGGGGGGACCACTAGAAGGCTGTAGCCTGTTCATTACCTCAACCCATTGACGATGTCCTTTGTTTTTCCAAAATAGATCTCGTTCAGCGTACTTCTGATTTTGTTCTCCATATCCTGAACAGAAAAGAGAGAGAGAGAGGCGCAGAAGTCAGTCCAACGCCTTGCTTCCTGCCTCTTTGGTTAGCCACACCTGGTTCCCGAGGACTGCACGGCAGGGCCAATTTGGGACCTCAGGGCCAGCAGGGGCTGCCTGTGGTATCCCGCCCCATCCCTGAAGATGAATGAGGGCCCCACGAGACTATGGCGCTGGTGGGTGGAGAGATTCAGCTAAGCAAGGACTGAGGAGGAGGCCCAAACCAGAAGGCGAAGGGACCCACAAGAGCCCCGGGCGCATCAGTAGCTGCCGACACCACAGAGGGCAACACACAAATGTTCATTCATAAGATTATGCCTGGGATTGAGCAGGTAGAGAAAGAAGTCCTTTTCTCCCCTTCTCACAATACAAGAACTCGTGGGCACTCCATGAAATTGCTGAGCAGTCGGGTTAGAACAGATAAAAGGAAATACTTCTTCACCCAAAGAGTGATTCACACATGGAATTCACTGCCACAGGAGGTGGTGGCGGCTACAAGCATGGACAGTTTCAAGAGGGAATGGGATAAACCTCTGGAGCAGAAAGGTCCATCAGTGGCTATTAGCCACAGGATATAGATGGGAACTCTCAGTCTGGGGCAGGTGCTGGAGGGGGCAGCAGTGGGAGGGCTTCAAGTGTCCTGGCCCCACTGCTGGACCTCCTGAGGGCACCTGGTGTTTTTGGCCACTGTGTGATCCAGAATGTTGGACTAGATGGGCCATTGGCCTGATTCAACATTGGCTTCTCTTCTGTTCTTATGTTATGTTAAATTGGCAGACTGTGCATGGCACCTTCTGTGCAGGGAGCCCTCAGGCGGCACAGAGCAAGCCTAGCAGAGCTGGCCCAGGGAGCTTACAATCTTATCATAAATGAGAGGAAGGGGGAGAAGAGCAAAAACGTAAGAATGTGCAAAGGGAGGGCCCTCTTTACAGGCAAGTCCAAGTACAGGCGGAATCTTCTCCACTCGACCACAAGAGGGCAGCATGCGCCCATCCCACGCACAGCCCCATCTGGCGAAAGCCAAGAAGCACTTCCCAAAGACCTCCTTGCCGGGGCGCTTCCCTCCCTGAGTAGAATTCCCCCAATTCCCACGAATGTGCTTTGAGCTTCAAACTGCACACAGACTCCTGAGCTCACAACATTTTGTGGGGGGCAGGGAGGGGGGATCCTGCCCTCTTGATTCGCAGTTCGGGCCGACCCACGCCCTTCCGTGGCTCTTCTGCAAAGGGGTTCGCACCACGGCTGGCGTCTGTGCCACTGCAGGCTGCCTCTTGCCCCAGAGCACCCGTGCAGGACGCGGGGGTTCTGGATGAACCCCATAGGAGACCTGTCAGCGGCTCGGAAGTTCTCCTGCCGCCTTGGGCTGATCCTCGCCTCACTTTCCTCTTCCAGTGATCGTGCCAGAGTACGACCTACAGGCACACTCCTACCAATGTGTGCCCATCCCTTTGCAGAGAGATTAACAGACCTCTCTAGGACAAAATTCAGAGTCCAGCAGCACCTTTAAGACCAACCAAGGTGTATTCAAGGTATGAAATTTCGTGCACATGCACACTTTCCCCACGGTATCTGAAAAAGTGCGCACACGCACAGAAGCTCATACCTTGAATACACCTTTGTTGGTCTTGAAGGTGCCGCTGGACTCTAAATTTGCTCCGCTGCTTCAGACCAACACGGCTGACTGCCTAAACCTTTCTAGGGGCAGCCACCAAAAGGGTCGGCAGCTGCACCGCACCCGGGCGGATGTTTCCTTCCCCTTTCTGTTGGAGAGGCAGGGGCCCAACACCCTTCCAGCTATTCAGCAGGGGCCCCGGTGGTTCAGAGAGCCTCACCCGCTGCAGCCTCAGCAAGGTCTGAGGCAAGAGAGCCAGTGCAAGGCGTAGTGAAGCCCAGCAGAGAGCGCCGGCCTTCATTCCAGGAGACCCGGGTTCGAGTCTCTGCTCAGCCACCGAACCAAGCAGTCTTGGGCCGGTCATTCGTTACCATGCCGAGAAGCTGCGAGGGGTGGGGTGCACCCTGTGCCAATCCGCCCTTATATCGAAAACGTGCTTCAAAAAATAGAGCAGACGCAACCCTTATGGAAAGCAAGGAACAAAGCTGCCATCGATGAGAGAGGCGGGGACCATAAGGGCAGCAAACAAGGGGACAGACGGGCAGCTGGTCCCAGACAGGTAGGTACCACCGTTTCTCACAGCACTCTTCACCGGGCTGCACGAGGGAACTGCTAGTCACAGACCAGCAACGTAGGAAGACAGAAACCAGGGAATCCAGGAGGCTGCACGCCACAGGAGGTCTTTAAAAGGGATTCTGACAAACCCGAACCCTGTAGAAAGCCAGCCTGTGGGGTGCGCCCGCCTTTGATGCCCTGATCCGAGGCCCCTCAACAGCCTTAGAGCCACGGCCACTCAACGGGAGCACTGAATCCCCGTCGGGGTGTGGGTGGGGGAACCAATGGGGAAGGTGCCAGCCTCCGTGGAGTTCCTGGGTGCCTTCCAGGCCAGAGAGGGGAAGAGGGGGCTGGGCTGGCCGTCGGATCCAGAAGGTTTCTTCCGATCTTCTCGGAACATCCTGCAGCCCTTCGGGTCCCGGCGCCAGCCCCGGAGTAGTAGGCCCACACTCACCTCTACCAAACGGCCGATGTTGGCTATGTGGGGCGAGGAGTCGCTCACGGTCTCGTCTTTCTCCATCTGGAGGGGGAAGGGAAGAGGAGGGAGGCCCCCCGTTAGGAGAGAAGCACCCAGCCGTCGCAGACTGGGGCGGCTTCCGCAAACCTGGACGGAGGAGCGGCACGGGGGGCTGCGGCCGGAAACTGGACGCCCGGCCAGATCCAGCCTCTCGGGCCGATGCCGGTCCACTTTCTCTGCAGCCAGACTTGCCAGTGAGCTGCCAGAATCCCCTCCGAGATCCCCGGGGACAGGGGGCAGAGGGCTGCAAGGGGCCACCACGCACCACTGATGGTCCTCACGGCAGGGCCCTCCCCCCTTCTCTGTTCCCCACCCTCCGTAAACCAACACACCCAACTGTGGTTGGCCCTACGAGGCTGAGGAGAGGCAGGCCCACACGACCACCCCCTGGAGAGCAGGAAGCAGGAGGGGGTTGCCTAGGGCCACGGGGGGGGGGGCAAGGCAGAGGCGAGACTGGAGCCCGGCCTTCCTGTGGCCCAGTTCCAGGGTGCAGAGGGCCACAGCTCTTGGCTCAGCAGCAGAGATGCCTCCCCCTGCTGTTATAGCGTGGCATTCCTAAGAAGAAACGAGGCTGGGGGAGGTCCTCTGAATTCTGTTAGGGGGCCTGGGGTCCACGCGCGATCTGAGAGGAGCACGTCGGCTGTAACCAAGGCTCCCTCTAAGCGGTGGAGTCTTGCGAGCAAAAATTCCACTTTGTGAACTCCTGGCATTAAAGGTGTGAGCCAGCGATTGGGCCGCTGCATCAATTAGTTTGCTCTGGAGCCTTCCTTCCTGAGCAAAGACAAACGTGCGTGAGCTGGAGGCTAAAAAACTGGGAGCTAGCTCACACTCACTCAGCTTAGAGGGAACCCTGGAGCCATCCTCCCTGAGCCGAGACAAAAATGTGTGAGCCGGAGGTTAAAAAACTGTGAGCTAGCTCACACTCACTCAGCTTAGGGGGAACACTGGAGCCCTCCTTCCTGAGCCGAGACAAACATGTGTGAGCCGGAGGCTAAAAAACTGTGAACTGGCTCACACCCACTCAGCTCAGAAGGAGCGCTGGGTCTGCATCTGCTGCTGCATCAATTAGTTTGCTCTGGAGCTTCCTGAGCGAAGACAAACGTGCGTGAGCCGGAGGCTAAAAAACTGGGAGCTAGCTCACACTCACTCAGCTTCGAGGGAATACTGAAGCCATCCTTCCTGAGCCGAGACAAACGTGTGAGCTGGAAGCTAAAAAACTGTGAACTAGCTCACACTAACTGAGCTTAGGGGGAACACTGGAGCCCTCCTTCCTGAGCGAAGACAAACGTGCGTGAGCCGGAGGCTAAAAAACTGTGAGCTGGCTCACACCACTCAGCTTCGAGGGACACACACACACACCCCCGCCCCCTACCTGTCTGGTGAGGCTGCCTCCGAGGTTCATCGTGCCGGAACCGGTTTTGTTCGTCTGCAGCCACAGCATGACTGTGGACGTCAGCTTGTAATGGGCAGTGCGGCCACTGGATTTCTCCTGCAAGGCAGAGAGGAGGTTGCACTAGGAGATTCACGGGGCGCTCGTCTGGGGGGGGCTCCCAGCAAGGGGGAGGGCGCAGCGCGGGGGCCACGGCCTCTTCCAAACCAGCCGGAGCCTCTCCGAGTGCCCCACCGGACACCAGCCACTCCTGCCCGTCATCTTGTGCCGCCGTCCCCCACCAGAGGCCAGTGCAGCCCCCAAGGAGAAGTCGCTCTCCAGATGGTGCCGTCACCCCGGGGGCAAGATACTCACTGCTTCAACAGCCCCCTGTCCTTCACCCAAGGGGACGGGGGCAACATGTAAGAGGGTCTTCCCCACCCCCCACCCCCGTTTTATGATCACGAAGAGAGGAGAGAGGGAGAAGAGATTGGATTTATGCCCTGCCCTTCACTACCTGAAGGAGTCTCAGAGTGGCTGACAAACTCCTTCCCCTTCCCCTCCCCACAACAGACACCCCCTGTGAGGCAGAAGAAGAGAAGAGACTGGATTTATACCCCGCCCTTCACTACCCAAGGGAGTCTCAGAGCGGCTTACAAACTCCTTTCCCTTCCCCTCCCATCAACAGGCACTCTGTGAGGGAGGTGGAGCTGAGAGAGCTCTGGCAGAAACTGCTCTTTTTCAAGGACAGCTCTTGTCAGAACTATGGCTTGCCCAAGGTCATCCAGCAGGTGCAAGTGGAGGAGTGGGGGAATCAAACCCGGTTCTCCCAGATTAGAGTCCGCGCACTTCACCACGACACCAAAGAGCTCTGAGGTAACGGACGCTGAGAGAGAAGACGGCGGGAGGGCTAGGGGGTCTGCAGCATCCCCACACCATTCTGGAAGATCACGGAGAAGCCCATTCGGAGGATACCAACTATTTATTTATTTTATCAGATTTCTACCCCGCCCTTCCAGCTGAAGCCGGCTCGGGGCCGCTTACATAATTACAATGCGTAAATTACAAATAAAAACGATTAAAGATGGACTGAGGGACTCTTTTTTTCTTGTTGCTTTTGTACCTACGATGTTTTCGTATGTTTCTTAAGCCGGCGTCACACCTGGATTTCTTAGTTGCCTCGGGCCACCATGTGACGGTGGGGAAGGGAAGCCCTTTAGGAGCCCTGCTTTGGGGGGGGGGGCAAGCTGGGCTGGGCACAGCACCCACGAAGGACGAGCGCGCCGTGAACAGCCAGAGACCCCACCCCACATCACCCACGTATGCACAGCCTTATTTTTATTGCCTAATTAGGCAGACGGATTTGCAGGACAGATTTTACAAAAAGCCCGGCTCAGACACCGGCCAGAAGAGACCATAAGTTCCGGGCCTTTGGGGGAACTTTTTGGTTACTGCTCCGACTTATCTTTCTCCAACGTGCTCCCGGGAGCCTTCCGAAATTAACAGGAGGCAGTTGGGGGCGGAAAGGGGGAGGGAGTTTACAGGCCCGACACAATATTGCATTGTTCGCCCCCCAGCACCTGTGCTCATTAGCCGCCCGGAATTCGACCGGGAGTCGGTGGGAGATCCCCTCCCTGCTCAGGAACCGACGGCTGCCGCCCCCCGCCTCCCCCCGCCCCCGGCCAGGCCGTACCTGAACTTCCACCACGTGGATGGAATCCCAGCACCCCTTAATCTTCTTTGATCCGTCGCCAGCTTTCTTAATTAGAATCACGCCTGCAAATCCGTGATCGAGATCCCAGAGGTAGACAGAGGAAACGCCTCCTTCGAAATACCTGCGGCCAAAAAAGACAAAACTCCAGCTCGTTAGGGGAAGGGCGCGATGGACAATCATCCCCCTCCAGTGGCTTTCTAAGTGCCGCTCCCCCCGGCCCCCTCCCCAGCAGAACACGCACAAAACAGCCCTCTGGCAGGAACACACAATGCGGTTGTGAGGGCGGTGAATTCCCCTGCCTAGAAACTCATCTTCCTTCTTTTTAAAAACAGACAAATATTCTGTTCTCCATGGGGCCAGAGATGCACTTTCCAGGTGTAAATTAAGGCCGGCCCCTGCTGAAACCGGAACGCGGGGAGGGGGCGGGAGACTTCGTTCCCAAAAGGCCTGAGACCAGGGCAACCCGAGGGACTCTCCTCCCACGAACAGACGGATTGGGGACACAAGGCACAGATGGAACACGCTGTCTGCAGTCGTGACGCTCTGCATTCTTGGCGCTTGGGAGACCACAGCGGGAGGGCTTCTGGAGTCCTGGCTCTAGTGGACCTCCTGATGGTGCCTGGGTTTTGGCCACTGTGTGGCACAGTGTTGGACTGGATGGGCTACTGACCTGATCCAACATTGGCTTCTCTTACGTTCTTATAGATGGAAGACTCTGTCTGGGGTAGTGATGCTCTGCATTCTTGTGCAACAGTGGGAGGGCTTCTGGAGTTCTGGCTCCACTGGTGGACCCTCCTGGTGGCACCTGGTATTTTTGGCCACTGTGTGACACCAAGTGTTGGGCTGGAGGGGCCACTGGCCTGATCCAACATGGCTCCTCTTATGCTCCCATGTTCTTTGGACAGTCCTTTTCTCCATGCAAGGCCCTGCCTTCTGAGGTCAGGAGGGCACCCACTGGAGAAAGGGCCACTTCTGCAGTCGTGCCCAAATTCTGCCCACAGGAAGGTCTTCCTGCAAGGTAACCCTCTGCCAAGTCAACCAGGGTCCTCTTCTCCTCCACTCTTGTAGCCCACCTGCCAACAAACCAATCTGGTTACGAGACATCCCACACTCTCTGTTTTTGGCTCCTCTATTAATTTTGGGTCTTTGCACTGCCTCACCTTGACTCCATTTAGGGGAAAGCGGAGTACAGGCTACTGTAGACAAATGCATCAATATCCTATTGGCCTGTTATGTGCCATCATCTGCTGACTTAATTGGTTTGTACTGACAGCTTCGATGCTTCATGGCGGAGCTTCAACCATAAGCCGCTTTCCAAAGCTTTGTAGAAAAGGGGCACAACGCAGTTTCAAAACATATTCTGCAATAATGTACACAGGTTCCAGAACGTTTTGGGTTTTTTTGATGGCATGAGTGCAAAATTAAGCTATTTCAGCCTGAGCCAACCAGGCAGCCCTTGGCTAGTTTAGAGGCCTGCTTCCGGAACCTTCCGTGGATCCTGCGAAGGCCGGCACCTCATCAGCTTTGCATCCTGAAATACAATCCTGGGAGTGAAAAGGATCGCAGGAAACCCCAAGTATCTTTCTCTGCCTGGAGAGCTGCTGCCCGTCAAAGACGACGATGCCAATCTGGGCTTGGTACGAGGCAGCCTCATAGGTCTTTGCTGCCTCTTCAGCGGGGGAGGCGGGAGGGAAGACCAAGCCCTGTGAGGAAAGGGGGGAGGGGACTTGGGAATGTTCAGTCTGGAGAAGAGGAGGTCGAGGGGGGACATGATCAATGCTCCCTCTAAGCCGTGGCGTCTTGCGAGCAAAACATTCTTCTTTGTGAGCGGCTGGCGTTAAAGTTGTGAGCAAGCCATCTGACTACTGCATAAATCAGTTTGCTTTGGAGCCATCCCTTCCTGAGCGAAGACAAAAATGTGTGAGCCAGAGGTTAAAAAACTGTGAGCTAGCTCACACTAACTCAGCTAACAGGGAACACTGGACATCAAGGCTCTCTTGAAGTATCTGAAGGGCTGTGTCACTTAGAGGAGGGCAGGGAGCTGCTCCGGTTGGCAGCAGAGGAAACCACTCACAACAACGGGTTTAAATTAAGGGCGTGAAGGTACTGGCTGGATATTAGGCAAAGTTTTTTGCAAAAACTGAAAAGGGGGGGGGGACTCAACCGAAGATAAATCTGCCAACCAAGAGGGTCAAGCTAACACTATATAATATAAAAATACAAATGTTTATTAAGGTGTACACATGTTAAAACACACTACGATTAAAAGAAAGAATCTAAATTTCAGACTTTTAAAAACTTCTCTAATGCAAATACACTTGATGGGCAAACACTTTTTAACTTAGGACCAAACGCGTTTTGGCCCCTTTGGGCCTTCCTCAGTGGTCACTATTCTCTATATTGCACTGACACACATCCAAATACACGTATAAAAAGTTTTTTGTATACACATAGATATATAACCAGATTTTGTTTCCTTATATGCTCATTGTTATGCGACTGGCTTGAGTGTTGGGCCATAAACAGAGCCATGCCAATTCTTCAAATTATTCTGCGATCAGAGATTTCATTGGTCTGGATGAGTGTCACCTCCTTGCATTGCAGAAGTTTTTAAAAGTCTGACATTTAGACTCTTTCTTTTAATCATAGTATGTTTTAACATGGGTACACCTTAATAAACATTTGCATTTTTATATTGTATAGTGTTAGCTTGACCCTCGTGGTTCGCAAAACTTTTTTGCAGTCAGAGTTGCGCAACAGCCGCCTCGGGAGGTGGTGAGCCCCCCCTCCCTGGCAGTCTTTGAGCAGCAGCTGGACCAACACTGGTCAGGGATGCTCTGGTCTGATCCTGCACTGAGCAGGGGGTTGGACTAGATAGCCTGTAAGGATCCCTTCCAACTCTGCGGTTCCATGAAGAGCCAGGGCACGATGCCCCCAGTGCCCGGCTCAGGGTTGGGGACACCAGGGACCCCTGGCCAGGCCTCTTCTGAAAACGCTTTCTGGCTCGAGACTCACCCCACCTTGAGCAAGGCGGAGCAGGAGGAAGCCCCGGCCCCGCCCTGCCCCACATCACATCTGAAAAACGCTGTCCAAAGAAAACTCCCTCTGCGCTCGCTGGAGAATTCCTCATCGCAAGTTGCACAACCCCACCGGCTCCAATTAATGGCAACAAGCTGTTAAAAGAGCATGCTAGAAATCCGGCTGAAACTTAAAACTGTGTTTTATAGCCGGGTCCCTCCCCGGCTCCCCTTCCCTCACGGAGGAGGCCGCTGAGCGAGGCTGGCGGAGTCCTTCTTTTTTTTCCGCCGTTTCCAGCGAGGTTGCCTAATTAAGACTAAAGGGAACGGAGGTGCCGGGCTGGCTCAGCTGTCTTCCTTTCGTGAAGACCCGATATTTTGATTTATTGCAGACGGCAGAGAGCCGAAAGCCCCGACGCTTGCAGAAACGGAGTCCCATGCCTGGGCTTAAATGTTCCTACACCTGGCGGGCCTGCTGTGGCGTTAACGTGCACCGGACGGAGAGAGCGAGGTCCAACTGCAAACGCCGTCTCCCCGGGGGCTGCAAAACACACTTTTCCGTAAGGCTGCTTAGCAGACAGAGCTGCCCCCGCACCTGCTGACCTAGTTTACACCGTGGCCACAAGTTCTCTCCTCCCTCTCTCTCTCACACGCACGCCAACGCTGCCCGAAAAGTGCTGACGTGAGATGTGAGTCCGGCTTGCAGAAGGCAAGGCAGCTCCATAGTCTGGCACACGCTGGAGACCTCGTGAAAATGGATTTGCACCAGTCTGCGATCATTAACGGGGAAGGGGGGCAAAACGGCTGCTGGGGCGTCTCCTTTGCAAACTGAAGAGACTCTTGAAGAACGGTCCACGATGAACGGACCAGTGAATTGGCCACCTTCCTGGTGTCTCCAGGGCACTTCGTGTGTGTGTGTGTGTGTGTGTGTCTGTGCACGTGCATAGTGGAATGTCTTGACAACCGTCTCAGAAACACTGCGCTCCAAATTTAGACCTGGGGAAATAATCCCAAACCCAGAGATTACTTGGGTGCCTGCAAATTTAGCAATGAGCATGTCCAGCACTCCTGTGACCCTTTTCCCTGCCTGGATCTTTAAAACTCAGGTACGCACATGAGGCCGAGCCCCACACAGCAGACCCCACCGCCATTCCCCTGATAAGACTTCAGTAGGTCCCTTCCAACGCGCGAATGCTAACCCATGCAGCCCTAACAGCAAGGAAGAGTGGGGCACAGTTCCTTTGACTTTTAAAGGTCCCTAAGTCCTGGGCGCAGCAGGGAGAGGGCACACACCCTGCTCCCCATTCCAAACCCAGACAAAGCTCTTATCTTAGAAAACAGTAAGGGGGAAAGAGTTCAAACGCCTTTGTTTAAGGAACACCACTTTAAGGCTCTCGTGGGCAGAGAGAGCACGGAATTAAGCGAATGAACCGAATACTCCCTAAAAGCACTGAGATTGCTGTAAATGCTTTTCTGAAAGCTCTAAGCGATCCATAGCCATAAAAGCAAGAACACCGCACATGTCTCAAGATTTAAAAAAAACAGCCTAGAGGACTTAAAAACCAACCAACCAACAGCCAGCTGGAGAGAAGGAACCTTTTCTAGCTTCCTCCGACAGGCGGAGCCACAGTTCAGAGTCCATCACTGGAAAAAGTCCCATTCCTTGCCACCACCAAATCACCCGCCACGGTGATTGGTGCCACCACAAGCAAGGTGTGGCACCCCCACAATAAATGGGACTTGAACTTGCACAGAGACGGACAGTCCTGCCAGTACGTGGGACTCAGGCTGTGCAGGGCTTTAATGGCTAAAATCGTCATTCTGAATTGGGTCTCTGGGGGGCAGTGGGAGCACTCTCAACGCAAACCACGTGGAAGAGAGAGGGTGTGACCTGAGCCATGTGGAAATACTGAAACTGGAGCTTTAAGTCCATTTTAGGGAGCTGTGACTCTATGCAGATCATGCATTACGATGTCTACACAGTAACATCCCCAGAGACAGTTGGAAGCCCAGGGAAGGGGAGGTTTCGAACAGGTGACCCAGCTCTGAGATACGACTGCAACCTGGCACTATGGTTTACCTTCCAACCTATCCCTGTGGGCTGACAGAAGAGCTCAGTTTTGTCCATACTGAACAAAACCATCCTGTTCAGGTTAGACTGAAGTTACGTTGGTCAAAGTCTCTTCCGGACTCTCACGTTCACTGCTGCAAGCAAGTCAGGGGCTTGGCTGGGACCTAGCCGAGAGAGCTACTGTGGGGGCTCGCAGCTCTCTTCAGATGCACGGGGTAATGCTACAAATCTCCCCCCCCCTGCAAAAAATCTGGAAACTTCTGGATTGGCCCAAATAACGACTGGGAGCGTGGCCTCCTGCCCCCACCTGTTCAAAAAGCACAATTCCTGTTTGCAGCACTTTGGGGGGAGGGTCCCTAACCTCGGCCACCAGCCTCAGAGATCCTGAGCTGGAGAATGCACCCCCTCCAGGCTTATAGGCAGGTGCCAGGCGCCCCCTGGCTCTAACCATGACCAAGCCTCCCCCCCGCAACGCAATAAGACGGGATACTGAGGCCCAAGACAGACCCGTGGTAAGACGGGCCTCTGAATACACGTGAAGCTGCCTTCTACTGAATCACACCCTTGGCCCATCAAGTCAGCACCTGTCTGCTTCGACCAACAGCACCTCTCCAGGGTCTCAGGTAGAAGCTTTTCATTTCACCTGCTGCCTGCTTCCTGAACTGGAGATGCCGGGGATTGAACCTCGGACCTTCTGCATGCCAAGCATGTGGTTTGCCACTGAGCCACAGAGCCCTTCCCCATTTCATAAATGGCTCACAGACTGAGGCAGACGGCGTGAGTCAAGAAAGAGCAAAAAAGCTCCTGCAGTCAGATGTACCCACTCTCAGATGAGCCTGCACACTGCGGCTCTGTATGAGTCACTGTTCTGGCCTCATTTCCTTCTTAACTGGTCTCTGAAGGGAGGTGGGAGATTCCACTGTCTCTCTATAATGGATGTGGTTGGATCGATCGATCAACACACCCACAGAGCGCAGCACTAAGATGCCTGCTGCATCTCTGCATGAATCACTGCTCTCACCTCTTGATCTAAGAGTGCTTCCTGACTGCAGGAAACCTAGGCTTCTCTGAGAGGGAAAGACTCTCTACTGTCAGAAGTTTGTGGAACAGTGTCAAATACATCTCCCCGCCTCCCACACAACTCCAGATACACATTTTTCCAGCTCGCTTGGAGCACGAGACATTAATTAGGAGGAGAGGGCCAAAGCCAGGGCTTTTCTGTTTTTTTAATTATTCTTACCTTCTGTACTTTGATCCTAATGACATGAAACAGGGGTGGGGGGGGAAGGAAGGTCTAATTTTTATGCGCTTCACGTTTATGAGATTTTTACATAAAGGCTTTTGCTGGTATATTTTTTAAGAACGTGCTAAAATGTTGTCTGAAACCACATAAAGCCACCAGAGGAACTACCCGGCCAGAACTAACAAGCTCACACATGGAAACACTCGAAAGCGCCTTTGTACCTCTAATGAATCAAATCTAGTATTAATATTGTTTTAAATACTAACATGCTGTTCTGAAGCCAGTTTAAAGTTAGCCATCGCTGGGGCCATAAGTACGTGGGGGGGGGGAGGCAGAGAGCAAGGGGGGGAAACAGCCGCGTTCCCTCCTGCAGTTCGGAGCCACACCGGGGCTGGAGTCGAGAAGATGCCAGGGCTGGAACTCACCAGTTCTTTCCCCCCCCCAAAAGCGAGGTCTGGACACAGCTCAGCTTAGAGCCCGGGGGGAGCTGGCCTCAGAGTGGAGAGGCACGGCTGGAAAACAACAACCTCCTACCCACGAATTGTGACCGCGGCTGCAAGTGTCCTCTGCTTTTTTTAAAAAAAACAACGAAACGCAAGACCTGTAACCCAGCCACATTCTGTTACGAGTAAAGCGGATACCCAAAGGTTTGCCCTTTCTCTTCTTCTGCACAAGATAAACCACGGGGGCTTATTCGTCAAAACCCGTCGCTCACAAGAACGTAAGAGCAGCCCTGCCGGATGGGACCAGTGTCCCCTCTAAGCTGAGTGAGTGTGAGCTATCTCACAGTTCTTTAGCCTCCGGCTCACACATTTTTGTCTCCGCTCAGGAAGGAGGGCTCCAGAGCAAACCAATTTATGCAGCGGCCAAATGGCTCGCTCACAACTTTAATGCCGGTAGCTCACAAAGTAGAATTTTTGCTCACAAGACGCCACCGCTTAGAGGGAGCATTGGATGGGGCCAAGGAGTGGTCCACCAGGTAACCCGGAAGGCCTACAAGCAGAGCACTGAAGTCAACGCTTGCTGCTCCGGACAATCAGCATTTGGCGGGTGACCACCTCTGCACAAGGACATTCCATTGATCCGGCATGCCCACTAGCCTCCGCTGGCTCCACACTCGGAAACACACACACACACACCCTTCTTTTTAAGCTTTCTCAGCCAGTGGGCATCAGGACGTCCTGCAACTATAACCTGCACGTGTGAAGGGGCACATGAAGACGTGAACCCGCCTTATACTGAATCAGGCCACCCATCCATCAAGGTCAGTACTGTCTGCTGAGACTGGCAGCGGCTGCCCACGGTCCCAAGGACGGGTCTTTCACATCACCTACTCCCTGGTCCTTTTAACCGGAGATGCTCGAGATTGAACCTGGAATAATTCTGCGTGCCAACCGGATGCTCTACCACCAAGCCACAATGCCACGTCCAATGAGTAGCGACTTGTTTGGTGTAGTAGAGCCAGTTTGGTGTCGTGGCTAAGTGCGCAGACTCTGATCTGGGAGAACCGGGTTTGATCCCCCACTCCTCCACTTTCAGCACCTGCTGGATGACCTTGGGCAAGCCATAGTTCTGATAAGAGCTGTCCTTGAAAAAGAGCAGTTTCTGTTGAGAGCTCTCTCTGCCCCACCTACCTCACAGGGTTTCTGTTGTGGGGAGGAGAAGGGAAAAGGAGTTTGTAAGCCGCTCTGAGACTCCCTTGGGTAGTGAAGGGCGGGGTATACATCCAATCTCCTCCTCCTCTTCTTCTTGAACACAGGACAAAGATGCTGCGCCCACTGGAAATTTCACTGAGCCCTCTCTCTCTCAGGCCGCCAAGATTCCAGGAGGCTGCGTCTGTTTGCAGCAGGGAGGGCACGGCCTCGGACTGTAAGGAAGCTACACTTTGCACCCCATGTCACATGTCGCTTTCCAAAATACACCCCACTGCAACACATATGTGCAGAACCCTGAGCGCGACCGTGCAAAGCCCCAAAGATGGCAACACCCCGAAGGAAAGGGGGGGGTGGCTGCCTTGGGCCCAGACGCTCCTCACCACGGCCTGTCCCAAAACAGCACACAGGTATTCGCCACATTCCTTCCAGCACGCACACAGGTGCGAGAACCCCTCAAGCAAACATACCAATCGCGTTAGGTACGCACATCCTCCATGCCAGGTACACTGGCGCGGCACATCTGGTCAGCAGCTGGGAGGCCCAGGCGGTAAGGAGAGGCGGTCAGCCCCGCCCCAGTTTTTTTTTGGGGGGAGGGAATACAAAGGGTAGATTCAGGATTCAGATACTGCCACTAAGACCAGGATAACACCCCCCCCCCCGCCTCCAGTACTGTCCAGAGCTGACCGGGAGCTACGTAATGGGAAGATGCACTCTGAGATCTCCCCTGTGGCTCCGGATGGATTTTCCAGCCACCTCTTTGTGGCCAAGTGTTGCCGGCTTTCAACGGAATGTGGGTTGAACAGGAGCCAGCATGGTGTAGTAGTTCAGTGTCGAACTAGCACCTGGGAAACCCAGGTTCGAATCCCCGCTCTACCATGGAAGCCTGCTGGGTGATCTCGGGCCGGTCACACACTAACCAACCTCACAGGGCTGTTGTGAGGAAGAGGAGAGCGCTGTCAACCTCTTTGAGTCTCCACTGAGGAGGAAGGCAGGCTATAAAGTTAAGTAAAAATATATGAATGCACTTCGAAGGGCAGGAGGGACGAAAGCAAGGGACCTAGGAAGCCTTTGAACTGAAGGAGAATGAGGCAGCTTCCCAAAGGTACACATCAATTAGCCATAAGGTATAGATGGGGACTCTGGGGCAAGTGACGCTCTGTATTCTTGGTGCTTGGGGGGGGTTCAACAGTGGGAGGGCTTCTGGTGTCCTGGTGGACCTCCTGAGGGCCCCTGGTATTTTTGGCCACTGTGTGACCCAAAGTGTTGGACTAGATGGGCCATTGGCCTGATCCAACATTGGCTTCCCTTATGTTCTTAAGGTATAGATAGGAGCTCTCGGTCTGGGGCAAGTGAGGCTCTGTATTCTTGGTGCTTGTGGGGGGTCAACAGTGGGAGGGCTGCTAGTATCCTGGCCCCACTGGTGGACCTCCTGATGGCCCCTGGTATTTTTGGCCACTGTGTGACACAGAGTGTTGGACCAGATGGGCCATTGGCCTGATCCAACATTGGCTTCTCTTATGTTCTTATGTCTGGGGCAAGGGATGCTCTGTCTTCTTGGTGCTGGGGGGGTCAACAGTGGGAGGGCTTCTAGTGTCCTGGCCCCATTGCTGGACCTCCTGATGGCCCCTGGTATTTGTGGCCACTGTGTGACCCAGAGTGTTGGACTGGATGGGCCATTGGCCTGATCCAACATTGGCTTCTCTTATATTCTTATAAGAGTGAATTAGATAAACATCTGGAGTGGAGGTCCATCAGTGGCTATTAGCCATAGGGACTCTCTCGGTCTGGGGCAAGGGATGCTCTGTCTTCTTGGTGCTGGGGGGGGCAAGAGTGGGAGGGCTTCTAGTGTCCTGGCCCCACTGCTGGACCTCCTGATGGCCCCTGGTATTTGTGGCCACTGTGTGACCCACAGTGTTGGATTGGATGGGCCATTGGCCTGTCCAGCATGGGCTTCTCTTGTGCCTGATCCAACATTGGCTTCTCTTATATTCTTATAAGAGTGAATTAGATAAACATCTGGAGTGGAGGTCCATCAGTGGCTATTAGCCATAGGGACTCTCTCGGTCTGGGGCAAGGGATGCTCTGTCTTCTTGGTGCTGGGGGGTCAACAGTGGGAGGGCTTCTAGTGTCCTGGCCCCACTGCTGGACCTCCTGATGGCCCCTGGTATTTGTGGCCACTGTGTGACCCAGAGTGTTGGACTGGATGGGCCCTTGGCCTGATCCAACATTGGCTTCTCTTATATTCTTATAAGAGTGAATTAGATAAACATCTGGAGTGGAGGTCCATCAGTGGCTATTAGCCATAGGGACTCTCTCGGTCTGGGGCAAGGGATGCTCTGTCTTCTTGGTGCTGGGGGGGGGGTCAACAGTGGGAGGGCTCCTAGTGTCCTGGCCCCACTGCTGGACCTCCTGATGGCCCCTGGTATTTGTGGCCACTGTGTGACCCAGAGTGTTGGACTGGATGGGCCCTTGGCCTGATCCAACATTGGCTTCTCTTATATTCTTATAAGAGTGAATTAGATAAACATCTGGAGTGGAGGTCCATCAGTGGCTATTAGCCATAGGGACTCTCTCGGTCTGGGGCAAGGGATGCTCTGTCTTCTTGGTGCTGGGGGGGTCAACAGTGGGAGGGCTCCTAGTGTCCTGGCCCCACTGCTGGACCTCCTGATGGCCCCTGGTATTTGTGGCCACTGTGTGACCCAGAGTGTTGGACTGGATGGGCCCTTGGCCTGATCCAACATTGGCTTCTCTTATATTCTTATAAGAGTGAATTAGATAAACATCTGGAGTGGAGGTCCATCAGTGGCTATTAGCCATAGGGACTCTCTCGGTCTGGGGCAAGGGATGCTCTGTCTTCTTGGTGCTGGGGGGGGGTCAACAGTGGGAGGGCTCCTAGTGTCCTGGCCCCACTGCTGGACCTCCTGATGGCCCCTGGTATTTGTGGCCACTGTGTGACCCAGAGTGTTGGACTGGATGGGCCCTTGGCCTGATCCAACATTGGCTTCTCTTATATTCTTATAAGAGTGAATTAGATAAACATCTGGAGTGGAGGTCCATCAGTGGCTATTAGCCATAGGGACTCTCTCGGTCTGGGGCAAGGGATGCTCTGTCTTCTTGGTGCTGGGGGGGGGTCAACAGTGGGAGGGCTCCTAGTGTCCTGGCCCCACTGCTGGACCTCCTGATGGCCCCTGGTATTTGTGGCCACTGTGTGACCCAGAGTGTTGGACTGGATGGGCCCTTGGCCTGATCCAACATTGGCTTCTCTTATATTCTTATAAGAGTGAATTAGATAAACATCTGGAGTGGAGGTCCATCAGTGGCTATTAGCCATAGGGACTCTCTCGGTCTGGGGCAAGGGATGCTCTGTCTTCTTGGTGCTGGGGGGGTCAACAGTGGGAGGGCTCCTAGTGTCCTGGCCCCACTGCTGGACCTCCTGATGGCCCCTGGTATTTGTGGCCACTGTGTGACCCAGAGTGTTGGACTGGATGGGCCCTTGGCCTGATCCAACATTGGCTTCTCTTATATTCTTATAAGAGTGAATTAGATAAACATCTGGAGTGGAGGTCCATCAGTGGCTATTAGCCATAGGGACTCTCTCGGTCTGGGGCAAGGGATGCTCTGTCTTCTTGGTGCTGGGGGGGGGGTCAACAGTGGGAGGGCTCCTAGTGTCCTGGCCCCACTGCTGGACCTCCTGGATGGCCCCTGGCATCATGTGGCCACTGTGTGACCCAGAGTGTTGGACTGGATGAGGCCCCTTGGCCTGATCCAACATTGGCTTCTCTTATATTCTTATAAGAGTGAATTAGATAAACATCTGGAGTGGAGGTCCATCAGTGGCTATTAGCCATAGGGACTCTCTCGGTCTGGGGCAAGGGATGCTCTGTCTTCTTGGTGCTGGGGGGGGGTCAACAGTGGGAGGGCTCCTAGTGTCCTGGCCCCACTGCTGGACCTCTGATGGCCCCTGGTATGTTGTGGCCACTGTGTGACCCAGAGTGTTGGACTGGATGGGCCCTTGGCCTGATCCAACATTGGCTTCTCTTATATTCTTATAAGAGTGAATTAGATAAACATCTGGAGTGGAGGTCCATCAGTGGCTATTAGCCATAGGGACTCTCTCGGTCTGGGGCAAGGGATGCTCTGTCTTCTTGGTGCTGGGGGGGGGTCAACAGTGGGAGGGCTCCTAGTGTCCTGGCCCCACTGCTGGACCTCCTGATGGCCCCTGGTATTTGTGGCCACTGTGTGACCCAGAGTGTTGGACTGGATGGGCCCTTGGCCTGATCCAACATTGGCTTCTCTTATATTCTTATAAGAGTGAATTAGATAAACATCTGGAGTGGAGGTCCATCAGTGGCTATTAGCCATAGGGACTCTCTCGGTCTGGGGCAAGGGATGCTCTGTCTTCTTGGTGCTGGGGGGGGGGTCAACAGTGGGAGGGCTCCTAGTGTCCTGGCCCCACTGCTGGACCTCCTGATGGCCCCTGGTATTTGTGGCCACTGTGTGACCCAGAGTGTTGGACTGGATGGGCCCTTGGCCTGATCCAACATTGGCTTCTCTTATATTCTTATAAGAGTGAATTAGATAAACATCTGGAGTGGAGGTCCATCAGTGGCTATTAGCCATAGGGACTCTCTCGGTCTGGGGCAAGGGATGCTCTGTCTTCTTGGTGCTGGGGGGGGGGTCAACAGTGGGAGGGCTCCTAGTGTCCTGGCCCCACTGCTGGACCTCCTGATGGCCCCTGGTATTTGTGGCCACTGTGTGACCCAGAGTGTTGGACTGGATGGGCCCTTGGCCTGATCCAACATTGGCTTCTCTTATATTCTTATAAGAGTGAATTAGATAAACATCTGGAGTGGAGGTCCATCAGTGGCTATTAGCCATAGGGACTCTCTCGGTCTGGGGCAAGGGATGCTCTGTCTTCTTGGTGCTGGGGGGGTCAACAGTGGGAGGGCTCCTAGTGTCCTGGCCCCACTGCTGGACCTCCTGATGGCCCCTGGTATTTGTGGCCACTGTGTGACCCAGAGTGTTGGACTGGATGGGCCCTTGGCCTGATCCAACATTGGCTTCTCTTATATTCTTATAAGAGTGAATTAGATAAACATCTGGAGTGGAGGTCCATCAGTGGCTATTAGCCATAGGGACTCTCTCGGTCTGGGGCAAGGGATGCTCTGTCTTCTTGGTGCTGGGGGGGGGTCAACAGTGGGAGGGCTCCTAGTGTCCTGGCCCCACTGCTGGACCTCCTGATGGCCCCTGGTATTTGTGGCCACTGTGTGACCCAGAGTGTTGGACTGGATGGGCCCTTGGCCTGATCCAACATTGGCTTCTCTTATATTCTTATAAGAGTGAATTAGATAAACATCTGGAGTGGAGGTCCATCAGTGGCTATTAGCCATAGGGACTCTCTCGGTCTGGGGCAAGGGATGCTCTGTCTTCTTGGTGCTGGGGGGGGTCAACAGTGGGAGGGCTCCTAGTGTCCTGGCCCCACTGCTGGACCTCCTGATGGCCCCTGGTATTTGTGGCCACTGTGTGACCCAGAGTGTTGGACTGGATGGGCCCTTGGCCTGATCCAACATTGGCTTCTCTTATATTCTTATAAGAGTGAATTAGATAAACATCTGGAGTGGAGGTCCATCAGTGGCTATTAGCCATAGGGACTCTCTCGGTCTGGGGCAAGGGATGCTCTGTCTTCTTGGTGCTGGGGGGGGTCAACAGTGGGAGGGCTCCTAGTGTCCTGGCCCCACTGCTGGACCTCCTGATGGCCCCTGGTATTTGTGGCCACTGTGTGACCCAGAGTGTTGGACTGGATGGGCCCTTGGCCTGATCCAACATTGGCTTCTCTTATATTCTTATAAGAGTGAATTAGATAAACATCTGGAGTGGAGGTCCATCAGTGGCTATTAGCCATAGGGACTCTCTCGGTCTGGGGCAAGGGATGCTCTGTCTTCTTGGTGCTGGGGGGGGGTCAACAGTGGGAGGGCTCCTAGTGTCCTGGCCCCACTGCTGGACCTCCTGATGGCCCCTGGTATTTGTGGCCACTGTGTGACCCAGAGTGTTGGACTGGATGGGCCCTTGGCCTGATCCAACATTGGCTTCTCTTATATTCTTATAAGAGTGAATTAGATAAACATCTGGAGTGGAGGTCCATCAGTGGCTATTAGCCATAGGGACTCTCTCGGTCTGGGGCAAGGGATGCTCTGTCTTCTTGGTGCTGGGGGGGGGTCAACAGTGGGAGGGCTCCTAGTGTCCTGGCCCCACTGCTGGACCTCCTGATGGCCCCTGGTATTTGTGGCCACTGTGTGACCCAGAGTGTTGGACTGGATGGGCCCTTGGCCTGATCCAACATTGGCTTCTCTTATATTCTTATAAGAGTGAATTAGATAAACATCTGGAGTGGAGGTCCATCAGTGGCTATTAGCCATAGGGACTCTCTCGGTCTGGGGCAAGGGATGCTCTGTCTTCTTGGTGCTGGGGGGGTCAACAGTGGGAGGGCTCCTAGTGTCCTGGCCCCACTGCTGGACCTCCTGATGGCCCCTGGTATTTGTGGCCACTGTGTGACCCAGAGTGTTGGACTGGATGGGCCCTTGGCCTGATCCAACATTGGCTTCTCTTATATTCTTATAAGAGTGAATTAGATAAACATCTGGAGTGGAGGTCCATCAGTGGCTATTAGCCATAGGGACTCTCTCGGTCTGGGGCAAGGGATGCTCTGTCTTCTTGGTGCTGGGGGGGGGTCAACAGTGGGAGGGCTCCTAGTGTCCTGGCCCCACTGCTGGACCTCCTGATGGCCCCTGGTATTTGTGGCCACTGTGTGACCCAGAGTGTTGGACTGGATGGGCCCTTGGCCTGATCCAACATTGGCTTCTCTTATATTCTTATAAGAGTGAATTAGATAAACATCTGGAGTGGAGGTCCATCAGTGGCTATTAGCCATAGGGACTCTCTCGGTCTGGGGCAAGGGATGCTCTGTCTTCTTGGTGCTGGGGGGGGGTCAACAGTGGGAGGGCTCCTAGTGTCCTGGCCCCACTGCTGGACCTCCTGATGGCCCCTGGTATTTGTGGCCACTGTGTGACCCAGAGTGTTGGACTGGATGGGCCCTTGGCCTGATCCAACATTGGCTTCTCTTATATTCTTATAAGAGTGAATTAGATAAACATCTGGAGTGGAGGTCCATCAGTGGCTATTAGCCATAGGGACTCTCTCGGTCTGGGGCAAGGGATGCTCTGTCTTCTTGGTGCTGGGGGGGGTCAACAGTGGGAGGGCTCCTAGTGTCCTGGCCCCACTGCTGGACCTCCTGATGGCCCCTGGTATTTGTGGCCACTGTGTGACCCAGAGTGTTGGACTGGATGGGCCCTTGGCCTGATCCAACATTGGCTTCTCTTATATTCTTATAAGAGTGAATTAGATAAACATCTGGAGTGGAGGTCCATCAGTGGCTATTAGCCATAGGGACTCTCTCGGTCTGGGGCAAGGGATGCTCTGTCTTCTTGGTGCTGGGGGGGTCAACAGTGGGAGGGCTCCTAGTGTCCTGGCCCCACTGCTGGACCTCCTGATGGCCCCTGGTATTTGTGGCCACTGTGTGACCCAGAGTGTTGGACTGGATGGGCCCTTGGCCTGATCCAACATTGGCTTCTCTTATATTCTTATAAGAGTGAATTAGATAAACATCTGGAGTGGAGGTCCATCAGTGGCTATTAGCCATAGGGACTCTCTCGGTCTGGGGCAAGGGATGCTCTGTCTTCTTGGTGCTGGGGGGGGTCAACAGTGGGAGGGCTCCTAGTGTCCTGGCCCCACTGCTGGACCTCCTGATGGCCCCTGGTATTTGTGGCCACTGTGTGACCCAGAGTGTTGGACTGGATGGGCCCTTGGCCTGATCCAACATTGGCTTCTCTTATATTCTTATAAGAGTGAATTAGATAAACATCTGGAGTGGAGGTCCATCAGTGGCTATTAGCCATAGGGACTCTCTCGGTCTGGGGCAAGGGATGCTCTGTCTTCTTGGTGCTGGGGGGGGTCAACAGTGGGAGGGCTCCTAGTGTCCTGGCCCCACTGCTGGACCTCCTGATGGCCCCTGGTATTTGTGGCCACTGTGTGACCCAGAGTGTTGGACTGGATGGGCCCTTGGCCTGATCCAACATTGGCTTCTCTTATATTCTTATAAGAGTGAATTAGATAAACATCTGGAGTGGAGGTCCATCAGTGGCTATTAGCCATAGGGACTCTCTCGGTCTGGGGCAAGGGATGCTCTGTCTTCTTGGTGCTGGGGGGGTCAACAGTGGGAGGGCTCCTAGTGTCCTGGCCCCACTGCTGGACCTCCTGATGGCCCCTGGTATTTGTGGCCACTGTGTGACCCAGAGTGTTGGACTGGATGGGCCCTTGGCCTGATCCAACATTGGCTTCTCTTATATTCTTATAAGAGTGAATTAGATAAACATCTGGAGTGGAGGTCCATCAGTGGCTATTAGCCATAGGGACTCTCTCGGTCTGGGGCAAGGGATGCTCTGTCTTCTTGGTGCTGGGGGGGTCAACAGTGGGAGGGCTCCTAGTGTCCTGGCCCCACTGCTGGACCTCCTGATGGCCCCTGGTATTTGTGGCCACTGTGTGACCCAGAGTGTTGGACTGGATGGGCCCTTGGCCTGATCCAACATTGGCTTCTCTTATATTCTTATAAGAGTGAATTAGATAAACATCTGGAGTGGAGGTCCATCAGTGGCTATTAGCCATAGGGACTCTCTCGGTCTGGGGCAAGGGATGCTCTGTCTTCTTGGTGCTGGGGGGGGTCAACAGTGGGAGGGCTCCTAGTGTCCTGGCCCCACTGCTGGACCTCCTGATGGCCCCTGGTATTTGTGGCCACTGTGTGACCCAGAGTGTTGGATTGGATGGGCCCTTGGCCTGATCCAACATTGGCTTCTCTTATATTCTTATAAGAGTGAATTAGATAAACATCTGGAGTGGAGGTCCATCAGTGGCTATTAGCCATAGGGACTCTCTCGGTCTGGGGCAAGGGATGCTCTGTCTTCTTGGTGCTGGGGGGGTCAACAGTGGGAGGGCTCCTAGTGTCCTGGCCCCACTGCTGGACCTCCTGATGGCCCCTGGTATTTGTGGCCACTGTGTGACCCAGAGTGTTGGACTGGATGGGCCCTTGGCCTGATCCAACATTGGCTTCTCTTATATTCTTATAAGAGTGAATTAGATAAACATCTGGAGTGGAGGTCCATCAGTGGCTATTAGCCATAGGGACTCTCTCGGTCTGGGGCAAGGGATGCTCTGTCTTCTTGGTGCTGGGGGGGGTCAACAGTGGGAGGGCTCCTAGTGTCCTGGCCCCACTGCTGGACCTCCTGATGGCCCCTGGTATTTGTGGCCACTGTGTGACCCAGAGTGTTGGACTGGATGGGCCCTTGGCCTGATCCAACATTGGCTTCTCTTATATTCTTATAAGAGTGAATTAGATAAACATCTGGAGTGGAGGTCCATCAGTGGCTATTAGCCATAGGGACTCTCTCGGTCTGGGGCAAGGGATGCTCTGTCTTCTTGGTGCTGGGGGGGGTCAACAGTGGGAGGGCTCCTAGTGTCCTGGCCCCACTGCTGGACCTCCTGATGGCCCCTGGTATTTGTGGCCACTGTGTGACCCAGAGTGTTGGACTGGATGGGCCCTTGGCCTGATCCAACATTGGCTTCTCTTATATTCTTATAAGAGTGAATTAGATAAACATCTGGAGTGGAGGTCCATCAGTGGCTATTAGCCATAGGGACTCTCTCGGTCTGGGGCAAGGGATGCTCTGTCTTCTTGGTGCTGGGGGGGTCAACAGTGGGAGGGCTCCTAGTGTCCTGGCCCCACTGCTGGACCTCCTGATGGCCCCTGGTATTTGTGGCCACTGTGTGACCCAGAGTGTTGGACTGGATGGGCCCTTGGCCTGATCCAACATTGGCTTCTCTTATATTCTTATAAGAGTGAATTAGATAAACATCTGGAGTGGAGGTCCATCAGTGGCTATTAGCCATAGGGACTCTCTCGGTCTGGGGCAAGGGATGCTCTGTCTTCTTGGTGCTGGGGGGGGTCAACAGTGGGAGGGCTCCTAGTGTCCTGGCCCCACTGCTGGACCTCCTGATGGCCCCTGGTATTTGTGGCCACTGTGTGACCCAGAGTGTTGGACTGGATGGGCCCTTGGCCTGATCCAACATTGGCTTCTCTTATATTCTTATAAGAGTGAATTAGATAAACATCTGGAGTGGAGGTCCATCAGTGGCTATTAGCCATAGGGACTCTCTCGGTCTGGGGCAAGGGATGCTCTGTCTTCTTGGTGCTGGGGGGGGTCAACAGTGGGAGGGCTCCTAGTGTCCTGGCCCCACTGCTGGACCTCCTGATGGCCCCTGGTATTTGTGGCCACTGTGTGACCCAGAGTGTTGGACTGGATGGGCCCTTGGCCTGATCCAACATTGGCTTCTCTTATATTCTTATAAGAGTGAATTAGATAAACATCTGGAGTGGAGGTCCATCAGTGGCTATTAGCCATAGGGACTCTCTCGGTCTGGGGCAAGGGATGCTCTGTCTTCTTGGTGCTGGGGGGGTCAACAGTGGGAGGGCTCCTAGTGTCCTGGCCCCACTGCTGGACCTCCTGATGGCCCCTGGTATTTGTGGCCACTGTGTGACCCAGAGTGTTGGACTGGATGGGCCCTTGGCCTGATCCAACATTGGCTTCTCTTATATTCTTATAAGAGTGAATTAGATAAACATCTGGAGTGGAGGTCCATCAGTGGCTATTAGCCATAGGGACTCTCTCGGTCTGGGGCAAGGGATGCTCTGTCTTCTTGGTGCTGGGGGGGGTCAACAGTGGGAGGGCTCCTAGTGTCCTGGCCCCACTGCTGGACCTCCTGATGGCCCCTGGTATTTGTGGCCACTGTGTGACCCAGAGTGTTGGACTGGATGGGCCCTTGGCCTGATCCAACATTGGCTTCTCTTATATTCTTATAAGAGTGAATTAGATAAACATCTGGAGTGGAGGTCCATCAGTGGCTATTAGCCATAGGGACTCTCTCGGTCTGGGGCAAGGGATGCTCTGTCTTCTTGGTGCTGGGGGGGGGTCAACAGTGGGAGGGCTCCTAGTGTCCTGGCCCCACTGCTGGACCTCCTGATGGCCCCTGGTATTTGTGGCCACTGTGTGACCCAGAGTGTTGGATTGGATGGGCCCTTGGCCTGATCCAACATTGGCTTCTCTTATATTCTTATAAGAGTGAATTAGATAAACATCTGGAGTGGAGGTCCATCAGTGGCTATTAGCCATAGGGACTCTCTCGGTCTGGGGCAAGGGATGCTCTGTCTTCTTGGTGCTGGGGGGGGGTCAACAGTGGGAGGGCTCCTAGTGTCCTGGCCCCACTGCTGGACCTCCTGATGGCCCCTGGTATTTGTGGCCACTGTGTGACCCAGAGTGTTGGACTGGATGGGCCCTTGGCCTGATCCAACATTGGCTTCTCTTATATTCTTATAAGAGTGAATTAGATAAACATCTGGAGTGGAGGTCCATCAGTGGCTATTAGCCATAGGGACTCTCTCGGTCTGGGGCAAGGGATGCTCTGTCTTCTTGGTGCTGGGGGGGGTCAACAGTGGGAGGGCTCCTAGTGTCCTGGCCCCACTGCTGGACCTCCTGATGGCCCCTGGTATTTGTGGCCACTGTGTGACCCAGAGTGTTGGACTGGATGGGCCCTTGGCCTGATCCAACATTGGCTTCTCTTATATTCTTATAAGAGTGAATTAGATAAACATCTGGAGTGGAGGTCCATCAGTGGCTATTAGCCATAGGGACTCTCTCGGTCTGGGGCAAGGGATGCTCTGTCTTCTTGGTGCTGGGGGGGTCAACAGTGGGAGGGCTCCTAGTGTCCTGGCCCCACTGCTGGACCTCCTGATGGCCCCTGGTATTTGTGGCCACTGTGTGACCCAGAGTGTTGGACTGGATGGGCCCTTGGCCTGATCCAACATTGGCTTCTCTTATATTCTTATAAGAGTGAATTAGATAAACATCTGGAGTGGAGGTCCATCAGTGGCTATTAGCCATAGGGACTCTCTCGGTCTGGGGCAAGGGATGCTCTGTCTTCTTGGTGCTGGGGGGGGTCAACAGTGGGAGGGCTCCTAGTGTCCTGGCCCCACTGCTGGACCTCCTGATGGCCCCTGGTATTTGTGGCCACTGTGTGACCCAGAGTGTTGGACTGGATGGGCCCTTGGCCTGATCCAACATTGGCTTCTCTTATATTCTTATAAGAGTGAATTAGATAAACATCTGGAGTGGAGGTCCATCAGTGGCTATTAGCCATAGGGACTCTCTCGGTCTGGGGCAAGGGATGCTCTGTCTTCTTGGTGCTGTGGGGGGTCAACAGTGGGAGGGCTCCTAGTGTCCTGGCCCCACTGCTGGACCTCCTGATGGCCCCTGGTATTTTTGGCCACTGTGTGACCCAGAGTGTTGGACCAGATGGGCCATTGGCCTGATCCAACATTGGCTTCTCTTATATTCATTGGAGTGGAGGTCCATCAGTGCATAGCCAGGGACTCTCGGTCTGGGCAAGGGATGCTCTGTCTTCTTGGTGCTGGGGGGTCAACAGTGGGAGGGCTTCTAGTGTCCTGGCCCCACTGCTGGACCTCCTGATGGCCCCTGGTATTTGTGGCCACTGTGTGACCCAGAGTGTTGGACTGGATGGGCCCTTGGCCTGATCCAACATTGGCTTCTCTTATATTCTTATAAGAGTGAATTAGATAAACATCTGGAGTGGAGGTCCATCAGTGGCTATTAGCCATAGGGACTCTCTCGGTCTGGGGCAAGGGATGCTCTGTCTTCTTGGTGCTGGGGGTGGGGTCAACAGTGGGAGGGCTTCTAGTGTCCTGGCCCCACTGGTGGACCTCCTGATGGCCCCTGGTATTTGTGGCCACTGTGTGACACACAGTGTTGGACTGGATGGGCCATTGGCCTGATCCAGCATGGGCTTCTCTTCTGTCCTTATCTCCCAGACTTCCCCCGGGGAGGCGAGAGACGGTGTGCAAAGCAGTGGCAGCGTTAAGACTGTGGCAGAGGTGTCCAGACTGCAGCTCGGGAGCCGCATGCGGCTCTTTCACACAGCCTAGTTTATAATGTTAATAAAAAGCAAATTTGCATATTTTTCAATAAAAAAAATGTGTGTGTGATATTTGTTCATGTCTTGGGGCCCTCAAACACCTGACGTCTGTTCTGTGTGACTGTTGCGTTAAGCCAGTCTGGCCACCCCTGGACTGTGGGAACCTGGGGCCAAAACTCCTGAGCCAAGCAGCATAAATGGGTGACCCTGGCCCAGTCATGTGCACTCTCCCATTCTCTCGGCCTGAGCGACACTACAGGGTCAAAAGAAGAAGAACAAAGTTAGAGTCCAATGGCACCTTTAAGACCAACAACGTTGCGTGCAGACGGAAGCTCACACCCTGAATAAAACTTCGTTGGTCTTAAAGGTGCCACTAGACTCTAACTTTGTACTTCTGAACAACGTATGCCAAGCGTTACCTGGAATCTCCGGCTCGGTACAAATTCCAGACATTTGCAGCTATTTGAAGAGGGGAGGGACATTATTCCGACTCTCCTGCAAAGCCCCTCCTATTTCTACTCATCAGTCAAATCTGGAGAAGAATAATCCCCACAGGTGGCAAAGCGGGGGGGGGGGGGGGTTCACACCCTTATTGTGCAAAGATGTGGGCAGAAAGTCTGGGCCAAGAGAAGAAAATACAACAAGAGAACCCATGCTTCTGTAGCCCTGGGACGCAGGACCACTGCATCTGGATCCAATCTGAGGGGGGCCCCGCCACCAAAGCTGCAGCGAGCGATCGTATTGGGTTGGGGGCGCATTGAGACATCACAAAGGTTTAGGAGCCATGAGCTAAGAGCAATAAAAGCAACTTCAAAGCGTCCCGTAAGTCTCAGGTTTGGGGCACACCACAGTTACCATCCAGACGCGGCTGGAAGCCCTGGCAGAAAGGGGGCGCTCACAGCCGCTGGAGGAAACTGCTCTGAACGGCGCCACCACTGGTAGGGAGACGCAAGGACAGGCCACGAGTGCGGGAGCAGGTATGGAGAAGTGGCAGCACCACCACCGCCCTCCCCCAACTGGAGCTCCAGCCCTGGGTTTCGGTACTGCAGAGCCGGCAGCTGTTTCAAATTCAGAGCGCTCAGCTAGCAAAAACACACACCGACGGCCAGCAACTCCAGAACGGCGCAGGAATCCCATGTTGAGAGGCCCCGTGGTGCTAAAGACCGTGGGCTGCGTAAACTCTACTGGAAATGATTTTAAAAAATCTAAATTCTGCACTACCGAGAATAAGAGTCCTGTGCTAAGCACGCAGGCCTCCCCGCGTCGTACCTTTGTGCCCTCCTGACCATGGGCTCTTGCGGCAACCAACAGTTAACAATGGGCGCCCACATGGATGAGCCAAGGAAACATGGCGGCCAGGCTGGGCGGGTCAAACAGATGCAGAAGGGGTGGCCAGGACAGGGGAAGAAGGCGGCTCTCCTGATTTGATCTCAGTTGAGTTGCCTTGTCTTGAAACCTAGGGAGGCCAGTTTCGTTTGTGACAATCCTACAGTGAAGAAGCCATGTGTGCATATGGTCAGTTTGGTGTAGTGGTTAAGTGCGTGGACTCTAATCTGGGAAAACCAGGTCTGATTCCCCGCTCCTCCACTTGCACCTGCTGGATGACCTTGGGCAAGCCATAGTCCTGTCAGAGCTGTCCTTGAAAAAGAACAGTTTCTGTCAGAGCTCTCTCAGCCCCACCTACCTCACAGGGTGTCTGTTGTGGGGAGGGGAAGGGAAAAGGAATTTGTAAGCTGCTCTGAGACTCCCTTGGGTAGTGAAGGGTGGGGTATAAATCCAATCTCCTCCTCTTCTTCTTCTTCTTCTTCTTCTTCAACTTGCAAGGCCAGGAACAGACTCCGGGGCCTTCCACACAGGCACTCTCTTCGCATACACCTCCACCGGGCCGAGGCATTAAGAAACACTTGCAGGGGGCCAATACAAAACACAGGAAAGGGGGCGGTGTATTCTATGAACCATTACAGGAAATGCTGTTGAATGAGCACGAGCTATTACCAAGTCGATAGCAACACTTGGGGTTCCCTCGCATTACTGTCGACAAGGAACCAATAAAGGAAACAGCCCTTGATACAAAGCTAAGGGACCGTAAATGCTGTTCCTTCATGATGGTAGCAATGATGGTGGTAGTAGCAATAACGACAACAACAACAATAATAATAATATTATTATTATTTCGGCCAATGTCCGTCATGCCTCATCTACGGATTGAGGGTCTTTCCACCAGGAAGACTGCCTCAATTCCCTTTAGAGGCCTCTTCCTTCCAAATAACCGGAGATTCGTCAGTGTTCCCTCTAAGCTGAGTCAGTGTGAGGCTAGCTCACAGTTTTTTAACCTCCGGCTCACACATTTTTGTCTCAGCTCAGGAAGGACAGCTCCAGGGCAAACTGATTTATGCAGGAGCCAAATCGCTCACTCTCAACTTTCATGCCAGCAGCTCGCAAAGTAGAATTTTTGCCCACAGGACTCCACAGCTTAGAGGGAACATCACTCCCACTTGGATCCGTCTCCCTTTCAAACCTCCCCCCCCACCCCCGTCGAAGAACACGAGGGTCGGTTGGTAACACAAAATGGGGAGGTTCATCCAGACCCACAGCTGCTCTGCATGCCCGCACCCCAGTTCCTGAACACAGCCTCAGCCGTTTAACAGCAAGACAATCGCAGCCGTGTGCCCCCAAAGGTATCTCTCCTCTCCCTAACACACAGGAACACAATTCAGCATTTCTAGACAGCCAGCAGAGCTCAGCTGCAGATAAGCAAAAGCGCTGCTTATGGGTGACAAAAAAGGGTGTCTAAAAAAAAGCCCCAAAGTCTCCCATGGCAACTTAATGATCCGATGTCATCCCTACGCCCCACAGATACTTCTGGAGCACCCAAAGGCTTGGCCCTCGTACTGGGTCCTCCCCCTCTTTCTGTTGTGACAACGTAGCATGGGGGGGGTTGGGTCTTCTGTCTGAACCGCTTTGCAGAATCCCCTCCCCACCACCATTTCAAAAGCATTTGGCACGGGGCTGTTCAAGGAACGCAAGCCAAAAGGGTCTGGTAGACGAAGGAGAATCCGAAGAGATGCACGACATTTGACCGGCTGCCCTATGGGATCCCGGAAAGGACAGGAGATGCAAAACCAATCAGAGAGGTGACTTTTTCGGCCACCGCAGGCTGACAAAGGAGTGCGCAAGACTACAGAGCTCCACAGAGGTCTTCACCAGAACAAAACACAACAGAGGAAGCCCAGAAGGTCGGACCAGAACCAACGGGTTGAAATTAAATCAGAAGAGTTTTCAGCAAAACATTAGGAAGAATATCCTGGCGGTCAGAGCAGTTCCTCAGTGGAACAGGCCTCCTTGGGAGGTGGTGGGCGCTCCTTCTTTGGAGGTTTTCAAAGAGAGGTTAGATGGCCATCGGACAGCAATGCTGATTCTGTGAACTTACACAGATCATGAGAGGGAAGGCAGGAAGGGTTGCATCAGTGCTTAGTTCTTGTGGCCCTTTCTTAGACGCCCAGGGAAATGCTGATTGCCACATTGGGGTCAGGAAGTAATTTTTGCCCAGGCCAGTTTGGCCAGAGACCCTGGAGGTTTTTCTGCCATCTTCTGGGTGTGGAATAGGGATCACTGCAGGTGTGGAGGGGGAAGTATTTGTGTATTTCCTGCATTGTGCAGAGGGTTGAACTAGATGACCCTGGAGGTCCCTTCCAATGCTACGATTCTATGAAGCCTGCTGAAGACCAACAATGTAGCACAATGGCTTATGGCTGCATGGACAGTGGCTGTTTACAACAGTCCAAGGGATAAAAGCAAGCTAGAGGTGCTTGAACTGGGATTCACAAATATCTGAGGATGGAACTGAAATGGGGGGGAAGTCAGCGACTGGAGGCCACGTGGCCAGACACGGTACCTCCTGGCCCCTCTGTTGTCATAAGAGCATAAGAGAAGCCAATGTTGAATCAGGCCAATGGCCCATCTAGTCCAACACTCTGTCACACAGTGGCCAGAAATACCATGTGCCATCAGGAGGTCCAGCAGTGGGGCCAGGACACTGGAAGCCCTCCCACTGCTGCCCCCTCCAGCACCAAGAATAGAGTGCATCACCTGCCCCAGACTGAGAATTCCCATCTATACCCTGTGCCCCAGACTGAGAATTCCCATCACCTGCCCCAATAGCCACTGATGGACTTCTGCTCCATATGTTTACCTAATTCCCTCTTGAAACTGTCCATGCTTGTAGCTGCCACCACCTCCTGAGAAGTGTCAACTGAGAAGGAACCTTCGCCCGGTTTCTATGGCCACAGGTCTTTGGGGCAGGCCAATTTCAAGGTGAGGAGACGGCCCACTAGCCTCAGTGCAAGTCTGATTTGTGTGTTCCTGTCCACCGAAGCACACACTCACCCCTTCCAAGTTAACTGTGGCAGGGGAGCCCCACAGGGTCCCTGAACTACGAAGAGCTTTTATTAAAGAAGAAGAAGAAGAGATTGGATTTATACCCCGTCCTTCACTTGGGAGTCTCAGAGCGGCTTACAAACTCCTTTCCCTCCCCCTCCCCACAACAGACACCCTGTGAGGTAGGTGGGGCTGAGAGAGCTCTGACAGAGACGGCTCTTTTTCAAGAACAGCTGTGCCAGAGCTTGTAACTGACCCAAGGTCACATCAGCAGGTGCAAGTGGAGGAGCGGGGAATCAAACCCGGTTCTCCCAGATTAGAGTCTGCACACTTAACCAACCAAAAGGTGGCGTATGAGGGGGCGGAGGCCTTCACAAAGGCTCCTGCACTTGTGGAAGCTATCCGGACGCCTGCTCACCATGCTATCAAGAGTTCACAGCTCTCCCTGCCTCGACCTGAAGTGACCGGCAGAGCCAGTTCTAGAACCAGCGCCGAGGCCAGGTTATCCCCACCAGTGTTCCAGCAGCACACCAGAGAAGACCCAGAACAGCATGAAAAGGCCGTTAATATATATATATATATATATATATATATAGAAGCCCCTCTCTGACCACGAACCGAGCCAGTGTAGGAGCCCTGCCACGGAACCCGCAAGATTAACAGCTTAAGGGAACACACAAAAGAAATCCGGCCATCTGGAGTCCCCGTTCGCAGACGGCTCCCCTCTCCTGACCTCCAGAACACACGTCCTGCTTGTGCATCTTAAAATTTTTCATTTGTGGTTGCTCTTAGTAACATGCCTGTTACCCCTCTGGCATAAACAGAACACCGCAGAACTATTTTTGGGACGCTTTTTCAAGCGCCACTTACAATACATCCTCTGAGCGGCAGGATGTTTAGATATCCCGGTTGCCAGGCGGCTGAGCGCACACAGACCCACACGGCACCTGCTCCGCGCCACCGCGGGAGGAGACCTGCGGCCGGGGACCCGCGGACTCTGCCCACGGCCAAGCAGCCCGGCCCCAAATGAGTTGGCGCTCAGAATTAAGCTGCCGCGAGAGGAAACGGGCAAAGGGCTTCTCAGTAGAAGGCGGTGTTGCTGCTCTGAAAGAGGCTGGGGAGGCAGGCTGGAAGAGTGTGCTGCAGAAATGGACTTCTAACGCCTCTGCTGCGCTCCCTCCTGATGAAGGAAGCTTGGCCTCTCATATCTCCCCCCCCCAAAAAAAAAAAAATCTAGTTGATCTCTCAGGTGCTGCTAGACACAAATCTCGCTGTTCTGCTCTTCAGGTCTGACTTGGGCCACTCTTTGAGGTTCAGCTGAAGGACGTGACACAACTCTAATCTGGGAGAACCGGGTTTGATTCCCCACTCCTTCACTTGCAGCTGCTGGATGACCTTGGGTGAGCCATAGTTCTGTCAGAGCTGTTCTTGAAAGGGTAGTTTCTCTCAGAGCTCTCGCAGACCCTCCTACATCACAGGGTGTCTGTTGTGGGGAGGGGAGGGGAGGGGTAAGGAGTTCGGAAGCCGCTCTGAGACTCGGAGCGAAGGGCGGGGTATAAATCCACTCTCTTCTTCTTCTCCCAAACACCACTCCCTATGCTCTAAAGTCCCGTGCCACCCATGGGGGGCTTCAGTCCACTGGGAAAGACCCTCAGGTTGCAAAAGAAGAGAATGGGTTGAATTTATACTCTGCCCTTCACTACCTGAAGGAGTCTTGGAGCCGCTTACATCTCCTTTCCCTTCCCCTCCCCACAACAGACACCTTGTGAGGTAGGTGGGGCTGAGAGAGCTCTTTTCTCATGAGAGAACAGCTCTGAAAGAACAGCTCTGAGAGAACTTGTGACTGACCCAAAGTCACACCAGGAGCTGCAAGTGGACGAGCGGGGAATCAAACCCAGTTCTCCCAGATTAGACTCCACGCTCCTAACCACTACACCAAACTGATATCTAGAGAGCCACCACTATTTTTCTCTGAAGGACCTGATGAGAACAGAGGGTGAGGTTGCCAACCTCCAGGCAGGGGCCTGGAGATCTCTCAGAATTACAACACATTGGTGTCACACTGGCCCTGATAAGGCGATTTTACTTGTACTCTTAGGACCTAAACTGGAAGGTACGCATTGGTACTATTACTATCTCCGATATATGCAATTGCTTCGGACGCAAGGCCAGATACATTCATGGCCCCACAAACAAAAATCTTTTTGTGTGACATTCAATTCTGGATCGGAGCATTCCATTTTTGGTCCTATAACCATTGTTTACTGCCTTACAAGTGTAACGGAGGCTTTGTTGCATGTTGTATGCTGCACTACTTGACTCTGAAGAAGGCCCTTGTGAGCCGAAACGCGTCAGGTCATACATTGTTCTTTCTTGTTCGCTTGTCACTTTGATTATTTTACGAGGCTTTACTTGGGCCCAGACAAGGTTTTTATATGTTTTTCCAGAATCTGACTGGAACAGAAGAGGAGGATGAGGAAGAGGAGGAGATTGGATTTATACCCCGCCCTTCCCTCGGAGTCTCAGAGCGGCTTACAAACTCCTTTCCCTTCACCTCCCTGCAACAGACACCCTGTGAGGTAGGTGGGGCTGAGAGAGCTCTTTCTGGAACTGTCCTTGAGAAAACAAGCTCTGCCAGAACTCTGGCTTGCCCAAGGTCATCCAGCAGCTGCACATGGAGGCGTGGGGAATCAAACCCGGTTCTCCCAGATTAGAGCCCGTGCACTTAACCACTGCACCAAACCAAGAGTCCGTGCACTTAATCACTACACCAAACCGAGAGAGGAAAGGGATGGCCCTCACCCCATTAGGTCCCCTGCATCTGATTCCCCGAAGTGATTATACCCATACACTTTGATACCCTCCCCTGTGGAGGTCCCATCTCGCTACTGTGGCTAATCGACTCCTTCACCCAGCATGAATCCTTCCAGTGCCCTTCAGACCCCAGAGCAGCCGGTGGCCACCCCCAGACCCCGCAGTGGCAGATTTCATTAAGTGAGCTGTGCACCAACAAGGCCTTCCTCCCTTCCGGGCATACGGGGCTCTGCCAGCCCAACCACCACCTTTGCCACACTGAGAACCACGCGTGCCAGAAGATGGGATGCATGGAGGCTGCGTTGGGGGGGGAAGACTTCTGAACCCCACAACTCAATTCCACCTCTTCCCCCCCCCCTGGACACACACACACACTTTAAATCTGGGGGCTGCCAGAACTGGAAGACGAAACCTGAGGAAATCGCCTTTGACCGTGGCTTGCTGAAGAGCAAACGCTTGTTATTCTAAGACATTCCAAACCTGCGGCAGCAGGTTGCTTCCTGTAGCTTAAGGCTGGTTTGAATTTTAGCAAAGTCCATCTGCGATTCCATAACCGGGGGGGGACGGGGGACACACACAGCCTACAGCGCTACACTAGGAAGACCAAAAGCCAATTCCTTTGACAGGGAGAAAATACAGCCACATCCTTCTACTGAAAGCAAGCTGCAGAAACAAAAAAAAGGGGGGGGAGAGCAGACAAAAGCAAGGAAGGGGTCCCGTCTTCACCCACCAACACAGCAGGCTCTACGCTACTGGAAAGAGTTAATGGGTCTTCTCTCGGCTGAGGGAGAAACAGCACCCCCCCCCCCAAAAAACCCCAACGAGAGCATGCAAGAACACATCCCAACGTACAAGTCTCTGTACTGGTCAAAGGCATTGTTTGCTTCCACCTCCAGCTTGCGCAGGCGAGCGGACGGCATGGCACCGTCTTCCAGAGGGGGGTCGTACTTGTTACTCCAGGGTGACCTGCAAGGGGAGGGAGAGAGAGAGAGAGTGAGAAGAAATGCAGCAAGTGGGAATGACCTCTCAGCCAGCAAACTTTCTTCGTTTAATGGGTAAGGTGCTGCCATGCCAGGAAAGGGTCTTGTATCATTGGCAGGGTACGAGAAGGCCGACTAGGAAAAAATTCATTATGGGGTACACCTAAGCAGGTTTTCCTGCCACTTTAAACAACAGCCGCCCGAGTCTGGACCAGGTAACCGCTGCGTGAGTGTTCAAGGTTCTCTTCTCCACCCCCCCACCCCAGCTCTTTAACAAGGTGGGCTTGATTTAATTGTGGTTAGCAGATCTCTTCTGCAGAGCACAGGGAATGGAATTTCAGAGCAACGCAACCATAAGTTAAAGCTGTTCTGGCAAGCGGAACATATCCTTCCCCTCCAACGTCTTTTTTTTTCTCAGAAAAAAGGAGACAGAATGCTAGCTGCAGCAGTAATTTTATCCACGAGAAATTCATAACATTGCCCCCCCAAAAAACTGTTTTTATAGCAGACAAGCACTCAAAACACATTTAAGGGCTTAAATGGGAGGCTGTTTTGAAGAAAGACAGATGGACGGGCCCTGCTTGAGTTTCGAGAGCGGGGCTCCCCGCTTCCCTGCACCAGAGAGCCGTTCCTTTTTTCAAGCTAACAGGTTTTCTGACTGAGCTGCTGGCACCGACTTCCCCCCATAAGGATTCCATTTAAGGAAAGTGATCAAAAGCGAGGATAAGAACCTGCGGAGAAAGTCAAGAGGCCTTGGAGGTTTACATCGGGGGGGGGGAAGGGGGGCTTGGCTTTGGCTCCCCAAACAGTGCCAAAGGCAGACGGTTCCCAGATATGATCGCTGATAAGCCCATAAACCCCCCCCAACCCTTCGTTTGCAAACTGAGCTAGGGGACCAAATGCTCAAAAGCCGAATGTGCAAACCGACTGCCAGGCTGAGCGGGGAAAGGCGCCTTCCACAGATAGGAGCACTGCTCTGCGCAGGTAGAGGGACAGCCACTCACCTGTATGAGTCTCCATCTCTGTTGTAGTCGCACAGTAAGTAGTCCTTTCCCACCACCTTGTCGCGAGCAATCTTTAAAGGCTGGTCGACTGAAGACAGGAGATCTTCACAGAGGCTTGGGACCTAAGGAGGGCGAAAGTCAAGACATGATGCGCTCATGGAAAGGGCTCTGCTGGAGACACCTCTGAGTCCCTCTCCTAAAACTGAAGGGGACGCAGCACGTGCCTGGCCCAGAGGGCAAATTCAGCCCACCGTGGACCGGAATCACAAGACGCTTGGCTCAGCTGCCTCCTTACTTTACCAGCCAATGAAGGGCAGGAAAGTTTGGCCAGGAGGGGAGCAGAAACGTAATGTTTGCTGGAGATTTTGAAGGCATGGGAAAAATTCTTGGGAAAACAAACATTTGGGGGAAATCGAAATATACGCAGTATTTACTTTATCAAATCCAAACTTCCCTTGACACAAATGCATCATTTATCATGAAGCAAATGTATACTATTTGACATGTTTACGCAGTGTCATAGTGTAGAGGCCTGTGTTCTGCGTGCAAAATTGCCAGGACGCCCAATGCAAAAGGGAACTGCTAACTTTTGCACCCTTATCCTACCTTAGCACACGTGTCTTCGTTTTCGGCACCTACATGGATTCTCTTTTACCCCTTATTCAGACCGTCAGCCAGGCCCCTCCTCGGCCTGAAGCAGGGCAGTACGGAGGAACAGGACCTTCTTCAGCTGTGGCGCCCAAACTTAGGAGCCACCCCCGCCCGCCCGGTGCCAGTTCTCACAATACAAGAACTCGTGGACACTCCATGACATTGCTGAGCTGTCGAGTTAGAACAGATAAAAGGAAGTACTTCTTCACCCAAAGAGTGATTAATATGTGGAATTCACGGCCACAGGACGTGGTGGCAGCTACAAGCATGGGCAGTTTCAAGAGGGAATCAGATAAGCATATGGAGCAGAAGTCCATCAGTGGCTATTAGCCACAAGGGATAGATAGGAACTCTCAGTCTGGGGCAGGTGATGCACTCTATTCTTGGTGCTGGGGGGGGCAGCAGTGGGAGGGCTTCTGGTGTCCTGGCCCCACTGCTGGACCTCCTGATGGCCCCTGGTATTTCTGGCCACTGTGTGACACAGAGTGTTGGACTGGATGGGCCATTGGCCTGATTCAACATTGGCTTCTCTTATGTTCTTACTTATCCTTCCAGCACCAGGCAAAGTCCTATTTATTCTCCCAGAGTTTTATGTAGGGCTCTCTTTCCCACCCACTCCGATTCCTGCAGTTGAATTAACTTACGTTTTGTTTTTCCTTTCTACGGGTTTAATTCAGCGGTCTCACTACTTTTAATGGCCATGGCAAACGGCTGGGTTTACCCTTCTGGATGCGTATAGTAGACATCGTTGCTAGCCAACTATAGGTGGTTGTTTATTACTGTCTTGGACCCCAGAGAGAAAGCTCTACTTTCCCCCCAGACCCCTTCTCCCAGCATCACTGAGAATTCAGAGATACCAAAGTTGGAGGCTACGGGACTGGTGTGGACCCCAGGAAAAGCCCAAGTGGACCATAGTTTGGCGGGGGGGATCACCCTCTACTTCTCCCATCAACGGTATATACATTTTTAACACAAGAAGAAGTTGTCTGCTTCAGATCCCTTTCAGCATAAGTAATGCTATGGGATTTCCATGTGAACTTCATGAACATGTGCACATTTTGCACCGCAACATTCCAACGGTTCCCTCCCTCACCGTTACAGCACAAAGAGTACACACACACACACACACACCACCGCTTCAACCGATTCAGATCTCATTCCACGGCCACCAGTGTGGTCTCAAAAGCTAAATGCACACATAGTCACGATCTCTGCTTCTTGCCAATATAGGCCTGTAAAGTGACTGCTAAGGTGGGGAGGGGAGAGGGAGAAGAGAAAAAGGGGTAAATATTTATAACAGAGTGGAAATCCAAGAGCTGCAAAGAGAATAAGCTGCCCGTGAACGGCAACTTAATTTTTTCCACTAGCTCATGCTCTGGGTGGAGTTTAATATACTTTCCAGGCTTCCTGCCAAACATTACCATGCTGGTTAAACTCTTTTTCCCCCCCCCTCTCCTTTAAAGCCACATTTACCTGATAAACGTGCCATTCTTTCGGGAGGGGGTTATCACGGAAACCTCACCGTGCAAGTTTCACAAATGCAGTAAAGGCCGGTGCTTATGGGATTTATTAGCCAACAAAGACGAGCCTTTATCCTTGCCTAGCTAGCCAGACACAACGTTTTTCCCCTCCCCTCCCTCCAATGAGGTTAAGGTATGGGTGTCCCCTCCACGGTTTTGTTCTCATCCCTGTGTGGTAGGCGAGGCTGAGAGCGTGTGACTGGCCCGAGGTCACCCATTGAGCTTTTTGACCAAGTGATGATTAGAACTCGGGCATTCCCAGTCCTAGTCCAGACTCTAAGCCAGGGGTGGCCAAACTGTGGCCCGGGAGCCACATGTGGCTCTTTCACGCATACTGTGCGGCTCCCAGGAGGCTCGCCATCTATTTACTCTCTCTCTTTCTTTCTGTCTCTCATTCTTCATCCCTTCCCCATCCATTTGCTTTTTTCTTGCTCTCTTTCCACCTCGTTCATTCTTTCTTTCCATCTCTCTCTCTCTCTCTGACACATAAATATCATTAGCAAACAAATAAAATTCCACTGGACAAATAAATATCATTATCAATTATGAAGAAAGGTTAAAGCACTTGGGGCTCTTCAGCTTGGAGAAACGACGGCTGAGGGGTGACATGATCGAGGTTTATAAGATTATGAATGGGACTGAGCAGGTTGAAATTGCTGAGCAGTCGGGTTAGAACAGATAAAAGGGAGTACTTCTTCACCCAAAGAGTGATTAACATATGGAATTCACTGCCACAGGAGGTGGTGGCAGCTACAAGCATGGACAGTTTCAAGAGGGAATTAGATAAACATATGGAGTGGAAGTCCATCAGTGGCTATTAGCCACAGGGCATAGATGGGAATTCTAAGTCTGGGGCAGGTGATGCACTCTATTCTTGGTGCTGGAGGGGGCAGCAGTGGGAGGGCTGCTAGTGTCCTGGCCCCACTGCTGGACCTCCTGATGGCACCTGGTATATTTTGGCTGCTGTGTGACAGAGTGTTGGACTAGACGGGCCATTGGCCTGATCCAACATTGGCTTCTCTTATGGTCTTATGTTCTTAATTATCTGTTTTTACCCCCTTTTTTGTTTTTATTTTTGGCAGTCCCGTTTAATGTCAAAAAACCAAATTTGCATATTTTTCAATTAAAAACGTGTAATATCTGTTCATGTCTCGGCTAATATTTGTTCATGGCTCTCAAACAGCTGACGTTTACTTTGTGCGGCTCTTGCGTCAAGCAAGTCTGGCCACCCCTGCTCTAAAGCACTTCACTCTGCCGGCTCGTATCTGAGGGCTGGGTCTCATTTCCAGTTGGAGAATCTTATGGACGTGTACGAAAAAACTGCATTAAAATAACCCAATGACTCCAGAATGAGCCAGAAGTTGCCCAGGCTGTCAAGCCCCACACTGAAGTGTGGATCTGTAGGGGCAGCAATTCACCGGAGCACGCTTGAGGACCCGAGACCACCGCCAAGTGCAGGAGACGAGCCTCTCGGGACCATGCTTTTTGTTCCTCAAGAAGGGCTATGAATGGGCCTTCTATCCGAATCTCGGTTGCAAAGGACCAGGGAGCTCAGCTGTACACAAAGAGGAAGACAAATTGAAAGAACAAGGCTACCATCTTGTCGAACAAGGAATCCGTTGTCCTTCTGAAACGCTAATCTGGCGGGAGTTAGTCAACCAGGTACTGGGACAAAGTTTTAATTAAAAATAAACCGTCTTCCCTAGCAGCGAGACAAGCAGTCACCTGTGCGTCGGGAGAAACCCTACACCGCCCGGAGCAGCCGGCCAAACGCTTCCTTCCTGCAGTGCTGCTTGGAAGTCAGGATGCTGACCAACTAGTTTTAACTTTTTTTTTTTTTAAAGTGTCATGATTAGACGGGCAGCGGTGTCGGGTAGTTTCCAAGTCCTTGGAACTGGATTGAAAACGGAGTGCCTTATTTTACGTTTGAAAAATAAAATTTCCTCTTTTTTGTTAAGGGGAGACATGGCGGAGATCTGGTATCTGGAAGTTATTCCTGTCTACTTTAAGCCTGTTCCTGTTCTGGAGTACCTGGGGGAATAAACCACACCAGAAATTAATACATTTTCTGTTAAGTAAGAACAGCAGCTCAGGATAAAAATACCTAGGAATGCTTCACCCATAATGGCAAAGGAATAGAGCGGTATATAGTCTTGCTTCCCAGAGGTACTTCCTCACCACTACACAGAGGTGGGATGCTGGCCCCGCTGGTGGACCTCCTGATGGCACCTGAACTTTGGCCTCTGTGAAGTGCCACAACGGAGGGGGGCCCACGCAACACATGGATAATAAAATCTGCCCTCCACATTAGATGCTGCCTCCACTCACAAGAAACCCTGGTTTGCTCAGGCTCTGGTCAGTTGGGGTGCCCCACTGCAGACAGTCCAAACCACGGTTTGTTCATTGATGCCAAGCCTGGGAGTTCAAACTAGGGGTTGTTCGGAATAATTTGCCTTGACTCTGATTTGTGGGAAGAACAGAAGAACATAAGAGAAGCCAATGTTGGATCAGGCCAGTGGCCCATCCAGTCCAACACTCTGTCACACAGTGGCCAAAAATACCAGGTGCCATCAGGAAGTCCAGCAGTGGGGCCGGGACACTAGAAGCCCTCCCACTGTTGCCTCCCCCCAAGCACCAAGAATACAGAGTATCCCTTGTCCCAGACTGAGAGTTCCTCTCTATACCTTGTGGCTAATAGCCCCTGATGGACCTCTGCTCCATATGTTTATCCAACTCCCTCTTGAAGCTGTCCATGCTTATAGCCACCGCCACCTCCTGTGGCAGTGAATTCCACGTGGTGATATCCAGATTCACAGTCTGCAATGTGTTGAGCAGTACCGCTCCTTCTGGCCACCTGACAGCACAGACCATAGTAAAGGGAAGATGACTTCCTGAAGGGAGGTTATAAGAACCAGGGGGAAGGGGCAGACAAGCTGGGATGGATGTATTATTTGCATTTGGTAGACCAATGAAAAGGTTAAGTGGTTCAAGTGGTTAAGACGCTGAGCTGCAGACTGGAAGGTCGGTCGTTCAGCAGTTCAAGACCCAAGTGCCACATGACGGAGTGAGCTCCTGTCTCTGACCCCAGCTCCTGCCAACCTAGCAGTTTGAAAGCAAGAAACTGCAAGTAGATAAATAGGTACCGCTTCGGTGGGAAGGTGACAGCGTTCCGTGCGCCTTGGCGTCTAATTACACCAGCCACATGACCACGGAAACGTCTTTGGACAGCACTGGCTCTTCGGCTTGGAAACGGAGATGAGCACCGCATCCCTAGAGTCAGATTCGACTGGCTTTCAAGCAAGGGAAACCTTTACCTTTACTAGACCAATGAAAGCTGCAGCACTGGTCCTAGTTTACGGCGAGATCTGAATGTAGCCACTGGGGTGATTTATCCTTCAGTGACAGAGATCTCAGAGAGACATACCAAAGCTGCTTCCCAGGGGTCCTTGCAATGCAGAAATTCTATATAGACTCGAGATGGAAGGCACTGCGCCAGCATATCAATAAATGCCATTTGTCCGAGCTGTCGTTTAGCGTACCAAAACCGCCACAGGGGCCATTCAAAATGACAAATGCATAAAGACAGCGTTGTTAGAGATGTAACCGGCAACGTCAGAGGCAATCGACACTCACTGAGGGGAGACAGCAAGGACAGGAACCAGGAGGCCAAGGACATAGAACTGCACACTCAACCAGCCATGAAAGTGGGCATAGAGGTAAATCTGCAGCCGCCAGGCTGGAACTTCTGTCTAATGCTACCTGATTTTGAATCCAGTGGCACCTTTAAGACCAAGAAAGTTTAACTCTGGGCATAAGCACATGAATGCTTATGCCCGCAATTAAACTCTGTTGGTCTTAAAGGTGCCACCAGACTCAAACTTTTAAGAACATAAGAGAAGCCAATGTTGGATCAGGCCAATGGCCCATCCAGTTCAACACTTTGTCACACAGTGACCAAAAATACCAGGTGCCATCAGGAGGTCCACCAGTGGGGCCAGGACACCAGAAGCCCTCCCACTGTTGACCCCCCCCCAGCATCAAGAATACAGAGCATCCCTTGCCCCAGTCTGAGAGTCCCTACCTATACCTTGTGGCTAAATGCCACTGATGGACCTCTGCTCCATATGTTTATCCAATTCCCTCTTGAAGCTCTGTTCTGTTGTTCTTTGTTCTATTGCTTCAGAACGACACGACTACACACCTAAACTCCCATATTTGACAACTTTAAAGAACAGTTAGACTCATATTTATGCCAATAAAGGTTAATTGAACTGAAAAAGTTAGACTACTTCATGGAGGAAAACAAGGTATCTCCCGGTCTTCCAGCCATGACAGCAATATGGAACTTCCATGCTGACAGGAAGACTACCTGAACACCAGGAGCTAGGGGTGTGCATTTGGGGAGGTCTCTGCTTGCTGGTTTCTTGGAAGGATCTGTTTGGACACTATGGGTGCTGTCTGTCTGAACACCCACTTTCCACAAACTCCTTCCCACAAATAGCACAGGAATGTTGATCATCCTCACTCAGAATTTGGAAGACCAAACATTAGCTCTCTTCAATGGGCAGAGACTTACACAGACCACTCTGAAGTGAGCATTTCTTCCGTGCACACTGATTTGCCTCTAGAAACATCCACAGTGGTCCCTACCAACAAAAACAACTGGAAGAAAGACCCCGAACGGGACTGCAGGGATGCTGGGAGGCCAACACAGCCGCTTAGCTGTGGCATTGTAAGTACAGTGCTATGACTGTACCACAAAAGGGGACCCCAAAATATACCACCGAAGCAAGCTTTCTTCTTAAATAAGATTTCTGGCAACAGAGCCATCTGATGGTTTAGTTGCATTTCAAGGCTTTAAAAGCTCTGGCTCCTGCTTGAATTCTTACAGGACTGATGTCACCGTATGGAAGTGAAAAATCAGAGCCTGTCAACTTCGGCCTGAAAACCACTTGAAGGCCGGAGCCGACGGAAGCCAGCCAGCGGCTCCATCACAACAAATCGCGCTGGCACCTGTCCCCTGGCCTACACTGGACGCCTGCCATTTGGGGCCTGCATCTAATAAACGTTTGTTAGAATTCTACTGAGTCATCTGAAAGATTTAAAAAGTTTCTTCTCGCAAGCAGAAAACAGGGCCAGCCCAACGGATGTTGTGGAAACGATGGAACACTTGGGTGGCTCTGGTTCTTGTACACAATGATTATTGCGGCAGGAGTGTGCCAAGGGCATAGGGGGCAGCCCTCCGGATCCAGTGCTAGCTTGGAGACGTTTCTATGCTCCTCCGGCTCCTTCTTAGAACTGCTTGGAAACTTCACTGCCAAAGGGAAGAGAACTGGACTGCACCACACGACCCCGAAGACTTGGAACATGCTGGGGGACCCCCAGACGAGATAGGTTCTCAGCTGCAATTCCACCCCACCCACCCCGCACATTGCAAGCTGGAGATTCCTTTGAACATCAGGACTGGGGATCCAAATGGACGAGGCCGCCCAGAAAACACACACGGCCCTCCTGTCTTGCAGCACACGTAAGCAGAAGAACGGAGCTGGCCCCAGAGTTCACGCAACTGGTACGGCCAGCAATAGCCCTCCATGGTAAAGTTAAAGCATCCGTCCTCCAGCGCACCAAAGCCTGAACCCAGATTTCTGAAGTGTCCCCATGAGCAAGCTACACAGGGTTTTTTTCCTCTCCCCTCGGCCATTTATGATGGGTTGGAAGTCCGAAAATACACAGGGCTGCAAAAACTACTTCCCTGTTCCAATCAGAGTGACATAACGCAGATGTGAGCAAACATCTGTCAACACCCTCCCAAACGGTCCCAGCTTGCCAGAGACGTCACTCCCCGGAAGTCTGGCTTGACGGGGATCAACACTGAACGTGAACCATCACCAATGAACTGGGCAATTTCTGCGGAGTGCAAGTCTTGAAGCTGATTGACAGGCCTGGCTGGTTTTGACACTGTGATACTGGACTTCACATCAGAGGCCGAGTTTATGCATACAGGAGAGCCGAGGCGTAGAAGAGCTGCTCCCGCTACAGACCTGAGAGGCTTGAAGATTACGGTGCACCACTTTACGGACTGCAACTCTTTAATTGCAGGGAAGTGGCTGTAAGGTGCAACGCCTCTTCAAGGAAATGCCCCAGAGACAGAGAGAGGACAGCGTGCCCAGGGGAAGCCTGAGCTAAACCCGGCTTCCTAACATACCAGCTGGTGGGAGAGCCTTCAGAGATGCCATTTGATTCCCCGCTCCTCCACTTGCACCTGCTGGATGACCTTGGGCAAGCCATCGTTCTTTCAGAGCAGTTCTCTCAAGGGCAGCTCTCGGGAGAGCTCTCTCAGCCCGCACCTACCTCACAGGGTGTCTGTTTGTTTGTTTTTTCCACTTTTTATTTATATATTTTCCAAAATAATACAGAAATAACACAAAGACAAAGAGATATGATAACATCATTTGAGGTTACAATGGGTAGTTTTTCAAACTCTCTTCTCCATCCACTTATAAAATTTATCCCATCTATTCACATGCAATAAATCATCTTTTCCTGAGAGAATAATGCTTAATTTATCCGATTCAGCAATTTCTAGTACATTACTAATAATTTCTTCCTTGTGTGGGAGCAGTTCTTTCTTCCAACATTTTGCCACTAATATCCTTGCCACTGTAGCTATGTACAGGGTAATTCTTATATCATCTTTTCTAAATCCTGTCGGGAGAAAATTAAGCAAAAATACTTCGGGTGTAAATTGTATATTAACATTTAAAATTTCTTCTATTAGTTTACTACTAATCATTTTCCAAAAGGGTCTAATATTTTTACAATTCCACCACACGTGAAGGTAGGATCCTACCTCTTTTTTACAACTCCAACAGATATCAGAGTTTCCTTTGTAGCATTTGGCTATCTTATCAGGTGTCCAGTGCCACCGATAAAACATTTTATAAATATTCTCTTTGTAGTTTGTCGCTCTCAGAAATCTAAGCGATTTCCATGAACTAGACCATTAGTCCAACAGGGTGTCTGTTGTGGGGAGAGGAAAGAAAGGAGATTGTAAGCTGCTCTGAGACTCAAAGGCAGGGTATAAATCAAATCTCTCCTCCTCCTCCTTCTCACAAAAGAGTAAAAATTACCCACCTCATCTATTTCTGAAAGAATCAGTCTTTTGAGTGTGCCTTCAGCTAGAGAGGAGGCAGTCCTACAAAACATGGTCTAATGCAGAGCTGAGGTGGGCAGGCCCCCAGTAATGAGGAAACACAGGAGTTGCCTTCTACTGTAGTGGCATATTGGCCTATCAAGGTCAGACTTGCCAACTGGGCTTGGCAGCAGCTCTCCAGGGTCTCAAATAGAGGCCTTTCACAGGCCAGGAAGAGCTTTCTCACTGAAGTACACATATGAAGATAAACCTATGGAGCAGAAGTCCATCAGTGGCTCTTAGCCACAGGGCATAGATGGGAACTCTCAGTCTGGGGCAGGTGATGCACTCTATTCTTGGTGCTGGAGAGGGCAGCAGTGGGAGGGCTTCTGGTGTCCTGGCCCCACTCCTGGACCTCCTGACGGCACCTGGTATATTTTGGCCGCTGTGTGACAGAGTGTTGGACTAGATGGGCCATTGGCCTGATTCAACATTGGCTTCTCTTATGTTCTTATGTGTGAACTGTGCAACCAGTATCCTGGACAAAGTTTTATGCTCTTCAAAAAAAAAAAAATCGCTGAAGCTTTTTGGCATGGGAGACATGTCACCACCTCCCCTGATAACCAAGCTTGACATCAGCCAGCCAAGATGCCACCAGGCCAGAAGGATGTCTTCTTTAAAATTCAGGCTCAACCAGTAGAGATAACAGGATATGACACATTTTTCTGAGTCAGACACACCCTGTGCTTATCTTTGTGACCCCCTCCCGTGCCAGTTTGGTGTAGTGGGTAGGAGTGTGGACTGGGAGAACCGGGTTTGAGTCCACCCTTCCACATGCAGCTGCTGGTGTGACTTTGGGTCAGTCACAGGTTCTTTCAGAGCTGTTATTGGAAGAGCTCTCTCAGCCCCACCTACAGGGTGTCTGCTGTGGGGAGGGGAAGGGGAAGGAGTTTGCAAGCCGCTCTGAGACTCCTTCAGGTAGTGAAGGGTGGAGTATAGATCCAATATCATCTTCTTCTGAAACGGGCATTATGGGTTACATTCCTCCATGCCAGGAGGTTCAGATTCAGAAGGATTTCATTAAGATCTTTATCACAGCGCCCAAAAGGGGGGGGGGAGGTTAACGTTTTGGAAGCAGGATCATGTCAAATGGATTACGGCATCTCAGGAAGATACTTACCGTCTGCAGCCCAGATTTCAATCCAGCCCCCCTCGAGCTGCTGCCTCTGGTTCGAAAAAGGCCTGGCAAAGAATTCCAAACATCTCGACGCTAATCCTCCCCTAAGCTCAAAACATTCCCATTTACAGCCATGCTTGCCGAGTGGAAAACTGGCTCACGCCGAGGGGTAATTGGCTAATTGCGCCAAGTCCCCTCGTCTCGGCCAAGCAATCCTCGGTGTGGAGCCTTGGTGGCTGCGCAAGACGTTAAGCACAGCAAAGTGCACCGTGCCCCCAGCGCACTCAGCATCTTCCTGAAGGAACGCCAAGTTCATAAAGGCCGCCCTTCTGAACCCGCAGAGCTGTCAGCAGCCACAGCTCCCCATGTCAAGGTGCTCGATCAAGCTGGACAGAAAGAGAGACCGCTCCGATGTCACCAAGCGCGCCAGCAGGGGCTGAGATTTACTCCCCCCACCCCCTTGCCAGACACCAGGAATCCAAGCTGCAAAGTCTCTCTCTCTCACACACACACAGAGTTTTAGTCCCCGTCCCCCCACAACATAACTAGTCTTACCCTGGAGTAAGTATTTAATTAAGGCATGTAAAGGTAAAGGTTTCCCTTGCTCGAAAGCCAGTCGAATGCAACTCTAGGGTGCGGTGGTCATCTCCGTTTCCAAGCCAAAGAGCCAGCGCTGTCCAAAGACGTTTCCGTGGTCATGTGGCCGGCATGACTAGACGCCGAGGTGCATCGAACGCTGTTACCTTCCCGCCAAAGCGGTACCTATTTATCTACTTACAATTTCTTGCTTTCGAACTGCTAGGTTGGCAGGAGACATGTACAGCACCATTTATGTGCCAAAACTCCACAGGAGCACAGAACATGGATCAGTGAACATCTCAGACCTTTTTTTAAAAAAAAAACAACACACTACCTGAACGCCCCCGGGGTAGCAAGATCCCTCCCCCAGCCCTCTGGCACAAGGAAGACAACAAGAAGAAGACAAAGACGAAGAAGGAGATTTATACCCCACCCTTCACTACCCGAAGGAGTCTCAGAGCGGCTTACAAACTCCTTTCCCTTCCCCTCCCCACAACAGGCACCCTGTGAGGTCGGCGGGGCTGAGAGAGCTCTTTCCAGAGAACTGTCCTTGAGAGAACAGCTCTGACAGAACTACGGCTTGCCCAAGGTCATCCAGCAGCTGCAAGTGGAGGAGTGGGGAATCAAACTCGGTTCTCCCAGATTAGAGTCCACGCATTTAACCACTACACCAAACTGACTAAAAGACAAGAAATTCACAAGAGAGTGTGAAACAAAACAAACAAGACGGGGCAGTCCAATCCTAGGCTTGCGGAGCAGAGAACACCCACTGACACAGCTTGGCTGACTGTGGCCCAGGACACAAATCCAAAGCACACTCTGGGCCCGGCCCGCCTGGCGCCTCTCCAGTACCAGCCTCGCGGCGCTCTTTGTGCAGTTCCTGCTCACTTCCACCAGGCTTGGGCTGGAGAACTTCCAGGTGGGCCAGATCCATTTTGCTGTCCCCAAAATTCTGGTGCCTCGGGCTAGAGGGCGGGAGAGGAGGACATTTCCAATCCCGCCGCCAAGCCTAGGGCACTTGCTCTTCTGCAGAGGAGTGAAAACTTGGGTGGGGCGGAACACCAGACCAAATGGGCCTTTGACACTTAAAAGGATTTTTGTGGTGGACAGCTGCACAGCTCTGTGTGTCGGGAAGTTTAAGGGGAACATAATTTTTCTTCTCTAAAAAAAACAACGCCACAGGCGCGTTCTCCAAGACCGGTTCCCGTGGGATGCGGAGCGGTGACTCAGAAAATACTGGTTTCCAACTACCAAGCAAACGGGAGTTGTTTTAATGTCCATCCTGGAGGCAAGGGAGTAAAGGGATATTTGCATCCAGGGCTATTTTGGGGGCAGGGACGCACAGGAACAGAGTTCCGGCTGGCTCCCGAGCTGGCCACGCCCAGCAGGAACTCATTAGCATAACAGGCCACACCCAACAGCAGAAACTTAGTAGGAGTGGCTACATTAGGGGTGTGTGGCCTAACATGCAAAGGAGCTCCTGCTACAAAATAAGCCCTGGGTTTTGACAACAAAGTAAACAGAATAAGAAGCAAAAACGTGGGTGTGGCTGGATGCCCACTCTTCTGGTAGCATGGGGGTGTGGCCTAACATGCTAATGAGCTGTGCTGTCGGGGGTGGCCTAATATGCTAATGAGTTTCTGCTGTTGGGTGTGGCCTATTATGCTAATGAGTTCCTGCTGGGCTTTTTCTACAAAAAAAAGCCCTGTTCACATCAATTGCCTGACCTGCACTCCTGAAAGAAATGTTCTCTCCACCTTCATTGCCCTCAATCAAATTAACATTAAAAAGCGGAGAGGGGTGTGCCGTGCCCACAGAATGACCAGAACATTATTTATCGCTGTTAGCAAGCCACGCTGTGCCACATTTTTATTCCCACCCTTTTTCTCTCAAGGATCTCAGGGCAGACGGAAGAGAGGACAGGCAGCACAGGGCAAGCAATGCTCCCTCTAAGAGGCGAAGTCTTGTGAGCAAAAATTCTACTTTGTGAGCCACTGGCACTAAAGTTGGGAGCGGGAGATTTGGCTGCTGCATCAATCAGTTTGCTCTGGAGCCATTCCTTCCCGAGCTGAGACAAAAATGTGTGAGCCGGAGGCTAAAAAACAGTGAGCTAGCTCACACTAACTCAGCTTAGAGGGAACACTGAGGGCAAAGGTACCCACAATCAGAGTCGGACCAGCACCAGCCAACATCTTATATTAGCGAAAGCTCTACCCGGATGGAGAGTTCCTCCCACACACCCAGACAAGCTGGCCTGGCCTCAGTCATTACAACCCACTAAATGTTAGCTGAACGCCTATAATTTCAACAGGCGGTGTAATGGAGGGTCGCATGATTATTGTGAGAACACCCAAGTACGTGGCTGTCTGGACATGCCCGGGGTCTCAGACTCTGGAGCAGAGGCGGCCTCGCACCCGGGAAGCTTCCCCTTCGGTCAGAACACCGCAGCAGCATCCTCCTCCGGCTCAGGGGAGTCAGGTGAGGGACCGAGCCAGTGTTCCCTCTCAGCTGAGTTAGTGTGAGCTAGCTCACAGTTTTTTAGCCTCCGGCTCACACATTTTTGCCTTCGCTCAGGAAGGAGGGCTCCAGAGCAAACTAATGTATGCAATAGCCGAATCGCTCGCTCACAACTTTAACGCCAGGAGCTCACAAAGTAGAATTTTTGCTCACACAGCTCCACAGCTTAGAGGGACCACTGGACCAAGCTATCCTTGTGAAGCGCCAGGCCAGCTGGGGATTAGGCCGGATGTAGCAGATAATAGAGGGAAGGGCTAGGAATGAGGGAGGAGGGAAGAAACCGGTTTCGGCTCCAGGGGATTGGATGGGGGGAAGCAGGAAGGGGAGGAGCTTGGACTGGAGAGGGGGATAAAAAGGAGAGCCTGTGAAGCCGGCCAGGGAGGAGAAGGAAAGTGCTCGGTTGACAGGGAGCTGGAGACACCTGCAGTGAGCGAGGTGACCCAGGAAGCAGATCCTGGGAGTTTCCTGCCTTTCTGAGGCTGGAGAAAGTGCACGTGGGACGGAGCCAGAGAAGAAGCCCAGGGAGGACCAGGAGAGACCGTCACAACGGTGAAACAAAATTATTCAATTACTAGAAACTGCTGGAATGGACAAGTTAACTTTAATTTTGAAAGGATATACCCCTGGACTGCAAGGAGATTACCAATTACCCTTGCCAATTACCCCTGGACTGCAAGGAGATCGAATCAGTCCATCCTAAAAGAAATCAACCCTGACTGTTCCCCTGGAAGGCCAGATCCTGAAGCTGAAGCTCAAATACTTTGGCCACCAAGTGAGAAGGGAGCTGTCACTGGAGAAGACCCTGATGATGCTGGGAAAGACTGAAGGTCAAAGAAGAAGGGGGCGGCAAAGGATGAGATAGTTAGACAGTGTTATTGAAGCAACGGACATGAAATTAAGCAAACTCTGGAGCACGACAGAAGACAGGAGGGCCTGGCGTGATGTGGTCCATGGGGTCGCGAAGAGTCGGGACTCGACTCTGCAACTGAACAACAACAAAAGAGGAAAACTTTGAAGAAACACAGTCAAGACTTTACAAGTGGACTGAAGAATCTAACCAATGAAATATGAACATAACCGAAACAGAGGTCATAAGAACCTTTACGATAAAATGTGCAAAGCTATGCTTAATAATATAAGAAGAAGAAGAGATTGGATTTATACCCCACCCTTCACTACCCAAAGGTGTCTTAGAGCAGCTTACAAACTCCCTTCCCTTCCCCTCCCCACAACAGACACCCTGGGAGGCAGGTGGGGCTGGGAGAGCTCTGACAGAAACTGCTCTTTTTCAAGAACAGCTCTGACAGAACTACGGCTTGCCCAAGGTCATCCAGCCAGGTGCAAGTGGAGGAGTGGGGAATCAAACCCCGTTCTCCCAGATTAGAGTCCGCACACTTAATAAGGCGTAGAAATATTCTTATACTGAGAGATGTATGGATGACATTAACAGTCAGTTTAAAAAGCAAGAGAGAGTCTCCCGTTTAATGTTTGCATCGTTTGTTTGTCTATGTTTGTTGTTACAAAAAAATAAAAGCTATTATCCAGAAACCCTGAATAAACCTTTGCTGGTCTTAAAGGTGCCGCTGGACTCTTAATTTTGTTCTACTGCTTCAGACCGACCCGGCTGACCACCTGGATCTAGTCCCGACGGTGCTTCACGATCGAGACACGATCCTGCCCCCCAAGGGCTTCAGGTGACCCTGGCGGGAAAGGACAGCAAACAGAAAAGGCACTCTCACTTTGGGAAGGAGGGGAGGTGATCGGGCAGCCTTGCTCATGTTTAATCGCCGGCAGGGGACGGTTTGCAGGATGGTGGCTGGACAAGTCCGGGGTGGGGGCAAAACCTTTTCCCACGAGGGGGACGCTTTCTCCCCCCTCCCCCACAAATGAATGGCATCCTTTCCCTTCGATGGGCGAAAACGAAGGGGCACCATCAGGCCGGGGCGTGGGGTAAAGCTCTCCACTGCCAACCTACGAGCACCAACATACGTGGCCCCATCCTAGACTCCGCTCTTGGTCACACTTGAGCGCGACGACAGGACGCTGGGCCCACCTGCTGCACAAAGGCAAGGGACCGGGGGGACGGGGACGTGACAAACTCGAGTCCTCGTTTGCTGTGTTTTATGCCAACGTTTCTCTGTTATGCGTCCTTCAGCCTCCGTAGTTCTGCATTTGGGATGGGGGGGGGGTGCGCGAGAGTGTGTGTGCGTGCGTCTGCTTAGCTTCGTCGCCTAGTAACTGTTTTCAAAAGGGTGCTTCCCATACGATGGAAGAGACTGAATGACCTTGGTGTCTATCTGTGCTCACTGGCCTGTCTTAGATAAGAAATTGTGTGTTCACAGGGGGTGTGTGTGTGTGTGTGTGTGTGTGTGTAAGTGTGCTCATTTAGGCGGGCTGAATGAAATGTGTGATTGGCTAGGCTTTTGGGGGGGGAGCTGTTTGAATAGGGGAGAGCTGCCACAGGAGGTGGTGGCAGCTACAAGCATGGACAGCTTCAAGAGGGCATTAGATAAACATCTGGAGCAGAGGTCCATCAGTGGCTATTAGCTGCAAGGTATAGATAGGGACTCTGGGGCAAGTGATGCTCTGTATTCTTGGCGCTTGGAGGAGGGAGCACAGTGGTAGGGCTTCTAGTGTCCCGGCCCCACTGGTGGACCTCCTGGTGGCACCTGATACTTGTGGCCACTATGTGACAGAGTGTTGGACTGGATGGGCCGTTGGCCTGATCCAACACTGGCTTCTCTTTATGTTCTTATGTTCTTAATGGGGTATAACTTTTGGGTTGGCGCCTGTTTTGGCAGTTCTGACACAAGAGTGTCCTAGCTTGTAGCATCTTTATATCTCAATAAGCAAATCACTGAAAAGAGTGTGTTGTCGAGGCTGAAGTCTGCACGAGAGTCTGACAGGATGCCATGGCTGCCAAGGCCCAGGCTTTGGCGACGCAAGCTTTCCGTGGGCAAAAACTGCTCCGCTTGAGCCCCTTGCTCCAAAAGCGGCAGCCGCCTCCAGCCTCACCCACTCCCACCTTGGCACCGCTGTTTTCTAAAATTCTCACATGCCTCGGCAAGTGCCGGGCTGCCTGCCTGCGAGCGATTCGTCACTCAATTCTGAGCAGAGCGTTTCGTGCCAAAGTGAATTACCCGCGCCCACGACCCGCTTCTTTCAGGCCGGGCTTCAGGGAGGCCGGTGACTGACAAGGGCTCTGATGAACTCTAATTACCGGCTCGGCAGCCTGAAGCGGCAACAAGAGCCGTGGGTGAGAGGGCGCGCCACCGCCACTCCGCTAATGAACTGAGGAAGTCTCTGGGGCAGACGAAGGGCAGTGACCCAGAAGGGGCCTCCACCGGCCTCCCCACCCCGGCCCTTGCGTGTCACGTTCAAGTTGGGGCACTCTTCTTTGCTGCTGCTGTCAGCAAAATTGAATCTAGCAAGCTCAGCTCCTCATCCGACGGCAGTAGCAAGCGTGCGTGTCCGGGCGGGGGGATTTAGCACTAAGCAGCTTAAACAAGGCCCGCTTCGTTTGGCCCCACCAGTTCAGTCCTGGCTCCAAGGGGAGCTTCTTAACTGAGAAAAAAAGGAGGGGCAATCAAACTTTCGGCCTTCTCTGGGTGCCCTGCATGGAACAGGGCATAGAGGCTCTCTGGCAATGGGTGCCCCTGGCAGACACCCCAGCATTGCCGATGGCACGGGAATCCCTGCAGGGCAAGAGGGAGTCACAAATTTAGCAGGAAGATCTCTTACGGAAGAGCAGCAGCTGATGCAAACTTGGGGTGTCTCCCGCCTCCCCTCCCTCTGCCACCCGAGGCCGCTCCCCTGTCAAACAGAGCAGTCTTAAGAATGGCAGCTCCAGGAACCAGCTCTACTGGCCCTGATGAGGCTCGCGGCCAGAACGGCGCAGCAGGTGTGACTGCTCACACGCGCAGGCGGCCTCGGCACACGGCCTGCCGCTGGGCCAGCCAACTCCGGCTGTAGGGGTGGGGCCAACAAGGCGGGCCTTGACAAGTTCTCTCCAGCTTCAAGAGCCACCTCCAAAACTTTAAGAGCCAGGAGTTATTTTTAAGCTTCAGGGTCTTCTGCCTTAATGACCGTGCTCTCTCCTTATGGCTACCACAAAACCCAACCATGTGGTTTGCCATTTTTTAAAGCGATAGCAAAAACACGATAGGGCAGAGGTGTCAAACTCATTCGTTAGGAGGGCCGGATCGGGCATAAATGCCACTCTGTCGGGCTGGGCCATGAGTGCGCCATAAACGTAATGCCAGGTACCGGAGATATAAACTGTGTAAAGGACAGCAGTGGGTAAGCTCCGAGTTCGTTCATCCTCACTGCAAGGCCCACATGGGCTGGGTAGGAGGTGCAAAGGATAACCGATATGGGCGGACTGGAGAGTCAGTGGAGCAGCACTTGGGCAGACGCTCCCACGCTGCTTGACTGCTGCAGACGGGGTTGTTCCGCCACGCTGGATCCACAATTGGAGTAGCTCCTCCCACTCCCTCCCCCCGGAGCAGTCTCCTGTTCCCTCCATTACACTAGTTGCTCGCGGGCCGCGTAAGAGCCCTGGATGGGCCAGTTCTGGCCCCCGGGCCTTATGTTTGACACCCCTGTCATAGGGCATGCATAAATATGGGGTAACCCTAGTACATCATCACAACAAAAGGTTAACCTCTGTCCCTTACCTAAATAAGCTTTTAACTTCTACTGAGAATCACCGAGGGGAGAGCTTAACTGGGATCCTTCCAATAAATGACTGACAAAAATATTACGTGCCACAATTAAATTTCTAGGCACCATGGCACCCTGGCGTCCGGGATTTGTTGCACCCTGTAATAACCTATATAACAGGATGTCTGCCTGCCTCACATTTGGCACAAGATGCTGAACTGGCTCGGGCGATTCATTAAATCTCTTCCCCCCACCCCAATGTTGGGAGGAGGAGGAGGAGGAGGAGGAGAAGAAGAGTCTACCAGTTTCCAACAAATGGTAAGGACCCCAGAGATCTCAGGGCACAGGAGTTCCCCTTCCTGCCATCCCAGGGCCACAACACACCGTCATTTGGGTCTCCCTCGAGACTCACAGAGCTAACGATCTACCTCTTCCCTTGGACCAAAAGTCAAGCACACAGCTTCGTGAGAGCAGCCTCTTGTGAGGGTCAGGGTACTCCAGAGCAATGTTCCCTCTAAGCTGTGGAGTCTTGTGAGCAAAAATTCTACTTTGTGCGCTACAGGCATTGAAGTTGTGAGCGAGTGATTTGGCTACTGCATAAATTAGTTTACTCTAGAGCCATCCTTCCTGAGCTAAGACAAAAATCTATGAGCCGGGGGCTAAAAAAACTGTGAGCTAGCTCACACTAACTCAGCTCAGAGGGAACACCGCTCCAGAGGCTTGGGAAGTTTGGAGAATACAGAAAGGGCCTTTTTGGATGTGGTGCCACCTATTATGGGATGCCCTCCCTGGACGAATAAACGAGGCATTAACATTCCGGTGCCAGGAGAAGGCTCTTACTCACCAAGGCTTTTAATGGACAACAAATGCAGCCATTATTTGACCTCTGACTGCTTTTTTTTATTCGTTGTTTTAGCTATTTGGCAATTGCTCTGTCTTTTAAATGGTCTGGACTGGTTTGGCCTGTGCGATTTTTGCTGTTTGCTTTGGAGACCTTGAAGGGTAAAGGAGGACAGAAGATTCTCAAACAAACACTTCAACAGAGGCAATGCATCTCGTTTCCATCGCCTTGAGGACAGCAGAGTCTCTCAAGCTCACAGGGGCTGCACTCGGAGCCCACGGACAATTCCCCCCCCCCCGATCCAGACAGACATGAACCTTGCAAAGTGTCAACGTCTCACATTCCCACCCTCCCTCACGTAGAACAATAAGACCAATGAAAACCTTCCGAAACATACCAATTAGTCATGACACACAAATGCACAAACCGGAGTTAAGTCTCCTTCCCGACAACTGGGTTTCTCAATCAGAGTTAAGCCCTGGTTAAGAACACTGGCTGCCAGGAGGAAGGCCGCCCCAGACATCGTGACTAATCAGTCGCCAGTTATCAGCTTTCCACTTTTCATCTGGGCACCCTGGAGGCAGTGAGGGCACAAGGCCAGCACTCTAACAGGTCCACATCTACTGAGATGTTCAGGCACTGCCCTGAACCGTAATGAAGCTTCGTTAACCACAGTTTAGCATGAGGTCCAGACTGTCAAACCGTAATATGTAACCAGCTTAGGCTCACGGTTTGCAAACCGTGATTTCAGCTAGCTGTGGTTTGGCACCAGGCCCGGGAAGCCACAGCGACAGCTGCTGCTTCACTTCTGGGGGTCTGCCGGACCTCACGAAGTGAGAGCTGAGCACAAGGAGGACGACAAAAGCAGGCAAGCGGTTGGGAACGATGGCTTGGCCCGTGTTGCACACGTGGGAAGTCAGGCCGTGGTTTCGGCCCACCCCCGGAGCAAAGTTGGCATCCGCCGTGGTTTGGGAACAACGTCCAAATTCGACTACAGAACGTTCCAAACTTTTGCTAGCTCTGAACATGCCGCACTCACCAAATCGATGAGATCGCTGAGGTTCTTCTCAATCTGCTGGGGAGGCAGACGCCTCATCAAATCCAAGGCACAATCCAGCTGCTGGTCACTCTGGGGAAAAAGAGACACCATTTTGAGTCACTCACAGGAAACAGCACAACAAACACTTACAGTGGCCTTATTCAGACTCAGACCGCCGGTCCAGTTAGCCCATCGTTGCAAATTCTCCCTCAGGGATCTCAGACAGAGGGGCCACTCCCAACAATGGCAGCCCAAGATCAACAATGGGTCTTCGTGCACACATAAGAGAACATAATAAGAGAAGCTAGTGTTGGATCAGGCCAGTGGCCCATCCAGTCCAACACTGTCACGCAGTGGCCAAAAATACCAGGGGTCATCAGGAGGTCCAGCAGTGGGGCCAGGACACTAGAAGCCCTCCCACTGTTGCCCACCCCCCAAGCACCAAGAATACAGAGCATCACTTGCCCCAGACTGAGAGTTCTTATCTATACCGTGTGGCTAATAGCCACTGATGGATCTCTGCTCCATATGCTTATCTAATTCCCTCTTAAAGCCATCCATGCTTGTAGCTGCCACCACCTCCTGTGGCAGTGAATTCCATGTGTTAATCACTCTTTGGGTGAAGAAGGACTTCCTTTTATCCTTTCGAACCCGACTGCTCAGCAATTTCATGTACTGCCAAACACATGTACTGTCACTGACATATGGGCCCATCCCAGTGCCATATGCACACCCAAAGGATAAAGCGCATTGCAGCACATATTTGGTGACACAGGCAATCTCTCACCTGTGAGGAAATCAACTGATCAGACACACATAATTAAGTGTTTTAGCTGGCTGCTCGGTAACTACGCAATTCCCACCTAAAGACCCACCCAAAGTATTCCGAACCTTAGCTTTGAGAGGCTAGCCCAATAGCGTCACCTTTGACAAACACCCACTGCCTCCTGGAAACCCAGCAACCCTACTCCCGCTGTGATGGATGACCAGAGTGACACAGTTACGTGCACTGTCTCGGACAGGACAGCACCATGAAGTTCTCCCAGGCTCCCTTCGGGACTCGCTGCAACTAATTCTTACAACAATTTAAGGAAACTGATGAATAGTGTAGACCACATATAACTTATCAAATAAAGCTCCAAAGAATTCCAATTCTTAAACAATTCTTGTGATTTAAATGTTCTTATTTAAAATATACTATTCAAAACAACTGGCACACAGGCAAGTTAAGAACTTGGAGGAAACTTCACAACCCCAGAAAAAACTTCACTGTCCCAAAATGGAGAAAAGGAGCTTCCCAGTTCCAATCTGGAGAAACACAAATGTCCATGAAGCAAGTGAATCCAGTCCTTAAGACTTGAAGGAAACACTAAATGCAGTTGAGAGCTGCATGAACATAGTCTGCCATGGCACCCCCAAAATGATTCCAGGGGACGATCAGGAAAAACAGGGGTGCCATATTTATGACTAGAGGCTAAGAGAAAAACATGCAGAAAGCAAAGGGCTTGGCTGAAGAGAGAGAAGCGTGCACGGCAGGAAAGGAGGTCTGGAATTTGTCGTCTGCACGCGCCCCCCTCCCCACTCAATGGGGAACAGCCCCAAGACCCTGAAGGATGGGCTGTTCCAAGCCCTTTTGCACACTGTTCTCAGCACTACGGCTGTCAGGAGCCAAGAACACGCAGGGCACCATCCATCACCGGCCAACGGTGTCAGCGCTTCCTGCTTTGCAGGAGCCTGAAACGCTAGCCCTGGACGGAATCTCCGGTATGAATTCTTCAGAGGTCACGGCGCTGCCAGGGCGCCATGCTCGCAAACTCCCAGGCAGACAATGGAGGACTTGGAGGCTGACCCAACAGAGAGGGGGTCCCTCCTGGGGACTCCTTTAGCTCAAGGAAAAAATGCACCCCCCCCCGACTGCTGCCTTCTCTCTCACACACACACAGCAAGCTGCAATAAGCCCTGCTCAGCTGCCTGGAAGAGATTCTCTGCTCCTTGGCCGGTCCTCAACAGCACATTCGTACAAGCCCGGGTTCATGGAGGCAAAAACAAGCGCACTTAGCTACTTGCCACCGGAACAGAAATCTTTTAATTTTTTAACAGAGTTTTATTAGTTTATATATAGAAAGGGGGGAAGGGAAAATAAGGGGGGGGGGGAGAACAAAGTTTTATAAAAAATTCCAAATTAGCACCCTGCATGCAAAACCTCTCCTAAATTTCACAACTATTATAACCATCTTTCTTATTGTTCTTCATTTAGTCTTAGTTTCTTAGCATTTATGGTTTAAACAGTCATAAAACGCCCTCCATGGTCCCATAAAGTCTTCTTCCATTTTTCCTTTTAGAATATTTGTCAATCTGTCCATTTCAGCACATTCCATAATCTTCGTTATCAACTCATCAAGCATTGCGATTTTCAATGTCCTCCATGTTGTTGCGAATAAGATTCTGGCTGCTGTTATAACATGTAAAATAAAGTATCTGTGGGTTCTTATCTAAGTCATCCGGTAGACAAGTTGAACAAGAATACTTCTGGTTTAAAAACTACTGTAATATTCAACACTGATTGTATATAAGTATGTACTCCAATCTAGTATTTATGAACCTTTTTACATGTCCGCCACATATGATAGTATGATCCAAGAGTGCAAGAGTACAACATGAGAGATCTGTGCCCCCTTCTCCCAATCCCAGGTTGGGCCCTTCCGCCCCCACAGAGGACCAAGCTTGCAGCCCCCTTGTCAGCCTGTACACCGTTCTTACAGGGAACCATCTAGCTTTCTGCACAGTGTCTGGATTAATCATCAAAGCAGACCCACAGTTATCTACTCCAGGACGGCAAAGAAGAGAACATAAGAGAAGCCAATGTTGGATCAGGCCAATGGCACATCCAGTCTGACACCCGGGTCACACAGTGGCCAAAAATACCAGGAGCCATCAGGAGGTCCAGCAGTGGGGCCAGGACACAAGAAGCCTTCCCACTGTTGCCCCCCCCAAGCACCAAGAATCATAGAATGTTAAGAGTTGGAAGGGACCTTGCAGGTCATCTAGTCCAACCCCCTGCACTCTGCAGGAGCGTAGCCAAAAGAATACAGAGCATCACTTGCCCTAGACCGAGAGTTCCTATCTATACCTTGTGGCTAATAGCCACTGATGGACCTCTCTGCTCCAGATGTTTATCCAATTCCCTCTAGAAGCCGTCCATGCTTGTAGCCACCACCACCTCCTGTGGCAGTGAATTCCATGTGTTAATCACTCTTTGGGTGAAGAAGGACTTCCTTTTATCCGTTCTAACCCGACTGCTCAGCAGTTTCATGGAGTGCCCTGGAAGAACTTCTTCCAGGTTAAGCAGAGGCAAGTATATTTTTAACTGAAACTGAAAAAGAGAGTTTGCTTAATTTTTAGATTCTGAGAGTGCCACAAGACATCAGTATTTGTGAGCAGTTCAGAGACTCTGTGAGCTGGGGGCTTTGCAAGACCTGTTTGCAGGGCTGCAGCCACCCAAGGACTTCCGGCACCCTGACCCCACCACAGGTGTCTGAAGGCACTGAGGAACGGAAAGGCATCATGTAATTAATGCAGAGTTGAACAGAGTAACTGGGTGTGTGTGCACACACCAACAAACAGAACACGACTAAGCAGAAGCTATTTGCTGTGCAGAAGTTCAGTTCTTTTGTTTTAGCACAGAGGCAGGAATCAATTTCACTCTCTCCCCTTCACTTCTCCATCCTGGGGGCGGGGAGGGGGGGGAGCTGCTGTTTAGATTGGCCAGCGAACAGGCAGCTTTAGCTGCTAACCTCAGAAAGGGGATCCTCTTGACCACATATTGTCACTGCCTCCCACCGCTTCTTACGCATCTTTGCAACAAACCCACCAAAAGCCCACAATTGCAAGGTCAGGTTCTCAACTCTGGGATCGTGGGAACACTTCGGAAGATGCTCCCTGCAGCAGTGCCAGCTGGAATGGTTTAACGGGAGGGGAAAGGGGAAGGGGGGGAGGAAGAGAGACATTAGAACTCACTGGTGATTTCCTTTAAGCACTTTCCTATGACTCAGATGTTGGGCTGAGAGACGGAGACGTTGCACGCGTCCTCGGGGACGGATGGTCCATCGCTACCGAGCTTCATCATAAGCAAGTCCATCCAAAGCGACAGTGCACTTCTGTGCAAGCAACAAGAGACCTAAAACTCCTGCTTTCGAGGCCCTAGGCATCTCTCTCTTTCTCACACACAGAGAATGTGTTTTTCAGCTCAAGATTTGCTCCTATGGTCTTTTGTTTTCAGACAACCAGCAAAGTACAGAAAAAGAAAATCAAGCCTGGACATCGATTACCTAAATCGGTAGCTCTTATGATAGTCTTTGTGTACACCAGCCAGATTCAAGTAGTTATCTTAGAGATCCAGCAAGGTTTTCAGGGCATGAGCTTTTGAGAGTCAAAGCTTCCTTCATAAGAGGAGGAGGAAGAGAAGACTGGATTTATACCCTGCCCTTCACTACCCAAAGGAGTCTCCGAGCAGCTTACAAACTCCTTTCCCTTCCCCTCCCCACAACAGACACCCTGTGAGGGAGGTGGGGCTGAGAGAGCTCTGACAGGAACTGCTTTTTTCAAGAACAGCTCTGAGAGAACGATGGCTTGCCCCAAGGTCATCCAGCCAGGTGCAAGTGGAGGAGTGCGGAATCAAACCCGGTTCTCCCAGATTACAGTCCACGCACTTAACCACTACACCAAACAGGCTGACCCGCATCTGAAAAAGGGAGACCTGACTCTTGAGAGCTCACACTCTAAAAATCTTGCTGGGCTTTAAGCTGCCACATTGCATCTAGGTCTTCTACCGTAAGCCAACACAGCTACGCTTTGAAACTACCTTTGTGTACGCTAGGACAAAGCCTGAGTCCAGTGGCACCTTTAGGACCCAACAAAGTTTAATTCTGGGTATAAGTAGGCACACTTCTTCAGATGCACACGAAAGCTTACATCCAGAATTAAACTTCATTGGTTTTAAAGGTGCCACTGGACCCAAACTTTGTTTGGTTTGCAGATTGAGGTGTGTAGCCGTGTTGGTCTGAAGCCGTAGAACAAAGTTTGAGTCCCCAGTGGCACCTTTAAGACCAGTGAAGTTTAATTCTGGATATCTGAAGTGTGCATGCACACGAACGTTTATACCTCGAATTAAACTCTGTTGGTCTTAAAGGTGCCGCACTGGACTCAGACTTTGTTCTTTGGTTCGGTGACCTGGAAGAGATTCTCACCCGCTAAAGGCAATCAGACAAATGGTTAGGCACACACTTAAGTGCTTGCCTTGGGAAAGCAACAGGACTTTCTCCTCTCACCATCTCCCAGGAAACTAAGCGTGCACTCACGCATTCCAAATTCCTGTCCTTAGTCAAGGAGAAACACCACACCACCCTCCACAATAAAAAGGAACTGCACGGCCTCCCATCCTGACATGACTTGACGGAGCTGAGATCCTCCAGGCTTCAGAACTCTAGCATGTGTGGCAGATTTCTACCAGTTCCCTCCAGGAAAGGATTCCTGCAGAGGAGCGAGGAGGGGAGAGGGAAGCTCTAAATGAACTTTTTATTACAATCCCAGCCTCTTATGATCTCCTGATCCCGGAGCGGCTGGAAGTTTAGGGAGGCTTTGCCAAGGTAAAGCTCCTTTATTAGGTCTCCTGCAAAGACGCTTTGCTTTCCACAAATTCTCCTCTTTGGCATGTGCTTGGTTACAGCAGAGCAGCCCACAGTGTGTGCGCTCACACACACAGATAAACACACACCCCACAATTCTGAACACACACGACAGTTCTAGTCTGTTCATCTCCCTTTTTCTGTCTCCAATAAGACCATAATTCACAAGTTATTGGTTTTAAATTCACCTCCGTGTACACAAAAAAATGACCTCAGCGGCAACACCGCTGTTCATAGGGACAAGACAGAAGACAAAAGAGAATTTTCGTTTGGCGAGGGAATGCAAAAGATTCCAAGTGACCCAGAACTCTTGAGACTAAAGACCGTAGGGGTCATGGCTCAAAAAAACCCAGATACCAGGTCACCACAGCGCCTGGCATTTCCAGCAATGACTTTATTGTTGCGTCTCTCGGCCTTTCTCAACATAAATACAAATCTTATTTGCCATTTTGCATCAAAATGTTTTGTTGTACGACATTAAAATAAATGTGCACGTACATAGGGATGAGTTTGTGTTTTTTCTTGGGGGGTGCTGCTGGGACTTCAATTTCATTCTCACGGTCCTTCACGAACTCTTGCATTTACATGCTAATTTGATGCCATCTATTGATCCCACCAGGAGCTGCGGTGGCTCAAGTGGTTAAGACGCTGAACTGCAGGCTGTGGAAGGTCAGTAGTTCAGCAGTTCGAGACCCGTGAGTGCTGCATGACGGGGTGAGCTCCTGTCTCTAGTTCCAGCTCCTGCCAACCTAGCAGTTCGAAAGCAAGAAATTGCAAGTAGATAAATAGGTACCACTTCGGTGGGAAGGTAACAGCGTTCCGTGCGCCTTGGTGTTTAGTCATGCCGGCCACATGACCACGGAAATGTCTTCGGACAGCGCTGGCTCTTTGGCTTTGAAACGGAGATGAGCACCGCAACCCTAGAGTCGGATCCGACTGGCTTTCGAGCAAGGGACCCTTTATTGATCCCACCGGCCACCCACTCCGATTTCAGCTCTGCAGAGGCATCTGGGCTCTGAGCGGCCTCTCCTAACGCCTTACCCTCGCCCTCTTTTTCCCCTGCAACTGGCTTTTGAGATTTTATTCCAGTTTTGCTTGAAGAAGCGCGTTTTGCACACGAAAGCTTACACTCGGAATAAAACTTTGTCGATCTTCGTAGGTGCCCCTGGATTCGAACTGTGTTCTGCTGCTTTTGACCAAACACGACAACCCCATCTGAATCTAACACATGGTTCCTTATCATTGCTCGTTTATATGTAAATTTAAATTTATACTTTTCCATTGGGGGGGGATGAATCCAATTTGTTGAAGAGTTGCTTTTCCATACTGGCTCCAAGTTTCAACTCACTGAAGCTTCTGAAAGCAATAATGGAATGATGAGAAACTGGACAGACGTTCGGCCAGGGGGGAGAGGCGAGCTTACTGTTGTGAGGCCTTGCCTCAACCAGGGCCAGGGCTCTCTCTGTCCTGGCCCCAGCCTGGTGGAACACGCTCCCTATTGAGACCAGGGCCCTGCGGGATCTCCTTCAATTCTGCAGGGCCTGCAAGATGGAGCTGTTCCGCCAGGCCTTTGGCTGAGGCAACGGGCACCCATCTACGGCCTCCCCGAGGTTGTCATCACCCGTCTGTCACCTGTCTACTGGCCACCAACAACTGGCCTTTAACTCATTGTACCGTCGGGCCAGAACTTTAGGAGGACTTAGCCACGCTCCGGCTGATGCTCTTCCAAGCTGTACCCGTTGTTTTGTTATGTTTTATTGTGTTTTAATGTTTAATGTTTTAAACTGAAATTGTATTTATTTCAATGATGTTACCCGCCCTGAGCCCATGCGCAGGATGGGCGGGGATATAAATGCAAATAATAATAATAAATAATGTCGACGACCTGTGGCTTACCCCTATTTTCATTTATGTGTCACTGCATATCTGTCATCGCTTTAATAAAATCACGAGGAACTATGACGATTAGGCTTTGTGGGAACAGGGATTCTAAACGATGGTCATTAAAAAACAAAACCATGATTGTTGAAAAATGAGTCTGGCTTTTAAATTCTGGACCGGTTCCTGGAACCAAAGAAAAATGGTCAGGGCCTTGCCTTAGGATTTGGGTAGCAAGCAGGTCACATTGGACTGAGAAGATCTGCTAGTGAGCTGTTTGTAAAGCTGGAGCAGCTGTGTTTTCTCAGAGACCCGAAAACTCTCCTCTCCCCAGAGGAGAACAGTAAGGTCACAAACAATGACCGGACTTGCAATGGCAATGAAAGGAATCCTCCCTTGCAGGAAGAGTGAGGGGGTGACCTGGATGTAAACAGAAAGCACAAGTTGAACCCAGAAATACACTGCAACGTCTTGAAGAACTTATCCCAAGATTGCCTTGCTAGATTAGACCAAAGAGTCATCCAGCAGCCTAGCAGATGCCCCTGGGAAGGCCAAAGGGCCCAGCAAGAAGAGGCAGGCCTTCTCTTGCTTGGCCCCAGCAGTTGGTGCAAAGACATACTGCCTCTGAATGGAGAGGTTCCATCTTAGCTAGCAGCTGTTGATGAGGCTCATCTGCCACGGATTTATCCTTTTTTTGTTTGAAAACTGCTTAAACTTAGGGCCACTGGAAACTCTTGCAACAGAGGAGCAAGGGTTTCCAATAGCAGCTTATAGACAAACAAAATTTGTGGCAGAGAAGCTTTCATGAATCACTGCTCACGAAAGGCACCTTATGCTATTGGCATTTATCTTCTGGATAACAGATGGGATGCTTATTATTTATCTGGACTGTCACCAGCTACAACCTGCCCACTTCCCCCCACACGCACACACGCACCACAGAGACTTTACCCCAAACACTGTATTCATATTCATTGCTCACTATGATTAGCACCAGCAAAAAGGCTCGAAAGCCACTAATAGGCAAACCACAGCTTTTCCCCACCAGCACCCCATGAAGAGCTCCCATTTAACAAATATATTTGGCTAACCACACTTTCGCCCAGGGCTTTTCTAAGACACATTTTTGCCAAGCTTCTCCCAGGACATGAACACAGACGCAACTGAAGTTACGCAGCCAGTGCTCCACAAAAGCGCTCATCCGATCACCCGTGGCAAGGAAGATTTCCTTCTGGCAGCTGCCTTTTCAGGCAAAGGTCTTTGGTGCACTCTGCCTTTAAGAGAGTCCTCGTCCTAAGCCTTTCCTTTGAGCTGTTCTGTGCCTCCAGCTGTCTTTAGGGTCCCTTTCTGCTTCCCTTTCCATCCTGACAGATCTCCAGGAAGAGAAGGTAAGAAGAAACAGGGCGAAAAGCACCCTTTCTGTGCTTCTCTGCAACTGATTCCTACAAAAGCACTTCTTTTCATCCACTGGCCAAGAAGTTCAGTCTAATCGCCTGCATATTTACTCAGAACGGAGTCCCACTGGGTTCAATGGGAACTAATCCCAAGCAACTGTGCACAGGATTGCAGCCTTGAACATATGAAGCTGCCTTATATTAATCACTGGGAGGCACTTTCTGGACCAGAAGTTAACAAAATAATTTTATTACTTTTTTAAATTAAGTTTCAATATTGTAGATCGCACTGGGTTATAATGTATATATTTTTTGCTTCTGGATTATTATCAATGAAACCATTTGGCATGTTGATTGTATCTTTGGAGGTCCTGTTTGTACTTTTATTCTGAGCCTAGCGGTTTCACTTTGGAAGCAAGTCAATACGTTTTTTAGAAGAATATTCGCATTGTTTATTTATTCATTCTATTATATGTATTTAATTTCACATTTCTTTTGTTTTTTTTTACAGCAGTTCTTTTCTGGTCCATCTTGTATCTATATCATATATTTGTATAATGGCATAAGCCAGCTTGCTCCTCATTGTGTTTGGCCTCTGAAGAAGGCCTGAACAGGCCGAAACACGTCAGGTCTAGTCTATTGGCCATTGTGTGTTTGATTTTGGAATTTTTGTATGAGGTGTAATTGGGCCCTCATATGTTTTTTTTTTAATTCAGTACATGTATTTTTATATTATATATATTAAGTTTTAATTGTTGGTCTTCTATTCTGCTTGACCCGGTTCTTGATCCCGGGTTTCAGGGTTAAATTTATTCCCCTTTTTCGTCGCTAGCTGCCTTCTATCAAGCCAGCATATTGGCCCAGCTAGCACGGTCTACTCTGAGGAACAGCTGACCCAAGGGCCGCACCCATAAATGGTTCCAGGCCCAGAGATTCTTTTACTCCATGACAGTGCATGATCCCGGGAGAATCTGGCATTTGCTCTTCCCCTAAACAATCACATCTCACACACACACAAACACACTCAATCTGAAAAAGCTGACTGTATATGAAGACTTGCCACCAAAAACGTGCTAGTCTTTGCCACAGAGTTCTTATTCTTGGAATAAGTCCCCTTTGGCTTTGTAACAAGCTCTAGCGGGCAAGAATTTACACTTAAACACCAAACTGGCCCTTCTCACAGCAAATGCCGTGTTTATAACAAGCTCAAAATACTGTTCAGTCTGCACATTTTGAGGGAAAAACAAAACTTCAAATGTAAAGAAATTACAATTGGACCAAATTTCTTCCCATCCTGAAAAAGGAATTCCCCTGCGTCATACAAGCGACGTATCTGCTAACCAGAAAACCCTGACAGGGCAAACCAGGCAACATTACAAAATCAATCACAACTTTCAATAATGTAGATTAAGACTGAAGCTAGCAAGCATTTAGGAGAGCAAATTTGATTCCTCCACATTTTAAGAGCTGTTTTCCTTTTTACTATTGTAAGGTTCAACTGACCTAGGAACCGTCTTGTTTGCCACAAGACAGTGCTGTGGTAGGATTGGATTTTGCAGCTTGAAAGCAGAAGCTGAATACTGGGCTACCAGATCAGCTGCAATCTGCGGGTTCCTGAACACTACAGAGAAAATAAGGCTAGAGAGCAAGCAGCAACTTCTAATGCCTTCACAGCTGCACGCGAACACCACTGCATTTTCACCCTGCCCTTCCTTCGAGGAGCTCAAACCAGGAGATGCTGTTTGCCTCTCCTCCATTTTCACCTCGTAACAACCCTGTGAGGTGAACTAGGCAGACTCTGACCTGGATGGTGCAGGCTAGCCCAACCTTGTCAGCTCTCAGAAGCTAAGCAGGGTCAGTACTTGGAAGCAGTGTTCCCTCTAAGCTGAGAGAGTGTGAGCTAGTTCACGGTTCTTTAGCCTCCAGTTAAGCTGCGGTGGTGGCTCAAGTGGTTAAAATGCTGAACTGCAGACCAGAAGGTTGGTAGTTCAGCAGTTCAAGACCTGAGTGCTGCATGACAGCGTGAGCTCCCATCTCTGGCCCCAGCTCCTGAAGTTCTTTAGCCTCCAGCACACACATTTTCATGTTAGCTCAGGAAGGATGGCACCAGAGCAAACTAATTTATGCCGCAGCCAAATGGCTCACTCACAACTTTAATGCCAGGAGCTCACAAAGTAGAATTTTTGTTCAGAGGACTCCACAGCTTAGAGAGGGAGACCACCAAGGAAGTCCAAGGTTGCTAAGCAGAGGCAGGCAATGGCCCACTGCCTCTAAGCGTCTCATACCTTGAAAACCCCATCAGGGGTCACCATAAGTTGGTTGCAATTTGATGGCACTTTGCACATGCGCACACCCACAAGTCAGGCAGGGGGGGAGCTCATGCACTGAACTTCATAGGTGAGTTGGGAGCTCAAACCCGGGTCTCCCCAACCCTAAAGGTAAAGGTTCCCTTGCTCGAAAGCCAGTCGAATCCGACTCTAGGGTTGCGGTGCTCATCTCCGTTTCAAAGCCGAAGAGCCAGCGCTGTCCGAAGACATTTCCATGGTCATGTGGCCGGCATGACTAAACACCAAGGCGCATGGAACGCTGTTACCTTCCCGCCAAAGTGGTACCTATTTATCTACTTGCAATTTCTTGCTTTCAAACTGCTAGGTTGGCAGGAGCTGGAACTAGAGACGGGAGCTCACCCCGTCATGCGGCACTCACGGGTCTTGAACTGCTGAACTACTGACCTTCCACAGCCTGCAGTTCAGCGTCTTAACCACTTGAGCCACCGCAGCTCCTTCTCCCCAACCCTACTCCAACACAATAACTTCAACAGGCAATGCCAAGCTGTAGTGTTGTGGAAGAGAAAGTTCTCTCTAGGACCAGGCTTGATTTTTTAATTTTGTAAACTGCTATCATATCGGCTTTCATTGCTCCCACAGTTAAATACCATGAATTGGTTTCAATGGAAAAACTGCACCTTTTGACATGCTTTCTTCAGGACTTCTATTTCAGCAAGGCTTACCTAACTGCACTTTCTTAGCCAGGGGCCCTTCTCAAACATCATCAGCGATTTTTGAAAAACAGAATATTAGCATTTGATTAAACAGCTGTGCCCCTTGGAATATATCAAAGCTGAAGGACTGGGGGGTGGCGGTCAGATGACCATGTCGTTTGGCAGATAAAAAGGGCAACAGTGGGGGAAAAACATTGCTTCGTCTCTTAGGAGGACTTAGCCACGCTCCGGCTTAAACAACAGACGTCCTAATTCTACACAAAGGAAGTTTAAAAACTGTGCTCAGAATGAGTGATGCAAAAATGGCGGGCAGTCTGCCGAAGTCGGGATGTTTAGCAGCCTCTAAGAAAGGAGGGCAGGAAGGAAACAGCGGCAGCAATATGCCGGTTGGTACAGGCCACGGAAGAAGCAGAACGCAGCAAGAATTATGCAGATGCCACAATGCCATAGAAGTATAGTGGGGGGGGGAGGAAGCACATGAATTAGCTTCCTGAGAATTTACTACACTTTCGACCCAGCCTTCCCCCAAGGAGCTCTGTAATACAGACTTGGCTCTCCTGGCCTTCATTTTACTCTCACCACTATCCTACAGAAGTAGGCCGGGCGGAGAGCTCCGCAACCTCCATTCGACACGATAACCAGGCCACTACATTGGCCCCTTGTTACCAGCTGCCATTTTTGAACGGCAAAACTCTTGATTGCAAAACTGAGCCCTCGCCCTGCCTGGGGCAACCAAGGCCTCCGATGCCAGAAGGGCGGGGGTTCGATGCCCCACAAAGATCCTTGCTCCACTCCCTGTGCCTAGACACACAGGAAATACACAACACGATTGCAAAGGCAATTACGAAATGGAAGCAGGGTGCGAGCAACGGATACAAGAGGAACGCCGGGCAAGATGCACACCCTTAAGGGTGAGCAATGGAAGTGGTTTGCCACATGCCATCCGTGGGATTTTCTGGCTCCCCCCTCCCCCCCGGTATCAGAAACTGCAATTCTAAGAACATGAAACAATCGGCTGTCCGCTGCAGAGGCACGCAAAAAAAGCTATGTCTGCAAGGAGGCATCAGTAGAGGTGTCGTGACCTGGATGGGCCAAGCTAGACTGATCTCATCAGATCTCAGGAGCTAAGCAGAGTTGGCCCTGGTTAGTATTTGGATGGGAGACCACCAAAGAAGTCCAAGGCTGTGATACAGAGGCATATTAGAGACCTCACGCCAGTTTGGTGTAGTGGTTAAGTCTAATCTGGGAGAACCGGGTTTGATCCCCCACTCCTCCTCCACTTGCTCAGTCACAAGCTCTGGCACAGCTGTCCTTGAAAGAGAGCAGTTTCTGTCAGAGCTCTCTCAGCCCCACCTCCCTCCCAGGGTGTCTGTTGTGGGGAGGGGAGGGGAAGGGAGTTTGTAAGCTGCTCTGAGACTCCTTTGGGTAGTAGTGAAGGGCGGGGTATAAATCCAGTCTCCTCTTCTTCTTATTGTCTGAACTGAAAAGTTGAGCGACCCTTAGAAAATGAGGTTCAATATGTTCTTAGTCTTGTCAGTTACTGATAGACAGAAATGTTTTTCTACACTGGAAGTTGAACAACAGTTTATTTCTGGCATGATTCCACCACCCCCCTCCCCATTCTTATGTACTTTTATGTAATATTTGGTATGCATGTTTGACAATTTATATTAAAAAATTAACAATGAAAAAAAAAAGATTAGAGTCCAGACAGTTAACCACTACACCAAACTGGCAAAGGAGAAGTCCCTTTCTCAGGTAGCCACACATTTAGGCTCAGGGGGGCAGGGACTAGGGAAGCAGGGCCGTCAAGGATGACCACAGTGAGTGGGTCAGCTCATAGGGGAGAAGGAGGCACCTCTATGGAGTGTCGGCCTCCGGCTGTTCAGGGCTTTCCAGGTCAACACCAGCACCTTGAACTGAGCATGGAAGCAAACTGGAAGCCAGGGTAGGTGGAACGGGTCTATGGCCCCAAGGCCCCACGCCAGCCAACACCCTGGCTACAGCATTCTGCACCAATGGCACAGTGCACTCGCAACCAGGGTTCCCTCTAAGCTGTGTCAGTGTGAGCTACCTCACAGTTATTTAGCCTCGGGCTCACACATTTTTGTCTTAGCCCAGGAAGGATGGCTCCAGAGCAAACTGATTTATGCCGTAGCCAAATCGCTCGCTCACAACTTTAACGCCACTTGCTCACAAAATGTAAAGCGGTTTATGCGTTGGGTCAATGACGGCGAAGAAATTCATTCAAGTCATTCACAAAATAGAATCTTTGCTCACGAGGCTCTACAGCTTAGAGGGAGCACTGCTGGCAACCACTAAAGCAAGTTAGCCAACGACAGCTAGGCTGGGACATCCACAGTGGCCAGCCCTTGGCTAATTTTGCTCACTGAAGCAGCTTCGTGTTCAGCTCTTCAGACACCTGCATTAATATACCCCCCCCAAAAAAAAGATTCTTCTGAAGTTCACTGTGAAAGGTGTGCTAAATACTGAAAGTCATAAAACAGGGAGTTTTGGACAGGGACTGCATGCGCTAGAAATGCACGCACACACCCGAGAGTCATCACTTTTTTTTTTTTAATGAGTCGGTGCCTTACGTCCTCTCGATTCCCGCCACGGACCTCCCTCTTCTCGTGACATGATGTCAAGCTCTCATCTCTACAGGGCATCATTACCACCACCGCCACCACCCCACTGGAGGCAGGGTGAAGTTATGAAATAAGACATGCATGGGCGCACGCTGTTAGTGGGCCGTGACAACAGAAAGGCACTGCGAGACTACCTGCAGAGACAGGAAGCTTGTAAACAGATGCCTGCACCAAAGCAAGGGCCTCCGGGTGACCAGGGACAGAAGCCTTCAAAAATTAGAAAAACAGCCACCGCTTTAGCCACAGATGGCACGTGTGGGCAGACAGGCAAGTAACATTTTTATACTTAGGCACAAGGCAGGTCTCGAGGACTTTAACTGGCATGACACCAACCCACCCCTCACACCCATCTGTATGACTGAAACCACCAACAGAAAACTGACAAGGCAGCTGCTCCACAATATACATTGCGGTACCCGGGATCTCCTGCACGCCCAGTGTCTTAGAACAACCTCATCTGCCAAACAAAAACAAAACATTTGTATGTAGTACTGGTCCCCCTCAACTGATGCGAAAAAGAAAGCCGTTCCTTCCAAGAACATAAGAACAGAAGAGAAGCCAATGTTGAATCAGGCCAATGGCCCATCTAGTCCAACACTCTGTCACACAGCGGCCAAAACATACCACGTGCCATCAGGAGGTCCAGCAGTGGGGCCAGGACACTAGGAGCCCTCCCACTGCTGCCCCCTCCAGCACCAAGAATAGAGTGCATCACCTGCCCCAGACTGAGAGTTCCCATCTATACCCTGTGGCTAATAGCCACTGATGGACCTCTGCTCCAGATGCTTATCTAATTCCCTCTTGAAACTGTCCATGCTTGTAGCTGCCACCACCTCCTGTGGCAGTGAATTCCATGTGTTAATCACTCTTTGGGTGAAGAAGGACTTCCTTTTCTCTGTTCTAACCCGACTGCTTAGCAATTTCATGGAGTGCCCACGAGTTCCTGTATTGTGAGAAAGGGAGAAAAGTACTTCTTTCTCAACCTGCTCAATCCCATTCATAACCTTATAAACCTCAACCATGTCACCCCTTAGCCATCGTTTCTCCAAGCTAAAGAGCCCCAAGCATTTTAACCTTTCTTCATAGGGAAGGTGTTCCAACCCTTTTATCATTCTAGTTGCCCTTCTCTGCACTTTTTCCAATGCTATAATATCCTTTTTGAGATGTGGTGACCAGAACTGTACACAGTATTCCAAATGAGGTCGCACCAATGATTTATACAGGGGCATTATGATACATCCGAGTGACTTCTTTTGAAACCGAAGTACAACCCAAGAATGGAGCCCGTGTATTCCTTCCACCACCACCACGCCCTCTGGATTTCTTGTTTGCGTGGGGGAGAGGTTTCAGTCTGCAAACACCGGCCATGTTGACTTTTAAGAACACAATGGGGAAGCAAGCCCCTGAGCCTTCTTACCCATTGGCCTGGCTTCATATAGGTCTACTTCTGAGACACTCCTCAGCCACTGGCATGCAAGCAAGCAAAACAGAAAGCGTTCCGGTGGGGGGGAGGGAAAGAACAAGACGAGCCTGAACCAATGCATGTTCCTGGGGAAACCACCAAGGTGGTTATCGCAAAATTCTTTACCGCCCCACCCTCGTGAGCATACAGAACCTTGAGCTGTGCCAGTGATTCACAGGGCCCTCGGGGTCACAGCGTTTTGAATACCCAGGGCCGGGCCACCCAAACCATGCTTCTGCACTGGCAAGCCCCACACTGCCTATGCTCAAGAGTCAACACTCTTATGAGGACAGGGAACAGCTAGGCTCCTGCAGAGTGCAGGGGGTTGGACTAGATGACCTGCAGGGTCCCTTCCAACTCTAACATTCTATGATTCTATGAACGGAGTACACCAAACCTCCACAAGCAGCAAAAGAGGGGGGAGGAGGAGGAGATTGGATTTATACCCCGCCCTTCACTACCCAAAAAGAGTCTCAGAGCGGCTTACAAACTCCTGTCCCTTCCCCTCCCCACAACAGACACCCTGGGAGGTAGGTGGGGCTGAGAGAGCTCTGACAGAAACTGCTCTTTTTCAAGGACAGCTCTGACAGAACTATGGCTTGCTCAAGGTCATCCAGCAGGTGCAAGTGGAGGAGTGCGGGAATCAAACCCGGTTCTCCCAGATTAGAGTCTGTGCGCTTAACCACTACACCAAACTGGCAGGGAAGAAACCACTGCACTGCATCCCCAGCTCTCTCTAGTGTGCCAGAAGGGCTGCGTGCTGGAGGCTCTCTTCTTGACGCAAGTCGGGCTTAGCCAAATCTCATGACTACCTCACAGCTCTCTGCCTAGCCTTTGTACCCGCAGCCCCATTTGCGTTGCTGCTTTTCTCAACTTCCATTAAAAGCAGCGCCTGCGTTTCCAGCCCCCACCACACAGGAAGCGGCAAGAGCAGCGCACAAAAGCCGTGGACATCGGCCCTCCAGATACCCGAAATAGAAAGCATGGACCCTTGCAGAAAACTAAAGCGGGGAAAGTCAGGGAGCCTTTCAGGAGATCAGTTTCAAACTCAGTAACGCTGTCAGCTTTTTTTATTACTACTATTAAAAAACAGGGGGTGGCGGGCACCTTAAAGAAGGGGCCAGGGAGGTTTTATTTACAGTGCCTTTCGATTACTCACAGGCAGCTTCTCCAGGGCCAAGAGGAAGTACGGCTTAGAGAGCCAGCCTACCATGAAAGCTGCAGACCAGGAACTGTGATGCTGCCCAACAAAATGAAAGGCATTTCGGAGGGCTCCGAGTTCTGTTATGAGTGCCTGAATAGCAGCAGTTTGTTTGGACTAGGGCTCAGCCCCAGAACCAACATGCAATGGTGTTTGGACCAGGGCTCAGCCCCAGAACTTACATGCAATGGTGTTTGGACCAGGGCTCAGCCCCAGAACCTACATGCAATGGTGTTTGGACCAGGGCTCAGCCCCAGAACCTACATGCAATGGTGTTTGGACCAGGGCTCAGCCCCAGAACTTACATGCAATGCAAGGACTCTGCCTTGGGAATGGATGGATGACATCAGTTTCTCACTGAATAACATCTCCAGCAGCCGGTACACGTCAGGGCGTGGGCCATTGAGGCCACAAAGCACATGGCTTCCAGGCATGCTTGAGCTACAGGACTTTCCACACTTCAGGACCTCGAACCTCACAAAGTTCTCAAACGGAACTGTAACTTCTTACGCCCACCATATATCCTGCACTATGACTGTGCAGTAATTAATCCCTTCCCCAGTAACTCAGTCTCCTGACTCACCATTCTGTAATTGAACGAAAGTGTGAGTCCAACGGCACCTTTAAGATCAACAAAAGTTTAATTCTGGGTAGAAGCTTTGGTGCGCACGCACATGAAAGCTTCTACCCAGAATTAAACTCTGTTGGTCTTAAAGGTGCTGTTGGACTCACACTTTGATCTACTGCTTCAAACCAATACAGCTGGAAGAAGAAGAAGAGATTGGATTTATACCCCAGCCTTCACTTCCCAAAGGAGTCTTACAATCCCTTTCCCTTCCTCTCCCCACAACGGACTCCCTGTGAGGTAGGTGGGGCTGAGAGAGCTCTCTCGAGAAGTGCCCTTGAGAGAACAGGTCTGAAAGAACTTGTGACTGACTCAAGGTCATACCAACTGCTGCATGTGGAGGAGGAGCAGGGAATCAAACACAGTTCTCCGAGATTAGAGTCCACGCTCTTAACCACTGCACCAAACTGGCTACCCACCTGAACCTACATTCTGTTTTGTAAGTGGCCAAAGAAAATCCACACCATTTTCTGCTCAGCTCAAAAGCATGTCTCCAAGGGCCCAGAACGCTTAGGGGGCTGCTCAGGCAGCAGGCCCTGATCCCCCCCCTTCCCTCAACTTATCCTCATAACCGTTCTGCAAAATAAGCCAGGCAGAGAGGGGCTGACCCAAGATCACATGGTGGGTTACACATGAGGCTGCTTTATACCAAATCAGACCTTTTGGTCCACCAAGGTCAAGTACTGTCTACTCAGACTGACATCTGCTGTCCAGGGTCTCAAGCGGAGGCCTTTCCCATCACCTGCTGCTGGTCCTTTTAGCTGGAGGATGTCCTTTAGACTATTTCTTTTAACCTAATGAACGTTTGTAATTTTTTTTAAATATTAATTTACCTGTAGCTTGACCCTCTTAGATCGCAGCTACATTTTGGGTTGAGTTCCCCCCCACGCACACTTTTTCTTCTTTGGTTGATGCCGGGGACTGAACCTGGGACCTTCTGCATGCAAAGCAGAGGCTCTTCCCCTGAGCCACAGCCTCTCCCCATCTGATGGATGAGTGAGGAATCAAATGTGGGAATGCCCGAACTACTGATTATAGCAGACAGAACATGTTCCTGAATCTTCAGGAAACATTCCCTGGCATCAAAAGCATTCCCTGGAATGAAGAACGTTTTGGAAGTCACAAGTCTGTTCTTGGCGTTCCAACATGTGCTTTACTCTGCAGACTGACTGCATGACTGACTCTTGATGAAAGGCCAGCAGGCAAACCTGAACATGCTGCTCCAGCACTAACACTGCTGTGAAGAAGCTCCTCACTTCACGAGGAAGGGGGGCAAAGGCCCAAGCACAAAGGCCACGGGGCTTAGGTAGGGACCACGGGGCTTTGAACGCTGTTGTCATTTTAGAGCCACCTCCCATTTTCCTCCAGGTCTTTAGTTTCTCTTACCAGTTTTGGAGATGTACACAAGCTTTAACTCCGAACACCACAATTATTTTTGTGGTTAGCTTAAAAAAAAACCACAGTTCTTCACCGCACCGTAGTTCAAATGCTTGATTCTGTCACTGCGTTAGCCACTACAGGTGGGGTGGGGAGCTAAGATTCCATGAATGGCACCTGGAACATTGGCCTGATTCAACACTGGCTTCTCTTATGTTCTTAAGCATCCCAGACTCAACCTCCAGTATCTCAGGCAGCAGGTATAAGGAATTTCCTTTCCCCACCTGAGAGCTGCAAACAAACAATACTGAGTGAGACAGACCAGTGGTCTGACTTGGCATAAATCCAGAACCTGAAAAGGTTAGCCAAGTAGAAAAGAGGGTCAACAGTAAAAGCTTAATATGTATAGTATATGAAAAGATACATGTATTTATTAACAAAGAATTAAAAATATATATATAAGGGCCCAATCACACCTCATGTAAAAATACCAGAGTCTAACACACAAAGGCTAACGGACTTGACCAGACGACGTTTTGGCCTATATAGACCTTCTTCAGAGGTCAAACACTGTGAGGAACATATTGGCTTATACAGCAGTGCAGTACAATCATACAAATATAAAACATAAATACAAGATGGACCAGAAAAGAGTAGTTCCAAAATGAAACCACTAGGCACAGAATAAAAGTATAAATGAGGCCTCCAAAGATGCAACCACATGCCAAGTGCTGTTTCACCGATCATTTCCCGGTACAGAAGGTGCCTTCCTATGGTTGTTTAGCCAAAGTGTCCTCAGTAGAATTGTCCTTAAGCAAAGAGCAGAGCGGTTCTGCAGATCTACAGATGCGAGGCACAGCACCCGTGCTGCCATTTCACACCGGGCTTCCTTCTTCCCCAGCCCTGGGGATTTTCTGCTGCACAGACAACATTGCTCTTGACCGGGCCCTCTTTCAGCCTCCACATGTGTGAAAGCGGAACTCATTCCTTCATTCCCAAGGTCTGCAGCACAGGCCAATAAGAACAGCCTCACATTTCACAGACAGCAGTGGCCAGCCTCTGCAGCGTTCACAAGTACAGCATGTAGACTGGATGGTCTTCCACCCTGGTTACTCAGAAGTACGCTGCCTCTAGGCATGCAGATTCACCGGAGCCATCAACTGGCAATAGACTTAGGCTGCAGTCCTAAGGACACTTGGTAGGGAGTAAGCCCCACTGAGCTCAACTAGAGTTACTTCAGGGGAAACCCGTTTAGGATTACATGCCTAGTTTCCTCCAGGCATTTGGTCCAATTCTTTTTCAAGCATTCAGCAGGTGACTGTCTGAACTTGTGATATCACTGCTCCAGGTGCCATTCATGGAGTCTTCCAAGCTAGCAGGGCAAACTAGAGGGCATTAAGCCTCACCTGTACCTTGGACAGGGCAAAACAAAAACGCTTCGCTGGGTGTGTCCTTTCTATACCCAACAGATGATTGCTAGCAGGTAAAGAAGCAATGGCAACAACATTAAGTGGAACTCTTAACAAGACAAGGTTGCTTGTGCACCAGTTTTCCAGAAATTCTAATCTCTGAAATCAAATTAGGAGACTTCGCCCTCCCCTGCCCATGAATTACCTTAGGGACAAGAAAGAGTAAACCAAGATTACCCACAGAGGACCTGGTCCCCTTTGTCTCTGCATGAGTTACTGCTCTGGGCATGCCTTCTCATGATGAGGAGACAGACAGTGATTCAAGAACAGCAGAGACCCAACAGCAGCCTCTTCTGAGAGAAAAGGTGGCCCCACCGCATCTCCGCACTGCGCTTGGGTTTGGTTCACTTGATCACTCCAAGCATGAAACCACAACCGAATTACTCAGCCACTCGAAGGCAACTGCGGATGGGTGGGAGGCTCGCTCCCAGCAACGTTCCATACAGAGGCAAGGCAGCAGGGTCTCTGAGGACCACAGAAGGCTAACTATTCAACTTCTCGGTGCACGCCGTTTCAGAATCGCTGTTTGCTGTTTTGCACACCCAACACGTCGCAACCATGCAGGCCAACCCCTTGTGTCAATCTCTCCTCTGACAAACAGTAGCCCAGAGATTCTCGCAGGATCTCGGTCCATGGCACAGACCCAAAGAAGAACCAAAGCGCAAGGCGCCAATGCCAGCTGAGGCCCTGCCTTGAAGCACCCCACCCCACTTCTAGTTCCACTGCTAAGTCAGCTGGGGGGGGGATAGGAAAGGGCAGCCTCGATGCAGCCCTCGCCTCCTCCAAAAGGAATCGTTTTTCCAGGCAAGTACAGTATCAACCACTCTAAAAATAGACAAGTGTTACATTATACTGTATGCTTAGGTTTTACTGCCGGGCGACAAACACCGTAATGCTCCTACTGGACATGCATACCGACCAGCAAGCATGTCGGGCCTGGATTAAAAAGGTCTCCAGGCTAGTCCCGCAGAACAAGTGCCCAAGAGACTCCTGTACATGGAGAAATAAGGTAACCTGAAGTTTGCAGCAACATTCACCGCCTCTTAAGCCCTTAATAAAAAGATACCATCTACTCAAATCACTCCGGAAAAATGTACCTGCCCAATCTGAGCCTGAGTTAATTGACACTTCCTTCGCCCAATTAACTTCTCATCCACGCGCAATCTTAAAGCCAGCGTTTTCTCAGAATGCCAGATGCGGAAAGACTAACCAGAGGGCATCAAACGGAAATGAAGACGAGCAGGCCTTTATCATTAAAACAAGATTGGTTTAAGGAGGCACGACAACCTCCTATTTCTTCTCCTGGATGGATGGAGAGCTCAGATGACAGCCGCATGCTTCAGACAGCAGTTTTTAAAAAACCTGAGGGTGCTGGGAAGGCCTCACATAATTATGGAGGCAACCTTGGTTCTAAGAAGCAAGCAACATCCTGAAATTCTGGAATACGGCAGAGTTGCAAACTCAGCACAGGCATTAAGTCATAGTCCTAATCCAATAACCGGCTCCCTTTAACAATGTCATTTTCCACACATCTGTCACATTAAAAATGCTCTACAATAGTGCATCTCTCGAAGCAGTTCCACACGCCTGTGCACACCAGAAGACCACAAACTTGAGTAATCAGAACTCTGGCTATGTCCCTGAAACTATACTTTTATCGTTGTTAAGCGTATACTCAGAAAGTTGGCATGTGTAACTATTCCCAGCAACTGCTGGAACCCACACACCCCAACTCCGGTAAGCAAAGGAGATCTCATCCTGCACCATGTAGGAGTTACTACACACAGAGCGCTGCCCAGTACTGGGAAACAAACTGCAGGTCCCACACTTGAATTGTTAAGTGCAAAAACATCCAGTTTTCACACTATAAGCTATATGTGTACCAAGTGACACTTTCCTAGCTAGTGAAAGTGTAATTGTTTGGGGTATAATAACTCATGTCCTCACATTTGAGGCAACACTGAATACATGTCCAGCTTTCCAGTAATCAAGACAAACAACATGTAATTAGCTAAAGTGTCCTGCATGTTTCCCCATTAATTCTCCAAAACAGAAGGAATTTAAAATTTAAGAGTCAGATTAAGGAATAAAGGTATTAATACATAGATGGGGAAATTCAAAAAAACTTGTGGAAAAAAAATAGATGGGGGGATTAGATAAATCAAAAGACAATCTGACAGGGAAACCTACATAGTCAAGACACTGAAAAGCAGGTGGAACTATTGTTCAGTGATTAATCTGTTACACACAAAAAAACAGGAAGAATTCTGATAAGTTTAACTGCACATGTTCAGAAGGAAAGGAACATACCTCAGTGGCACAACACATAGTATGCCCTCAATGCCTAGGATCCCCAAAAAGGATCTCATGGCCGGGAAAAACATAAAATATTGGGCAGCTGCTGCCAGGTGAGGTAGAAAATACTGCACTGCATGGGTGAATGGCCTGACTCAAAGGCAGTTTCAGATGTTCACCTGGAAGGATGCAGCACATAGCTCAGTTAGGGCTCTCTCACACTCATTTCCACAATACCAATCTTACAGCCCAAAAGTAGCCCAAGACAAAGCATTCATTCTGGGTGAGTTAACATGAGAAATTCACCACTCATATTGCACTGTGCCTTGTAAGTATGTGTAAGTGAACTGGCAAAACATTTGGACCACAAAAGGAATTTAAACTGTACCCACCCCAGATTTCCACCTGTTTTAGAGTACAGGTACATACCCACATCACAAGCAACCTTGAAAACAGGAAAATTCTAACTACTAGTTGTGCACCAGGAGATGTGGTCTAGGATACTGTCCTTGGAAAGCACCAACTTCCATCAAACAAACCACAAAACCAACGACTGTTAACTCACTACACATTGTTGTACTGTCAAAATCCTACCAGTGGAGGAGACAGCAATGGCAGTGACCTTTCAACTCACACCTCAGACCCTCCCCACAGCAATCATCAAGTGTCCATGGCAAAAAACTCTCCTGGCCCACCGAGAACCATCTTCTTCAGATGATAATCAGGGATCTTGTGGTACACTGAACACTAACAAGGTTATATTCTAGCACAAGCTCTTGCCTGACTCTCACCTGAAACTGTTACTTCTTCCGCTGTGATAATGCAGCTTGCCTGCTTCTACCCATGCAACGTGGGTCCTCCTCATTTTGTCACAGCACACGTTTGGTACCCTTCGCTCCCATTTTTCACAGGAGCTCCCAGATAACTGTTCACCTGACACCTCTTTGCAGATAACCGAAGTGAAAAGGAGATCCTTGCCCCAAGGGCACTACAGTCAGGACAATAAGCTCCTGCACAGCTGGGAATCTCTACAGAGCCCTTCTTCCTCCCTTACTGCACCCCCCATCTCAGCAGCCCATCCTAACCCCCAGTCAGTCACATCGAACCTTCATTCCTACAGCCCCTTCAATGTCCACTGGCGCTTTACCCCCTTTTCACACAACTGCCCCCTGCGACTCAAGAAACCCTTCCCCTACACCCCAAGTCCCTCCTCTTTCCTACCAAGGAAACCCCTCCCGCATACCCCCACCAATTCCCCACTTCCACACCCCAACTCACCCCCTCTCCATTCCCCAGCACTAAGGGGGAAGAGGAACTTCCCTTCCCGAGAGCAAGATGCAGCCCCTTCCTCACACTCACTACCTGCCACCCCCATAAACCCCTCCCCATAACCCTCTCTCTCTGCATTTACCCCTCCCACAGCCCATTTCCTCTTACCACCCCCATAAACCCCTCCCCATAACCCTCTCTCTCTGCATTTACCCCTCCCACAGCCCATTTCCTCTTACCACCCCCATAAACCCCTCCCCATAACCCTCTCTCTCTGCATTTACCCCTCCCACAGCCCATTTCCTCTTACCACCCCCATAAACCCCTCCCCACTACACAGCCTAGAGGTGGAGGGCAGTTTTCCCACTGATCAACAATCCTCTTTGCACTTACCCCTCCCCCACCACATCTCCTCTTGCCCTCCCCCATAAATCCCTCCCCACTACACAGCCTAGAGATGGGGAGCAGTTTTCCCCCTGGCCAGCAATCCTCTCTCTCTGCATTTACCCCCTCCACGAGCCCATCTCCTCTTGCCCACCCCCATAGATCCCTCCCCACTACAGAGACTAGGGGTGGGGGCAGTTCCCCCCCCCAGCCAACAATCCTCTCTCCTCTCTGGTCAACAATCCTCTCTGCATTTACCATCCACCCTGCCCACCCCCATAAACCCCTCCTCACTACAAAACCTGGGGGGGACAGTTTTCCCTCTGGCCGCACTCTCTGCATTTACACTCTCCTCGACACCATCTCCCCTGCCCACCCCCAGAAACCCCCCCCACTACAAAACCTAGAGGTGGGGGGCAGTTTTCCCTCTGGCCAACAATCCTCTCTCTCTGCATTTACCCCTCCCCGACCCCATTTCCTCTTACCACCCCCATAAACCCCTCCCCACTATACAGCCTAGAGGTGGGAGGCAGTTTTCCCACTGATCAACAATCCTCTTTGCATTTACCCCTCCCCGACCCCATCTCCTCTTGCCCACCCCCATAAATCCCTCCCCACTACACAGCCTAGAGGTGGGGGCAATTTTCCCTCTGACCAGCAATCCTCCCTCCCTGCATTTACCCTCTCCCCTACCCCATCTCCTCTTGCCCACCCCCATAAATCCCTCCCCACTACACAGCCTAGAGGTGGGGGGCAATTTTCCCTCTGACCAGCAATCCTCCCTCCCTGCATTTACCCTCTCCCCTACCCCATCTCCTCTTGCCCACCCCCATAAATCCCTCCCCACTACACAGCCTAGAGGTGGGGGGCAGTTTTCCCCCTGGCCAGCAATCCTCCCTCTCTGCATTTACCCCTCCCCCGACCCCATCTCCTCTTGCCCACCCCCATAAATCCCTCCCCACTACACAGCCTAGAGGTGGGGGCAATTTTCCCTCTGACCAGCAATCCTCCCTCCCTGCATTTACCCTCTCCTCGACCCCATCTCCTCTTGCCCACCCCCATAAATCCCTCCCCACTACACAGCCTAGAGGTGGGGGGCAGTTTTCCCCCTAGCCAGCAATCCTCCCTCCCTGCATTTACCCTCTCCCCTACCCCATCTCCTCTTGCCCACCCCCATAAATCCCTCCTCACTACACAGCCTGGAGGGGGCAATTTTCCCTCTGGCCACACTCTGCATTTACCCTCTCCTCGACCCCATCTCCTCTTGCCCACCCCCATAAACCCCTCCCCACTACGAAGCCTGAGGGAGACAGTTTCCCCCCGGCCAGCCATCCTCCCTCCCTGCATCCACCCCTCCCCGACCCCATCTCCCCTGCCCACCCCCACAGCCGGGGCCCCGGGGGAAGGAGAGCGAAGGGGCAACATAGCACCAACTTGGAGGGGGGAGGATGTGGAGGCAGCCCCCCTGCCCGGACACTGCCCCTCCCCCTCCCCTCCCCTCCCCAGCACCAGTCCTGAAGGGGCCCACCACGCACCCCCCAGCCCCAAAACCTCCACGCGGGGGCCCTCCCTTCCCCCCAGCCCCAGGGGGCGGAGCTTCCCCTTGACAGCCGGGGCCCCCCCTCCTCCTCCTCCTCCTCCCCCCTCCCACGGCCGCCCCTCACCATGGTGTCTGGGCGGGCCTGGGCTCTCTCGAGCGGCAGAGGCGGCGGCGCTCGGTCCCTCCGTCCGGCCTCTCTCAGCGCTGAGCCCGGCCGCGGCCTCTCCTCCTCCTCCTTCTTCTTCCTCCACCTCCTCCGCTGCTTCTTCTTCTTTGCCTTCCTCCTCCTCCTCTTCCTCCTCCTCCTCCTCCTCCTTTTTTTTCCACTTCCGCCGTTGCCAGGCAGTTGAACATCCGGGTCAGCGGCGCAGGCGCGCTCCTGGCCCCGCCCCTCCCCCCGCGGCTCGCCTCGCCGGCTCCTCGGCCAATCGGCGCGCGGCTCGCCGGCCATCGCCAAGTATGGAGCGGGCGGCGCGCGCGAGGGAGGGGCGGCGGGGCAGGGAACGGGAGAGACCATTGCGCCCAGGGGGCGGGGGGGCGGCCGGGGAAGAGAGGAACGGGAGAACAGGAAAGGGAAGGACCATTGCGTGGAATCGGGGGGGGGGAGGCGTAGGGTAGGAGGAAGCGGAGAGGGAAGCTGGTGGCGGGTCGGAGGATGGAAGGAGGGTTCGTGCACATGGACGAGGGAGGCTTGGGTGGGATCTGACTATTAGGTGGATGCATATTATCTGAATGTACGGTGCATTAATATAATAATGCAGGAAGGCGCTTTTGTAAAGGGAACTGGACTGGGAGCTGTACCAGTGGGTATATACTACGCATTCTCTCTCCCTGCCCTGTGCATTATTCTACTGACGCGGCTTGGATTTTATACTTCTGTAATACCATTTTCTGCACTGTTTAACGTAACAGTCCACGCTTCGTGTTTTGAGCTGCCCTAATCCTGGTTCTATGGCGTGGCTTATTAGATGCCTTGTCACGTTAATTGCCTCGATTTACATGGTGTGACCCGCCTTCAGTCTCGGTGAGAAAAGGCAGGCGAAAATAAAATAAATAATTAAATTTCAATAGATGCCTGTGTTTGCGTAGATGGATCTCCATCTATAGAGTCTGTATTTGTGAAAATCCAGATAGATATACTGTCTATGCAGGCACAAATGTACACCCAAAGGCTTCCGGACAATTGAAAGCCAACTGCAGAGGGAAAGATTCTACACACACAGCTTGCTGAACTGCTTTTCTAGTTGCAGGGAGTTTTTCACACATGTCAAAATGTGATCCTCCGCCTGCAGTCTGGCCTTCCCCACAATGCTCTGGGCTCTAGCTCAAAGGGTTTGTGTAAAAGAACATAAGAGAAGCCAATGTTGGATCAGGCCAGTGACCCCTCCAGTCCAATACTCTGTCACACAGCGGCCAAAAATACCAGGTGCCCTCAGGAGGTCCAGCAGCGGGGCCAGGACACCAGAAGCCCTCCCACTGCTGCCCCCCCAGCACCAAAAATACAGAGCATCACTTGCCCCAGATATAAAAGAAAAGACTAAAGCCAGTGGGGACGTGATCAAGACTTTATAAAATTATACACGGAGTGGAGAGAGAACTTTCTCATAATACTACAATTCAGGGCACTCAATGAAATGTGTTGATGGTAATTGGTTACAAGGCAGGCAAAGTGAAACGTTTCTTTACTCAAGTAGATTGTGGGACTTACTTCCAGTGGCCATAGCGGTGGCCATGAACATACATGGCTTTAAAAGGTGTGTGCAGAAATGCCTTCCACCCTACAATTCGTCCCAGTATTTCAACCATTGGGAGTGCTCTCTGTTTATGAGTTGAAATCTGGCTGCAAATGTGTAGTTGGCAGAACAGAGGAGGCGGGGGGGGGGGGAGGGGAAGTGAGATAAGGCACCAACCTGCAAGCCCTGATTATTTAGCGGCTCTTCACCTTCCAGCCCCACACACTTTGAAATACCCACATAGTGCCATTTCTTCTATCTACGGCTCCCCCTTTAAAAACAAGAAGTAGCTATGAACCATAATAAAGAAAAGTACCTCTGAGCGTGTAAAGAGCACCGCCCCCTTCCCATTGAGCCAGTATTCCACACATTTATCCATAAGTAGGCACTTAAGTATTCACAAACCATCTTACTCCGTGTTCAAGGTGGTTTAGGACAACAGCTATTACAGTCAATACAATAATGACACCCATCAATTCCTTTCATGACCTTTTGTCCAGCAGGGCCATCGGAGATCTAACTGGCTGTCCAGAGTTCTTAACAGTTCCTTCAGCAACAGCTGCCGCCCCACCAACAAGGATCTTGTTGTGTGTTGTGTTGTGTATGGCAAGACAATGTTTTAAAAAACAACGTGTCCGTTTAAAAAGCCGTCCTGCTAAAACAAGAGTTTCTGCCTGAAATGTTGAAGAGTTATGTAGAGCTATGCATAATCTCACTCCCTGACATTTTGTAGTCAGCTTCGCCTCCTGCAGTAGACATTTCATTGTGTCCGAACATCCCTGCGGGTTTGAAAAGGTTGGGGACCGTGCTCTCCCTCCCCAACTTTGCAGCACTCAGATTTAAAATCCTGGTCTCTCTGACTAAGATTGGCCTTGCCAACTTTTCAACCATACTCCGGAGCTGTGTCAGTAGCGGCCACATGATGCCCAGGTTTTGTAAAATGCTGCACCTGCCAATTTCTGCACAAGGAGTGAAAGCGTTGATGGGGCAGTTCTCCCCCCCCCCTTGAATAGCAAACTCCCATAACAGTCAATCTCACCTCTAGAGAATCTACTGGGGGCTTTCTGTTTTCTTTTTGCTTTTCCCAGGATTCGAGATGAGGTGAGCAGTGGGGGAAACCGAAAGCACTTTGAATAGGAGCCACCATTTCAAGATTGTTTCCCAGCAAAACAAATGACAGCATTGGAACCAGGAACACTCTTTTTTGATACTGATAGCACACGGAGCTCCATTAAGCTGGAGCTGTAACAGGAACCACATAACCCCAGGGAGATCGCTTCAGTTTTTCCATCGACATCACATCAAACGGGCAAGCCCGGAGACTGGGGAGAGCTGCTTTGATCTTGCCAGAATTTGTTTTGCCATAGCTGGCTCAAGGTTTCAAGCCCCAGCGCTGGGGAGGTGAGCGGATTTCCCCCTTCCACTCAGTTCTTCTTCAGTGGATTTGCTCTGTCTCATACCTCACACCGCCTCCTCTTCCTGTGTTAATTTAGAAGCCTCCATCATTAATGTTGGAATTTGTGCATCTTTATTCCCCACCACTGGTTTCCTTACAATTTACTAATGTCCACCCAAACATCTCTGCATGTTGATTAAATCACAGTCAAAAGGGAGGAGGGGCGTCTTGATGGGGGTCCCATATTTGCATCAGGATTCCTTTTTGCGCTCTGCTCACTAGTGCTCCAGTGTTCCCTCTAAGCTGAGTTAGTGTGAGCTAGCTCAGAGTCTTTTAGGCTCCGGCTCACACATTTTTGTCTCAGCTCAGGAAGGGATGGCCCCAGCGCAAACTGATTTATGCAGTTAGCCAATTCACTCACTCACAACTTTAATGCCAGTAGCTCACAAAGTAGAATTTTTGCTCACAGGACTCCACAGCTTAGAGGGAGCATTGCAGTGCACGTATTTATTTTTATATTATTTTACAGCATTTATAGTCCAGCTTTCTCAGTTGGACTCAAAGGGGATTACCCAGAGTGAGTCAAGACAATCGACAACACAGAGCTGTCAATAAACAGTGCAATCGGATCAGGGATGTAGAACCAATCAGAAATCCAGAAACAGAACTGGGCAAAGCATAAGCATTACCACAACACATTAAGTCAGGGGCGCCCCAATGTGCTGCCTGGCAGTGTTAAGTATGCAACTCAACACGACTTGATTTCAGCAAAGTGATTTCAGCTTTATTGTAACAGCAAACTCAACTCAACAACACACACAAAGAATAGTGGAGCGCAGTTCCCTTTTTAAATGATCCGGGCTGTCAAAGCCACACCCATGAATAAGTTAACAACCAATAAGCATACTCGGATAAAGACCAATCAGGTCTGTTCCCTCCAATAAGCTATGTACATTCAGGATTGGTTATTTACAAGGTTTCACAGAAACCGACCAATGGGAATGCGACAACTTACAAACCCATCTTATGTCTGAAGCTTAACATAGGAATATATACGGATGATTCCAGCTTCAGGACATAACAGGCAGGTGTCATGGTGTTCGCCAATACCTTTCCTGGCACCCACCAAGTGTTTTTAGACAGTGGGCAGAGCCAGGTGGGGGATTTTTATAAACCTTAGTTTCAGAGCAGCTGCCACCACAGCCCAATAATCTTCATCGTGTGCCTGCAGCACCCATTTTGCGTCTGGTCCCACCTCCTGTGGCAGCCAGCCATTTTGTGCCAGCCATTTTGTGCCCACGCCCACCACTCTGTGCCAGAATTCCAAAGGTGCCTGCAGGGTCAAAAAGGCCGGGAACCCCCGCATGAAATGATGCAAAAATTATAGCACATCAGTAAATATGTTCTGAAAACAGCATGCAGCAGTCTGAACAAAGTCGTGGTTGAGTCGTTTGATACCCCCAAAATCCAGGGAGAAGTTTGGATCTGGAGGATTTCACAAGCGTCACTAGACAGATAGAACTTTGTGTGGAAGAGAGGCCTACAAAGCACAGAAACCCAGTGCGTCTCCCCACCCCTGCCGCCATCACCACCGTTATCAAGACAGAGTCGTCATCGTCCCCGTTCCATTAGGCCAGCTCTAGAACATTCTAAAATTGACCTATGCAGGGCTATTTTGGGGCAGGAACGCACAGGAACGGAGTCCCGGCTGGCTCCTGAGTTGGCCACACCCAGCAAGAACTCATTAGCATAACAGGCCACACCCAACAGCAGAAACTCATGAGGATTGGCTACATTAGGGCTGTGTGGCCTAACATGCAAAGGAGTTCCTGCTACCAAAAAAGCCCTGGGTTTGGACAATGAAGAAGGTAAACAGAATAAGAAGCAAAAGGTGGGTGTGGCTGGATGGCCACACTTCTGGTAACACGGGGGTGTGGCCTAATATGCTAATGAGTTCCTACTGGGCTTTTTCTACAAAGAAAGCCCTGGACCTGTGTATGCGCCCTTAATTACGAACCACATCCTGAAGTAGAACACCCCTCCCTGTACACGTTTTAGCCCTTTGAGGGGGAAGTGTGCACATTCTCTTCAACTTCCCACACCTTTCCCAGGACTTTAGCAGATGCGTGTATGTGTGGAAAGAGCCATCAAGTCGAACCTGACTTACAGCGACCCCAGGAAGGGACTTTCAAGGCAAATGAGGCGCAGGAGTGGTTCACCGTCACCTTCCTTCCAAGGACCGACCCTGCTTAGCTTTCCAGCTCTGATGAGTTCGGCCTAGACCACGCGGCCTTCCCTCCCCTTTAGTGGACGGTTTCTGCCCGTAAAGCGGCTATCAAAGGCTTGAGTGCAGGCTGGGCTATTTCCCCCGTGTCGGTCGGCAACACTGGCTGCCAAAATTAAAACTCTCTGTGGTAGGACGGGTGCATCTCTAGTAAAACACGCGTAAGCTCTCGAATGTGAGTCCAGAGTTGTCTCAGTAAAGACCCCTGAGACTCTGCTTGGATTGTTGTTGTTATTTTTTTATTAGAACGGATGTGTTTATCGATGGCTGCCTAATGCTTTCGGCAGATGCTGAACACGTGCAGCTGCCTTCTACTGCGTCAGACCCTCGCTCTAGCAAGATCAACATTTCCTGCTCTGACCGGCAGCTGCTTTCTGGGGTCTCCCGTAGAGGTCTCTTGCGTCACGTATGTAATGTACTCAGACATAATGCAGTCAGACATAATGCAATCAGACCTGACCGCATGCAAGGCAAGGAAGCCACACGGTCAGGCAAAACGTCTGAGCTTCGCTCACCTGAACAAAGGACTCAGCAGATCCTAGCCTGCTCCAATCAGGGGGTTAGGCTCCTGGCTGAGAGCCTATGGAACTCTCGGCCACTGTAAATAGCCAATGACTTGAGAGGGGTGTGTTTTGGGTGTGGGGTTTTCAGGGGTAAAGTTGTCTTGTTCCTGATCTTCAAATGAAAGCATGAGCTGATTTCACTCTACGGACTCATCAGTCTCAGTACTTTTCAACGTATGACCCGATCCTTTTAATTGGAGACGGCAAGGATTGAACTGGGGACCTTCTGCATGCAAGACACATGCTGTTCCACTGAGCCACAGACCCTCCCCAGTCACTAAGGGCAGATGGTTCATGTGGAAAAGCAGGACGGACGTAAATCAAAGACATACAGGTTCCTGTCGGCCAGGGCATGAAACAGAATCTACGGCAATTTCACCGTGAATGTTATGGCTGGTAAATGACCTCTGGGAGGGGAAGGGGAGGGCATTGGTTGCCCGAGTGTATTCGAAGCCAGGAAAACTTTTAACGATTTGTCAGTCTGCGTTGCCTCCTTTTAAAAATTATTCTTTTGAACAGAATCCGAGTTCAAGGGAAGGATGTTTTCCTTCGTGGCCCGGAGATGAGCGCGGAGGGGGTCTCGCCTTGTTCTTGAAAGGTATAAAAGGAGGGAAACAGCTGCTTTGCATTTTTGCCCCAAATATTTGCATTGCGCTCGCCGGCCAAAAAATGTTTGCTCTCCCAGAACATGGTCTGAAATGAGGACCAGCTGCTTGCTCTTGAATGTTTATTGCTGGGCACGCTGGAAGAGGACGCGTTTGTTTGCTTGGAAAGCGGCCGGAGCAGGAACCTCGCAAGCGGCTTTTGGAACATTGGAAGAGCCCTTCAGGATCAGACCGGGGGTGCATATAAGCCAGCATCTTGTTTCTCGCAGTGGCCATCCGGACAATGCAAATAGCTCATAGGCAAGGGCACAGAGGCCCAAACCTTTGAACATAAGAGTCTTGCTGGATCAGACTGGTGGTCTGTCTAGTCCAGCATCCTGCCTCACACAGCCGATTTGTGTGTAGTGGTTAAGTGCACGGACTCTAATCTGTGACAACCCGGTTTGATTCCCCACTCCTCCACTTGCACCTGCTGATGTGATCTTGGGTCAGTCATAAGCTCTGGCACAGCTGTTCTTGAAAAAGAGCAGTTTCTGTCAGAGCTCTCTCAGCCCCAACTACTTCACGGGGTATCTGTTGTGGGGAGGGGAAGGGGAAGGAGTTTGTAAGCCGCTCTGAGACTCCTTTGGGTCGTGAAAGGTGGGGTATAAATCCAATCTCTTCTCTTCTCTCTCACAGTGGCCAACCAGTTCCTCTGGAAGGCCAATAACAGGGCAGAGAGGCCGAGGCCTTGCCCTGATAAGAATATCAGAAGAGCCCTGCTGGATCAGACCAGTGAAGGTCCATCTAGTCCAGCATCCTTGTCTCACACAGTGGCCAACCAGTTCCTCTGGAGGGCTGACAATAGGGCATAGAGGCCCAGGCCTTCCACTAATAAGAACATAAGAACCAATACCAATCAGACCAATAGTCCACTTAGTCCAGCATAAGAACATAAGAACATAAGAGAAGCCAGTGTTGAATCAGGCCAATGGCCCATCTAATCAACACTCTGTGTCACACAGTGGCCAAAATATACCAGGTGCCAAGACACAGATCGGACAGCTCTGCGTGGGGGTCGGCCCAGGGGCCAGTCCAAAGCAGGCAACGTAACATACCTCATATCAGCTGCCAGGATGAAGGGAAGACTCAGTTCTCTTCATGCTTTCATCTGAGCTTCCCAGAAACATCTGGCCAGCCACCGCTAGGGGAAGAAAAAAACACGCAACGGAGGCAGCTACACAAACAAGGCCGAAATCCAGCTGGGGCAGGAGCCTCATATATTGATGCTATCGTGGGTGGACTAGATGGCCTCGTGGTCTTTTTTTTCTCTCTCTCCCACCCAGCTGGTTGTGTTTTTTTAAAATAGCCTGTATGGCAGCTGATGTTTTTACTTCTTGGAAACTAGGAGAGCGGGACAGGAATGTTTACCATAATAAATAAATGGAGAGAAGCACCCTCGTCTGGTAAACGTGCACAGATTAAGCGGCTGCTAAAGGCACAGGCGCAGGGGTTCAGTTGAAAAGCTGGCCACCCTCTGCTGCATCGCTCTTAAGGGATGGTGGATATTTGGCAAGACCCAGAAGTGTGGGGTGCAGGAATAAGAAGATGGGTTGTGGTGGGGGGAGGGGGCAGAACCTGTTTGCCAACAACGGTCAACATGCTTGAAGTTTTCAAACAGGCTTTTAATTGCATGGGCACAACAGGTCCAGCATGGGCTGTGGTCCACTATCAATCCACCTCCAATGCACTTTCCGACTGGATTTTGCCAGTTCACACAGTAAGAATCCAGTCCGAAAGCGGATTGAAAGTGGATTGTTTTGTGTGTGTGTGACCGCAGCCATGTATGCAAAGGAAGGGCTTCTGTCCTCCGCTTTATGCATCTCATTAAAGAGAAAAGGAACCTCTGAGCAAAAAGGCTGACAGCTTAACCTCTTTGCAAAGCCACATCGTGAATGTGCATTTAACTCCAGCTGTTTTGCTCTGCATGCACTTCCTCTGGGTGTCTAGTTAAGCAAAAGGCATTGCTGCCCTTCTTTTATTTACTACCAGAAAGGATTTCTTAAGAATAAGCCGGGAATTTAGTCAGGTGGTACCGCTTGGATTTTCCCCAAGCAGAAAGGTCAGCAAGACAGCAATTTTCCCCTCTGTGTCAGTAATTTTGAACCAGTGCATACTTGTGAGTCATGAGGTAATGAGAAATTTTAAAAAAGAAAGAAAGGAAAGAAACAATAAAATTATGAGCCTAAAGGATCTGCCCACAAAGGAGGGTCTCTGTTGCATCACTGCATGGTTTAGTGCTCCACTCTTCCCTTTTTCCGACCAGCTTCTGCTGGTTTTTGATGAGGGGATTCTTCTGTGTCTCTGTAACCAGTGTAATTCAATCACTTCTATGGCTCAGAAATTATCCAGCCTTGGAGGGGGCCTCCTGTTGCATCTCTGAACGAGTCACAGAACAACAAGTCACAGAAGAAAGGCAGGCAAAAATCACAGGAGCAGATGGTTTCCTTGACGGTAGCTAATGACAAGCTTTATTAGCAAGCCCGGACATCTTTGCATTGATTAAATGATCTGATCACACTCAGTGCAGGGACAAGGTAAACGTATGCCCTACCCTGATGGGAGGATACAAAGCCAAAGCTGTGAATGATGCAGAGATGTAGTTTATGAATGGGTATTGTAATGTCCAAAACTGCAACGATGAAAACAGGGACCCACATGTGCCTGCTGTATTAAAACAGACCTTTCCAGAGGGCTATGTTCTTTGATTCAAAACAAACGGCGTGTCGGGACCAGTGTTCCCTCTAAGCTTAGTTAGTGTGAGCCAGCTCACAGTTTTTTAGATTAACACATGGAATTCACTGCTGCAGGAGGTGGTGGTGGCGGTGGTGGTGGTGGCTGGCATGAACAGGTTCCAGATGGAATTTGACAAACATATGGAGGCTGGAGCAGACAGGAAAAAAACAAACCAACACACACACACCAACCAAGCAACAGCAACCAGCAAAACTTTTTAAAGTTGTAAACCTGTAAAAACCAAAAAAACTTTAATCTGTTCTAACTTCTAACCTGACTGCTCAGCAATTTCATTGAGCGCCCACGAGTTATTGTCTTGTGAGAAAGGGTGAAAAGTACTTCTTTCTCTACCTGCTCTATCCCATGCATAGTCTTGTAAACCTCTTATTATGTCACCCCTCAGTCATTGTTTCTGAAAGCTAAGATCCCCAAACGTGATAACCTTTCTTCATAGGGAAAGTGTCCTCCTCTTATTATTGCAGTAGCCCGTTTCTGCATTTTTTCCAGTGCTATAAATATTCTTTTTGAGGTGTATGTGGTGTGAGTGGTCCAATGAGGTTGCACCATCCATTTAGTAAAGGTAAAGGTTCCCTTGCTCGAAAGCCAGTCGAATCCGACTCTAGGGTTGCGGTGCTCATCTCCGTTTCAAAGCCGAAGAGCCAGCGCTGTCCGAAGACATTTCCGTGGTCATGTGGCCGGCATGACTAAACACCAAGGCGCATACATGTATAAATGATGTTCCTTTTGATCTTTTGGGGTTTCTGTGTGGCACTGTGGCATGCTTGCATCATCAGCCCCCCCCCCCCCCACTCCTGAACTGTTCCTGTGAACGCGGCTTTTTTGCTTATCATCAGCCCCCGATTCACTTCTGGCTCCCTGATGTCCTCAAAACTTCCCTCTCCTCTTCCCCTTATTTATTTATCAGACTGCCATGATGAAAAGTGCTCGTAAAAGTCGTGTAATACGGCGGGGGAGGATTTGGAAGTCTCGTCATCTGATAATAAATATCCACTATTGCATCGGAGGAGTCTAATGGCAGGCATGTATCTATAGCAACAGAAAGGGAGAAGAAGGAGAAAAAAATACCCTGACCTTTGTGGAACTGTTGCTCCTCCATCAACTTTTCCCAGGAGGTGGGAAATGGATTCAAGGCTGTTAATGGAAAACGTCTTCCAGACCGCTCTGTGATTGCCCAGCGACTCCCGGATTAAAACGAAGCAGACAGAGTGTGCGAAAAGGAGACGACGGACCTTGGAAACAATTATGCCGAATACTTTCCATATCGCTGAACGACAATTTTGTGCACAGGGGATCTAACGCAAGACTGTCAAAGGCACCGGGGGGGGGGGGAGCAGTTTGGCATAATACAATCCACATTAAAGAATGGCTTGATATGGAACTGAACTTCGGTTACTGAAGGGAGGAAGTTGCTTGAACGGGTTGCCAAATAACCAGAAATAACCTGATCTGGCTTGCTCTGGTGCAATTAACTGCAGCTGGACCTGGAGAGTTAAACGTGTTAATTTTGTCAAGGAGATCATGGAGCCTGAGCAGGGTCAGTCCTGGAAAGTATTTGAATGGGAGACCTTCAAGGAATACCAGGGATGTGATGCAGAGGCAAACAATGGCAAACCACCTCTGAATGTCCCTGGCCTTGAAAAACCCGCGGGATCACCATAAAATTGCTGTGCCTTGACTTGACAGCTGTGACTTTCCACCACCATAAAGAGATTACGTTAACACCTGTAAATAGTTGCAGTTGCCACTACTGCTGGACGCGAGGAGTAGAGCTAGTTTTTTAAAAGCTGGCAATCTAAGACTATTGTGGTCAAGCTCCTCAAAGAATCGTATCTATTGTGAGTGCTTTACAATGGCTTGGCCCCCTGCATATTCTCCTCGGACTGAAGCCCCACTCTGTTTAATGGAACAAAATTTGAGCCCAGCGGTACCTTTAGGACCAACAAAGTTTTATTCAAAGTTTAAGTTTTTGTGTGCGTGCATACTTCTTCAGAAACAAGGAAATGGAAATTACCAGTCCATACATATAGGCAGAGGGTGAGCAGTAAATTAGCATATAGCATAATGAAGATGTTTAACAGATTTAAGGACCAAACAGGAATAACAAGCTTAGTTTATATGGTTACCATTTGTTTGGGTCAGTGAAGGATATAAATATGTCAACATTGGAGACTGATGGACAGATGTTTCCTTAATTGCAGAATGCTGAGAGTAATTAACCAAAAGCCTGCCGTTACGCTCCATCCCTCTCCTCTCAAGCGTGGAGGCACCTTGGAATTGCCCAGATTCGTAGAATTGACCAAGGTCTGTTTGAATTTCGCCTCCAAAACACAGAAACAGCTGAAAAGTCTGTAATATGGCATAATTATCAGTGACTAATTTTTTGTTGGTCTCTCCATATAGCTGATACAGTGGTACAAAATAAGACCTTAGGGTGCTCTAAAACTCTTGGCTGTCTGGACTGCGGCAGATGACCTGTGAATTCTGCACTGCATCAGATTGTCAGGAGCGCTAGACTCTGTCCAGTGCCTTCCAGTTCGCTGTTCCCTATCCCTCAATTCTATGATTGATTGTGTGGCATAACCTTTGGATAGGCAGCCCCTTCTGCACTCTTCATCAGATGCTAAAAGTGGAGAGCCAGTCTGGTGTAGTGGTTAAGTGTGCGGACTCTAATCTGGGAGAACTGGGTTTGATTCCCCACTCCTCCACTTGCAGCTGCTGGATGACCTTGGGCAAGCCGTAGTTCCGGCATAGCTGTTCTTGAAAAAGAGCAGTTTCTGTCAGAGCTCTCTCAGCCCCACCTACCTCACAGAGTGTCTGTTGTGGGAAGGGGAAGGGAAAGGAGATTGTGAGCCGCTCTGAGACTCCTTTGGATAGTGAAGGGCAGGGTATAAATCCAATCTCCTCTCCTCCTCCTTCTCATACAATAAAATTAATTCATGTAAATGGCTGCCGCTATATGTTGTTGTTGTTCAGTCGCACAGTCGAGTCCGACTCTTTGCAACCCCATGGTCCACATCATGCCAGGCCCTCCTGTCTTCTGTCCTGCTTCGGAGTTTGCTTAATTTGACGGTACATAGTGACGGCCATTAATTCAGGTTCCTTAAAACAGAATCAGACCATTCTATGGAGAGTTCCATTGATGTCCCTTAGCCACAATGGCCAAATGGAAGCACTGTACAAAGGCTGACAGAGGGGCCTAGAAATCTCCTGAAATTACAACCAATCTCCAGATGACAGAGATCTTCAGTTCCCCTGGAGAAAATGGCTAATTTGGAGGGTGGACTGTATGGCACTATATCCCACTGATGTCCCTCTCCAAACCCCCCCCACACACACACTCCACCCCCAAATCTCCAGGAATCCCCTAACCCACAGCTGGCAATCCTGCAAGGAACTAGGTGGATTCAGTAGACAGAAACTTTGGCCTATGTGCCCTGGCTGGCAGCCATCCAGTGGGATCTGTTTGGCCACCATGAGCAACATGGCCCCACTGCTGGACCTCCTGATAGGACGTGGTATTTTTGGCCGCTGTGTGACAGAGTGTTGGACTAGATGGGCCATTGGCCTGATTCAACATTGGCTTCTCTTATGTTCTTATGATGGATTTAGGTGGATGATTTGCCTTAAATCCAGCTTGGCTCTTCTGACGCCTTTATGGATTTAGGAAACGGCCTTACGAATCAAGATGGGTAGTGGACTCAGCGCTCCCTCTAAGCTGAACTAGTGTGAGCCAACTCACAGTTTTTTAGCCTCCGGCTCACGCATTTTTATCTCCGCTCAGGAAGGAGGGCTCCGGAGCAAACTAATTGACGCAGCAGCCAAATCGCTGGCTCACAACTTTAATACCAGGAACTTACAAAGTGGAATTTTTGCTCACAAAACTCCACGCTTAGAGGGAGCATTGGTAGTGGTGTTAAGTCTGTCTGCAGCAGCAGAAAATGAGCAAGACTCCAGTTGCACCTTCAAGACTTAACAAAATATATGACAGAGTAGGAGCTTTTGGGAGTCACTGCTCACTTCTTAGGAAGGAATATAGGTGTATATGCACATAATACAGTATGGAGGTTGTGTGTTTTTTCTCCCTTGAATCCTACAGATCACTATAGGCAACTTTTTTACTTTATTTGTTAGACAGACAAACATTAAATAAACTAATTGGGTGCGGGGCCACATTTGTCCCCGCGTAGCCGAGGATGCCTGCAGATTGCAGTGACACCTCGATAGCGCTGCTGAGCGCCCCTTCCAGCCACCCCTCTCTAGGCCGAGCCCAAGGTCAAGCCGTTAGGCCCGGTTGCCGAGGTTACCCATGGCAACGGCCACGGGAGGGGCAGCGGAAGTCGAGGGAAAGGGAAAGGGAAGCCGCCTTTCTTCCTCCCTTTCCCCATCTCGCGAGAGCCGTTCGCTTAGACTGTCGTCTGCGGCGGCTCTCGCGAGCGTTGCCTCTGAAAGGGGCGGGTGGAACAACTTGAGTGACAGGCCCGCGGGGGTGAAGGAGAGGGTGTCGGTGGCCAAGATGGCGTCGGAGGGCGAGCTGGGCAGGAAGTTAGACCGGTGCTTGTCTGACTCTCTGGTCAAGCTGGGTAAGGGGCTGGGGGGCTTGAGGGGCGGGACTGCAGGAAAGGGGGAGGGGTCTGTCGGGGGGCGTCCTTGGTTTGGCCTCTGGTCACAGGTTGGGGGGGATGAACTGGGGGGGGGTTGCAGTGTTACTCTGGGAGTTCCACGGCCCCAGCCTTGTGCAGGCAGATGGTCAACGCGTGTGACGTCTCCTTCTCGGCTGTATTCCTTGATATCAGTAGCATTTTAATTGTATGCAATTGCTGTTTTATGTGTTCTGCACTGTGGGGCTTGGCTTGCACTGCAGAATTCTATTACTTTGTGACTTTTTAAAAGCATTTCTATCCCGCCCTTCTATCCTAATGTAGATCCCCAAGGATGGGTTATGATATCTGGAATGAAATATAATACCCCCAAACCCAAGCACTCATATGCACAAGTTGCATGTATGTACCGTAGAAATATAAAAGGATTTTTTTGAAAAGAATACTTATGTATGCTTATCTGAGGGGGGGAAGAATACCCCACACACAGCCTAACATCAGTATAATGCCAGATGGGTTAGTCCACTGCAGAAAAATAAAACAGGAGTCCAATGACACCTTCAGGACTAAAACAAATTATTCCACTACAAGCTCTGAGTCAGAGCTCACTTTATCAGCTCATTGAGTTGTTTATGCATTAGATGGATGCTTTTTTATCCACAACGGAAAGGCAGGGGGAGAGGAGAGGTTGCAAAGACAGGCGGGTTTAATAAGGAGACATCCATTTTATCTGGGTGGGTGAGGGCCACCCCTAGCTGTGGACAGATAGGCGCAAAGCAGGACCAACAAAAATCAATTGCAAGGTAAGGAATAGAATGTTAACAGAAAGATATGCAAGATACTGGCAGCTTTAGTGCAAAGGAATTCCAGGTCTCTGTTAAGACCTGAGGGGTAAATAGTCTTGAACTTGTTAATGAATTCTAATCCAGCAATTTTGCATTGGATCATCCCTTTGAAGTTCTCTGGTGTGAGAATAGATTGGCAACAGAATGCCGTGGAAGATTAAAATGTTCAACCCCCCCCCCCGGGGGTTTCAAATATATATATAGACACATATACATTCATGTTCGTTTAATGTAAGCTACCTAAAAAGATGAAAGGAACTAATATGACAACATTCAGAAACTCAATAGTAGACATATACAGTTGCATCCATTTGAGATATATATATATATATATATATATATATATATATATATATGCACACACAGAGACACATACATTCACACACGCCAGATGAAAAGATAAATATTAATTAATTAAAAAGACCACTACCTGTATTGTGTGCATGTATGCATGACAGGGATATTGCTGAACTGAGATCGGTGTTTCAGCTTTGTGCAGTGAAGGCCTGTGTTCAAATCCCTATTCAGCCATGAAACTCTCTGTGTGGTGTTGGAAGGTCATATTCTGCATAACATAGTAGGGAGGAGTAGAAACGAGTAAGAGTCCAGTAGCACCTTAAAGACTAACAAAATCTGTGGTAGGGTGTGTGCTTTCGTGAGTCACTGCTCACCTTCAGATATAGTAGGGAGGAGGGACAGCTCTTGGAGTAGAGAGGAAGGGCTCAGGAGTTGGAGCTGTGCACCCCATTCCCATGGCACAGGGCCCAGAGGCATGAAGAAATGTGTGCTGCTGAAGCATAGTGAGGAAATTTAGGAGAGTTGGCCAGATGTGTAAATTAAAAACTGGGAGCCAGCAGGCAAATAACTGGCTGATTTATTTTTTTTTAGATGAATTCATTCTGTAAAGTTTAAGTCGGCCCCTGCTGCCCTTTCTTGTTTCCCTCTTCCCTTGGGTTTTTGGTTGTCTGCCGGTTTTTCAGTCACCTGTTCTCTGGGCTTCCTCCTTTGGCTTTCTGAGTTCCGTGGATCTATTTCTAGCTCTTGGCCTGCCTCTAAAGCCATCCCTGTCCCTAGGGACTGTGTAGAGTTGCTATCCCCCAGGTAGGATCTCCCAGAATTAGAACTGATCTTTGCCCTTTGGAGGGTCCATTCCTATGGACGAAATTACAGCTTGGAGGGCAGTGTCTATCCAACATCACAGCCCAACTGATCTCTTTCTCCTCCCCAAACTCGGCCTTCCCCAGGTACTGCACCTAGATCTCCAGGAATTTCGTAAACTGGAGTTGGCAACTCTAGCAACTCTGTGAGATTTTATTCCCAGTCAGACTGGCAACTTTCTGCTTTACTCTCAGAAGCTGGGCTGCAAACTTCCTGGCAACTTTGTTTTCTGAGCACTTATAGATGTTTGTGAACATTCCATGAGATCACACCAGCTCCGCCAGAGGTGGTGACATCAAGACTAAGTTCTGCTTGCGGGCCTAAAGAACAGTCTTTGGGCTGTGTCTTCGGCCTGAAGAACAGCAGTGTGAAAAAGATGGAATCGTCTGTTCTACGTCATAGTTCCGGATGGGTAGCTGTGTTAGTCTGTAGCAACGAAATAAAACAGCAAGCTAGTCCAGTGCCAACCTTAAAGTGTGACACAGTTCGTTCCAGCCTAAGCGTTTGTGTGTCAGAGAGCTCACTTCATCAGACGCAATGTTCCTGACAAAAGACTTCAAAGGAAGAATCCAACACAGACTTGCTGAATTAGAATTCATTAACAAGTTCCAGACTATTTACCCCTCCGGTCTTAATAAGAACCTGAGATTTCTCACTCATTGTAGGTGCTAGTACCTTGCGTATCTCTCATCTTACAGATGGTAATTAGTTCAGCTGTACTTCTGTAACTTCCTTCTGTATCTGTCCTATCTCGCACTAGATTTTATGTTAATCCTACTTTGCCTAACAACAATTGAGAGTAGCCCTGAACCTCTCTAAGTGAATTGTTAGATCTTGATTTAAATTGGTCTCACTTTGTGATATCACCCCACCCTGAGTTTCTGTTGCGACTACAGAAGCGTTGACCTAATGCATAGATTCAAGTCCCAGCAACACCTTAAAGACCAACAAGATTTCCAGGGTATGATAAGCTTTTGTAAGTCAGTGCTTCCTTTAGCTCTTCTACTGCATTCTAACATGGCTGTCACCTGAAACTAAGTGCATGTACACTTCAATGCATCTGATGAAGTGCGCTCGGAGCTCAGGAAAGTTTGGTGGTGGACGGCGCCGTCAAGTCCAAGCTGACTCACGGCAACTCCATGGGGCTTTCAGGGCAAGAGACTTTCCGAGGAGGTTTGCCCTTTCCTGCCTCCATGTCACAATCCTGGTATTCCTTGGAGGTCTCCCATCCAAATAATAGCCAGGGTCAACCCTGCTTAGTTTCTGAGATCTGATGAGATTGAGCTAGCCCGGATTATCCAGGTCAGAGCATATGAAATCTTTTGCTGGAATAAACTTTTAAAATCTTTAACGCGTGGCTGGATTCCTGTTTTATTCTGTTCCGTATGCGTGCACTGTTTCCCAGAATCGGAGAATAGCTGCCAGGTGACGCATGTTCATATTCCTACGGTTGTAGGCTGTGACCTACTCATGCGCGTGAGCGCCTTTGAAATTAGAATTGTACTAGACGTTCCCAGTGTGTTGCACCCTTAATTGGCTGTGGTTGTGAGGTTTTCCGTCTTCAGCCAACTCCCCCAAACAGGGAGCTGAGCTTTTTAAGTTCCGTGTTATAAAACTTGTTTGCCCCATGAGTGACGCTCGAAAACAACATGAGTCAATTTGAATTGCAAACTAATTAATCTCTTGAGTTGTGCTTATCTCTGCAACTTTCACTCTGGCTTCTTTGGTGCAAGCATTAATTTGATCAGAACAGGAGGAATGGCAGAATGGGTTGAGGCAATCCTTGTTTTGTCAGTGGAATTGGGAATCTAACTTGTAGAATTCAGCATCCAGCAGTGGCCACTCAGGGGCCTACAAGAAGCCCCCAAGTAGAACATGAGTAGAGAGGAGCAGCATTCATCTATGGTTTATCAGCCATCTTTGATGTTGATAAATGTTTTTGCCCTTTGTTTCGGGTTTGTTTCCGTGTTCTGCAGTCCAGTCCCCATTGCCCTGTTCATTGGATGTCCCATCCAATGTTCCCTCTAAGCTGAGCTAGCGTGAGCTAGCTCACAGTATTTTACCTTCCAGCTCACACAGTTTTGTCTTAGCTCGGGAAAGATGGCCCCAGAGCAAACTAATGTATGCAGTAGCCAAAATGCTCGCTCACAACTTTAATGCCAGTGGCTCACAAAGTAGAATTTTTGCTCACAAGACTCCACAGCTTAGAGGGAGCATTGGTTCCATCCTGTTGACTCAATGTGTCTTGAGCCTTAGTGACTCAAGGTGGACATAAGATAAACATTCAGCGGCGTACTACTTTTTTGAACGTGGAGATTCCTTTTAATTGTTACAGTGGGTAATATTGATAGACGCATTCATGTACAGGAATTGCTTCTCTATCCTTTCTGGGTGTAGAGTGTAGATCTAGGGTAGATACAGGTATACAGGTAGATACAGGTATAAATTTGATTTTGTCCAGATATTATTGTTACATTCATCATCCTACAACAGAGTGCTTGTTCATGCCTAGGAGATAGTCCATACGCCATGCCCGTCGTATTTTCCCTGAGCAAGGCCTGGCTCCCTCCTTCCCTTTGCTCTGATGCTGTGATTCTTTTTCTGTTTGGAGGCAAACCACAGTTTGCTGTTGCATCTGGGAGAACTGGGTTTGATTCCCCACTCCTCCACTTGCACCTGCTGATGTGACCTTGGGTCAGTCACAAGCTCTGGCACAGCTGTTCTTGAGAAAGAGCAGTTTCTGTCAGAGCTCTCTCAGCCCCACCGACCTCACAGGTTGTCTGTTGTGGGGAGGGGAAGGGAAAGGAGTTTGTCAGCTGCTCTGAGACTCCTTTGGGTAGTGAAGGGCGGGGTATAAATCCAATCTCCTCTCCTTCTTCTTCTATAACTGCTGGTGATAACACATTTTCTACTGAGGTTACTTTAGGGGATTTCAAGTGCTAATCTTGGGAGGCAGTGTGGGGGTGAGGATGAAGGGAGGCTGGGTCCCCTTCCTGTCCTTCAAAGAGGATGACAAAAGATGCAGTTGGGGAAGGGGCAGGATTCAGCAGCCTATTGCTGTACCCAATCCCTCATACCCCCCCTTTATTGCCAGGAAGTCTGTTTGCATTGCTTCCTTCGAGTCCTCTTCAGCAGGGACGAGAGTCGAGATTCCCAGGGTGTCGACCTGTCAACAGGCGCAGGTCACGGAGTTCCTGGAATGTGCAGCAGACGCATGGTGGCATCATCGTGGGCCTTTGAGCCCTTGCTCTTGATAAAGGAGGACTTGCCTTTTTGTTTTGAGGTTCATCCCCGCCTCTTGCGCAACTAGTTTCTGCAGCTTCCACAGAGGTTCCCAGCTGTGGCATCTGCTGAATTGGGCTAGAGTCATGTTTAGACACAGGCTCCTGGCCCAGAGCACAAGGAACAGCAATGCGCAATTAAAATGCATCAGGAACTAATAACCTGTACGAGTGGAGCCAAAGTTGCAAAAGTGTAAATCCGTGCTGTCTCGTTTGCAATTAACTTCGAGCTGCCTTATTCGGAGTGACATCACTGGTCCAATCTGGCACGCTACTGATGGAGGAGAGGTCTCTCAGTGGTTGCAAGCCATGATGACAAAAGGGCAACGCCACGTTCAGAGGCACAAAGCCTCTGAATCCCAGAGCCAGGAGGCCACATGAAAGGCCTCTGTGCCCTGTCGTTGGACCTCCAGAGGAACTGTTTGGCCACTGTGTGAGAGACAGGATGCTGGACTAGATGGGGCACAAAGTACATACTTTGCGCGCCGAAAGGCCCAAGCTCATTCCCTCTGGTTCAGGCGCAGAGCAGCGTGTGATACGAAAAATATTTTAGACTGTGTATTGATGCATAGTAGGTGCAAGGCAAAAGCCCCCCCCCCGTGGCCTGTTAAGAGTGGGCTAGGTGGGTGTGTTTTGGCTCCCTAGAAGGCAATTGAGCATTCAGAATGACTTGCCCCCATTGAGACTATAAATTACGTCTCTGCATCAGGTCCTGTTCAGCTCGGCTCTTAGTCTGCAAGTTCAAAACAGCACAGAAACACCCAGGACTGACCTCTTCTGAAAGCTGGGAATTCTTCCTGCGATTCACAAGAATGGTGAAATTGAAGGGGGGGGTTAGTGTGCTGTAGTTACCCAAGGCCGGGGGAAGGAAGCATGCTGCATTTAACCAGAAGTGTGGGAAACATCATCTCAACATGAGACTCTTATCCTTTCTGTTTTAATGAGCGATCACAATCGCGGACCGAGCGTAAGCGGAATGCCTTCTTTTTGATGGAGCAGTTTCAAAGGCCTCTGAAGGTAATGAGCGTTGCTGAAAGACGGACTGTTCTGTTTCCTTTGACTTCACTTTCGTCGAAGGAGGGGAACTAGTCGGAGGGACTGTTTCTCAGCGGTCTCCCGGAATGCCGACAAGCAAAAGCAACCGAGGCCCCTTCTCTGAAACCATCTGAACGGTGGATTTTGAAAATGATTAAGCGGAGGAAATGATTTAAGCGCTTTAATCCATTTGTCACTAAAAAGGCAACCCTGGGAAAGCTGCTTGTTTCCTGGCATCCGTTTCAGAGGACTCGGTTTAGGCATTCTCTCGTTTAGAAGCGATATTACCATTTGGAGATGTGCCTGTACAAGACCGGGCAACATCTTGGGATCTCATAAACGGCCGGTTCCTCTTCGAGAAATGCTAATGCTCTCTCGCCTCTAATCCTTGGCTTGTTTTGACATTTGAAGGAAAGGAGAGGGAAAGGGGGGAGAGAAAGCTCATGTGCATTAAATCTTCTTTTAAACAGCTTCTCTATAAAGAAAAATACGTTCTAGTTTTTCATCCGCTTTCCTGCAGCTGGTAATTTATGTTGGTGCAAGAGATGGCGACGGCTGCTGGCCTAGATGGCTTTTCTAAAAAGGGCTGAGATGAATTTATGGAGGAGAGCGGTGTCTGGTGGTTCCATGGAACCTCCTTCGTCAGTGGCAGTGTACCAGATGGCGATGGGCAAGGAATGGCGTAGAGTAGTGGTCCTCAGAAGTGGAACTCATCTCGCCACTGAATCGCAAGGCTCAGGCTGGGAGGAGGTGGTCGGCCCCCCAACGGTGGGCAAAAGGAGAAGAATGGAGAGTGAGGTGGGGTGGAGTCACTCCCTTACCCTTCCTTGACCCTGGGGCCTTATCAGTCTCCAGCGGCTTGGCTTGTTCCCACCTGCCAGCATTGCGGGAGGTGCTTGGCATAACGCATGTGGCTCCCCCAACCTGCAAAGCTCTTCCTGTGGGCAGGTTGTCTTCCTCTAATGAAGTGGCACCCAGTGGCATCGGCTGCCTTTGGTTGCTTAGGTTTTGGTTCCCCAGGCGGAAAGCTGTGATGTTCCTTCCTTCCTTCCTTCCTTCCTTCCTTCCTTCCTTCCTTCCTTCCTTCCTTCCTTCCTTCCTTCCTTCCTTCCTTCCTTCCTTCCTTCCTTCCTTCCCCTCTCCATGTTCTGAACCCCCTTCCCCCCTGCCCAGAGGAAAAGGGACTGGCCGTCCGGAATCAGGACACATAATAATAGAGGAAAATCACCACCTGGATCTTTTTATCTGTACTGAATTTTTTTAGGAATAAATTGTAATGTTTTGTGTTTTATGACACTATGTCCTGTATATTGCCCAGAGCGTGATTAATAAATCTAATAAATAAATAAATACACAAATAAAATATGCAGTTTAGCCAATTCCCAGTCAGTTATATGTGCACTAAGTGTGGGTTCATTCACCGAAAGTTAAAAGAAAAGAGGACTTGCCACTTCTAGAACTATTCACTAAACACACTCAAAATGGAGACCACGGCGTAGGGTTGCCAGCCTCCAGGTGGGGCCTGGGGATCTCCCGCTTTTGCAACTCATCCCCAGCTGACAGAAACCAGCTCTCCTGGAGAAAATGGCTGCTTGGAAGGGTGGGACTCTGTGGCGCTGTACCATGCTGAGGCCCCTCCCCTCCCCAAACCCCGCCCTCTCCCAGATCCTCCTCCAACGTCTCCAGGTATTTTCCAACCCAGACCTGGGAACCCTACCGTGGAGGAACGGCTTTCTGGGACTGAATGGGCCAAGTGCTTGTTGGACCAGTGTTGTAATCTTGCACCATTCCGGAGGCGCTGCTTGATCAGTCTCGAGGCTTCCGCTGCTTCCATCTTGAGCTATGTGATTCCCGGTGTAAGACTTGGGAGAGCTTTGCATCTTTCCTCCCTCCTGTATGTTTTCTGCTGTCGGGGAGTTCAGAAGAACTCCGTCCCTTGTCTAGGTATAATAGTGTGTAGGGAGACTGGGGTGTGTGTGTCTCTTGTATTGCAAAAACAGCTTCTCGTGAAAAGAAGGGAGGTGCCCTTTGGTGGAGTGTGTGGAGAGAAGGAAAGCTCCGAAGGCCAATTCCTTGGGTTGTTGCTTTGAAGTTTGGGGTCCAAGAGACCAGAAAGGAGAGGACTTCCTGTTCCTGTACATTGCTCCAGCTCTCCCTCCCAAAGTCTTTGGTGCTTGGTGGCAAGTACCGGGAAGCTCTGGCCAGCTGTTGGAAAGGGATTAAAGTCAGTGGGTTTCTTCCATGCTATTGAAGCAACAACCAAAAGAGCCAAGAAGTATTTGTTTTGCTAATAGCTGCCAGGAACTTCCTAGAATGCCCTGGACTGGAGGCTGTGTGGCGATCTGCCGGCTTCTGAGGAAACCCTTCCAACCTCCTGGGACTGGACAGTCAGGCACTGAGAGGACTATGCTTAGCCTGGCCCTAAATGATTGGGGTCTACCTTAACTGCTTCCCCAGGCTGACCCACAGAAAGATCTGAAGCCATCCAGGCAGTGGACAAGAGCAGGGAAATTTGGGGAGGGGAGGGCGGGCTTGTATTGGTAAGCCTACTTTGGGGAGGTGGAAAAAATAACTACATCACATCACAGGGAGGAAAAAAATCCATAACTGCATAACATTTAGAAAAGAGAAAAGAGTCCAGTAGGACCTTAAAGAGTAACAGAATTTGTGGCAGGGGAATTTGTGGCTCACCTCCTCACGAAAGCTCCTCCCCTGCCACGAATTTTGTGAGTCTTTCTGGTACTCCTGGACTCTTGTATTTTTCTGCTGCTACAGACAGACCAACATGGTGACCCGTCTCAATCTGTATGTTGTCGAAGGCTTTCACGGCCGGAGTTCATTAGTCACTGTAGATTTTCCAGGTTCTGTGGCTGTGGTCTTGGCACTGTAGGACCTACAATGCCGAGACCACGGCCACACAACCCGGAAAATCTACAGCAGCTAACCATCTTGATCTGTTTGCACGATGTCAAAATATCGATTTATTTATTTCATAGCCTCCCTTTCTCCCCAGTGGGGACCCGAAGCCACTTAACCTCATTCTCCCCTCCGTTTTATCCTCACAGCAACCCTGTGAGGTAGGTGAGGCTGAGACTGTGTGTGACCGGCCCGAGGTCAGGCAGCGAGTGATGAGCACGTGGAATTCACTGCCACAGGAGGTGGTTGTAGCTACAAGCATGAACGGCTTCAAGAGGGAATTGGATAAGCATATGGAGCAGAGGTCCATCAGTGGCCATTAGCCACAAGGTATAGATAGGGACTCTGGGGCAAGGGATGCTCTGTATTCTTGGTGCTTGGGGGGGGCATCAGTGGGAGGGCTTCTAGTGTTTTTGGCCACTATGTGACCCAGAGTGTTGGACTGGATGGGCCATTGGCCTGATCCAACATTGGCTTCTCTTACGTTCTTATGAGCTTCCATGGCAAGAGTTCATCATTCTCCACTGGCCCCACTCCTTGACCTCCTGATGGCACCTGGCGTTTTTGGCCACTGTGTGACAGAGTGTTGGACTGGGTGGGCCATTGGCCTGATCCAACATTGGCTTCTCTTATGTTCTTATGTCTGGGGCAAGTGATGCTCTGTCTTCTTGGTGCTTGGAGGGGGCAACAGTGGGAGGGCTTCTAGTGTCCTGGCCCCACTGCTGGACCTCTTGAGGGCCCCTGGTATTTTTGGCTACTGTGTGACTCAGAGTGTTGGACTGAATGGGCCACTGGTCTGATCCAACATTGACTTCTCTTATGTTCTTATAGATGGAACACTCTGTCTGGGTCAAGGGATGCTCTGTATTCGTGGTGCTTGGGAGGGCTTCTAGTGTCCTGGCCCCACTGCTGGACCTCCTGATGGCACCTGGTGTTTTTGGCCACTGTGTGACAGAATGTTAGACTGGGTGGGCCATTGGCCTGATCCAACATTGGCTTCTCTTACGTTCTTATAGATGGAACAGTTGGTCTGGGGCAAGGGATGCTCTGTATTCGTGGTGCTTTGGGGGGGGGCAACAGTGGGAGGGCTCCTAGTGTCCTGGCCCCACTGCTGGACCTCCTGATGGCACCTGGCGTTTTTGGCCACTGTGTGACAGAGTGTTGGACTGGGTGGGCCATTGGCCTGATCCAACATTGGCTTCTCTTACGTTCTTATGAGCTTCCATGGCAAGAGTTCATCATTCTCCACTCCTCCATTTTGTCCTGGTAACAACAATCCTGTGAGGTAGGTTGGACTGAGAGCATGTGACTGGCCCATGACCACCCAGCAAGCTTCCATGGCAGAGTGGGGATTCAAACCTGGGTCTCCCAGATACTAGTCTGACGCTCTTAACCACTCACACCTCACCGGCTTGCTATTCTGGGGGATAGTTTTGCAGGCCCTTACTCTGGGAAGGGCTTTGCGCGCGGTTACCCTCCCTGTGTGATCACTCCATTTCCTCTGTTTGCAGTTTTCCTAGGCAGGTCACGGGAGGGGCGGTTGCATGTGTGTGCGTTTGGTGGGAGGGGCGGGAAGTGCCGCATGGAGCATTTTGGCACTCGAGAGGAGGAAGCCCAGCTCATCCCTCCCAAGGATTAAGCAACATTGTTTAGGTACCCTTGAAGTTTTTCTTAGAAACATAAACTTTGGCCAAGGCTGGTGCTTTGATCTGGGAAGGCCCTTCCCCCTCCGAGTGGCTTTCTCTCTTTTAAAAAAACAAAACAAAGGAGTTTCTTTTAGGGGCAGGGTACAGCTCAGCAGCAGAGCCCAGAAGATCCCATCTCCGTTTTGCAGTGGGACTGGAAAAACCCCCTACCGATGCTCCCGCTATGCTGTGGAGTCCTGTGAGCAAAAATTCTCCTTTGTGAGCTCCTGGCATTAAAGTTGTGAGCGAGCGATTTGGCTGCTGCATAAATTTAGTTTGCTCTGTAGCCCTCCTTCCTGAGCCAAGACAAAAAGGTGTGAGCTAGAGGCTAAAAAAACCTGAGCTGGCTCACACTAACTCAGCTTAGAGGGAACACTGCCCCCCCCACCCCACCTGAGAGCTGCAGAAGATCACGGCAAAGGTGGTAGACCAGATGTCTGATAGGGTGACACACACCCCCAGCTGGCTATCCCCAAGAGAAGGCTGACGGCAGCTTTCCAGAGGTCAGACCAAGGTAGCAAAGACCTTGGGGCTTTCCTGTCCTGCCCCATTTCCACCCTCTCTCTGGTTCACAGCATGAAAGTGAGCACCTGCCCTCACTTGTACAGGTTGCAGCTGTTCCATAGTGCTGGATTTTGAGCGGGCTGTCTCCAGGGTAAATGCAAACTCTGTACAGGGAGTACCAGAGATACAACATTTCCACAAATGTTGAAGCCATGGAGGGGGAAAATGGGGAGGTTGGTGGGGAAAAGGGAAAAACTGGAGGGAAGTAAAGTCTGTGGGGCCGCAGTGGCTCAAGTGGTTAAGATGCTGAGCTGCAGACTGGTAGCTCGGTAGCTTGGAAGTTTTCGAGACCTGAGTGCCGCGTGACAGTGAGGTCCCGTGTCTGGCCCCAGCTCCTGCCAGCCTAGCAGTTCGAAACCAAGAAATTGCAAGTAGATAAATAGGCACCACTTCGGTGGGAAGGTAATAGCGTTCCATGTGCCTCGGCATTTTGTCACGCTGGCCACATGACCATGGAAACACCTTCAGACAGTGCTGGCTCTTCGGCTTGGAAACGGAGATGAGCACTGCCCCCTAGAGTCAGATATGACTGGCTTTTGAACAAGGGAAACTTTTACCTTTAAAGTATATTCAGTAGTCCAGGTGGGGAGTCCTGAGGAAGGCAGCATGGGGCAGCGCAGCCAAATTGAAGTTTCCCAGGAGACGGGCAGCCTGTGTTTCCACCCCTGCCAAAAAAGCCATTTCTGCAGGAGTTTCTTGCAGGTTCCTGCTAAAGGACCAGAAGGAGGAAATGAGAATCAGCTGGCGGGTGTGTGGGGGTTAGGGATTTCTCCTCTCCCGCATGTTCCTTGCGGGTCCCCACTTGTAATTATCTAATACCATAGATTGTCTGTCTTACATTTAAAAAATCTTCCTATTATTCATAGTGATTAAAACCTTGTCTCAAAAAAGCATTCCAGAAGAGAATATTTCACCCGAGATCTTTTTAACTCTCCTCAAAAATTCCAGTTCTCCAATGGGAAAATGGGAGGGGAAGTTCTCAGGGTAAGACCCCCCCCCCCCGGTTTGTTTTTTAGGCCTTCAGATCTCCGTGGGGGCACCAGTACACGACTAGCTGTTTGCCCCAGATGAACCAAAGAGTTCAGGATCCATTCAGAGATATTACATTTACATGCATGGGGCTTTAAAAAAAAATCTTGCACTGTTGTGTTTCAGAGACACGCCTCATTGCATCTGTTGTATTAGATCCCCCCCTTTGGGATGGGCCTTTTCAGAAGTCCGGCTGAGTCGTCTTTTCCTGTTCCAGTGCTGGGGGACACAGATACTGTTAAAAGCAAGATACGCCCTAGCTAACCGCCCAGCGTCGGTGCTTTTCAGGAAGTGACCACTTGTTGCTCAAAAGGTTTGCAGTGAACTTATAGGGTAAAGGTGGGGAAGAGTCCTTCCTCTGCCCCCACCCCCCAGTCAGAATTTAGGTCAGGGGTGTCGAACTCATTTCTTACGAGGGCCAGATCTGACATAAATGAGATCTTGTTGGGCCGGGCCATGTGAGTCATCAAATGTTAATGCCAGGTAGTGGAGATATAAACTTTATAAAGGACACAAACACAAAGGTGGGTTTTTTTTAACTTAAAATAAAAACATGCTTAAAACATTAGCTCTGTAAGCTGCAAACCTACTTTTGATTTATTGACATTCACCACAGAAATCTCCTGCTCAGAGTTCTGAGTCTGGGACCCAGAAGAAAACATGAAACAGCTGAGCGATTAAGAGAGTCTAGCAAAGCAAGCTGTGATGATCCAGCCCGTGGGCCTCATGTTTGACACCCCTGATTAGGTTGTGAACTCTTTGCAAGAAGACACATACCCCTGTCTCTCCCCTTCCCCTTTTTGACACTCTACAGCATAGCGTGTAGAAGAAGAAGAAGAAGAAGAGATTGGATTTATACCCTGCCCTTCACTACCCAAAGGAGTCTCAGAGCGGCTTACAAACTCCTTTCCCTTCCCCTCCCCACAACAGGCACCCTGTGAAGCAGGTGGGGCTGAGAGAGCTCTGACAGAAACTGCTCTTTTTCAAGAGCAGCTCTTATCAGAACTATGGCTTGTCCAAGGTCATCCAGCAGGTGCAAGTGGAGGAGTGGGGAATCAAACCCGGTTCTCCCAGATTAGAGTCTGCGCACTTAACCACTACACCAAACTGGCCGATGGCAGTATGTTTTTGGTGGGAATTAGACCAGGATGGAGCACTTAGTGATTCGGGGAGTTTCACATCATTGGCAGTCTTCAAGCAGCTGCCGGACAAACACTTGTCCGGGATCGTCTAGGCCACGGCTGGCCAAACTTGCTCATCGTAAGAGCCACATAGAATAAACCATCAGGTGTTTGAGAGTTGCAGGACATAAGCAAATACCACACACACGTTTTTATTTAAGAATATATGTGCAAATTTGCTTTTTATTAACATTAAATGAGACTGCCAGAAATAAAAAACCAAAGGGGTCAAAACAGAAATGGATAATGATATTCATTTGCCCAGTGATATTTATTTGTTTGCTGATATCTGTCTAAGAGGGAGAGGAAAAGAGAGAGGTGGAAAGAAAGCATGAAGGAGGTGGAAAGAAAGCAAATAGACGGGAGGGAGAAAAAGGATGCCTCCCTTTCGCTTCCCCAGCCACCCTGCCGGGAGCCACACAGTATGTCACAGTTCGGCCACCCCTGTTCTAGGCTGATCCTGCATTGCACGGGGTTGGACCGGAGGGCCTGTATGTCCCTTTCCAACGCTATGATTCTGAGGTGCAGGCACAGGAGGACTGGAAGGCCCTGTAGCAGGTGGTCCGGTGGGGATTGGGCTGAAGAAGAGGCAGGATGTCAGATCAGGCAAAGGCAGATGTGTGGTGAGTTCGGCGGAGGGGAGGACTAGAAACTTGACCAAAAGAGCGAGTCAGCGAGACTGAGAAGCACTTAGTTTTGAGCTCTGGGGCCTCATTCCAGATTCAGTTTTGATTTCTAGGTCACGCTCGTATCATATGCAAGGATGAGTAATCCCGGGAGCATGTACAGACACACCTTCCCTCACTCAGGAAAGCGCAGCCACCCTGCATCGGTGATCGGGGGCTAGGCTTCCATCTGGGTAGGCTTGAGTCCCGGTGCCTCTCGCTCTGGGATCTTCTTTTGTTGACTCCACGGAACCCAGCTAATATCCCATCAAGCCCCCGAGCGGGGCCAGTTGCTGCATTCCCTGATCCTACAGCTGAAGCCATGCAGCCAGCGCAGGGCTCTCAGGAATGTTCTTGGGGCATCTGTGGGGCTAACCGACCCCCGGGGCACAACATAAGCAGGGTGCTGCTAGACAGAGCACCCGGAGGGCCAGTTTCCTCCCAGTTAAGCGTCTGGAGCCCTTGCAGAGAAGAACCTTTTCCTGCGTCTCCCTGTAATCCTTCTCCTCCAGAGCCCCCACCGTGGATGGGTTTTTTTTTACAAAGCAGTCTGGCACTGTGTTATCCGGTGCTGTTACTCCTAACCCGTTTGTTTTCTTTGTAAGCAAGACCTTTCATGTTTTATTGTTATGGAGTTAAAGGCTGGCCTGGAGGTGCCGCGCTTTAGTGGAAACAGCTGCCGCCGCTGGTGTCCCTTGGTCAGGTGGGAGGCTCTTTTTGTGCAACCCGTCGCCCCCTTAAAAGGAAATGGGGCGTGCAAGGCCCGGAACCTGCAAATGCCATCAGCGGGGCACTTAAGAGAATGAAATCTCTGCAACGGGCCTCCGTGTCCCACCAAGACTCACACGGGATTTGGCATCCGGTGGGTGGCACCCCCTAGTTTTCTGTTCGGTGCCTAAGAAATTTTGACCGGAGCTCCCCTTTGGTTTCTCAGCAATGACCGCAGAACCGCAACAGCTTCACGGCAGGGTGACGTAATGGCTCCGTCAGACCATGGGTGAAAACATCATCGTTGTTTGACTCCTGGTTCCTTGACCAAGTTGCCACAGGGGTGGGGTTACCGGCGGAAGTCACTGGCTACAGCTAGCCTGGAGAAAACCAGCTGCTTTTTTTTCCGTTTTAATCTAGAAAGAAATGCCTGTCTGTGTTTTCTTCCTAGCGGTGAGGATTAAGCACATTCCATGACACCCTCTGGGTCTTTCCTTAGCCTCTCTGTTTGCGGACCGCCAGCTTGTCATGGAAAACTGGGTCCCCCGGCCATGCCAGATAAGACTAGAAAAATGGCCGGCTTGTGCCACTCTTTCCTGGCCCACCTGCCCAGAACTTGTGGCAGCAGGTTCCTTTAGTGACGCTGCAGCCGTCTGAAAACAGCAAAGAATAAAGTCTTCCTGCCGACAGACGCTCCCGAGTCATAAGAACATAAGAGAAGCCAGTGTTGTGGTACCAGAGAGCTTCTGAAGGCCTCGTTTTGTGCCACCTCTCTGCTCCAGTTCCACAGAGAGGATGGCAGGGAGAAAACAGATTTCAAATGCCATTGGGCCGCTCTCTCCTCACAGCTTGGGGAATATTTGAAATTCCTTCAATGCCGGGATCAATCGGTGTGAGCATCGGAATTTATTTAGAGATGTCGGCCTGACGTGAGCACGGAAGACGGTCAGCACGGTGCCGCAGTTCAGAAAGCACAAGCTTTGTAGGACAATGCCAAGACCACGGCCATACAACCCGGAAAATCTGCAACAGCTAAAGAACAGGGAACCACTGAATCTCTTTGATCGGCGGTGCAATGTGTATCCTTTGGTCAGCCATTTTGTGCACGGCAGGACAGTCGGGCAGAGATCGCCTCTATCATGTTTCCAGCACGGCTGTGGCTCCCAAATGGCACTTCTTCCAGTGGGGCACAGAAAGCTTCCCCCCCCGCCCCGAGCCCTACAGTGACGGCAGCCCGTGCATCAGCAAGGAAGTCGATTTCCACCAGTGGAATGGAAAATATGGTAACAGAAGGGACTGTTGGAAGGACGGAGTTTGTGTGATGCAGGGTCCGTCACCCTCCTAAATGGTCTCTCGCTGATTAGCTGACTTGTTTGGGCTGGCAGTCAGAGACACACACACACACACACACCCCGGACAGGAGGTCCAAAAACTGGAGGGCCACACGACTCGCTAAGTGGGAGGGTGCAAGCCCCCAGCTCTCTCTCTCTGCCCTGCTGTTGGAATTAATAATTTTCCTCGGCAGTTTGGATTCCCGCAATCGGATTCCGAGGGCGGCCCGACCCACACGTAGCCGGGGAAAGGGTTGTTTGAGCTTCGGGTCAAGGGGCCAAACAATTTGTAGGATTGATAGATCCTTGCAGATGGTAATTGTTTCTAAACAGCATAAACACTGTTTTTCTCTCTCTCCTTTCTCTCCCCCACCCCACCCAGCGCCAGCTGTTCTGTGGGGAGCGGGGAGGGCAGAGGGAGCACATCCTCATTCACAAATTGATGGCTGTTTGGGTGGAAACGGGGGCTTGGCAAGGAATTCGCAAGGTCATCCAAAGCCTTAGCTCCCTTGAGAGCCAGTTTGGTGTAGTGGTTAGGAGCGTGGACTCTAATCTGGGAGAACCGGGTTTGATTCCCCACTCCTCCACATGCAGCTGCTGGATGACCTTGGGCAAGCCATCGTTCTCTCAGAGCTGTTCCCGCAAGGACAGTTCTGGAAAGAGCTCTCTCAGCCCCGCCTACCCCACAGGGTGCCTGTTGTGGGGAGGGGAAGGGAAAGGGGATCATAAGCTGCTCTGAGACTCCTTCAGGTAGTAAAGGCCAGTGTATAAATCCAATCTTCTCCTCTTCTTCATTGACTTTCATTGTCATCTCTGCAATTTCAGCCTCTCTCGTTCTGGATAAATTCAGAACTGGTAGCACATAGCAGGTCAATCCCCTTTGCGAGTCTCCATCTAATGCCTTTGCATCCCACCCTCACTCCAGGATGACTGGCATGGGTCTCCCTTCCCCGTTTGTTGTCTTCTCAGCAACCTTGTGAAGTAGGTTAGGCAGAGAGAATGCGAATGGCGCAAAGTTACCCGGTGAGCTTCCATAGCGGAGTGGGGCTTCCCACGTCCTCGTCTGGCACTCCGGTCCCTGGGCCAATCCAATTGCTGACCAAAGCCCGTTTGAATGGCCAGAGTCACACTGTCGTGTTTGGAAGGAATCCAGAGGAGTTCAGCCGTGTTAGCCTGTTTCTGCAAAATAGTAAAAAACCCAGCAGCACCTTTAAGACTAATAAAGTCTTTCTTGTAGCATAAGCTTTTGAGAAACGCAGCTCTCTTCGTCAGATGCTACAAGAAAGTTTGTTAGTCTTAAAGGTGCTGCTGGGTTTTTTACTGTTTTGTAAGGAACAACTTCCCAGAAGCCTCCTCCACACCCGGGATGGGGAAGGGGAAACATTGGATTGCAGAGGTCCTCCGTATGACCCACCCTGCAAGGGTGAGAACAACCAAAATGTTATGTGGTCAGCCAAATTTCACAGCCCCCTCGACTGCCTGAAAGCCTAAGTGACCCGAAGGCCCCAAACCTTAAATAGTCTCTTGAAGAATTCTCCGTGGGTCAGGCTGTGTTCCTCTGTTGAGTGGTGGGGAACGGGTCTGGTGAACAGAAGCAGCCTGCCGGCCAGCCTTTCCCTTGACGTTAAACCTTCCAGCTTCCCGATGCCAGGACCGGGTGGGCATGAGGTAGCAGAGTGCCCCAGGGCCTGGGCAAAGAATACCTCCCATCAGCTTGGACGGATAAGCGGCCACGAAAGCTGGGTCTGGGGTTCGGGGTTTTGCACGCCCCATTTGCTTTTAAGAGGGTGACACTCTGCTCCAAGTGCCCCCCACCTGACCGAGGGACACCAGCGGCGGCAGCTGTTTCCACTAAAGCGCGGCACCTCCGGGCCAGCCTTCAGCTCCATAACAATAAAACATGAAAGGTCTCACTTTCAAAGCAAACAAACGGGAATAAAAGCAAAGGATCCCGCCGTGCGGGGCCACGACTCTCTCTTGCCCACTCCTTCCCCCCCAGTGCAATGAGTGTTGGAGGGGGGAGAAAGCCATTCACAGCTGGCAAAAGATTGCCTGCCGAACCCGAAAGGAGCTAGTCTTGAATCTGAGGAAGGAAGTTTTGGCTCTCGAAAAGCCGGTTCTGAGTCTTCCCTGCCATTTCTGTGCAGAGACCGAAGGAAGGGGAGGGCAATCACTCTGCCCCATTTGTTTATTTTTATAGTTCCATCATGCTTGGCTTTTCTCCCCCGTGGAGGTCCCAAACAGCTTACAACATAATTCTCCTCTCCTCTGTTTAGCCTTGCAACACCAACCCTGTGAGGTAGGTTGCAGTGAGAGAGGGTGACTGGCCCAGGGTCACTCAGTGAGCGTCCCTCCCCCGGGGATGGACGGTAAGAGATTTGATCTTTGGCCTCCCAGATCCTAGTCTGATGCTGTAAGGGGGCTACACCAGCGGTGTCAAACTCCCTTGTTACGGGGGCCGGATCCGACATAAATTTCACTTTGCTGGGCCGGGCCGTGTGCAGTGCTCCCTCTAAGCTGTGGAGTCTTGTGAGCAAAAATTCTACTTTGTGAGCCATTGGCATTGAAGTTGTGAGCGAGCCACTTGGCTGCTGCATAAATTAGTTTGTTCTGGAGCCATGCGTCCTGAGCTAAGACAAAAACGTGCAAGCCGGAGGCTGAAAAACTGTGAGCTAGCTCACACTAACTCAGCATAGAGGGAGCACTGGTCACGTGTGCCATAAAATGTAATGCCAGGTACCAGTGATAGAAACCGTATGAAGGACAGCAGCCGGTACGCTCCGAGTTGGTGTGTCCTCACTGCAAGGCCAACCTAGCAGTTCGAAAGCAAGAAATTGCAAGTCGATAAATAGGTACCACTTTGGTGGGAAGGTAACAGCGTTCCGTGCGCCTTGGTGTTTAGTCATGCCGGCCACATGACCACGGAAATGTCTTCGGACAGCGCTGGCTCTCCGGCTTTGAAACGGAGATGAGCACCGCAACCCTAGAGTCGGATTCGACTGGCTTTCGAGCAAGGGAAACCTTTACCTTTACCACTGCAAGGCCCCGTGGGCTGGGACGGGGGGTGCAGAGGAAAAGTCACATAGGCGGACTGGAGAGCAGAAGAGGAGGAGGAGAGAAGGGAAGATTGGATTTATACCCCACCCTTCTTTACCCAATGGAGTCTCAGAGCGGCTCACAAACTCTTCTCCCTTCCCCTCCCCACAACAGGCACCCTGGGAGGTAGGTGGGGCTGAGCGAGCTCTTTCCAGAACCTGCTCTTTTTCAAGAACAGCCGTGCCAGAGCTTGTGACTGACCCAAGGTCACACCAGCAGGTGCAAGTGGAGGAGTGGGGGAATCAAACCCAGTTCCACCAGATTAGAGTTTGCGCACTTAACCACAACCACAAACCGGCTCTCTTAACCACGACACCAAAGTGGCTCCCCCCATTCCCCCCCCCCCAGCACTTCCTCCCTTGCATCAGTTGCTCGCAGGCCGTATAAGAGCCCTGGACGGGCCGGATCCGGGCCTTATGTTTGACACCCCTGGGCTACACTAATGCTGGCTTTCAGTGCTGAATTTAGTCGCACGCACGCTGTTGCTCTCTTGCCTTGCAAACCCCATAAGTCTGCCGCGACTCGGCAGCAGTTTCCCCACACGGGCTCCCACGCCTGTGGGTGTGGCCAGCGTTTCTCCTTTTGACACGATTGCCGTATTCTGGCTACGCCAAGAGCAGCACGAAGAGCAGGCCCACGTATGACGCGATGAAACCGGCCGCAAGAAGTAGGAAAGGTTGCTTCTGGCACCCGCTGGGGTTAAGAGCTGGCCCGCTGACCAGGTTCTCCCCACCCCCCACCCCCAAAAATGGTTTGGTTGGTTGACCGGTCAAGTATGTGTGAGGCCCGGGCTTCATCGGAACAGAAGTAATGATTTTATTCTTTCGCTGATTGCAGAAACCAATTTAATTAATCGTTACGAAACCCCAGCTAACTTTAGAAAGAGTAATGGGAATGGGTTGTGTTACGACTTTATGTAACCGTGTTAGGTAAGGTGACTGGTTACTTGGAACAGGCTTATCTGTTTGGCTTTTGTCTTAAAATGCCTCCCGTTTCCAAAAGGGGGGGAACAGAATTAAACCCGCAATAAAGCAAAGTAAATAACTGCTAATAATCCGGGGGGGGGGGTGTTGTCACAGGCTGGCGTGTGCCCAGCAGGCCAATGTTCCCTTGGGCGGAGATGGGGGCCAGAAAGAGCTGCCTTGCTCTGCTAGTAGGTTTGCCCCGAACCCATGCAGGGCTAACACAGGGCCCAGCCGTTCACTGCTTGAGCCTCCCATCTGCACTTCTGAGGGCAAGAGATGGCCTCCCTCTTAACCCTTCCGTTTCTCTCACAGGTGCCGGTTTCGGGCTGGGCATCGTCTTCTCAGTTGTCTTCTTTAAAAGTAAGTGGCCTCTGTCCCCCGGGTTTGTCTCGCTTGCCGTGGGTGCTGTTCTTTCGCGTTTTCTCTTGCCTTTTTTGTCCCTGTTTTGTTCCAAGGAGCGCTGGGCAGCATGCACGGTCCTCTCTTCCTCCCTTCGATGCTCACAATGACCCTGGGAGCAGTGTTCCCTCTCAGCCGAGTTAGTGTGAGCTAGCTCACTGTTTTTTAGCCCCCGGCTCACACCGTTTTGTCTCAGCTCAGGAAGGATGTGGCCAAATCGCTCACTCACAACATTTAAGGCCAGTCACTCACAGAGTAGAATTTTTGCTCACAAGACTCCACGGCTTAGTGGGAGCACTGCCTGGGACTGTTGTGTGGCCCAGGGTCACCCAGTGGGCTTTGTGGTTAGCCACGTTGGTCTGCAGGAGAACAGGTAGATCCGAGTCCAGTTGCATCTTCTGAACCAGCAAGATTTGGGGGGCATTAGTTTTCAATAGTCAGACCTCCCTCCCTCCGCTCCTTCCGTCAAAGTCCCCTTCGTCAACCTTAACCCTGTGTGGTAGGTTAGGCTGAGAGTATGTGACTAGCCCAAGCCCCCCCAACGAGCTTCCACAGCAAGAGTGGGGATTCGAACCTGGTTCTCCCAGTCCAACACTCCAATCACTGGACTACACGGGCTCTCTAACCGCTGCCCCACTCTGGCTCTTATCCCTTGAAGCCAGCCTGCTTCACTGGGCGCATTCTTCGGTGAGGACCTTATGCCCCGCCAACTCCCTTCCAGCATTCTGTCTTAGCAGCCCCAGGTCAGCTGAGCTCCCGCCAAGCCCCATGACCCGTTGTCTGGCCAGGCCCAGCCCCACGGTCTGCGGGACCTGTCAGAACGCTGGGCCTCACCTCGGCGGGCTGGCTGGAAAGATTCTGACATGGCCAGAGACTTTGGCCCCTCTTAATTACCTCTGAGTTGTGTGCTGAGGTGGGGGTGGTGGAAACCCTCCCCCCCCCCGACCCAGGATTGCAATTCCCTTATGGTTCACTCCTCATCGGGATAATCCGCCAAACTCACAAGCCGGCACACGCTGCCTGCGCCTTTCCTCTGCTTCAGACCCCTGCAAACTGCGGCCAGAGTCTTACTGAGGTCTTTCCCCCTTGCAAACGTGGCTTAACTTTCCAGGGGGGGCAGAAGCTCTACCTGGAGGCTGGTATTTCAGCGAGGAGCTCATAGCACCGGGAAAGATGCAGAAAAAGGGACACCGTGGATGATTCAGGGGTCGGGGGGCACCTTCTTCTGAGAGGAGGGGCGAAAACTGTGGCAGGAGAGAGGCTTGTAAAAATGCATGTGGAGTAGAGTTCCTGTTAAGTCGGTCCTTCTCCCAGCACGCTTGGAACCCAGGGCATGAACAACGTTACAATGAGAATAAAACAATTGGTGTAATGATTTTTTTTAAAGTAAGTTTTTATTAAGTTTTAAGGGTACCCAAAGATGGGAAAGGGGGAGGGGAAGGAACAAAAATAACAAGACTTCTGCATAGAACTCTTCTCTACTTATCATGCAGTGGCTCAAGTGCTTAAGACGCTGAACTGCAGGCCCTGGAAGGTCAGTAGTTCAGCAGTTCGAGACCCGGGAGTGCCGCATGGCGGAGTGAGCTCCCGTCTCTAGTTCCAGCTCCTGCCAACATAGCAGTTTGAAAGCAAAAAATTGCAAGTAGATAAATAGGTACCACTTCGGTGGGAAGGTAACAGCGTTCCGTGTGCCTTGGTGTTTAGTCACACCAGCCACATGACCACGGAAACGTCTTCAGACAGTGCTGGTTCTTCGGCTTGGAAACAGAGATGAGCACCACAACCCTAGAGTCGGATTCGACTGGCTTTCGAGCAAGGGAAAACCTTTACCTTTACCTTACTTATCATTTCACATTATACAGAGACAGACTGTGAGGTTTTAAAAGTTTATAAAGGCTTCTTTGTATTGAATATTAAGGAGTTCATATCTTTGTATTTCTCTCTTACCCAACTTTAAAATGGAGTCCATAGTCCAACGAAATCTTCTTCCATTTGCCCTTTTAACATTGAAGCCAATTTGTCCATCTCCGCACTTTCCAGAGTCTTCACTATTAGGTCATATTCAGAAGGTATTGATGGGAAGTTCCCAGTAGGATGCAAATAAAATTCTCGCTGCAAGTTACTACATGAATTATAAAATGTCTTTGGTTTTTATCAAGAGTCATCTGGTAAACAATTGGCTGTAACGATTAAAGTATCAGTAGAAAAGAGCAAGAGCCCAGACAAAATTGTGACAAGGGTAGGAGCTTTCAAGAGTCACTGTTCACTTCTTCAGAACAGGGTACGCGCGGTGACTCACGAAAGCTCCTCCCCTGCCACAAACCTTGTTCGTCTCTAAGGTGCTCCCGGACTCCTGCTCTTTCCTTCTTCTACAGACAAGGCTAACATGGCTACTCGCCTTGATTAAAATATCCGTGAGACCAAGCAAGCAGAGTCAGGTAGTGCTGTCCTGGGACGGTAATTGTGGGCATCAGCTGACGTGCCCTTAGCTTGAGACTGACTGACCCCAGGCATCCTCCTGTAAAATCAGTTTGCAACCTTTCTGGGAGGTTGTCAGGTCCTGCAGTAACCACTCTGTACACAGTAGTCCTTAAGCAGGTTTATTGGCAAGGTATGGCTTCTGGTCAGGTGAACACCTTTCCCAGAACTGGCAATCAATAGCATAGCAACAGGGTAAGAGGTGTAGGGTCCCACCTGCAGGCATACATCACAGCTACTACAGGTCATGAGAGAATATACGACCCAACTAGCAGTATCTTGAAACTCATGTCTCCCAAGGCCACGGGTCCAGCTGGCTCCGCGAACAATGCGGGGGCAGCTTTGGGAAAGTCTCTACAATACTCCTTACATTCATTCACACCCTTAAGAATGTCGGGGAGGGCCGATAAGGTAATAAGCAAAGCTGGCAAGGGGGGAAAGCGAGCATGAGCTACAAAAGCAAAAGCAGGCGTTAACAGCATAGGGCATCACTATACAGTCATTGATCATGGTACAAAGACAAGCATCACTCTCAAGGCAAGGGTTGATCCTGGCAGAGGTTAGCCGGGCGGAAGCCTTCCTCGTCTCCCGAGTTGGGATCAGCAACTGAGAAGGCGTACGTCTGAGCAAGAGCCGATTGGACCCTAGCAAGGATGGGAGCATGGAGGAGCAGAGGCCCCAATCAATGACAAGGCAGTCTCCTCAAAGCCCTGGCATCCTCAAGCGTCCCACCGTGGAATTTCTTATAACTCTGTTTGATAGCTGCTTGTTACTTGCCAGCTTTGATTTGAAGAGCAGTCCTCAGTGTTCCCTGTCGTTGCTTTCCCCCACCCTCCCTTTGTTCCAGGGAAGACGTGGCCGATCACATTTGGGTCGGGAATGGGTTTAGGAATGGCGTACTCGAACTGCCAGCACGACTTCCAGGCTCCTTATCTTCTCCATGGGAGGTTTGTCAAGGTGAGTCGGTATCTGAGAGCCTTTCTTAGAAAAGCTTGCTTAGAACTGCCCGTGAGCCTGACTTCCCCACTTACAGGCGAGGCTGCCTGCTGCATCTCTGTAGGAGTTGTTGCTCTTCTCCTGAGTACTTCCAGTTGGCCTCTGCTGGGAGCAAGTCATTCTGACGGGACTGGATCAGTCGGCCACCCACCAGAACAGACAGGTATCAAAAGCGCTGGCTGCCAAAAGAGGCTGCCTGTTGGGTCTCTGTATGAGTCACTGGAAGAGGCGTCAGCAGTCAACTTTGGCTGGGAAGGCGGGAAATTATGCCATGTCTTTCTATTTGGGAGTGATTGATTCCACTCTGTGTACACACACACACACACGCACACACCCCAGCATTCCCCACCCCTCAGAGGCAGCTGTGTGCCGTGTCTCTGCACAGTCAAAGGGCAGTAAAAAAAAGTGTATAGCCGCCTGCCCCATGAGCGGCAGCAGTTTCTCCTTGAGCACAGAAATTCATGATGAGCAGCAAATGGTGAGAACAGCCTGGGAAGTGGCAGGCAGCTCCTCTCTGGGTGCTTAATATGGAGCGCATTTCTAAGCCAGGCGTCGGTTTAACAACACATTTTTGCTTCTGCACCCGTGCCAGGAAGGGTTTGCAAGCATCCGTGCCAAACAAGCAGAGGTTGCTGCCTTTAATTGGAGGGGAGGGAGCGAACCCGACTCCTGAGCCCCTTCGGTTGTATTCCGTCGCCCTCCTGGCTCCTGAGACTTCTTCCAGGTCTCCCTGTGCACCTTCACACATGTCTTTGCACCAAAGGGCTGGAGACTTGCGTATCTGGAAAGGATGTGGGTCAAGGATTCGCCCCAGAGAGAAAGGCTCTGAGCATCTTGCACAGCCCAGGATGTCATCCCAGGTGACAGAGGAGAAGGAGTTCCGGGGGATGCACACCTGGGCGGCCTCTGTTCTCAGGACGGGGCTGTCGGGAGGGATGTGGGGAAGAGCGAGCACCAGAATGGTGGCTCATCCTCTCGCTGGTGCAGGCTGGACCACAGCCGTCCATCTCTGTCCAGAGCTTGCGCAGGGATGTGAATTCCAGCCATCAGGTCTGTGGGAATTAATATAAAGGTATAAGAAGTGAACCTTTCAACATATTAGCTTGAAAAAGTATAACCTTGTTTTTCCTTCCTTTTTGCCTTCTGCCCCTTTCTCCTTTCCCCCATCTCATTAATTGTGTTAAGGTATGGTTGCTATTATACATATCAGAAGCGCTTAAAACTAGATATATAGCAAACAGGGTAAACAAGGGAATATGTTGGCTTCTTTTTTTGTAACTGTGTATTATTTCCCCTTTTAGACAAAGATCCTAGGTAAGAAGTTAGTTAACCCCTATCATTAGAATATGTTTACTGGGAATGCCAGTAGAATATATAGCAGACTATAAGAACAATAGGAAACATACAACTCTTCATTTTGGTTGGGGGTTTTTTGTACAGTGTTGCTAAATAGGTATCTTATGAGAAGGTTTGACTGTAGATAACCGCTTTAATATTATGTTATGTAGGAGAAACACAAACAGGTACTGTGAAAATGTATGACTCTCTCCTTTTATCTTTCTTTTCCTTTCTGAAAATCAATGAGAGCCAGTTTGGTGTAGTGGTTAAGTGCGCGGACTCTTATCTGGGAGAACCGGGTTTGATTCCCCACTCCTCCACTTGCACCTGCTGATGTGACCTTGGGTCAGTCACAAGCTCTGGCACAGCTGTTCTCTCAAGGACAGTTTCTGTCAGAAGTTCTCTCAGCCCCACCTACCTCACAGGGTGTCTGTTGTGGGGAAGGGAAGGGAAAGGAGTTTGTCAGCCGCTCTGAGATGCCTTTGGACAGTGAAGGGCGGGGTATAAATCCAATCTCTTCTCTTCTTCTTCTTCTTCAGTAAATATATTTGAGGGGGGGGAAGATCTGTATCTGCCCTTCCGCCAAGGAAGTTTGGGTGGTGTGCGTTGGTTCTCCCTGGACAGCCCTGTGAGGTAGGCTAGGCCGGGAAGGTGGGTGTGGCTAAGCCAGAGACACCCAGTGAGCTTTGTGGCCAAAGGAGGAGTTGTGCCCTGGTCTCCCCGCGGCCACTGCACTGGCTCTTGGGGGGTCTTCTGCAGAAACCAAGGGCCGCGGAGCCGATGCTGATTCTGGAGGTCAGAGCATAACGGCAAGTCCTCTTTCTCTGCGCAGGAGCAATGACAGTCGGCCGGTGGACTCCCGCGTGGCAGAGGGACGGCGAGACCTTGCTGCTTCCTCCGGAGGGTCACCCTGCCCCAGCCTTAAGGCAGAGCTCTTCGCGACTGGTCACCCGATGCTTTTTTCTACGGCCAGTTTATTTATGCCTGAAACCAAATCTCGTTTTGTATCTCCTGCCGGAGACTGCAAGGAAGGTGCTGTTCTTGAGAGAATAAAATCCAAACAACACACGTGCGCGCTCCCCTCTCCGCACCCTGCTTCTTCGTGTGTTTCCTTTGTGCAGAGCAGGGGAATGCGTGGGAAGGCCCCGCCGATGAACCAACAGCTGCGGCCACCTGGTTCAACTCCTCTTTGAAAGCTTCCCCCTCCCCAGTGGCAGCTGTCCTCCGTTCCTCTCCCACTCACGGCTAGACCCTGCTGAAGTTTACAGTTTCTGCAAAAAAAGCACTCCCACCCCACAGAGCACATGTCTGTCCGCCCCCCCCCCCCACACACACACCCAACGTTTGTTGCTTCCCCTTTCAGGGGAGAAAGCCTTTTACCTCTGCTCAAGATCCAAATTCCTGCATAAGCCGGAAGAGGAAGGGTGACTTGGGATGTCAGTTGGAGTGCTCTGTCACTGGGGCCGGGGGGTTTAGTCCTCTCTTCTGCCACGCTGAGGGGGAGTGGGCCTGAGCGGGAGAGCCAGTTTGGTTTAATGGTTAAGTGTGTGGACTCTAATCTGGGAGAACCGGGTTTGATCCCCCACTCCTCCACTTGCAGCTGCTGGGTGACCTTGGGCAAGCCAGAGTTCTGTCCAGGGCTATTTTGGGACAGGAACGCAAAGGAACGGAGTTCTAGCTGTCTTCAGAATTGGCCACACCCACTACAGCCAAAACCTCTGTGTGCGTGGCTACAGAAGAAAGACCTGGAGGGCAACACACACACACCCAGCAACTTCGAGGCGGGTGAGCCAGTGGGCCCCCCTGGAAGGATCAGGAAGGCCTTTAAATGCCTCCCCGTGTCTTCCCCAGCCTGTTCAAGGGCCGGCTTGCCCAGGCAACCAAGAGAAGGCATGGGGGTGTGGCCTAATCTGTGAATGTGCTGCACTGTCAGGGGTGTGGCCTGTTATGCTAATGAGTTCCTGCTGGGCCTTTTTCTACAAAAATAAAAGGCCATAGTTCTGACAAGAACTGTCCTTGAAAAAGACCAGTTTCTCTCAGAGCTCTCTCAGCCCCGCCTCTCTCACAGGGTGTCTGTTGTGGGGAGGGGAAGGGAGTTTGTAAGCCACTCTGAGTGAAGGGTGGGGTATAAATCCAATCTCTTCTCTTCTTCTTCTACAGTCTCTACAGGGTTTGGTGAGAGACTGTGGCTCAGCCGTGGAGCACATGCCTTGCATGCAGAAGGTCCCAAGTTTGGGACTTGGTGTCTCCAGGGAAAGGACCTCTGATATGGGGGGGAGACCCCCATCAGAGAGCCACTGCCAGTTAAAGGAGTCAGTAAAAACTTGCTGGGACCAGTGGTCTAGTTTGGGGAAAACCCCAGGGATCTCAAGGTCCGCCTCAGCTACTCAGAGTTCCATTGGGATGGATCAAGCCGGGGCACCGGGTGAGTCTGTCTGCAGCCGTAGACAAGACCCAAGAGTCCAGGAGCACTTTCGGGACTAACTCCCCAAAGCTTCTCCCCTGGCACAAACGTTGCGAGTCTTGAAGGTGCTACTGGACCCGTGCTCTCCAGGGTCTCCGGCAGGGGATCGCTCACATCGCTGGGAGGGGTCTGCTGTTGATGCAGGGGCGGATTAAGGCCCACTGGTGCCCTATAGGCACCGACCCATCTTGGCGCCCCCCTCATTGAAATGACTGTCATGAGAACTGAATTTGGCTCCATCGTTTGACTTTGAAACACAGGCATTCGACTTTGAAACACAGCCTACTATGACACTGCACCTCGCCAACAAAAAACAGGAGAGAACCCCTAGGGTGCACCATGATCCATTTGCACTAGTTTTTATCACTTATTTTTTTTTAACATATCTTCATTCGTTTTTCTTTTATTTTCACCCTTTTTACCAACTTTGTGGTGCCCCCTTTGGCCCTGCTTAGCCTGCTTCATGGTGAATCGGCCCCTGCATTGATGAGAGGGGGTCCGTCAGGATCCATCCAGGGTCTTGTCTACTCAGACTGGCAACAGCTCTCCAGGGTCTCAGGCTGAGTCCTTTATTTTATTTTATTTCGTTTTATTAGGCTTATATCCCGCCCTGCCCCCACTGTAGGCTCAGGGCGGGTACCAACATATAGGTCTGCAGTTTGCGCAGCTTTACAATTAAAACATATTGCAACAATCCATTGAAATCAATAAAATCACCAACACACTAAGACAACAGGATCCCTCAACGGATAATATTGTGGTCCCGTCTGACTTCTAGGATCTGCGGAGAGGCCAAATCAAAGTGGATGCCTGCTGCCTCAGCTAAAGGCCCGGTGGCACTGTAACGAGTCCCGCAGGGCCCCCGATCTCCTAAGAGAGCTCATTCCACCAGGCAGGGGCCAGAGCTGAAAAGGCCCTGCCCCTAGTGGAGACAAGTTGGACATCCCCAGGGCCAGTAACTACCAGGAGGTGCCAGTTCGTAGAACACGATGTTCTGTGAACTCAGCATCTACTACCTGGTCCTTTTCGGAGATGTGGGGGATTGAACCTGGGACCTTCTGCATGTCAAGCAGATGCTCTGCCGCCGAGCCACAGAGTTCCCATTAGACCCAAGAAGAACAGCCCTGTTTCCTAAGGTGGGGCACCCTGGACTAAAAGCCTCTTTGGCGGCCACTTGTCCGGGGACAGGGCTGCACGCCCCACCTGGACATTCTTCACGGGGGTTGGACGTGGCTGAGTCATTCAAAGGGAATTTGGGTGGTGGGGGGGCAGTTTTTACAATCTAATGCAGAAATAGGCTCTTTTTTTTCTTTCAAAAAAAGGAATCCAGTTGCGATGGCAATAAAAAAGAGCAAGACGGAACTCTGAGCTCGGATGTTCTTTAAAAAGTGCGTTCAGTCCCAGGTGGCAGTATTCAGACTTACTGAAAACACATTGCTGCTTTTTGCCAGGCTTGGGGTAGAACAGTTGGCTTCCAGTGTCTTCACGGGGTTGTACATGGCTGAGTCATTCAAAGTGAGTTTGGGTAGGGGCCCCCCCTCCCCAGTTTTTACAGTCTAACGCAGAAATAGCTGTTGTAGATTTTCCGGGCTGTCCGGCCGTGGTCTCGGCATTGTAGGGACCTGACGTTTCGCCAGCAGCTGTGACTGGCATCCTCAGAGGTGCAACACAGAAAGATGGAGTGCTCTCTGTGTCAAGTCACAGCTACTGGCGAAACGTCAGGTCCTGCAATGCCGAGACCACGGTCAGTCAGACAGCCCGGAAAATCTACAACAGCTAATGAACTCCGGCCGTGAAGGCCTTCGGCAACATAATGGAGAAATACTCTCTTCCCCCCCCCCAAACAAAGGAATCTTGTCGCAATGGCCTCAGGCAGAGTTATTCAGACTTACTGAAAACTTAGTGCTCCTTTTTTTTTGCCAGGCTTGGGATAGGACAGTCAGCTTCTAGAGCCCTTTTGCAAAGGCCAAGACCGTGCAAACGGCAGGTGTGTGGTAAACCTTTGTTGGGGTTGTACCCCTTAGGCTGCAATTGTGTGGGGTTTTCCCAGGCCAGGATGTTCCATACTGCAGAATTTTTGTTTGAAAAGGGCAAAAGGGTAGGGCGCTTCTGCATTCGTCCCCCCCCTTACACACCAGCGTTCCCTCTCAGCTGAGTTAGTGTGAGTAACACCTTTGTTAGCCTCCGGTTCACACATTTTTGTCTTCGCTCAGGAAGGTTGTGACTCCAGAGCAAACTAATTTATGCAATAGCCAAATGGCTCGCTCACAACTTTAATGGCAGCAGCTCACGCAGCAGGATTTTTGCTTGCAAGACTCCACAGCGTAGAAGGGAGCATTGCTGCACAGGGCCCTCTGCCCATGGTGTTCAGCCTCGACCGGCCATTCTCTGTCTGTGCCATTTAAGCTTATTTTGGTTGGAACACTCAGCATCTGTTTCCTTCTCCCCAGGGGCGGATGAAGGCTCCCTGGTGCCCAAAGCACTGACCCATCTCGGTGCCCCCCTCCCTTTCCACACTGACCCCCAGTCCATTTTAGTGGTTGACCTGTCTGACCAGATATAGAATGCAGGTTGCAGCAACACAAAAATTTATTCCTATGATAGCACAATATACTGTACAAACTAAGCCAAGCTCTGGCTACATACAGTTCTAGTTTTATCAATTTATTTATTTTGTTTACAAATCTTCATTCTTTTTTTTCTTTTCTTTTCACCCCTTTCCCCAACTTTGTGGTGCCCCCTTTGGCCCTGGTGCCCTAAAGCACATGCTCAGTCTGCTTAATGGTTCATCGGCCCCAACTTCTCCCGCTCTGCCAAACAGGTTTGCCAGCTCCCCTCCACTTCGTCTCCCCTAGGCCTGAACGAGTTTTGTGACAGAAAGGCTCGGGGGTCTCGCTGACCAAGAGCCGTCCGCCTCGACTCCGGCTTCTTTCCCGTGCGTATGTCAGAAAGATTTCTGCTACGGTGTGTGGTGCCGTTCACTCCATCCCAAAGCCGGCCTGGGGAGACTTTTATTTCTGAACCTGTCCAAACAAATGAGGCCAGAGCTCCTCCGGAGAAGAGGGGGCGCCCCTTTGTGTTCGGCTCCGCGAGACCAGAGCCACGACGGTGGAACAAAAGCAATTATATATGTGGAAGCGAAGGGCGCAGCGGGGAGGGGGGAGCCCCTCTCTTCACGTACCCTTAAGGAATGTTAAGCTTGGCAGAGAGGATCATCTGGAAGTGATCACCTCCTCCCTCCTCTCTTCGCTTTCTTCGGGGCTTTGGAAATCCCCCCCGTTCCCTTTCAAAGAGCCGAGATTGGTACCAGAGAGTGCGGGATGCCAGGCAGGCTCTCCTGCCCAGGCAGGTTTCTGCATCCTGTTTCCCACCATCGTCGCTCAGATATTCTGGAAGCCCCACAGCCTCTGGAGATGGGTCCGTTTAGTTTCTTGTTTAGCCAGTCTGGTGTCGTGGTTAAGTGCGCGGGCTCTAATCTGGGGGAATCGGGTTTGATTCCCCCGCTCCTCCACTCGCAGCTGCTGGATGACCTTGGGCAAGCCGTAGTTTTGTCCAGGGCTCTCTTTGTAGCAGGAACTCCCTTTGCATATTAGGCGACACACCCCTAATATAGCCAAATCCTCCAAGAGCTTGCAGTAGCCCCTGTAAGAAGAGCTCTGTAAGCTCTTGGAGGGATCAGCTACATTAGGGGGGGTGTCGCCTAATATGCAAAGGAGTTCCTGCGACAAAAAGAGCCCTGGTTCTGTCAGAGCGGTCCTTGAAAAAGAGCCGTTTCTGTCAGAACTCTCTCAACCCCACCTGCCCCACAGGGTGTCTGTTGTGGGGAGGGGAAGGGAAAGGAGTTTGTCAGCCGCTCTGAGACTCAAGTGAATGGCAGGGTATCTTCTCCTCTCTGTCCAAGAACTTCTCGAATCCCTTGTCATAAGAACATAAGAGAAGCCAATGTTGAATCAGGCCAGTGGCCCATCTAGTCCAACACTCTGTCACACAGCGGCCAAAATATACCAGGGGCCATCAGGAGGTCCAGCAGTGGGGCCAGGACACTAGAAGCCCCTCCCACTGCTGCCCCCCCCCCAGCACCAAGAATAGAGTGAATCACCTGCCCCAGACTGAGAGTTCCCACCTATACCCTGTGGCTAATAGCCACGGATGGACTTCTGCTCCATATGTTTTATCCAATTCCCTCTTGAAACTGTCCATGCTTGCAGCTGCCACCACCTCCTGTGGCAGTGAATTCCATATGTTAATCACTCTGTCAAAGCTATCGACTGCATCAGCCCTCACTAATTTTAGTGGGAGCAGATTGTCTACGTGGGTTTCTTGGCTTCTGCCCAACCTAGGGTTGCCAGCCTCCAGCTGGGACCTGGAGATCTCCCGCTTTCCCAACTGATCTCCAGCCGACAGAGATCAGCTCCCCCGGAGAAAATAGCTGCTTTGGAGGGCGGGGTCTACGGCATCGTACTATGCCAAGGCCCCTCCCCTCCCTCCCCCAACCCCGCCACCTCCTGGATCCACCCCCAAAGTCTCCGGGTATTTTCCAACCCAGACCTGGGAACCCGAGCCCAGCCTCAGTCTGCTGCTCCTCCGCTTCTGTCAGGAGCCCTCGTGTACCAGGCTGGCCTCCAGGAGCAAAAAGGGCTCTTTGACGATTTCCCTTTGCCTCGATGTTGACTAATTTGAAGCATGAATAAAAATGCGAAAGAAATAAAACGGGAGTCCTGTGGCACCCTAGGGGGGAAAGCGACAAGAGTTATTCCAGCCTCAGCTTTTGGGAATGAGAGATCACTTCATCGGATGGAAGGGCTCAAGTTTTGGGATGAGACAGGGCCAGTGTTCCCTCTGAGCGGAGTTGGTGTGAGCTAGCTCACAGGTTTTTAGCCTCCGGCTCACACATTTCTGTCTCCGCTCAGGAAGGAGGGCTCCAGATCAAACTGATTTATGCAGTAGCCAAATCACCTGCTCACAACTTTAATGCCAGTGGCTCACAAAGTAGAATTTTTGCTCACAAGACCCCACAGCTTGGAGGGAGCATTGGACAGAATCTCTCTCTCTCTCTCTCTCTCTCTCTCTCTCTCTCCCTCTCTCTCTCACACACACACACACAAACACACACACACCCCAGCAACAACAGGACTAGATTTATTGTAGTCGACAGCTGCCTTTTGTTCCCGCGCTCCCCGGGGGCCCTGCTTCCTCCAGCGGCGCTGCAGGCAAAGGGATGCCCCCGACATTCTTCCCTGCCCTGTGGGGGCCTCCTTGTTCCAATTAGAGGGGGAGCCTCCAGCTGCAAGCGCAGCCGTGCATTTGGGCGGAGGGCTGCCCTTTGCCTCATTGGCCGGCTGAGAAGCCTCCAGAGTCCTCTGGCCTACGATTGGTGAGCCGTGGTCGGAGGAGGAGGGGCCTGTGGCTTCCTTCTGGCAAAAAGGAGGGATGTGGGGGCGTTTAAATCTGTTTTATCCTCATAACGACCCTGTGAGGTAGGTTAGGCCGGGAATGTGTGACTGGCGCAAGATCACCCAGCAAGCTGCCCGAGCGGGACTGGAGATTCAAGCCTGGGTTTCCCAGTCTGACACTTTTTAGCCCTGAACTGGTCGGCCCAGGCTAGGCCGATCTCAGAAGCTAAGCAGGGTCGGTCCTGGCTAGTATTTGGACAGGAGAACTCCAAGGAATACCAGGGTCATGACGCGGAGGCAGGTGATAACAAACCGCCTCTGAACGTCTCTTTCCTTGAAAACCCCACAGGGTCGCCGAAAGTCCGCCAGCACTGTCCACCACCAGTCTGACACTGTAAGCACCACAGCACAGTGGCCCCGCCTTTCAGGAGCCCCTGGAGAAGAAGAAGAGGAGGAGGAGGAGGAGGAGATTGGATTTATACCCCACCCTTCACCACTGAAAGGAGTCTCAGAGCGGCTTACAAACTCCTTTCCCTTCCCCTCCCCACAACAGACACCCTGTGAGGGAGGTGGGGCTGAGAGAGCTCTTGACAGGAACTGCTCTTTTTCAAGAACTGCTCTTATCAGAACTGCTCTTTTTCAAGAACAGCTCTTATCAGAACTACGGCTTGCCCAAGGTCATCCAGCCAGGTGCAAGTGGAGGAGTGGGGAATCAAACCCAGTTCTCCCAGATTAGAGTCCGCGCACTTAATCGCTACACCAAACTGGTTAGTGGGAAACGATGTATTCTGCGTTAAACTTGTCAGCACATTACACTCTCCCATCCCAAAATATTTTCTTTCAGGGTATACAGGAGGAAGAACTTGCCTCTCTCGTGAGTCCCTGTTCCCTGTGTTTTTTCACAAGAGGCTGCTCTGATTGACAGGCGTCAATGCAATGACTAAGGAAGGCAGGCAGGCAACCTCCCCGAGGACATTCAGTCAGAAAGAGGGGCATCCACAGACTCGCTCATTTCCCCTCTCCCAAGAAATGAGCAGTGACTCACGAAGTCTTGTACCCTGTCACAAATTTTGTTACCCTTTAAGGAGCTCCTGAACTCTTACTCATTTCCCCTAGTAGAGCCTGAGCGGGAGAAGATGCTGGAGCATGCAGAGACACAACGGACACTTCCTGCCTGTGGAAGGGAAACTTCGGTCCGCCGGGCCCTTTTAATTAATTTCTCGGCGTCTGTCTGCCAGGTGGGGGATAGTCGCTGCAGCTATTGCAAAAGAGAATAGAGAATAGAGCCTCCCGTGGCGGGAAGTCGGGGGTGAGACCAAGAGGGGGTTAATGCATCCGGGGAAGACAGAAATATGCCTTTTCCCCCCCACAAGGCTCTTGGAGGGTCTTGACGGCAGCTGTGGCTCACCGGTCCCATTCTACCTCTGCATTCCGAGTGTGCGGAATGGCGCAGTTGACCTTTCTGTTTCATTTTTTCAAAAATCCTTCCATTGCGAGGAGGGGCTGTGCCAAACTCGGCACACGAAGCACAGCCTGGCGCAAACCGGCACTGCATACCAAAGGGCAGAGAAGCCGGCCTTGCTGGCCCACCTGTGGCGTGAACTCTGTGGCCGAGTCAGATCAAAATGGGGGGCGGGGAGGGACCCGAGAAAGAAAAGGGGGCCATGGGGAGGCTGGGGCACTGGGCGCCCCGCCAGCCCCCTTCAAAGCCCCTCCTTCCCTAGGTTTCTGGGTCGCTGCTCCTGCACTCCTCTGTCCTGAGCTGTGCAGCAGGCTCCAATAGCACCAGGGCCGCTTCCTCTCCCTGATACTTGCATGCCGGGAGGAAGCGCCTGTTGAACTCCTGCCTGAAAGCCACCATTGAGGGGACGGAGCCGTCTTTCGCACACAGCCCTGTTCTTAGTGCCAAAAGTTTACAGACAAAACACTTGGAAAACACACAAAGCAAAGCACTCTTCACCCACTGGCTGAAGACAGCGACAGAAGGGGCCAAACTAAATTTCCCTGGGGAGGGAGTTCCAGAGCTGGGGTGCCACCACTTAAAAGACCCCCTCCCTGGTTGCCACCTGCCTGATCCCAGAAGGTGGGAGAACCCGCAGCAGGGCCTCCAAAGATGACCAGAATGGTCGGGCAGGTTCGTGAGGGAGCAGGCAGTACTTGGAGTTGGGCCGCGCCATCTGTCGAAGAAGAAGAAGCGGAGGAGGAGAAGGAAATTGGATTTAGACTCAGAGTGGCTCACAAACTCCTTTCCCTTCCCCTCACCACAATAGAAACCCTGTGTGGTTGGTGGGGCTGAGAGAGCTCTTTCCAGAGCTGTCCTTGAGAGAACTTATGACTGACCCAAGGTCATACCAGCAGGAGTGGGGAATCAAACCCGGTTCTCCCAGGTTAGAGTCCACGCACTTAACCACTACACCAAACTGGCTCTCTCCACACCTTTTCCTCCCCTCCCAGTCACAGCCCCAACCTGCGAAAGTCTCCGCAAAGCATCAGCAACAAAGAAAACGGAACAGGGTATCCGGGAAGCAGCCTGTGGAGCCGGAGCGGATCTTTTCCCAAACTGTATCTTCTTTAAGCCATTTCCGTTTGGAAAAGGTCTCAGCAGACCCAAGTTCCCCAAGCGGCAGGGCTAGGTTTTTTTTAGCAACCCGCAACCAATGCTCCCTCTAAGCTGTGGAGTCTTGTGAGCAAAAATCCTACTTTGTGAGCTCCTGGCATTAAAGTGGTGAGCGAGCCATTTGGCTACTACATGAATTAGTTTGCTCTGGAGCCCTCCTTCCAGAGCTAAGGCAAAAATCTATGTGCTGGGGTCTAAAAAACTGTGAGCTAGCTCACACTTACTCAGCTTAGAGGGAACACTGCCCACAACCCCCCGTGTGGCAAAGCAACTGATGCGACGGGGCAATTATAATCTGCTTGCTTCTAGAAATAAGAAGGAGCGCCTCTGCCAAGTGCTTGGGGATGCAGCCCTGTCCCCTTTGTGGCTGGAGATGGGGAGGGAAAAATCCCAGGGTTCCAAATCTGGTGAACTCTGAATCGCACGCCGCCTGCCCCCCTCTCCCACCCACCCCCCGGGCCCCCACGGAAAGGGGAAAGGTTGAGCGGCCCAGAGGAAGCAGCTGGGCCCGGCCCCGGCCTGGAGGAGGCTGCCTTCACGGGCCTCAGGAAGAGCAGGACTCGCTCCCCGCTGTCCGGCCGCATTCCAGGCCCTGCGTGCTGCGCACAGATGTTTCCAAACGGCTGCTCCTCCGGAGGGGAGAGAGCCTTTGAAGCAACGTGCCAGGCTGTGGCCCTCTCCCTCCAGACTCGCACGCGGGCCCCGTTTGGGGCTTCAGTCGCACGGCTCGGCAAACGTTGCTGGGAAAAGAACAGGTAGGGTTGGGCTGAAGCTTGCCAACTGCAGTCTGGGAAATTCCTGGAGGTTTGGGGGTGAAGCCGGGGGAGGGTGAAGTTTGGGGAAGGTAGGATGGGGTACAGTCCAGCCTCCCAAGCAGCCATTTTCTCCAGGGAGACTGAATCTCTGCCGTCCAGTGATCAATTCTAATCCTGGGAGGTTTCCAGGCTGCGACTGGAGATTGGCAACCTTATTTGGACTATTCCAAAAGGTCCAGACAGAAGAAGAAGAAGAGGAGGAGATTGGATTTATACCCTGCCCTTCACTGCCCAAAGGCGTCTCAGAGAGGCTTACAAACTCCTTTCCTTTCCCCATCTCACGGCAGACACCCTGTGAGGTCGGTGGGGCTGAGAGAGCTCCGACAGAAACAGCTCTTTTTCAAGGACAGCTCTTGTCAGAACTGTGGCTTGCCCAAAGTCATCCAGCAGCTGCAAGCGGAGGCGTGGGGAATCAAACCTGGTTCTCCCAGATTAGAGTCCGCGCACTTAACCACTGCACCAAACTGGCTTTCCCAGGGTGGCCCTTTCTCTCTTCAACAGCAGGCAACTGAGGGCAGAAAAGGTGGGGTATCGGTTTTGTATATAAACCAAATGCCACTGAGAATCTCACAATCGGGGCATAAAGGAAGGGGCCGTTTGAAGTATCCTGGCTGTCTCCACGGAGGTTCCAGTTTTTTTGCTATTGTGATCCTGAGATTAGGCTGGTGGCAACAACCCAGGAAGAGGGCCTTCTCCTTAAGGCAAGCAAAGTTCTGGAACTCTCTCCCCGGGGAGGTTAGTCTGTGCCTTTCTGTTGCTGTCTTCTGCCAGCGGGCAAAGACATTTTTGTTTTGTAACTCTGGCCACGATCACACACACTACGTAATGCACTTCCAATCCACCTTCAGTGCTCTTCCCAACCGGATTTCACTGTGCGAACTGGCAAAATCCAGTTGAAAGTGGATTGAAAGGGCATTATTTAGTGTGTGTTCACAGCATTTCAACTCTGTTTTTAAATTGCTATCAAATAGTGAGAAGCCCAGCAGCACCTTTTAAGACTAACAAGCTTTATTGTAGCACAAGCTTTCGAGAAACACCGGTCTCTTCGTCGGATGCAATGAAGTTTGTTAGTCTTAAAGGTGCTGCTGGTTTTTTTACTGTTTCGCAGCAGCAGGCTAACACGGCTGACTCCTCTGGATCTAAATTGCTATAGTGAACATGTAACCCTTTTCTTTAAAAAAGAAAAAGGTATGTGTGGGGGGGGAGTTACAGTCGTGGCCCTCTCTACATCCACCAGCAGTTAATTCAATAAAATGTTGATGCTGTGAGCACTGTTCCCTCTAAGCTGTGGAGACTTGTGAGCAAAAATTCTACTTTGTGAGCTACTGGCATGAAAGTTGTGAGCGAGCCGTTTGGCCGCTGTATAAATCAGTTTGTTCTGGAGCCATCTTTCCTGAGCGAAGACAAAAATGTGTGAGCTGGAGGCTAAAAAACTGTGAGCTAGCTCACAGTAACTCAGCTTAGAGGGAACACTGCCTGTGAGTCAGGAAGAGTGACCGACTGGCTCCTCTCATCAGAACAAACGCTCTCGCTTCCTCAAGTGACGCTTCCTGATTCCAGCAGTGGCCAGCCAATAGGGTGCAATGTTAAGAGTGTCAGACAAGAGTGGTGGAGACCTGGGTTCGAATCTTGCTTCTGCCGTGAAGCTCCATGAAATTGCTGAGCAGTCAGGTTAGAATGGATAAAAGGAAGTCCTTCTTCATCCAAAGAGTGATTAACACTTGGCATTCACTGCCATAGGAGGTGGTGGTGGCTACAAGCTTGGACATCTGCAAGAGGGAATTGGATAAACATATGGAGCAGAGGTCCATCAGTGGCTATTAGCCACAAGGTATAGGTAGGAACTCTGGGGCAAGTGATGCTCTGTAGTCTTGATGCTTGGGGGGGGCAACAGTGGGAGGGCTTCTAGTGTCCCGGCCCCACTGCTGGACCTCCTGATGGCCCCTGGTATTTTTGGCCACTGTGTGACCCAGAGTGTTGGACTGGATGGGTCACTGGCCTGATCCAACATTGGCTTCTCTTATGTTCTTATAAGAGGGAATTAGATAAACATCTGGAGCGGAGGTCCATCAGTGGCTATGAGCCAGAAGGTATAGATAGGACTCGGCCTGGGGCAAGTGACACTCTGTCTTCTTGGTGCTTGTGGGGGGGTGTCAACAGTGGGAGGGCTTCTAGTGTCCTGGCCCCACTGCTGGACCTCCTGATGGCACCTGGTATTTCTGGCCCCTGTGTGAAACAGAGTGTTGGACTGGAGGGGCCTTTGGCCTGATCCAGCATTGGCTTCTCTTATGTTCTTATGTCCTTAAGCTCACTGAATGACCTTGGGACACACACCAGCTCCGTAGCCAGAAATTTTGGGTTGGTGGGGCATGGGCAAATTTTGTGGGGCGGAGGGTGAACTCCAAGCAGCAAAATCACTGCTTGGAGTTCATGGAAGGTGTGCAGCCGGCGGCTGCCCCCCCCCCCAGCAAGATTTAAAGGGAGAGGGGCAGCTGCAAGATTTAAAGGGCCCTCCAGCTCCTCAGCGGGCCACTGTGTTCCTGCCAGTCAGCTGAAGGGCCCTTTTAATGTCACAGGAGGGAGGGGGAGGAGGGGCAACAGCTGTTGTAGGGCGTGCCTCGCATTTGAGGGGGCAGAGCCCCGAAATGCCCCCCTGTAGCCACGGGCCTGACACACACTCTCCAAGTGGCCTATTCCACAGTGTCGTCGTGAGAATAAACTGAAGGAGGGCCTCATAGGGTGTGCTAAGCTCCTTCGAGGAAAGGCAGGACAAATAAGAAAAGGGATGGGTAGAGGGGAAGCCCACATTCCGGGCACGAGAGCAAGCTGCTCTGTTCTGCGCATCGTCCCGCAACACCCGGTCCGCAGCTACACTGCCTCTGAAGCAGGAGGTTTCACTGAGATGGAAGCACCTACCAGTCAGACCGGCCCGGCTGGCTCCGATCGAGTTAAGCCAGGTGCATAGCTTGCGCACCCACCTGGTACATAATTTATGGTAATCCCTGCCCCAGGAGGTGATGGCCACTGGCACGGACGGGTGCCTTTTGAAAGAGGGAGTCGACGAGTCCATGGAGGTTTATCGGCAGTTATTAAGCCTGGGTAGGTAAACAAAACCTCCCTGTTCAGAGGCAGTATACCCCAGAGTGCCGGATGCTGGGGATAAACAAGGAGGGAGGAGTGTTTCCTTCCTGCCTTGCCCAGGGGTTTCCTGGCCTGCTGCTGCTGTCAGAAACTCTGTGGCCTTTCGGACTGATTCATCCAGGGTCCTGTGAGGTTCTTAAGATCAGTTCCTGGGCCCAGGCGAATCACCAGAGCGCCCGAGGGATCGGTGACCAACATGTGCCGGGGGGGGGGAGAGATGGCTGAGAACCAGCCAGCGCATGCCCCACCCCCCGTCTGTCAAAACGTCTAAGCGAGGTATTGCCCACCTTTTCGCTCACACCTCTCCCAGCACCTCCTTCCCCCTGCCTGCTCCTTTCTCTCCCCGGCAGGTGTGTGTTCCAGACACGCAGCGCCAGTGCCGTCTGTTCCACAGTCAAGCCCCAACAGAAAACTCCGTTTCTTTCTTCTTTTTTTCCTAATCCTTCACTTCTGCAAGTCCTTTCAACACTCACACCCACAGTTCCGATCGTGCTTTGACGTGTCGGAGCCCTGGCAGCGTGGTGGGTACCTGGTGCAGCGGCGCAGGAGAGACGGACTGCCAATTGTGCAAGTGAGGGGAGATGCAAGACCCTCAGTGGAGCCCTGCTAGAGCAGGCCAGGGACCCATCTAATCCAGCATCCTCTTTCTCACACTGGCCAACCGGATGCCCCAGAAGGGCCAATAGCTTTTGTTACTTCTGAACACGAAAGTGCCATTTAGCCACAGGGCCCAGGCGGGAGATTTGCCTCGATAAGCCACAGAATTCTGAGAAACTTGGAAAGGGTTTCCACCTACCCAGTATGAGGGCTTGCCAGGCCCTGCTCCAATTATGCGCTTGATCCCTGCTGCCCTGCCGCATTCCAGATGGTGCGCAGTGCACAGATGTTTGCAAATCACATCTCGGAAGGGAAAGATTCTTTGCAGCAACACGCCAGCCGCGGCTTCTTCCTCCGGCTCACACGCCCTGTTTCAGGCTTCAGTTGCACAAGCCGGCAAGGTGGCACAGGGGAGAAACAAACACCTACCCCGCCTCGTCTCAGAAATACTTCTCACAACCCTGCAAGGTAGGCTGGCATTATTATCTCTGCATTTCAGCTGCGGGGAATGAGGCTGAAAGGACAGTGATGTGGCTAAGGGCTATTTATTTATTTATTTATTTAAGTTGTACCCCGCCCTACCCCATGAGCGGGCTCTGGGGGCTGACAACCGATGCTCCCTCTAAGCTGCGGAGTCTTGTGAGCAAAAATTCTCCTTTGTCAGCTCCTGGCATTAAAGTTGTGAGCGAGCGATTTGGCTACTGCATAAATTACATTGCTCTGGAGCCATCCTTCCTGAGCTAAGGCAAAAATGTGTGAGCCGGAGGCTAAAAAACTGTGAGCTAGCTCACACTAACTCAGCTTAGAGGGAACACTGCTGACAACATAAAACCCATAAACAGTAAAAACAATAAAACTTGGCACAGTAAAAAGGCGAAGCTCCCTTGCTTGAGAGCTATAAAGGTAAAGTAAAGGTTCCCTTGCTCGAAAGCCAGTCGAATCCGACTCTAGGGTTGCAGTGCTCATCTCCGTTTCAAAGCCGAAGAGCCAGCGCTGTCCGAAGACATTTCTGTGGTCATGTGGCCGGCATGACTAAACACCAAGGTGCACGGAACGCTGTTACCTTCCCACCGAAGTGGTACCTATTTATCTACTTGCAATTTCTTGCTTTCGAACTGCTAGGTTGGCAGGAGCTGGAACTAGAGACGGGAGCTCACTCCGCCATGTGGCACCCGGGTCTCGAACTGCTGAACTACTGACCTTCCGCAGCCTGCAGTTCAACATGAGAGCTATAGACAGTGACAAAAACTCATGCCTCATATCAGGCAGAAATAGGTGTCCTAAGAAACTCCAGTGCCCAAATAGTATCCAAAGCCGCAGGGCCCTGGGAAAGGGCTCTGAACAGGGGAGGCCGGAATGGTTGAACGTCCACCGCCTGGCGAAACAGCTCCGTTTTACAATCCCCACAGAACTTTGTGGGCAGAGAGGCAAGACTGAAGAGCGTAAGGAGAGCCCTGATGGATCAGGTCAAGGCTCCATTCATGCCAGCTTCCCCCCTCCTCAAAAAAAGTAGCCAATCAGATGCCTGTAGGAAGCCAGGCGTGAAATCAACAGCCGCTCCCAAGCTGCTGTTGTTTTGGGGTAGACTGCCTTGGTCCAGAAGGTTCCATTCCTCTCTGCGTCAGACCCCAGGCCCCAGAGCCGGCCCGGCACTTTTGTTCCCAGCAGTCCCTTCCAAATCCCTCCATTGGTGGCTCATCCAAAGGGCCACAGCTCTTCCTCCCCTCCACCCCGGGGCGGATGAAGGCTCCCTGGTGCCCTCTAAGCACTGATCAGTCTTGGAGCCGCCCTCCTTTCCACACTGACCCAGTCCATTTTAGCCGTTGACCTGTCTGACCAGATACACAATGCAGGTTGTAGCCTAGGACACTGCACCCCCCCAACAAAAAATAGAAGATAATCCCTGGGGTGGCACCATCATCAATTTTGCACTAGTTGTATCAATTATTTATTTATTTATTTTTACAAATCTTCATTCGGGTTTTTTTTTCTTTTCAGCCTTTTCCCAACTTTGTGGTGCCCCCTTTGGCCCTGGTGTCCTAAACACGTGCTTCGTCAGCTTAATGGTTAATCTGCCACTGCCTCCCCCCGTGGCTTGCATCTGTCCTTCCAGGCTGAACTGCCCCTGAGGCTGGAGGCTCCACTCCTGCTATGCCTGCCCCCCCTCCAGTCGGGCTCTTCATTCCCTGCCGCTCCCCCAAAGCGAGCCGGCTGCAGGGGGGTGGGGGAGAGGGCGAGAGGGCGCCCTGCCACCCCTTGCCAGGTAGCCAGCAGCGCCCCCCAGGCAAAGAGCGGTCCTGCCCCCCGCCCACCCCCCTCCGTTGCAGCGCCTGAGGCTGGCTTCCCGGGGCGAGCCCAGGGGAGGGGGCGGCGGGGCCGGAGGAGGAGGAGGAGGAGGAGGAGGAGGGAGGGAGGGAGGAAGGAAGGAGCCGCGCGGCTGTGCTCTGGCGTGTGCGCCTCCCCCCTCCCCGAAGGGGCCGAGCGGGCGTGCGCTTCTCCCCTTGCGCTCTTGCGCTTCCCTGCTCGCCTCTGCTCAGACCAGAGAATCCACCTCGGGGAAGACGCGCCGCGGGAGCCTCCCGCTTCACCAGCGCGCCCCTGACCGCGGCGGGGGTGCGTGCTTGTGTGCGTGTGTGTGTAGGGGAGTCGCCTGTCCTTTCCCCAACCCCCTTTCCCCCCTTTCCCTCCCTTCCCTTCTGGAGGTCTGAAATGCTTCTCTCTAAACCGGGGCTGTGATGTGACCGACCGTCGGCCAGGGGAGACCAAGTGCCTGTCGGAAGGACTCGGAAGATCTCTCTGTTAGGATTTCTTTCTCGGCTGCTGCTCCTGCTGCTGCTGCTGGTGGTGGTGGTGCCTCCTTTCGGAAGCCAACCCCTTCCCCCGGTCCTCCTCCGCCTGATAAGGAGAGAGAAACTGCGCGTGAGGCTCAGGCGAGGAGGGAGCCCGCTGGGATGCTCAGAAGCCAGACCTGGGAGAGGAGGCAAGTCTAAGGCGGTCCCCTTTTCCTCTCCAGGACTGCGGGAAGGTCCGTCTTCACTGCCGGGCGCTGCGTCACCGGACAAACTCTTTCAACCCTCTAGAAGAATCAGTCCAAAGGCACTTTATGGGATAACCTTCTGGTTTATTTTATGGTAAGTCGTCTTTTTTTCCTTTTCACACTTTTCTCCCGTCTGATTTCATTGCCCGTTTTGCTACTTGGACGTACTTGAGATTTAACTGCCTGACGAAGCATTCTGTGTTGCCTGGAAACTTGCCAACGCAGCACCGTTGAGTTTCGTGAAACTGGACATGTTTTCGATATATATTCCTTGGGGAAGAGTGAAAAGGTTTGGTTTTGTCGCATTAAACAGAAGGAGTGCTCGATTGTGAGCATTGCTTCGGCCTGTTTGCTCACCCATAGCCACAAGTTTCTCACATCCACTTGAAGAGTGGCGGAATGCATCTTCAAGACTCAGGGTGCAACATGGTGATATGAAGTCAGTGAAATTACGTCTTTTGCTATGCATGTTGGGTATTTTTCACACATTACCAGGCAACAAACTTGGGGTTCCCAGTCAGCGAAGGAGCTGTGGTCAGTCCCAAGCCAGCCTGTCGAGTGGGTGCTCACATTTGGAAATATCCATACGTTACATTTTCAGGGGTCTGCCATTTTTGGAAAAGCCATAGCCATGACCCGATTGAGTTCAGTAGGCATGCGTGTACCTCACTCTTTCATTTTGAGGTTTTCACCCTATGCCAAATCACATGTGTCAGCCTTCTGCTCGGCAGGTGCATATGCCCACTTCAGAGTTTCACAGGACTCCTCATTCGAGCACAGATGCTCACCTCTGGCGAGGAAATTGAAGTGAGTTCCCTTTTTTTTGTTTCAGGATCTTTATAAGATTATTAATGGGATTGAGCAGGTAGAGAAAGAAGCACTTTGCTCCCTTTCTCACAATACAAGAACTCATGGCCACTCCATGAAATTGCTGAGCGGTCGGGTTAGAACGGATAAAAGGAAGTCCTTCTTCACCCAAAGAGTGATTAACACATGGAATTCACTGCCACAGGAGGTGGTGGCAGCTACAAGCATGGATGGCTTCAAGAGGGAATTGGATAAACATCTGGAGCAGAGGTCCATCAGTGGCCATTAGGCACAAGGTATAGATAGGGACTCTCTTGGTCTGGGGCCAGTGAGGCTCTGTATTCTTGGTGCTTGGGGGGGGCAATAGTGGGAGGGGCTTCTAGCATCCTGGCCCCACTGCTGGACCTCCTGAGGGCCCCTGGTATTTTTGGCCACTGTGTGACACAGAGTGTTGGACTGGATAGGCCATTGGCCTGATCCAACATTGGATTCTCTTATGTTCTTATGTCTGCTACATACTGTGACAATGGGGGTGGGGGCAGGTGAACCCCTGTTGGGGATTTGTTTGTCTGCCAAGCTGTCTTCCTGATACCCAAGAAAGGCCTGTGCATGTCCGTCCCCCCCACAACGGCGCCCCCACTGCTATATTCTTTGGGGAACCTCCCTCCTCCTTCCCTGCCACCCTTGAGGGGCATTGTTAAATAGGAACAAACCTGTCTCTCTTTTCTTCTCGACTGATCAAGACCAGATTTCTTTGCTGTTTCTTCTCTCTCCCCCCTTCCCCGGCTGTGATTGATGGCTTGAAAGAGGAGAAATTGCCACAAATAGAAATCAGTTACAGATGAAATGAGGTCTGGGGGTGGGGGGGTAACAGCTTTGGAGTCATTAAGATCTTTCCATCCTTCTCTCCCTCCCCCTTTCCCCCTCTATGACAAAAAAGAGGAGAATCCATGCAGAATCGCATTTGGGAAACGTCTTTTGTGTGTGTGTGTGTGGATTCTCTGAGTCTGAGCTGCCCTCTTCCTTTCTTTTCGGGATTCGGTGCTTCCCAGTTATAAAAGGGAGAATGGTTTGCCAAAGAGGTCTGAAATGAACTGACGTGGGACAGCAGGGCAAAGGGGGGGGGGAGAAGGCTTTGAACAAAGAGGAAGGAAAGGGAACAAAGAGAAGAGGAAGGATTTCTTCTTTCCCAAGAAAAGAAAAGTAAAAAAAAATCTGCAACTAGTTAAATCGGTATGCCTGGAATGATATCTTGGTGTTACAAAATTCAGGTGGGTCTCCGTGTTGTTCGGAAGCAGCAGAACAAAGTCTGGGGGTCCAGGGGCACCTTTAAGACCAACAAAGTTTTATTCAAGGGATAAGCTTTTCTGTGCAGGAACACTTCTTTAGATACTTCTTTATCTTGCTGCTACGGCAGGGATCTTTCAAACCTGTTGAACGGGACTGCTCGAAGCTGGGAATAGCTTTCGCGCATGGAGAAAAAACATCTAATGTGTTTATTGGAAGACGTCACAAGTTGCTTTTTTAATGGCTTTCAGTTAGGCTTGTAAGCAAGTTATGTATACTCTAAGTAGGATTTTGACCATCCCTGTGTCCCGATGGCTCATGTTTTGTGAGCAAAGTCCAGCTTCTTTGATTCAAAGACGCGCTTCCTTAAACAGACGACTGTGTTGTCTTTTGGAAGGGAGTTGGGAGGTGCAGACGAGGGCACACGGTATTCTAAAACAGAACCCTGATTTGGATTTTTTTTTAATGCTTTTAATTCAAATTCGGTGTTCTTGAAAACCAACCGCTGCGAGGGTTTAAGTGAAATCTTTGGCTTTTTACAAAGAATCCCCATGTATTTCGAGCAGACTCCAGAGAGCTCTGGGAAACGCAGAAATCTCTTTTTGAAGTTAAACTTCTAAAAAGGGAGCCGGATGAAAATCCCCCTGAAGAATGATCATGTTCTAGAATTTGTGTCGTTGTTTTTTTAAACCCATCCATCCCGGACACATCAGTCAGAGATGCCTCCTAGCAATGCCAAACGTCGATGCCCAGCGCGTGTGAATTCTGAGACTATTTTAGATGCGCCGTCCTTATGTATTAAGAAGGCCGAACGACGTTTTCCATTCTGAAACATACCTTACGAGGACCTTAATCCTGATGCTGCCTAAAAGTCAGATTCTGAGAAGAGTGCAAGAATTCAAAGGGATATTTGGAATTCAGCGTTTCCAAGGGCTGCCTGCCCCTCCGTTCACTGAACGGGTATCGCAGCCCTCTCTCTCTGGAAGGGAATGGGCTTGCAGTCTTCCTCCGACACCTCAGGGCAAGGCTGAAGCAGCCCTTGCTTTGTGCATGGCAAACACTGACAGATATCCTAGGTAGATGTGACCGGTGTTCCCTCTAAACTGTGGAGTCTTGTGAGCAAAGCTTCCACTTTGTGAGCTCCTGGCATTAAAGTTGAGAGCGAGCGGTTTGGCTACTGCATAAATTAGTTTGCTCTGGAGCCATCTTTCCTGAGCGAAGACAAAAATCTGTGAGCCGGAAACTAAAAAACCGTGAACTAGCTCACACCAACTCAGCTTAGAGGGAACACTGGATGTGACTCCCCCTCCTAAGAACAGAGAGAATTGGTGGGAACCCTGCGGGATCACACCAAAAGATTCATCTAATCTGGCATCTTTTCCCAGTCGTGGCCCAGTGGCCCGTGGGCGACACGTCAGAAAGTGACATTCAGCTCCTTATCTGGTTTGTAGAGGTATACTGCCTCTGATCACGGAAGTTCCCTTAAGCTAATGAGCCACCGATAGGCATTTCCTCCATTAATCTTTCTTTAGAAAAGCCATGTAAGCTATTCATCTTCACCCCACCCTGTGATACGAATTTCCACATGTTAAGCATGTGTCGGTGAAAACGGACTTCCTTTGGTCCGTCTCAATGCTGCCAGGATCAATCTCTTTGGCTGCCCTCCCTCAAGTCGGAGTATTACGCAGGCCTGTCGCTACAGTGGGGCATTGGGGGCCCAGCCCCCCATCATCCTGCCAAGGCCCCCCGACTTCCATCTAGCCCAGGCCTACTGCTGCCACCACCGCCCCTTCCCCAATCGAACACTCTGCTTCTTTCAGGCATTTATGCAGGAGAACTTAGCAGCCTCCTTGGCCCCAAGTGGCTTACAGGTGCTCCGACTGCTGAGCATGAGTCTTTTTTTAAATTTATTTTTGTGACGTCAGTGCGCCTTATTTAAGGCCCCCCCCCAATTAAAAATTCTTGGCTACAGGCCTGGTATTACGGGAAAGAGAGAGAGGGAGAGAAAACAATTCTCTCTCCCTTTCTCCATCCCGTGTTCCAAACATCTCCCACGCTGCCTCTCTTTTGATCATCTCGCCTCCCCAAGCTAAAAAGCCCCAGACGCTCGTAGGGAAAGGGCGCCACCCCCTCCACCCTCTTCTGCACCTTGGCCTCCTCCCAAGTGTGAATCCAGTGGCCGGGGTATTTCCCAGCCCATCTGGAACAAGCTGAGCTACAGGGGTTTGCCTGGAGGTGAGTATATCCCGTGGACCTCCTGCCTGCTCCATGTGCTATGATTGGGGCAGCCTGAGAACAGCTGGGTGACCTTGGGCAAGCCCTAGTTCTCTCAGAGCTGTTCTCTCAAGGACAGTTCTGGAAAGAGCTCTCGCAGCCCCGCCTGCCTCACAGGGTGTCTGTTGTGGGGAGGGGAAGGGAAAGGAGTCTGTAAGCCGCTCTGAGACTCCAAGTGAAGGGCGGGGTATAAATCCAATCTCCTCCTCCTTCTCCTCTTCCTCCCTTGTCCCACTATTGAGAGTCTATGGTGTTACTCTCTGAGCATCTCCACGCTGCCCACCATTGCCCCTTGGCTTTGCAATTATGGGGGAATTGTTTTCTGTGTGCAAACCTAGTGAAAAGTTCAATTTCTTCTCTCGACTTAGCAGCCGAGCACGGGCTGGGCCGTCTAAGAGTCCGGAGAGGGGCGGCATTATTGTTCAGAAGAGCCAAGGCATGGGGGGCAATGTTCCCTCTAAGCCGTGGAGTCTTGTGAGCAAAAATTCTACTTTGTGAGCTACTGGCATTAAAGTTGTGAGCGGGCGATGTGGCTTCTGTATACATTAGTTTGTTCTGGAGCCATCCCTTCCTGAGCTAAGACACTGATGGTTTTTTGTTTTTTTTAAATGTTTGATTGGTGCTTCCTTCCCAGTGTCAGCTGAAGATCTCCCATTGACCACTCTTGACTGACCTTCCCCCCCAAGTCCGGAATCCCACACGGCTTCTTCCACTCCCCAGTCTAAACACCTGTTGAAGAGAGGCTCTTCACAGGAGTCTAGAGACATTTCAAATGGCCATGTGGGGAAAGCAGGAGTCACAGCAGGGGGAAAGGAACGGGAAAGGTCCAGAAGAAGACGTTCCAGCGGGGAAAGTCCCATTCTTGTGCTGCAGCCAAAAACCAGAGAGTTCTGGTGGCATCTTAAAAAACGAGCAAAAATTTATTACGGCGAGTGAGCTTTTGTGAGCCCTGTGGGCACTGACTCACGACCGCTTGCGCCATAAAAATGTGCTTGTCTTTACGATGCCACAAGACTCTTTTGTTAGGAAAAGAATAAGGGACGTCTCTCGATTAGGCAAGCGTGCGCGGGGTTTTGGCAAGCTCTGATTCTGCCCCCCACCCCCGGTTCCATGAAATTCTCATCCCAGTCTGGATGCTAGCGGCTGGGGGGCTGGGGGTGCGAGATTGTGGCAGGGGACGGGCTGGCTGAGTCGAGGATGGCCCTGTGTGTTTAACCTTCCCGCATCAGAATCGACTGCGGGAGCTTCTGTTTACATGAACGACGTGATGGCTGTCAGGCCCAGAAGGCTGAAGATACAAAGCAGATACCCTCCGTCCTCTTTGGGAGCCAAATTTAGTGCTGTGCAGGAGTTTCAGGCTTTGGAGAGCAAAAATTGGGAGTCCAGGAACATCTTAAGAGACCAGCAAGATCTCCAGGGTAACGAAGTTCGAGTCCAGTCGGGCGCCTTTAAGACCAACAAAGTTTTATTCAAAGTACGAGCACAGACACATACTTCGTCAGACACAATGAAATGGAATCTCTTCAAGCCCCATTTACAGGAAAAAGAGGATGTGGGGGGGGCGGCTTCTACCCAGGAAATCTGGCCGGCCTCTAAGGTTCGACTGGACTCGAATCTTGGATTTCTGCTGCAGACCAACAGGGCTACCTGCCTGACATCTTTGAAATTACCCAGGACTGCTCATCCGCCATGGAAAGGCAGAAGGTCCTCGAGGCTTATTTAAAGCGGGCAGCTTAGAAGCAAGTATCGCCCGGGAGTTTGCATGGGTGAAAATGGGCCGTCGGCATTCGCGTCGATTGAACGGATTTGCATTTCACGGACTGATATTTTGCAAGCGAGTTGTGCTGACAGGTGCAAACGTCCGGGCTTGGTTTTTATATGTGTGCCTTGTGGTGATAAACGCCATCCTAGATGCGGCTTTCTGAAAGCGTGGCATAGGTATTTTTAAGATGACAGCTGGGAGAAGCGTAGAGCGTCACGGACAATGCTTGTCCGCAAATATTTCCTCCAAGGCTCCCTGGTCTCGTCGTCTATTTAAAAGGTATACTTAGGCAATTTGGGATGGGTTCTTTTTTGAAATTTCTGACTAATTTCAAACTGTGTTCAACTGAACATTGGGGGGGGGGACGGATGTCCAGGGCCCCATTTTATAAGTGCTTGACCCGTAAGGGCCCAATGGAAGCTGGCAGAGGATGTTTGTTTAAGGCGCTGGGGAAGTTCCTCCCAAACAAAGCCCCCGGGTGTTAAAAGCAACGTAGAGCAGTCAAGGATAACATGTAATAATACTTGGTTATTTACTAGGGGCCTAGAGAAAATATTATGCCGGTCCTCACTCAGTACACAAGAAAGTTCTCTGTGCTTTTGCATTTTTGCGCCGGCATTCTGGACTCACAGGAATGGGGAATCAGAGACCGAGTTTATCCTGTTGCCAAATCCACTTGGCCAACAGTCTTCCCTTGCATGTCTGACAGGTTTTGGGAAGTGGCAACAGTTCCACTCTCAGAGTGCAGTGAATCGGACCTTTATTTGCACTTTGTTAAAAAGGAGCCCTTCTGAATAGGCGGTTGACACGCGGGGCATCCAAAATGCATGCAAATTGTGTGTGCGTTGGAACAGCGTGTGCACTTCGATTGACTTTGGGGCTCTCTGCATGGTGAGCTGAAGTGCGGATCTTCGTGATTAGGCAGAGCAGAAGGGTCCCTGCAGAGCACAGGCCTTGGAGTGTGTGTCCCCCCCCCCACAACAGCTCAGCGGGATTTTTTTTGCCGGGGGGGGGGGCAATGGCTCTTCATTCCCTGCCAAATTCCGTGTTTCCTAAAGAACCGAGCCACCTGCTCTGCAACCTGTAGCTCTAGCTGTGTTCCTTGGCGAAGGCAAACGGTGTGCTTTCTTTTCCTCCTTCGTTCTGTTTTCAACAGCTGCCAGCTCAGTCTCTTGGTTTCTTTTTCTTTTTAAAGATCCTGGAAGATTTAACGTCCGTGAATTAGTAGATTGTGTATATTGTACATATTAGTAGACTATGCATGCCCAGTTAGTAGATTGTATATATCCAAGTATCCAGATGATGCAGAAATGGAGCAGAATGGGCTGCCCTCTGAGAAGGATGCCCACTGCATCTCTGCATGAGTCCTTGCTCTGGCATTGCCTTCTTCCAGTAGAAGGGATTCATCCAGAAACACGGGAGATGGGATTATTTATCCGGAGCTGGGCGATTCTTGGCCTCTCACTTTCTTATAAACGCTGTCATTGTAGTTGTATAGAGGATAAAAATGAGGGAAGTCTTCGGTTTCAGAGAGCTGCAGATGTTGGGAAGCGTGACCTCAATACAGAAAGTCACTAAGTTAAGAAAGGTTCCTGGTTCGTACCGAATTCATTCTTGAGGTGAAGGACAAAGTTGTCTTGCTAGTTTGACCTAACGGCCCTCATGGAGCACGCAGGGCTGTTGACGGGAGACTCCCAGGACATCCTGTGACCTCCAACCTAACCCTGGGATAAAGCTGCTTGCTCTCAGGTGGGACCTGGAGATCTGCGAACTAAGAGGGTCAAGCGACAAACTATATTATGCAAAAATACAAAATGTTTATTAGGGTGTAAAGGTAAAGGTTCCCTTGCTCGAAAGCCAGTCGAATCTGACTCTAGGGTTGCGGTGCTCATCTCCGTTTCAAAGCTAAAGAGCCAGCGCTGTCCAAAGACATTTCCGTGGTCATGTGGCCGGCATGACTAAACACCAAGGCACACGGAACGCTGTTACCTTCCCACCGCAGTGGTACCTATTTATCGACTTGCAATTTCTTGCTTTCGAACTGCTAGGTTGGCAGGAGCTGGAACTAGAGACAGGAGCTCACCCCATCATGCGGCCACTTGGGTCTCGAACTGCTGAACTACTGACCTTCCACAGCCTGCAGTTCAGCGTCTTAACCACTTGAGCCACCGCAGCTCCTTTATTAGGGTGTACACATAGCTAAAACATACTGCGGTTAAAAGAAATAGTCTACGTATCAGGCTTAAAAGGCTTCTACAACCAAGTTAGTTATTATACCAATACAACAGATGGGTAAAAATCTTTTGACCTAAGGACCATACGCGTTTCGGCCCCTTCGGGCCTTCCTCAGTGGTCAATATTCTTTGTATTACAATGACACACATCCAGAAATGCACACACAAGAAATTTATATACACACCAATGCTCCCTCTAAGCTGTGAAGTCTTGTGAGCAAAAATTCTACTGTGTGCGCTGCTGGCATTAAAGTTGTGAGCAAGCAGTTTGGCTACTGCATAAATTATTTATCTCTGGAGCCCTCCTTCCTGAGCTAAGACAAAAATGTGTGAGCCAGAGGCTAAAAAACTGTGAGCTGGCTCACTCTAACTCAGCTTACAGGGAACACTGATACACACGCACACACACACATATGACCAGATGTCGTTGTCTTATATGTTTTTTGCAATTGCTACAAGTTTGTGTTGTAGGCCATCAATAGTAGGCCCTAAATAGTCGCCGTATCAGTTCTTCAGATTATTCTGGTGTCAAAGATTCCATTAGTCAGGATGTGCGTCACTCCCATCAAAGGCTTTGGGAAATGGCAGCTTTGAACAACGGACTCAATCGAATCATATTCCTGTCGGGGCCTTTCCCTTCCCCCAAATTCCCCCTGTCCCAGGCTCCACCCCACCCACCTACCCCCAGTCTCCAGGCATTTCCCACACTGGAGTTCCCAGCCTCCCCTGGGTGGGGTTTTGCCCCCCTCCCCTCCGTGTGGCTCTCTCACAACACCAGCCAATGTTCCCTCTAAGCTGTGGAGTCTTGTGAGCAAAAATTCTACTTGGTGAGCGACTGCCATTAAAGTTGTGAGAGAGTGATTTGGCTACTGCATCAATTACTTTGCTCTGGAGCCCTCCTTCCTGAGCGAAGACAAAAATCTGTGAGCCGGAGGCTAGAAAACTGTGAGCTAGCTCACACTGACTCAGCTTAGAGGGGACACTGCCGCCAGCCTGCATTTGCCTTTCGGGGGTTCCAAGCCGGCCTGCTTTACTGCCAGAGCCAGGGCTGGCTTCACCCTTTGGTGCGCGTCTGAGCTCGTTCCGGCAGAGCAGAGGTTTTGAAAACAAGATGCCGGCGAGATTGGGCTGCCACGATGGAGGCCTGTTTGTGCCGTTGAAATCTTGGCCGCTGCGCAACAGGAGTTGGGCAAGCAGCTGTGTCGAAACCTGCCAAGTGGGTGCCCAGTTTGATCTTGTCGATCCCGAGACCGGTTTTCTGCCAGAGTCTGCCTGGGCCCTGCCGTGTACGCAAAACCTCCTGGGAACATCCATGTGGGAAATCCCGGTCTGATGCAAATCGCCTGCGTGTGGGTGCAGGATCTGGGGGGAAGGGGGTATGTGGGATTGCTCCAGGGGAAGTCACGGCGAATTATTGCCTTGCGTGGATCCAGGATAAAGGCCGTGCGAACTCATTGCCAAACCACTTCCCGTATCGGAGAGATAAGCTGGCGTTTCTTCCCTGAACATGAGACTTGCTTTGCTGGATCAGACCAGCCTGATTCCCAAGACTGATGGGAAAGGCGGTCTTGTGGCTCCGTGGGAGGACTCTGAACAGGGAAAGGTGCCGTCCTTGGCCTCCCCCGCTGAAGCCGGGGTCCCCAACAATGTTCCCTCTAAGCAGTGGAGTCTTGTGAGCAAAAATTCCCCTTTGTGAGCTACTGGCATTAAAGTTGTGAGTGAGCAATTTGGCAGCTGCATAAATTAGTTTGCTCTGGAGGCCTCCTTCCTGAGCTAAGACAAAAATGTGTGAGCTGGAGGCTAAAAAACTGTGAGCTAGCACACACGAACTCAGCTTAGAGGGAACACTGGTCCCCAACCTTTTAAGCCTCTGGGCAGCTTTGGAATTCTGGCACAGCGTGGTTTGGGTTGCCAGGTCTGGGTTGGAAAATACCTGGAGACTTTGGGGGTGGATCCGGGAGAGGGTGGGGTTTGGGGAGGGGAGGGGCCTCAGCGTGGTACGGTGCCATGGAGTCCACTCTTCAAAGCAGCCATTTTCTCCAGGGGAGCTGATCTCTGTCGGCTGGAGTTCAGTTGTAAAAGCGGGAGATCTCCAGGCCCCACCTGGAGGCTGGCAACCCTAAGTGTGGTGGGTGCAGCCATTAAATGGCTGCCGCAGATGGTGGGGCCAGCAGCGAAATGGTGGTCGCAGCTACCCTTCACCCACACAGCAAAGATCCCTGTGCTGTGCTGGCAGCTGCCACCGAAGTAATGTTTTGAAAAGTCAGCGCAGACCCAACAGCAGACACTCATTAGGATTGGCTACATTAGGGGTGTGTGGCCTAACATGCAAAGGAGTTCCTGCTCCAAAAAAAGCCCTGGGGTTTTGACAACAAACAAGGTAAACAGAATAAGAAGCAAAAGGCGGGTGTGGCTGGGTGACCACCCTTCTGGTAAAATGGGGGTGTGGCCCAATATGCTAATGACTTTCCGCTGTCGGGTGTGGCCTGTTATGCTAATGAGTTCCTGCTGGGCTTTTTCTACAAAAGGAGCCCTGGATAGATTGATAGATAGATAGATAGATAGATAGATAGATAGATAGATAGATAGATAGGGCCGCAGTGGCTCAGAGGTTAAGATGTTGAGCTGCAGATTGGAAAGTCTGTAGTTCGGCAGTTCGAGACCCATGTGCCGTGTAACAGAATGAGCTCCCGTCTCTGGCCCCAGCTCCTGCCAACCTAGCAGTTCAAAAGCAAAAGATTGCAAGTAGATAAACAGGTACTGCTTCGGTGGGCAAGTAACAGTGTTCTGTGCGCCTCGGCATTTAGTCATGCCGGCCACATGACCACAGAAACGTCTTCAGACAGCACTGGCTCTTTGGCTTGGAAACGGAGATGAGCACCGCCTCCTAGAGTCAGATTTGACTGGCTTTCAAGCAAGGGAAATCTTTACATATATATATCTATATATCTATCTATCTATATATATATATATATGTGTGTGTGTGTGTATGTATACACACACACACACAAATTTGCATATATATGTATATGTGTGTGTATCACATATATATCTATATATCTATATATATATCTATGAAAGAAAGACTGCATAGCCAGAGAAAGGGGGCATTTACTGTGACGGCTGCCTGGAGGAATAGCTGATAGATTCCAGACCCAAGTCTATATTCTTGGGAGAGAGAAACTGAAGGCTACAGACCAAGTAGCCGACGGGCAGTGTGAGAGACCCAGTGCGCACTCTGCATGGAAAGGGAGGCCAAGAAATCAGGCACGCAAGACATCCTGAACAGCTCCAAATACACCAAAAGCAGCGAGGTTCTGAAGCTTGTTGTCGAAGGCTTTCAGGGCCGGAGTTCATTAGTTGTTGTAGATTTTCTGGGCTGCCGAGGCCACGGCCATACAGACCGGAAAATCTACAACAACTAAAGTCCTGAAGTCTGCCCGGTTCAAAGGGGGAGGGGCGACGGGTCAGCAGCAAAGCATCTGCTGGGCAGGCAGGAGGTTGGTAATTTGTGTGGGTGTGTCTCTCTGTGTGTGTCTGTGCCTGGAATTCGTGGTTGATTTCTGGCGACCCCTAGTGGGGCTTGGATGTTCCAGAGAGGTGGCTTGCTGTTGTCGGCCTCTGCCTCCCAGCCCTGGTTCTCCTTGGAGGTCTCCCTTCCGAGTCCTCGCCAGGGTCGGCCCTGCTTAGCTTCCGAGGTCTGACGAGATCGGGCTCGCCTGCTCTATCCAGGCCGGGGCAGAAGGTCCCGAATTCAATCCCTGGCATCTCCAATAAGCATCGGGTTTGTTTCGTGGGTTGGTTGATTTGTGTCCATTTGCAAATCTGGCCAATTAGACCTGCAGGCTTATTTTAAGTGTATCAAATATCATTTTTTAAAAAACTGAGTAAAAAGTTCGGGGGAGGATGTCTTATTTCGACCTAAAATTTCCAATATGCGGCAGAGCCTCTGCAGTGGGCACACGCTTGAAGTGTATAAAAATATCGCCGCGCTCAGCTTTGCGAAGCGCGGGGCTTCCGGGCAGCTGCGAACAGCTGCTTGGGCTGGAGAAGCGGCAGCCAGGCCTGCATATCCGCCGCCTGCAGCGGAGGAGCCCTGGGCCCCTGGAGGAGGATAAGGTCAGGTTAAGAAAGACCCAGGTAGGAGGGACTGCGTGATGATTTGCAGGACACGAAGGGCTTTGAAAAAACGTAAGGGAGGAAAACAAGCAGACGAAGGCAGAGGGTTGGGGAAAGGTCTATAAATATTTTATTGCTGGCTAGGAAAGCTAACCTGGCCTGGCCGTGACCTGGCTAGCTCACGCTAGCCCCGATCTTGAAGCTAGGTGGGGTCAGACCTGGTTAGTACTCAGATGGGAGACTACCAAGAGAAATCCAGGGTCACTACACTGCACAATGGTGAAACCGCCTCTGAATGTCTCCTGCCTTGATGACCGGAAGGAACCTCCACATTCAGAAGCATTATACCTCTGAATGCCAGCAGCTGAACACAAGCAAGGGGAAGCTCTTCCTTCCCACGAGCTGCCAGAGGGTGCTGGGTAGGGTGGACCTTTCGTCTGATTCAGCTGGGCAGTTTTTTTGTGCGACAAAACATGGGAGTGGAACCTCCACGGATAGGTGCAGTTTGCAAAACAGCAGAGGAGGGCGGCGGCTTTCACGCCTTGCGTGCCGGGCCTTCCTAGAGGCATCCAGGATATGAGCAAGAGGGCCCCACAGTCTGATCTGGCAACACTTTTCTTAAGATCAGAGGTGTTCTCTCTGGTAAGTGGATGGAGAATTGTGGGGATGGGTCATTGAATGGTATAGCACAAGGGCATTTCCAGGCATACTTTCCTTTTAAATAAATGGATCCTATCCATGCGCACACAAGAGAAGCGGGACTTCATTTCAAGCGAGGCCTAGAACAGTTTTTGTAGCTGGTGTAGTGTAAGGACAAAGAGACGCAGTTGTGAATCAGGCTTTCTCTAGTTTGAATATTTGCCTCTGCCAAAAACTTACCGAGTGGTCTTGGACATGTCACGATTTCTGTCGGCCTTGACCTGGTCATCTACAACAGGAAATACTAATGCTGACCTACCTTATAGAACAAAGTTTGAGTCCAGTGGCATCTTTAAGACCAAAAGAGTGTAATTCTGGCCATAAGCTTTCATGTGCATCTGAAGATCTGTGCGTGTGTGCATGCACACAGATGCTTATGTCCAGAATTTAACTTTTGTTGGTCTGAAAGGTATTGCTGGACTCTGAAACTTTGTTCTAACTGGACTCTATGTGAATAAGGGTGCATGCACACAGATGCCTATGTCCATATTTAAACTTTTGTTGGTCTGAAAGATGTTGCTGGGCTCTGAATCTTTGTTCTAACTGGACTCTATGTGAATAAGGGTGCATGCACACAGACGCTTATGTCCAGAATTAAACTTTGTTGGTCTGGAAAGTGTTGCTGGACTCTGAAACTTGGTTCTAACTGGACTCTATGTGAATAAGGGTGCATGCACACAGACGCTTATGTCCAGAATTAAACTTTGTTGGTCTGGAAAGTGTTGCTGGACTCTGAAACTTTGTTCTAACTGGACTCTATGTGAATAAGGGTGCATGCACACAGACATTTATGTCCAGAATTAAACTTTGTTGGCCTGAAAGGTGTTGCTGGACTCTGAAACTTTGTTCTAACTGGACTCTATGTGAATAAGGGTGCATGCACACGAAAGCTTATACACAGAATTAAACTTGGTGGTCTGAAAGGTGTTGCTGGACTCAAACAGTCACTTGATGGGGCTTGGTCAGAGAACCAGCCTAGTGTGGTAGTTAAGATTGTGGGACTGCGATCCGAGAGACCCAGGTTCGAAACCCCATCCTGCCATGGAAGCTTGCTGGGTCACACAGTCGGCCTAGCCTACCTCACAGGGTCGTTGTGATGATAAAACGGAGAGGAGGAGAATTACATAAGCTGCCTTGGGTCCCCGCCGAGGAGAAAGGTCTCTAGGGTTACTGACCTCCAGGTGGGGCTTGGAGATCCCCTGGAATTGCAACAGATCTCAGTCCCCTTGGAGAAAACGGCCGCTTTGGAAGGGGGACACAGTGGCACCACACCCGGCTGAGGTCCTTCCACTTCCCAAACTACACCCTCCCCGAGCGCCAACCTCAGATCTCCAGGAATTGCCTAACCCAGAGTTGGGAACCCTAAAGGTGGCGTATAAATGACATGAATAAATAAACAGCAAAGCCCTGATATTGTGTGCGTATGTGCGTGTCTCTCTCTGTGTGCAGCATCCTTGCCCATGTTCCCATTGGCTTTACCTGGAGAACTTTGGCACAAGTGGCCACAACGGCCGCCATGCTATGCACAGAGCATCATAGGCAGATGCATCTATGGCCAGAGGTGCAAACGTAGATCCGTTTCCCCCTTCTTGTTGTTGTTCAGTCGCAAAGTCGAGTCCGACCCTTCGTGACCCCATGGACCACCTCACGCCAGGCCCTCCTGTCTTCCGCTGTGCTCTGGAGTTTGCTTAATTTCCTGTTTGTGGCATCAGTGACACTGTCCGGCCATCTCATCCTTGGCCGTCCCCTTCTTCTTCTTTGACCTTCCATCTTTCCCAGCATCTTCAGGGTCTTCTCCAGTGAGGGCTCCAGGGGCGGATTAAGGCTCACTGGTGCCCTAAGTGCTGACCCATCTTGGTGCCCCCCTCATTGAAATGGCTGTCAAGACAACTGAATTTGGCGCCATCGTTTTACTTTTAAACACAGGCATTTGACTTTTAAACCTAGCCTCTGACACTGCACCTCGCCAATGAAAAATAGAAGATAACCGAAGGGTGCGCCGTGATCAATTTTATCAATGTCCTTTCTTTCTTTCTTTCTTTCTTTCTTTCTTTCTTTCTTTCTTTCTTTCTTTCTTTCTTTCTTTCTTTCTTTCTTTCTTTCTTTCTTTCTTTCTCTCTCTCTCTCTCTCTCTCTCTCTCTCTCTCTCTCTCTCTCTCTCTCTCTCTCTCTTCCTTCCTTTCTCTCTCTCTCTTTCCAAATCTTCATTCGTTGTTTTTTTCCCTTTTCACCCTTTTCCCCAACTTTGTGGTGCCCCCTTTGGCCCTGGTGCCCTAAGGCACGTGCTTAGCCTGCTTAAGGGTTCACCTGCCCCTGCTGCTGCTTCTGCTTTTCCCTTCCGTCTTTCCCAGCATCATCAGGGTCTTCTCCAGTGAGGGCTCCAGGGGCGGATTAAGGCTCACTGGTGCCCTAAGTGCTGACCCATCTTGGTGCCCCCTCATTGAAATGGCTGTCAAGACAACTGAATTTGGCGCCATCGTTTTACTTTTAAACACAGGCATTTGACTTTTAAACCTAGCCTCTGACACTGCACCTCGCCAATGAAAAATAGAAGATAACTCAAGGGTGCACCGTGATCAATTTTATCAATGTCCTTCCTTCCTTCCTTCCTTCCTTCCTTCCTTCCTTCCTTCCTTCCTTCCTCTCTCTCTTTCCAAATCTTCATTCGTTGTTTTTTTCCCTTTTCACCCTTTTCCCCAACTTTGTGGTGCCCCCTTTGGCCCTGGTGCCCTAAGGCACGTGCTTAGCCTGCTTAAGGGTTCACCTGCCCCTGCTGCTGCTTCTGCTTTTCCCTTCCGTCTTTCCCAGCATCATCAGGGTCTTCTCCTCCCGGGAGGGCTCCCTTCTCCTTCTGGTGGTGGCCCAAGGATTTGTGCTTCAGCTGCAGGATCTGGCCTTCCAGGGGAACAGGCAGGGTTGATTTCCTTTAGGACGGACTTTGTCTTTTCCTAAGTCCGTGTCGCTGCCGCCTTCCTCCCCGCCTGGGTTCCGCCTTCCTCGGGCGAGCCCGGATCCCCCCGCAATCGAACGCCGGCTGCCTCCCCGCGCCCTCCCTCCACCGAAACCAGCCCTTTCCCCGGCAGCGTCGCCTTAGTGGCCCGTCCGCAGCCTCCGGACCGCGCGCAGGAAGCAACCCACCAGGGAGACGCCCGCAACGCAAACGGGCGGGACGGAAACCCTCCCGGCCAGGGCGGCCGAAAACAACAGCCGGCGACGTGGGAAGGGCCGGACCAGCGACCGCCTTTCAGCGGGGAAGTTTCCTCCGCCGGCGCCTGGCCGGGAGTTCGCCTCTGCTTGAGCGGCACCTGCTGGCCGGACCGCGTGGAGGCGTTTCTGCTCCCTTCCCCAGGAGCGGCCCCCGTTGGAACAAGGATAGACTGCCTCTGAAGGTGGAGGCTTCACTGAGCCCCGCTTTGCGTCTTGTCCTTAATCTTTAATCCAGGAGGAGGAGGAAGAGGAGGAGGAGGAGGAGATGGAATTGATACCCCATCCTTCACTTGGAGCCTCAGAGCAGCTTACAAACGCCTTTCCCTTCCCCTCTAACCCTAACCCTAACCCACAACAGACACCCTGTGAGGTAGGTGGGGGCTGAGAGAGCTCTTTCCAGAACTGTCCTTGAGAGAACAGCTCTGAGAGAACTTTTGACTGACCCGAGGTCACACCAGCAGCTGCAAGTGGAGGAGTGGGGAATCAAACCCAGTTCTCCCAGATTAGGGTCTGCACACATAACTACTACACCAAACTGGTTGGATTTATACCCCCCACCCTTCACTTGGAGTCTCAGAGCGGCTTACAAATTCCTTTCCCTCCCCCTCCCCACAACAGACACCCTGGGAGGTAGGTGGGGGCCGAGAGAGCTCTGAAAGAAACTGCTCTTGAGAGAAGAAGCTCTGCGAGAACTGTGGCTTGCCCAAGGTCACCCAGCAGCTGCATGTGGAGGAGGAGCAGGGAATCAAACCCGGTTCTCCCCGATTAGAGTCTACGCACTTAACCACAACACCAAACTGGCTTAAGAGTAGCCCCACTAGATCGAACCAAGGGTCCCTCTGGGCTAGTATCCTGTTCTGTCCTGGGAAGAGAAAGGAGTTTGCAAGCCACTCTGAGACTCCGAGTGAAGGGCGGGATATAAATCCAATCATCTCCTCCTCTTCCTCTTCTTCTGGATTAAAGATTAAGGACAAAAAGCCAAACAGGGGTCACCGCGTGGCTCAGTGAAACCTCCACCTTCAAAGGCAGTCTATCCTTGCTCCAATGGGGCCGCTCTTGGGGAACAGAGCAGGAACGTCTCCACGCCCTCTGGCCAGCAGGTGCTGCTGGAGCAGAGGCAAACTCCTGGCCAGGCGCCCGTGGTGGAAACTTCCTTACTGAAAGGCGGTCTCTGGACCGGCCCTTTCCACATTGCTGGTTGTTGTTTTCTGCCACCCTCGCCGAGAGGGTTTCCGTCCCGCCTGTTTGCATTGCAGGTGTTTCCCTAATTGTTTGTTTCCTGTGCGCTGTCACCTGCTAGATAACCTTGGGAAGCCATAGTTCTCTCAGAGCTGTTCTTGAAAAAAGAGCAGTTCCTGTCAGAGCTCTCTCAGCCCACCTCCCTCACAGGGTGTCTTTTGTGAGGAGGGGGAGGGAAAGGAGTTTTTAAGCCACTCTGAGACACCTTTGGGTAGTGAAGGGCGGGGTATAAATCCAATCTCTTCTTCTAATCTGGGAGAACTGGTGTTGATTCCCCACTCCTCCATATGCAACTGCTAGTGTGACCTTGGGTCGGTCACAAGTTTTCTTAGAGCTTTTCTTTCAAGAGCAGTCTTCAGGAGAGCTCTCTCAGCCCCGCCTACCTCACAGGGTGTCTGTTGTGGGGAGGGGAAAGGAAAGGGGACTGTAAGCCGCTCTGAGACTCCTTTGGGTAGTGAAGGTTGGGGTATAAATCCAATCTCCTCCTCTCTCTTCTTCTTCCTCCTTCTTTCTCCGCCCCCCCTCCTTCTTTGTGGAATAAGTCCAGGATTGCTTTGAAGACCAACCAGATCCCCAGTGTATCCGCTTTTGAAAGTCAAAGTGTACATCCTGGAAACGACCACATGAAGCTGCCTTCTACTGAATCAGACCTTTTTAGTCCATCAGGGTCAGGGCTGTCTACTCAGAGTGGCAGCGGTTCTCCGGGGTCTCAGGCCGAGGTCTTTTCCACCACCTCCTGCCTGGTCCTTTTAACTGGAGATATTGGGGATTGAACCTGGCTGGGACCACCTGTGTGCTAAGAAGATGCTCTTCCACTGAGCCACCTTGGCCCCATCCCTTGTTGGTCTTTACGATGCGAGCGGACTCAAATCCGGTGCTGCAGCTGTAATAAAAATTCTGGAGCGGCAGGAGCTCGAAATCTGATTCAGGAAGGTGCCTCGGTACCTAGAAGTCTCTGAAAAGGAAACAGCACCTGTTCCGATGCTTAAATGAATGCATTGTGAATCGCCCTCTGTGCTGAAGAGTAAGCGTGAACCATGAGCCCAGATTAATGGCATTGTAGAAAAGGGCTGCCTTCAGGAGGTAAATGTCCTTGCGCTGTGTTTTGTGCTCCTTGTGCCGTGTTCCTTGTGCCATGTTTTGGATACTGATCTGGAGCCTTGCCTTCTGTTTAAAACGAAACGTTTTTAAAAAACCGGTTCCTCCTTTTCTGATGTTCAAGGCGGATGGCGGGACCAGACAAAATCCAGTGCCACCTTGAGAACACGTCCCGTCTCCTGACGGCTCTCCTTTCTGGCTCCCCAGGTCTAGAGACACGGCGGACGAGGCCACGATGCTGCGGTTCCTGCTGGGGGCCTTCCTTCCGGCCCTGATCCTGGCAGCGCCGCCGCCCATCAACAAGCTGGCCCTGTTCCCAGACAAGAGCGCCTGGTGCGAAGCCAAGAACATCACGCAGATCGTGGGCCACAATGGCTGCGAGTCCAAGTCCATCCAGAACAGGTAACCGGGCGTCTTGTTCGGGGGTGTCTTGGGCTAGCGGGGCCTGGAGATCTGGAATTCCAAGTCTCCTGACTACAGAGAGCCAGTTTGGGTGTAGTGGTTAAGAGCGTGGACTCTAATCTGGGAGAACCGGGTTTGATTCCCCATTCTTCCAAATGCAACTGCTGGTGCGACTTTGGGTCAGTCACAAGTTCTCTCAGAGCTGTTCTCCCAAGGGCAGTTTTCGTCAGAGCTCTCTCAGCCCCACTTAGTACTCTCTGTGTCAAGGGCAGAGACACAGAGACCTTGGCACAGAGAGTCCTCCGTCTTTCTGTGTTATACCTCTGAGGATGCCAGTCACAGCTACTGGAGAAACACCAGGTCCTGCAATGCCAAGACCATGGCCACACAACCTGGAAAGTCTACAGCAACAAATAAATAATAGTCTATTCAGTGGTCCTGGTAGCAGTGCACAAGGGATAAGTCAGGGTTTTGTTCTCAGCAGCACAACTCGGGAGAGGAGAGGGAAACACCCCGGTGACATGCCAGGATTCCCCCTTCTCAGGTTGCCTCCCCTGCATTTGCTTCTGGGGCAGGGGGTGGGGGTTGTTGTTGATAGAGGAGCCTGGCATGGAATAAGAGGACACGGGCGTCAGGAGAGCCTCACCCAGAAATATGTCTCTTTTCTGGCATTCTTTGTCCCACAATGGCCACCAAACAGCTGTCTTGGAAAGTCCACAGGCAGAGCATAGAGGCCAAAACCCTCCCCTCTGGTCACCTCCCCATAACATGATGTGCCTAGGGGAATGCCGACCGTGACTTTGGGGGGTCAGGAAGCCATTTTTCTCCAGGCCTGTTTGGCTGGAGATCCTGGAGCTTTTTTGTCATCTTTCTGGGTATGGGACAGCAGTCACTGGATGTGTGGAGGGGGAGGTACTTGTGAGTTTCCTGCGTTGTGCAGGGGGTTGGACTAGGTGACCCGGGAGGTCCCTTCCGACTCTATGATTCTATGAACTGGCACTAAGAGGTGGTGTGTCTTTGAACGTGGAGGTTCCATCTCGCCCTCAACTGCCAACCTAGCAGTTTAAAAGCAAGAAATTGCAGCTTTGGAAGGTGGACTCTGTGGCACTGTACCCCAATGTAGTTCTTCCCCTCCCCTCCCCTAACCCTGCCCTTTCCAGTCTCCATTCCCCAAATCACCAGATATTTCCCAGCCTGGAGTTGGCAACCGTAGCTGCTTTCAGTGGGCTCCCCTCCTCCTCTTCCCCTTGCCAGACGCCGATTGCCTCCATGCCCCTTTACATGTCAACCCTTTCCCCTGTCCGGGGGCCTTCCTTTTTTTTTTGAAACAAAATTTTTATTGGAATATATTCAACATTGTTAAACACCATTACCAATTCAGTTTAAAGATTATGTCCCATCCCCCCTTCCCCCCCTAATAGGCTTCCAACACTGCTTATAATAAAAAAGATTAAAAGGTAATCAAATTTAGACTTGTAACAATCAACAAACCAGGTAACACAATTCTAATACATAGGGACCTGACTCTTTCTAACATAATTTCCGATAAAAGTACAGTACAATCAAATATTCATTTCATTTCTCATTCAATTTCAATAAGAATCAAGACTGTACATTCTCCCTTTCATTTTATATTCAGTTTCCATGTACAATTTCAGGTCTTCCCAGTCTTTTAGATATTGTTCTGCCATTTGTCCATTTAGTTTTTTCGTCATTTTGTCCATTTCGGCTAAAAACAGCAATTTCCTTAACCAGTCCTGTATATCTGGCACCTTCTCCGCTTTCCACTGTTGCGCAAAAGCCATTCTCGCCGATGTGATCATGTACCATAGTAATGTCCTCTTTTCTTGTGGAATTTTTTCCATTGTCAAACCTAAGAGAAGAAGCTCTGGGCTTTTCCTAATAGGAATTTTTAATATCTTCTGCATCTCACAATATACATTTGACCAGTATACTTTTGCTTTATCACGTGTCCACCACATATGGTAAAAAGAACCCTCTGTTTTTTTACATTTCCAACACTTATTACTCAAGTTCTTATCCATACTAATATTAGCAATCTTTTTTGGTGTCATATACCACCTGTACATCATCTTATAGCAATTTTCTTTTATATTGACACAGGTTGACATTTTAAAAGCTTTTCTCCACAAAAATTCCCAAGATTCCATTGAAATTTCCTTGTTCATATTAATGGCCCATTTTATCATTTGCTCTTTAACAGTTTCATCCAAAGTATATACAGTTAACAGGGTTTTATACAACTTGGAAATCATTTTCCGCCCTTTTTTCAACCAGATATCTTCAAACTCATCGTTCTTAGCTCTAAAACCAACCTCTTTACAGTCTTTTTTGCAAATGTCCTGTATTTGGCAATATGGTAACCAACCCGGGGGCCTTTCTAACGTGCCCGTTCCTCTTTCCTCCGCAGGGCCTGCTTGGGCCAGTGCTTCAGCTACAGCGTCCCCAACACCTTCCCGCAGTCCACGGAATCCCTTGTGCACTGCGATTCCTGCATGCCCGCGCAGTCCTTGTGGGAAATCGTGAGTGACTCCGGCTTCTCCGATTGGGTTTCTGAAAATGGGAAAGGGGGTGTTTGTGGGGGTGGGGTGGGGGGTGGACACAGGGCTGCAGGATCCACCTTAAGGACCTCTCCTGGGGGAATCGTCCCGAGAAAGCATTTTATGCCCAAGTGTGGGGCTGGAATTCAGCTTGACCCAAGGCAACCGTGCGGGGGATTGATGTGCATACACCACCTGGAAGCCGTGCTGATTCTGTGAACCCGGGCAGATCCTGAGAGGGAGGGCAGGAGGGGCTGCCTCAGTGCTTAGTTCCCGTGGCCCTTTCTGACATGCCCCGGGAAATGCCGATCACCACTTTGGGGGTCAGGAAGCAATTGGCCCAGAGAACCTTGGAGGTTTTTTGTCATCTTCTGGGCATGGAACAGCGGTCACTGCAGGTGTGGAGAGGGAGGTATTTGTAAATTTCCTGCCTTGTGCGGGGGGTTGGATTAGATGACCCTGGAGGTCCCTTCCAACTCTATGATGCTGTCATTCTATTCCTCTACATTCATCGTTTCTCCGTCCTACCCCATTTCTTTACTTCTCCGAAGGCCCCAATGTGGTCGGTTGGTGCCACTTAAATGTCGTAACAATCTTGTTATGAGAAAATACCACTGGAATAAAATTCTGCTGTCAGAAACCGTATTAAGAGTGCCAGCATGGTGCTCTGGTTAGAGCGTCAGACTAGCCTGTGGCAGCATGAGTTCCAATTAGTCCCTCACTCTGCCTAGCCTCCCCCGCAGGGCTGGTGTGAGGGTGAGACAGGGACAGAGGTCTTGAGAAAGACTTTTCTCTGTCTGAATCCTTGGAGAGGCCCTGCCAGTCAGAAGAGACGAGTTTCAACTCAGGGGACCAAGAGGCTGAGTCCGTAGAAGAGCACCTCTTGGTATTTTACAGCAGGCCCGTAGCTCAGTCAACAGGACCATGGTTTGTACCGCAATGTTCCCTCTAAGCTGTGGAGTCTTGTGAGCAAAAATTCCACTTTGTGAGCCACTGGCACTAAAGTTGTGAGCAAGAGATTTGGCTGCTGCATAAATTAGTTTGCTCTGAAGCCCTCCTTCCTGAGCTAAGGCAAAAGTGTGTGAGCCGAAGGCTAAAAAACTGTGAGCTAGCGCACACTAATTCAGCTTAGAGGGAACACTGGACCATATGTGGGTTCCTGGCAATGCGACCTCTAAGCTGCGGAGTCTTGTGAGCAAAAATTCTACTTTGTGAGCTACCGGCATTAAAGTTGTGAGCCAGTGATTCGGCTGCTGCATCAGTCTGTTGGCTCTGGAGCCATCCCTTCCTGAGCAGAGACAGAAATGTGTGAGCCGGAGGCTAAAAAACTGTGAGCTAGCGCACACCAACTCAGCTTAGAGGGAACACTGGACCATATGTGGGTTCCAGGCAATGCTCCCTCTACTGGCATTAAAGTTGTGAGTGAGAGATTTGACTGCTGCATGAATTAGTTTGCTCTGGAGCCCTCCTTCCTGAGCTGAGACAAAAATGTGTGAGCCGGAGACTAAATAACTGTGAGCTACCTCACACTAACTCAGCTTAGAGGGAACACTGGGCCATACGTGGGTTCCAGCCCAGACCACAAAGGGCTTTAAATGGCCGTTGGGAAGAGAGAGCCCCTGCCACTCAGAGGGGGCAGCTGTGACCCCCCTCCCGCCCAACCAGGGAACGGTGGCCCAACTCATCTTCCTTTCTTGCCCTCCTCCCCGGCCTCCCACAGGTGACGCTGGACTGCCCCAGCAACGAGGAGATTCCCCGGGTGGACAAGCTGGTGGAGAAGATCCTGCACTGCAGCTGCCAGGCCTGTGGGAAGGAGCAGAGCCAGGAGGGGGCGCTCTTCAACGTCTACCTGAACGCCGACGAGAACCTGCCCGGCCACCCCCCGCCGGACGCGGACGAGGCCCCCGCCTCCCACCACCGGCACCACCAGCACCACCACCACCGCCAGCACGAGGAAGAGCCCGAGGAGTGAGCGCCGGCCTCCCGCGACGGTCCCCTCCAGCGGAGGCCGGGACGCCTCCCCTTTCTTTGCCGATACCCATCATGCTTTGCTCTTAGCCATTCTGCTGTTGGGGAAGGGGCCGAGCGGAAGCGGAAATGTCGCTGGGGCAAAATGGCCGCCGCTGAGAGGACGGGGGAGGGGGCTGGGGGTGGTGTCTGAATAGACGAGATTGCACATTGCGGTGATATATTGGTGGGGCAGGAAGAGACTTGGCGGGGGAGGCCTGGGTGGGCTTTGGCGGTGCAGAACTTTCTCCCGGAGACCCCCAACTGGTTCTTAGACATTAACGGATGACCGATTCTCAATCGCGCTGAGAATGTTTTCCTGGTGGGGAGACCCGCTGGCTCCCATCTGTGCCGCTGGGAACTGAGACGCCGGCTCGGGCGAGCCGAAGCGGGTGACATGCCATGCCCCATCTGGGTGCCAACGACAGGGGAAAAAAAGAACTGTGCCTTCTGTCCCGTGTGCTGGCGGACATGAACGTTTCTTCCCAAAAGGGACTTCTGAGAAAAGGATCCCGTTTCCAGCTCTTCGATCGGCCGTGGGACTGAAACTCTGGAATTCTGCGTTTTTGTGTGACCTTTGGGGCACGTCTCCATTGCAGACCGAGGGGAATTGGGGCTTGTAGTTCCATGAGGGGTCAGAGACACGAGTGACAAACTCTTCGAGGAGGGGGGATGCTTGTTAACCAGTTGAAATCTGTCGCGCAGACCTGCTCCCTGAGTTCCCCACTTTGGGAATGTAACACCTCCGTCGGTTGGAATGTATGTCTGATTGTGCAAAAATACTCTTTTCGCTTCCTGTCTTCCATTAACCAGCGTCACACACAAACACACTGGAGAGGGTGGGAATTCCTCCTGCCCCATATTAGGTCTCTCTAACTTTAAACCAGTCGAGGTGGGCTTCCCCTTGAAGAACGGGGGGTGACTTGGGGAATTCTTTTGGAGATGTCTTTTGAACAGTTAATCCGGTTTCCAGCTCTGAAACTACTGGGCTCCATTTGGCCCAAGCCTCCAGAACCGGTCTAAGAGTTTCTCCAGTGTCAGAGTCCGACAGCAATCAGCCCTCAACAACGGTCCTTCAAGAGGGTTACGTTTATTGGGTACGGTAGTAAAGGCAGGTCTTCTGGGCATACACTCCTTGCCAGAACTAAAAGCAAGCATGCACAGGGTATTGATATACAGAAACCAAAAGGGTCAGTGGGTGGTTGGGGCCAATCAGGAGTCATGCCAAAGCCCACCTATGCTAACGGGTAGGCATTCCCAGGGAAGAAGAAGAGGAAGAAGAGATTGGATTTATACCCTGCCCTTCACTACCCACAGGAGTCTCAGAGCGGCTTACAAACTCCTTTCCCTTCCCCCCCCACAACAGACACCCTGTGAGGTAGGTGGGGCTGAGAGAGCTTTTTCCAGAACTCCTCTTTTTCAAGAACAGCTGTGCCAGAACTATGGCTTGCCCAAGGTCATCCAGCAGCTGCGAGTGGAGGAGTGGGGAATCCAACCCAGTTCTCCCAGATCCTGAGAGAACAGCTCTGACAGAACCGTGGCTTGCCCAAGGTCATCCAGCAGCTGCAGGTGGAGGAGTGGGGAATCAAACCCAGTTCTCCCAGATTAGAGTCGACGTGCTTAACCCCTGCACCAAACTGAAGAGGAACTAAAGTAAGTCAGACCATCCTTGTGGGTTCTGTGGGGGAGAGGGGAGGACATGCAGGCGGTCTCCCAGATTTGTGGAGGAGCCAGAAGGGGGAGAGGGTGCGGCAGGGGCACCCCTCCGTGGAAGCAGTGCCAGAGTCCGGGGCACTAAGGGTGAATGGGCACCACTGTTCCAAGGTTAAGATTTGGGGAAAGTCTGTGTTCGTTTTTCTCAGCCCCGGAGGCCAGCGCTGCAGCTGCATTTTAGAGGAGATGCCTGTAGGAGATTCAAGGGAAGTTTAAAAAAAAACCCAGGAATCTCGATACATTTTTGTAAAATCCCTCTGAGTCTGGGGTGGTGGTTGGAGATACAAGTCTTTGTGTGTCTGTAAAGACCAAACCCAATCGGGCCACTGGGTGGCGCTTTGGATCCAGCAAGGCCCCGGGAAGAGAGGCGACTGTTTTTAAGACTCGAAGGTGGCAGAACCTAGCCAGGGGTAAGGTTATTTATTCATTTATTTATTAAATTTATACCCAGCCATGGCCGGCTCAGGGCGACTTAGGTTTCCCTTGCTCAAAAGCCAGTCGAATCTGACTCTAGGGATGCGGTGGTCATCTCCGTTTCCAAGCCAAAGAGCCAGCACTGTCCGGAGACGTTTCCATGGTCACGTGGCCAGCACGACTAGATGCCAAGGCGCACGGAACGCTGTTACCTTCCCACCGAAGTGGCACCTATTTTGTTGTCAAGTCCGATTCTTCACGACCCCATGGACCACATCACACCAGGCCCTCCTGTCTTCCGTCCTGTTTATCTACTTGCAATTTCTTGCTTTCGAACTGCTAGGTTGGCAGGAGCTGGGACCAGAGACGGGAGCTCAATCCGTCTTGCGGCACCCGGGTCTCGAACTGCCGAACTACCGGCCTTCCAGTCTGCAGCTTCAGCGCCTTAACCACTTGAGCCCCCGCAGCCCCTCAGGGCGGCTCACGACAGAAGAAAAACAGCAATAAATAGTAAAATGCTCATAAAACCGTATCACGATTACACATGAAAAGGTGCTTAACAGATAGTAATCCAAGTACCATGAAGCAGATCATAGTTTAATATTACATTTGGGATGGCGCTCCGACTTCCATGCCATCGTAGTGGTCAGTCCCGATCTGATGTTATGCAGCTGGCTCAGGCGGCTTTAAAAACATCTCAGGGGCAGGGTGTTTCCCCCCCGGGGCGGCTCCTAGTCAAACGCCTGGCGGAAGAGCTCCGTCTTGCACGCCCTGCGGAACTGCATAAGGTCCCGCGGGGCCCTGATCTCCTCCTGGAGCTCATTCCAACCAGTACGGAGCCACCACCGAGAAAGCCCCGTTCCAGGTTGTAGCCAGCCTGGCATCCTTTGGTCCGGGTAGGGTGAGTGGATGTTGAGACCCTGACCGCAGTGCTGTCTGGGGGACATGTGGGGAAAGGTGGTCCCTCAGGTATATAGGTCCCTGGCCATATAGGGCAGGGGTGTCGAACTCAGTTATTATGAGGGCCGGATCTGACAGAAATGAGACCTTGTCGGCCCGGGCCATGTGTGTCATAAAATGTCATGCCAGGGAGCGGAGATATAAACTTCATAAAGGACACAAACACAAAGGCTGGGGTTTTTTTTACTTAAAATAAAAACATGCTTAAAACATCGGCCCTCTTGCACTATTCTGTTTATTTAACCGTGTCTGATAACTGACACCTAAGAACATAAGAACATAAGAGAAGCCAATGTTGGATCAGGCCAATGGCCCATCTAGTCCAACACTCTGTCACACAGCGGCCAAAATATACCAGGTGCCATCAGGAGGTCCAGCAGTGGGGCCAGGACACCAGAAGCCCTCCCACTGCTGCCCCTCCAGCACCAAGAATAGAGTGCATCACCTGCCCCAGACTGAGAGTTCCCATCTATACCCTGTGGCTAATAGCCACTGGTGGACTTCTGCTCCAGATGTTGATCTAATTCCCTCTTGAAACTGCCCATGCTTGCAGCTGCCACGACCTCCTGTGGCAGTGAATTCCATGTGTTAATCACTCTTGCTCTGAATTATTGCATCAACGTGTCTGTGCTGTTGCAATGTTGGGTATGCTGCTCTGTAAGCTGCAAACCTACAGCAGAACTGGAAGCAGAAGCAGAAGATAGCCAGTTCCACTACAGGCCTGATAGAAGCCCTCCGGGGGCCTAGTCTGGCCTCCGGGTCGCATATTTGACACCCCCGATGTAGGGCTTTAAAGGTAAGAACCAGCGCCTTAAAGTGAATTCGGTATGCTATCGGCAGCCAGCACTGCCTTCAGCACAGGCTGTCTGTGCTCCCGTATTGGGAGACCCATCAACAGCCGGGCTGCAGCATTTTGCTCTAGCTGTAGCCGATAATCCCTCTAAGCTGTGGTGTCTTGTGAGCAAGAATTCAACTTTCTGAGCTGCTGGCATTAAAGTTGTGAGCAAGCGATTTGGCTGCTGCATCAATTAGTCTGCTCTGGAGCCCTCCTTCTGGAGGCTAAAAAACAGTGAGCTAGCTCACGCTAACTCAGCTTAGAGGGAACCCTGGCTGTAGCTTCCGAATCCGCGATAAGGGCAGCCCCATGTAGAGCATTACAGTAGTCTAACCTCGAGGTGACCCGCGCATGGATCACCGTGGCCAGGTCGTTGCGTTCAAGGAAGGGAACCAACCGCCTCTTCAGCCAAAGATGGTAAAAGGCCGACTTGGCAGTGGCTGCTACCGGGGCTTCCATTTTTAAGGAGGCATCCAGGAGCACTCCCAAACTCCTAACCTCCGGCGCTGGCACCAGCGGAGCCCCATCAAAGGTCAGTAATGGGATCTTTACCCCTGGTCCGCCCCGACTCTATTCTTTCTTGCTCCGGATTGCAAGACTAGATCGAATGGGTGGGAATTACAAGGGAGTCATTACCGGCTAGATATCAGGAGAAACTTCCTAACTGTAAGAGTGGTTGAGCAGTGGAACAGTCTGCCTCGGGAGGTGGTGGATGCTCCTTCCCTGGACGTTTTCAAGCGGAGGCTGGACGACCATCTTTCGGGTATATTGTAGGGCTATCTTTCGGCTATGCTCCTGCAGAGTGCGAGGGGCTGGACTAGTTGACCTGCAAGGTCCCTTCCAACTCTAACATTCTATGATTTTATGATTCTATGACTCAGGCACTGGACCTCTGTCTTCATCAGATTCAATTTCAGTCGGCTCAGTCTAAGCCAACCAGCCGCATCTTGTGACGCTCAGTCAAGATCTTCCAGTTTGGAATTGGACCGGCCACCCAACAACAGATAGAGCTGGGTGTCATCGGCGTACTGGTGGCACCCCAGCCCATGTCTCCATGTGACCTGGGCAAGGGGGGCGCATGTAGATGTTAAACAGCTTTGGGGACAGCACCGCCCGCTGAGGCACTCCACAGTCAAGTGGGTGCCTCTGGGAAAGGTGTTTCCCCCGCGCCACCCTTTGCCTCAGCCTTAGAGAAAGGAGACAAACCATTGCAGGGCAGGCCCCTGAATTCCAATGTCGGCACGGCAGTGGGCCAGTAGCGGATGGTCGACCGTGTCGAACGCAGCTGGCAGGTCCAACGGCAACAGCGCCGCCGATCCACCTTGATCCTGATGCCTCGGGAGAGCGTCTGTGAGGGCGACCAGTGCAGACTCCGTCCCGTGACCCAGGCGAAAGCCGGACTGGAAGGGGTCTAAACTGGAAGCATCATCCAGGCTGAAGGTCCTTGTTAAAACCCTTGTTAAAACGGTTCAGGGAACACAATAAAGTTTGCCGTTTGCTTTTCCGCCCCTGCTGTCCGTTCCCAAAATTATCAGCCTCCTGTACCTAAATCCCCTCCCCTCGCATGTTATTCGAGATCTTCTAGCGTTCCCTGAGAAACAAACACAGAGGAAGGTCCCCGTTGCATCTCTGCATGGGACACGGCTTTGCCCTAGCTTCTTTACCAGTCCAGCCTCTCCTCTGCAGCGGCTGTGATTTTCATCACTACTACGGATGCGACAGAACTGCACATCCTCAGAGGAGGGGATCGTTATATCTCTGCGCGAGTCGCTGCTCTGGGCCTGCCCCAGTTCAGTCTGCCTCCCTTCTTCCAGCTATCGACTTCAGTCACTTGGCTGCTGGGTGACGCGGGTCAAACCCGATGCCCACCGTGGATCTGCAGCTCCCAGCCTGTATTCCAGGGTTTTTTTTACTAGCAGAACTTACTGTGAAAGCAAAGTTTTACAAGAGGGCACAGAGTCTACCCTGCACTGGTCGTGAGCGTCTTGAGCTGGTTTGAACTGGATGCACAGAGCGGGGGGGCGGGGGGGCGGCCAGGACCAAGAATGGGGAAAGGCAAAACAGGTTTGAACTAACAGAAGCGCTTATAAAATTGATAAGGGCTTCCAGCCCATTTCATGCCCTCTCCCCAGGGCAATCCATAGCCTGCCTTATAGAAACAGAAAACTTTTAGAGAGAGACTCACAGCCAATGCTCCCTCTAAGCTCCTTCTACTTTGTGAGCTGCCGGCATTAAAGTTGTGAGCGAGCGATTCGGCTGCTGCATAAATCAGTTTGCTCTCTGGAGCCCTCTTTCCTGAGCTTAGACAGAAATGTGTGAGCCGGAGCAGAAGTCCATCAGTGGCTATTAGCCACAAAGTATAGATAGGAAAAGGAGCTGCGGTGGCTCAAGTGGTTAAGACTCTGAACTGCAGGCTGTGGAAGGTCAGTAGTTCAGCAGTTCGAGACCCGAGAGTGCCGCAGGGCAGAGTGAGCTCCCGTCTCTAATTCCAGCTCCTGCCAACCTAGCAGTTCGAAAGCAAGAAATTGCAAGTAGATAAATAGGTACCACTTTGGTGGGAAGGTAACAGCGTTCCGTGCGCCTTGGTGTTTAGTCATGCTGGCCACATGACCACGGAAACGTCTTCGGACAGCGCTGGCTCTTCGGCTTTGAAATGGAGATGAGCACCGCAACCCTAGAGTTGGATTCCACTGGCTTTCGAGCAAGGGAACCTTTACCTTTACTATAGATAGGAACTCTCAGTCTGGGACAAGTGATGATCTGTATTCTTGGTGCTTGCAGGGGGGGGGCAACAGTGGGAGGGGCTTCCAGTGTCCTGGCCCCACTGCTGGACCTCCTGATGGCACCTGGTATTTCTGGCCACTGTGTGACACAGAGTGTTGGACTGGATGGGCCATTGGCCTGATCCAACATGGGCTTCTCTTATGTTCTTATGGAGGCTAAAAAACTGTTGAGCTGGCTCACCCTCCCTCAGCTTAGATGCAACACTGCTCACTGCTCAGTTTCTTGGCTGTTACCCTCCACCACCTCTCACAACAGGGCAGCGGTCTGCCCCTGCAGCTGGAGCGAATCATGTGGTAGAGTCCCGAGCTGGTAGAGCAGACTGTACCACCGCAGACTGGAGGTCTGGCCTTGTGTTTTTGAAAGCCTCTTTAGGCATTTAGACCTCCCTGTAAGTGGAAGACTCGGGCCGCAAAGAAAGGCCTCATCTAGAATCCCTCCCCATGAGAGATTAGTTTTCTGCTTGCAGAGAGCGTGGTGTTTTGGGGAGGTGGCACGGGTGTGCATTCCGAAATGCCTTCCCCACCACCGCCGGCAATCTACAGCCATCCGGTCCACACGATCAGGACTTTAACACCGCTTTCTGCCGCATCTGTAGGTCCCACCAGCCGGAGGGTTCGCGCCCTCCCAAGTGCTTTGCGGGAGCAATTCTGCGGTTCCTCATCCTCCAGAGTTCAAAAAATGGCTTTGTAGTTTGCCGAGCAAGACGCGTTAACCGCCAGCGTGCACTAAAAAAAAAAAAAGGAAGCGGTAAGGGAGACAGGAGACCCCGTTTTTGTCTGGCTTCCGGCGACACGAGCTGCACATTTTGTGCTCTCTCTCTCTCTCTCTTACCAGCTGGAGCTCGCAGAGGAGAGAATCCACGTTTGTCAGGGTGGACTTATTGGTTTCTGGAGAGATGCGGTGGCAGAATACAGCCCTGGCAGCCTGCCTCGCAGAAGAAGCGAGGAGCAGAGAGCATCTTGCGCGCCCAAGGAAAGCAGGGAGCCTATAGGTCCGGCGCCAGGAGCCTGCAGGTGGGCAGAGAACCCGGGCACTGGTCTCTGCTCCGCCAGCCTCCTTTCAGACGGCCCCGGCAAGCTGCGGGAACGGATGCCGACTGGCAGAGGGATGCCTCCCGGTGCTGAGCGGCTGCTTCAGAGAACAGTGTGTAACCCGGGTGCTTAGCAAAAGGCGAGTGGGAGAGGGGAGGAGGAGGAGGAAGGGGGGAGGAGAGGATGCTGGAAAATTTCCCACCCCTGCCCTTTGGTTCCTAGCCGGCGGCGATGATCACCTAGCTCTGGCATGTGCTCCTCCGAGCCCTGACCCTCTTTCCCCAGCCAGCTGGCCCTCGGACAACCTTGGCTCTCTTCCCGGTCCCGTCTCCTCGATGGAAGGAGTCGTCGGTAGCTCCAACGCCAGTGCGATCGGGGACCGGTCTGTGCCGAGCGGCAGCGCTTGGGTGGCCGCCTTCCTCTGCTTCATCATCCTCCTGACGATGGTGGGCAACTTCTCGCTCATCCTCCTGATCTTCACCCAGCGGTCCCTGAGGAACACCTCCAACTACTTCCTGGTCTCCCTCTTCATGTCCGACCTGATGGTGGGCTCGGTGGTCATGCCCCCGGCCATGCTGAACCAGCTGTACAGCCGCTGGCTGCTGGACGCCGTCTTCTGCTCCGTCTGGTTCTCCTTCGACGTGATGTGCACCAGCGCCTCCATCCTCAACCTCTGCGTCATCAGCCTGGACCGCTACCTGCTGATCATCTCCCCGCTCAAGTACAAGCTCCGCATGACCTCCTGCCGGGCCGTCTGGCTCATCCTGGCCACCTGGACCTTGGCCGCTCTGGTCTCCTTCCTGCCCATCAAGATGGGCTGGCACGAGATGGAGTTCGACGCCCGGCCGCTCAACGCCACCGCCCGCCCGGAAGAGGAGCAGTGCCGTCTCCTGGTCAGCCTCCCCTACGCCCTCATCGCCTCCGGCCTGACCTTCTTCCTGCCTTCCATCGCCATCCTCTTCACCTACTGCCGCATCCTCCTGGCCGCCAGGAAGCAGGCCCTGCAGGTGGCCTCCCTGACCAACAACGTGGCCGTCGAACCGGACGAACCCACCCAGCAGGTAAAGCCGAATGAAGCCGGCCTTCCTCGTCAGAGGCAGGAGACTGGGGCGCAGGCCTGTAAGTGGGCCTGACGGTCGTCCCTGCCCTCTGACCTCGGGTGTGCGACTTGCCAGCTCTGTTTTGCCTGTTCAGAAGGAAACGCACTCTGCGCATGCTTATAGGCACCTGTTCAGTGTTGTCGTGTGACGTGACCCCGAGCACCCTGTCTCCTAGAGAGGCAGTGCAATACCTCTTTGGGATGGTTGCTGTGCCAGGGTAGCTAGCATGCTGTAAGAAATGAGGTACACAATTAAAGATTTCCATGAATCCAGGACAGCTACCCACAGAAGAGGTTGCTGTTGTATCTCTGCATGACTTACTTACCTTGACTACTGTCCAAAATGTCTGGGGCAGGTAATTCTGCGGACATGAATCAAGTGTGGCTGCATCGGTTGTTCCTGATGTAGAGACCTAGCAGAATAACCCTCTCTTACTGGAGGTTTGCCCATTGTTTCTCTGTATGAGTCAGTCCTCCTGTCAGCTAGCTTTGACTGTGTGTAGGTAATTCAGCAGTGACTTTGCTTCAGGAGGGAGAGAGTAATAAAATTATTCACTATGCAGAGGTGCAGCAGAATTAGCTGATCCCCGAGGAGGCTGCCTGTGGTATCTCTGCATGCGATATTACACCTGCCTCACAGGGTTTCTGTTGTGGGGAGAGGAAGGGAAGGAGTCTGTAAGCCGCTCTGAGACTCCAAGTTAAGGGTGGGCTATACATCCAATTCTTCCTCTTCCTCTTCCTCTTCCTCTTCCTCTTCTTCTTCCTTGTGAGACTTGTGTAGTGATAGCCACTGTCTTAGATGGATTACAACGGAATGGTCATTAACCATGACGGCTAAATGGAGCCTCCACATTCAGAGGCAGCGTATCTCTGAATTCCAGGGAAGAATTTGACCTCTGTGACCACACTTGTAGGCCTTCCCAGCTGGCCACCCGGGGAAGCAGCGTGCTGGGCCAGGTGGAACTTCAGCCGGAGGCCTAATACTTTGCATTCCTCTGATCAGGAAGCGCTTCCAGATCAGTGACTCACAAAGGGACACAGAGGGGTAACTCCTTTGGCTGCAGCCTGCCGGTAACACTTGTCCTTCAAAGTAAACCTTTGGGGAGGCGTGGAAACTTGAAAATCTAGGCGTCTCGACTGTCAGAAGTTTGAGAAGCCCGTTGGGGGGGGGGAGGACAGATAAAGAGACGGGAATGCAGGTGAGGGGGGTCTCTAAAAACAGCTGCTCTCGTTCAGGCCACCTGCTGGCATGATCATTACATGCAACAAGGCACACACGTGTGCATGTATGTGTGTATATGTGTGGGGCACAAATGCTTCTGGCGCGCAAAGTGTGAGGTTTCACTCCTGTGTGAAGGGACCTTAAACCAGAGAGCTTGGAGGTCAAAGCAGAAAGGGAATTCCGCCGGGGCTAGAAGGGGAGGGGGCAGACGGAGGTGTGCAGGAAACCCGCCAAGCCGCTCCGAACTGCCCATTGTCCGCCTGGCTTGTGCTCCCAGCTGGGTGCCGTGTTTGCCTCTGATAAGCGCCGCTCCTTTCATCTCCTCCCCGCCTCTCCTCCTCGCAGGCCTCTGGGATGACTTAGGTGGGAATAGAGAGGCTCTCTTTATGAAGCCAAGCCAGCAGGCGTGGAGAGAGTCTGAGGCCGTGTGTTGTGGCTGGAGGGGGGGACGCTCGGCAGAAACCTGGCCTTCTCAGTCTTCCCGAGCTTCCTTGACGGTTTCTCCGGATAAATGGCTTTGGAACGGGAGGCTCACCCCGCCGGATCTGACCCGAAGGACTCTTAACTCGTCCAGCACTCTCTGTTTCCCTGACTGGCTGACTGGATGCGCCCCCCCCCCCCGAAGACCTCTGTGGAGGGCAGGGGGAGAGACAGCCAGTGTTCCCTCTAAGCTGAGTTAGTGTGAGCTAGCTCATAGTTTTTTAGCCTCCGGCTCATACATTTATTTATTTATTTATTTAGGGATTTATACCCCGCCCTATCTGGTAGCTCAGGGTGGCTGGCTCAGGAGGATGGCTCCAGAGCAAACTCATTGATGCAATAAGTCACTCACAATGTTAATGCCAGTAGCTCACAAAGTAGAATTTCTGCTCACAAGACTGCACAGCTAAGGGGGAACACTGGTGACAGCCCCTCATGTGACTTCGTCGCAAGGAGCAAGTGCTCCCCTCCTGGCCGGGAGCCATGGCTGGACCTCTCCTCCTCCTCCGCCGAATCCTCTGTTAAAGCCATCAAAGCTGGTGGCCATTGCAAGATCCCGTGGCAGTGAGTTCTGCAGGTGCTTTTCTAAAAAAAATATTTTATTCTTATTACTTTTGACGAAATATTACAGTATATAACACAATGTAACAAAATATATAACAAAATTATATGTACCGTAACGTATCCATATAACTTAAATACTATTTACTAACTTAGATGTGTTACATATATTGTAATAATATAGATTAAGCTATTTGAACATATTAGACAGAAGAAGAAGAGAAGAGATTGGATTGGATTGGATTTATACCCCGCCCTTCACTACCCAAAGGAGTCTCAGAGTGGCTTACAAACTCCTTTCCCTTCTCCTCCCCTGTGACACCCTGTGAGGGAGGTGGGGCTGAGAGAGCTCTTGACAGAAACTGCTCTTTTTCAGCGACAGCTCTTGTCAGAACTATGACTTGCCCAAGGTCATCCAGCAGCTGCGAGTGAAGGAGTGCAGGAATCAAACCCGGTTCTCCCAGATTAGAGTCCGCGCACTTAACCACTACACCAAACTGGCTCTCTTTATATTACTTTTGTTTAGGTTTGCTGTTACGGTAATTTTGTAGAGACTGTACTATTAGTCAGCCATATGATTTGCGCTTGGGATATATTCTGGTCACTAGAGAATTCTTAAGTCTTCGTTGTGAGATTTGATTTATTATAGGAATAGCCATTTGCGGTATCGCAGATTTGAAGGGACTTAAGTCGTGTGTTGACAGAAAGTTTAATACTGGTGCCCATGTCTGCACAAATTTGGAGTATACTGCAGTGAGTTCCGCAGGTTAACTGCCCCTCGTATGAAAGGGGAGTTCCTTTGGCCGGTCCTTGACTCTCTGCCCATCACATTCCTTAGGTGACCCTGCACCCAAGAATTCTGGGAGACAGCACCGGGTTTTGTAAACCGTTGTGTCCCTGCCCTGTCCGGCTCCTTTGCTCTCAGTGGCAAAGCCCCCAACTCTTCCGCCTTTCCTCTGTGGGAAGGGGTCCTCCAACCTCATAAGAACATAAGAACATAAGAGAAGCCAATGTTGAATCAGGCCAATGGCCCATCCAGTCCAACACTCTGTGTCACACAGCGGCCAAAATATACCAGGTGCCATCAGGAGGTCCAACAGTGGGGCCAGGACACCAGAAGCCCTCCCACTGCTGCCCCCTCCAGCACCAAGAATCACCTGCCCCAGACTGAGAGTTCCCATCTATACCCTGTGGCTAATAGCCACTGATGGACTTCTGCTCCATATGTTTATCTAATTCCCTCTTGAAACGGTCCATGCTTGCAGTTGCCACCACCTCCTGTGGCAGTGAATTCCATGTGTTAATCACTCTTTGGGTGAAGAAGGACTTCCTTTTATCCGTTCTAACCCAACTGCTCAGCAATTTCATGGAGTGCCCACGAGTTCTTGTATTGTGAGAAAGGGAGAAAAGTACTTCTTTCTCAACCTGCTCAATCCCATTCATAATCTTATGAACCTCGATCATGTCACCCCTCAGCTGTCGTTTCTCCAAGCTGAAGAGCCCCAACCGTTTTAACCTTTCTTCATAGGGAAGGTGTTCCAAACTTTTTATCATTCTAGTTGCCCTTCTCTGCACTTTTTCCAATGCTATAATATAACCTCTGCATTGGGAAGTCCCCAGAGACGTAGTGGGTAGAGCCTGAGGAGGGCAGGGCTGGGGAGGGTCCTCGGCAGGGGTACCATTCTAGGGGGTCCCCCATCCAAAGCAGCCCCTCTCCACCAATGCCCCCTCTAAGCTGTGAAGTCTCGTGGGCAAAAATTCTACTTTGTGAGCTACGGGCGTTAAAGTTGCAAGCGAGCAATTTGGCTGCTGCATCAATTAGTTTGCTCTGGAACCCTCCTCCTCCTCCTGAGCTAAGGCAAAAATGTGTGAGCTGGAGGCTAAAACACAGTGAGCTAGCTCACACCAACTCAGCTTAGAGGGAACACTGCGGCCAGTCAATTTGGCCTACCCATGGCAGGCCAGGCTGCCTTTCCAAGGGGTGGGCTGTGTGTGTTGTGTTGTGTTTGGGGGAGGGGGAGGGTGTCTCCTCAGAGAAGTTCCAACCAATGTTCCCTCTAAGCTGCAGAGTCACGTGAGTAAAAATTCCATTTTGTGAACTGCTGGCATCAAAGCTGTGAGCGAGCGATGGGGCTACTGCATCAACTAGTTTGCTCTGGAGCCCTCCTTCCTGAGCGAAGACAAAGATGTGTGAGCCAGAGGCTAAAAAACTGTGAGCCAGCTCACATTAACTCAGCTTAGAGGGAACACTGCTTCCTACAGTCATGAACTCTTTCATCTGGCAGTGGGAATACATTGCAGATAGGGTTGCCAGCCTCCAGGTGGGGCCTGGAGATCCCCCGGAATCACAGCTCAGTCTCTCTGCAATCACTTTTCCAAACCCTTTCCAGTTCTATGACTTTTTATGGAGATGGCACGATCAGGACTGTCCTGGGTGTGCCAAAGGTTCTTCTAGTGAAGTTTTCTGCAAGCCCCACGTGTGACAGGGAAGGGGGCTCTGATCCTCTTGGTTATTATTTCGGTTGCCCTTTTCTGCATCTTTCTGTGTCAATTTGCACCACTAGAAACGGAGAGAGAGCCAGCAAGAGGGTGAGGGTCTATATGTTGTCGGAGGCTTCCACGGCCGGAGTTCATTCATTGCTGTAGATTTTCCGGGTTGTGTGGCCATGGTCTTGGCAGTGTAGGACCTGATGTCAGGTGCTACAATGTCAGGTCCTGCAATGCCAAGACCACAGCCGCACAACCCGGGAAATCTACAGCAACTAATGAGGTTCTGTTTGCAAGACCAGAACAAGGCTGTGAATGACAGGACGTGATGGAGGTCATTCATTCACAGGGTGGCCATACATCAGAAGCAACCTGATGGCACTTAATGTGCAGGGACGGACACACACATATAGTGCGCATGTGTGTACGTGCATACACACACTTGCCTTTAGCGAGAGAAAGAAACGGCGATGTCTCTTATGCGTGCGTTTGGCATCAACGAGGGATTTCGTGTTTTGAAAGGAAGCGTCTCTGTCTAGTTCCTTTTTTGATTTTGGATCCTGGAGGTTTTGGTCTGTCTTCTTTGTTGTTGCAGACGTTTCTTTTGATTCGCCTTCTTGTACCTGAAGTGGGTACATTTTTTTAAAAACTGGAAGAGTTATGCACAACGAAAGGCAAACTGTAGGGACTTGTGGGTTCGTTTCTCCCCAACAAGAAGCCAAATCAAAATCTGGTATTCAAATCAAGATAGCAACACTGTGGAATTCAGTCGTCCGTCCATCCGTCCATCCGTCCATCCATCTATCCGTCTGTCCGTCCGTCTGTCCGTCTGTCCATCCACCTGTCTGTCTGTCTGTCTGTCTGTCCGTCCGTCCGTCCGTCCGTCCATCCATCCATCCATCCATCCATCCATCCATCCATCCATCCATCCATCCATCCATCCATCCATCCATCCATCCATCTATCCATTCATCTATCCATCTATCTATCTATCTATCTATCTATCTATCTATCTATCTATCTATCTATCTATCTATCTATCTATCTATCTATCTATCTATCTATCTATCTATCCATCCATCCATCTATCTATCTATCCATCTATCTTCTATCAATCCATCTATCCATCTATCTGTCTATCATCCATCCATCATCCATCATCCATCTGTCTGTCTGTCTGTCTGTCTGTCCGTCCGTCCGTCCGTCCGTCCGTCTATCTATCTATCTATCTATCTATCTATCTATCTATCTATCTATCTATCTATCTATCAATCTATCTATCTATCTATCTATCTATCTATCAATCTATCTATCTATCCATCTATCTATCCATCATCTATCAATCCATCTATCCGTCTATCCGTCCATCCGTCCATCCGTCCATCCATCCATCCATCCATCCATCCATCCATCCATCCATCTATCTATCTATCTATCTATCATCTACCTATCATCTATCTGAGGGCTTTTTTGTAGAAAAAGCCCAGCAGGAACTCATTAGCATATTAGGCCACACCCAACAGCAGGAACTCATTAGCATATTAGGCCACACACCCCGTGCTACCAGAAGGGTGGTCATCCAGCCACACCCACCTTTTGCTTCTTATTCTGTCTCCCTTCTTTGTTGTCAAAACCCAGGGCTCTTTTTGGAGCAGGAACTCCTTTGCATGTTAGGCCACACACCCCTAATGCAGCCAATCACCTGGCCACTTGCTGCACTGCTGAGGGCTGGGGGGTGTCGTGTCCTGAGCTTCATGAGGCTGCCCCAAATGCAGGCCCATAGCCAGGATACTTTTAAGTTGGGGGGCACTCAGATTTCTTCAGGGGGCACTGGCTAATTGAATTAAAGGAATATCCGGCTCCTGCCCTGCACCTGCTGCTGCTTGGGGGGCCCTGGGCTGGATGAGAAGTCAGGGGGCCTTGTCAGTAAGCCAGGGGGCCTCGCCCCCTGATGCCCCACTGTCACTACAGGCCTGCCCAAATGGTCAGTGGCCTGGCCTGACCAGAGAACTGGCCCCGAAGGCAAGGAAGCCAAGTGAAATCTTTATCCGTCTCGGGGACCGAAGAGTCCTGTGGGCTGCTCGTCAAACACAGGAAAGAACACGACGTCTTTAGCTGGCAAAATGCCTCCCTCCCTCTTTCTTTTATCTTCTTTCTTTCTTTTTTCCTTCGCTCACTTTTGGAGAAGGTAAAGGCGGTTCCCCAAAATAAAAGTGTGGGGGAGGAGGAGGAGGAGCTGTCAGCCCTATTGTTCCAGAAAACGGAGGAGCTGTTTGTCAGAGAGGAAAGAGCCGGTGCCAGCCACACGTACACACCCATGCCAAGGGAGCAGGTGTGAGTGGGCAGAGCAGCTGCTCCGCATGGCAGAGAGGGCTGGGTGGGCACACAGTGGGGATGCCAAAATGTAGAAGGGGGTTTTCTGTTGCAAAATGGCCTGCGGCTCTTTGCGAAGCGCGTGAATTAGCTGGGGGAGGGGTTCGCCTGGAGTTGCCAACTCTGGGTTGTGAAATTCCTGGTGCTTTGGGGGTGGAGCTTGAGGAGGGCGGGGTTTGGGGAGGGGAGGGGCCTCAGCAGGGTAGAATGCCACAAAGACCACCTTCCAAAGCAGCCATTTTCTCCAGGGCCAACTGATCTCAGTGGTCTGGAGGCCAGTTATAATTACGAGAGATCTCCTGGCCCTACCCGGAGGCTTTAAACTTTACCTCCAGAGGGCATCCTGGATCAAAACAAAAGTCTACCTCAGGAGTGAGTCATGGCGTAACTGATCCCGGGCCCTTTCCACACTTGGACCTCACCCCGGGTATCCTCTGTGTTCGAATTGCGACCATTTTACCTTGCTGTTACCTCTGTTCATCTGTTGTTCTCTGCACTGATTTGATCCCGCTCCAATTGGCTTGCCTGTCCCGGGTTATAAATTCTGCATTGCTAATCATAAACCTGGGCTTAATATAGAATCATAGACACCTAGAGTTGGAAGGGGCCATACAGACCCTCTAGTCCAATCCCCTGCCCCATGCAAGGCCAGTCTAAAGCATCCCTGGCAAATATTTGTCCAGCCTCTTCTCGAAAGCTGCCAGTGAAGGGGAGCTAACCGTCTCCCTAGGCAGCTGATTCCACCTCTGAACCACTCTGACTGTGAAAAGGTGTTTCCTAACATCCAGCCCATCCCTTTCTGCATGCAATTTAAGCCCGCTGCTTCGGGTCCTCTCCTCTGCTGCCAACTGGAACAGCCCCTCGGCCCTCCTCCAAAGGGCAGCCTTTCCGATATTTAAAGAGAGCAATCCTGTCCCCCCCCCTCAGTCTCCTCTTCTCCAAACTAAACATTCCCAAGGCCCTCAGCCTTTCCTCGTAGGGCTCAGTCTCCAGACCCCTGTCCTATAAAATATTTTTTTATTTTTTAAGATCGGCAGATTTTGGGCTAGGAAACGTCCTAAGTATGGCAGGAAAGGGGCGGGGAGGATTGAAACTGAGTTTGAAATTCTACACTTAAATCTGTACCGGGGCCACTCCAGACTGAGGGAGAGCCCGTGGAAAGACAGCATCCATGCTCCCCAGGGCAGCAGCGGTCTGAACCCGGGGTGGCCACAATGTAATACAGAATTGACGAAAGAAAAAAAAAACAATAAAAGAGGGGTGAACTTGCGTGTAGTGCAGAATAGCTAGTAGGAGGCGGTGCTGAACCAGGTTTAAAAGGTCTAGTGTGGAAGGGGTCCCTGAAGGTTGTCCCTTACTTTCATCCCCCCAGCTAGACAAAGGTGGGTTTATAGCTGGGGGGGGGCTCTGAGGGCAGTTGCATTGGTGCTCAGCATGTGTTGAAATGAGACTCAGAGGGAGAGAGAGAGAGAGAGAGAGAGAGAGAGAGAGAGAGAGAGCAAAGCATCCTTTCACTCAAGCCTTAGCAGTAGCTGGACAGCACTGAAGGGAACTGAAGTGCATCATCGAGTTATTTCAGCGCTCTGATTCAAGGAAGGGGCATTCTAGAATTGTGGAGATGCTGGAGATACGTACGTTGCCAGATGGCGGAAATGCCCGCAGGATGAGGGATCTGAGGCAGGTCTTTGGAAATCAGCCTCCATCCGGAGAGGAATGAAACGGTGTGCGAGTGAGACCGGCTTGGCCACCTCCAAGCCCCCGGAATTCTGCTCTGCTTGCGTTTGCCTTGGTCTGGAAAAATCTAATTAACCTCCAAGGCGAGTGCAATAACCGCTCCAGCTGGCAAGGAAACAGACGGGTCTGCGGGGCATTCTGCAGATGCCAAGATGAAAAATGTGGTTTTTCTAGCAGCGCGGTGGAAGGTTAGGGGGCGTGCGTGAATCAGACACATCTCGGGTGCCAAGAAAGCATCCTCCAAGCTGCCTGGCTTTCTCCTGTCATCCCCTGACAATTGACTAACGGCCCGGGCAAGCAAAATTCAATTTGCCCCAATCACTTAGTCACCAAGTAGCTGATTAGAGAGAAAGGGGGCCTCCGCGTGCTTGGGTGGGCGAGGATCTGAGGGACGGATTCTGGCTTGCTCAGATCCCCAGTTTAAAAAGCTTGCAATCCGTATGGCTACAGATTGATGCTTGAAAGCCAGCACGTGGGCAATACCTGCTGAAACACTAAAAGCCAAAACAGCTTCATTGCAGAAAGCCCGGCTCCCTGCCTTCACGGCTGCAAAGATCGGCTTGGAGGCAACCCCTGCGGAGATCTCCAAAGTCAGAGCAGCAGCTGACGGCAAGGTTGCCTCCTTCTTTCCTTTCTAGTCTGTGGGTCGTAGAATCATAGGCTGCGGTCACACACACTAAGGCTGAGTTCCGACTGGCAGTTTGCCCCGCTATAGCCACTTTTCAGCCGCGTTTCCCAACCGGATTAAAGGGGCCGTTCATACAGGCGTCCCCCACCTGTAGGCAATCCATGCTGTTCCACTTCACTCCCGCGTTAAAAAGATACCTGAAAAAAGTGGTAGCAAATCCTGGAGAGTGCCTTTATCCCATGTTATTCCGCTTCCTGGAAGTATGAACGTGAAGCCAAAAAGCCGGGAGCGACCCGCTTCTATATCGTGCTCTGGGTGTTTCCGCGCATAAGGCAGCAGCGATCGGATGGGTTGTGCTGCGCTCTACCACCCAATGCGGTGCCAGCACAACGGGGTCCACCCCAAATCGGCTGGATGCACTTATGCGCATGAGTGCATATGCGCCCATACACACATAGAGAAAAAAGCCATTTACAGCTGCGCCTCCGGGCCAGCAGTCTGAATGCCCCCCCGCACCTCCTCCCGGTGTGCTCCCGCATCTGTCAGCCCCGTGTGACCAGGAAACCCCGGAACAGTTTATTCCGGGGCTTTTTTGCCACGACTGGCTCCTGCTGCAAACTGCAGTCTGTCCTCAGCCTAAATAAGCCACTTCCAATCCACTTTCCAACTGGATTATGCCAGTTCACATAGTAAAAATTCAGTCTGAAAGTGGCTTGGAAGTGGATTATTCAGTGTATGTGACCACAGCCTATATAGAATTGGAAGGGACCTCCAGGGCCATCTAGTCCACCCCCCTGCACAAGACAGGAAATTCACAACTACCTCCCCCCATCCCCAGTGACCCCCGCTCCATGCCCAGAAGATGGCCACACAAAAACAACCCTCCAGGATCCCCGGCCAATCTGGCCTGGAGAAAGATTGCTTCCTGACCCCAAAGTGGCAATCGGCATTTCCCTGGGCAGGGCTATTTTGGGGCAGGTACGCACAGGAATGGAGTTCCAGCTAGCTCCCGAGTTGGCCACGCCCAGCAGGAACTCATTAGCATAACAGGCCACACCCAACAGCAGAAACTCATCAGGATTGGCTACATTAGAGGTGTGTGGCCTAACATGCAAAGGAGTCCCTGCTCCAAAGAAAGCCCTGGGTTTTGACAACAAACAAAGTAAACAGAATAAGGAGCAAAAAGGTGGGTGTGGCTGGATGACCACACCTCTGGTAGCATGGGGTGTGGCCTAATATGCTAATGAGCTGTGTTGTCAGGGTTGTAGCCTACTATGCTAATGAGTGTCTGCTGTTGGGTGTGGCCTATTATGCTAATGAGTTCCTGCTGGGCTTTTTCTACAAAAAAAGCCCTGTCCCTGGGCGTGTAAGAAAGGGCCAGTTCTAAGGAAATAATTAAATCTCTACACACACACACAAACTGTAGAATTAATTCATGATTAATTCAAGGCTTCATTTTAAAAGAGCCAAGCTTCTGGCCCTTATGAGGAGCATGCCCGATGTTAGAGAGCTGCCAAAATCTTGGAAGCCAGATGGGTAGCTGGATAAGACGACAGAAGGAGCTTATGCTCAGAGGAACACTGTGAATTTCCTGACTCTGTGGGTCTTAGAGATTCACCCCTTCCTGGCACAAAAGGAGGATGGAGTGGGTGCCGAATGCCGAGTCGCCAGCCTCTAGGAGGGACCTGGAAATCACCTGGGATCAGTGTTCCCACTCAGCTGGGTTAGTGTGGGCCAGCTCACAGTTTTTTAGCCTCCGGCTCACACCTTTTTTGTCTTTCGCTCAGGAAGGAGGGCTCCGGAGCAAACTAATTTATGTTTGGTATCCCGCTTCTCCACATGCAGCTGCTGGTGTGACCTTGGGTCAGTCATAAGTTCTCTCAGAGCTGTTCTTTCCAGGGCAGTCCTCGAGAGAGCTCTCTCAGCCCCACCTACCTCACAGGGCGTCTGTTGTGGGGAGGGGAAGGGAAAGGAGATGGTAAGTTGCTCTGAGACTCCTTCAGGTACTTAATTAATTAATTAATTTTTCCAGTGCCGAATCTGCCCAAGTCACTCTTTCTCCTGCACTGTCTCTTCTTTGGGTCCCTCAGCCAAACTTTGGAGAGAAGCCAGTCGACCAGAAGGAATGGGGCCTGCTCTGTTGTGGCACCTCCATGGCGGAATGCCTCCGCCCGACCTCCCCTCCCCTCGCCTGCCACCAGACTTGTTCTCCTTGCGTTGCCAGGCACCGACACTTTCTGATTCGCCCAGATGTTTTGAAACTGCAGCTTCGCCCCTCCCCTTTTACGTGACCTCCTGCCATCCTTCCTGGTTTAACATTCACATCTCCTCGTATCCTAAGATTTCATGCAGCGGGATATTTTTAGCCCGTTTGTTGTCCGTGTGACGTTTTTACGCTGGATTGTGCTGTTTTGTTTAACATTTATGATGTGTGTGTATATATATATATATTTACTTTTATTGCATCATGGTTTCAGTTTGGAAAATCCTCGGGTTATATTTGGTGGGGCGGAGGGTGTGGTATAAATGAACGATGGGGAAAAAAATTCCTGGTGAGGTCTCAAGACAAAGCGGTCTGCAAAGTTGCAGGGTGAGAAGCAAGCCTCCCTCTAAGCTGTGGAGGGTTGTGAGCAAAAATTCTACTTGGTGAGCTACTGGCATTAAAGTTGTGAGCCAGCGATTTGGCTGCTACATAAATTAGTTTGCTCTGGAGCCCTCCTTCCTTGGCTGAGACAAAAATATGTGAGCTGGAGGCTAAAAAACTGTGAGCGAGCTCACACTAACTCAGCTTAGAGGGAACACTGATCCAGACCTGTGTTCCCTCTAAGTTGTAGAGTGTCGTGAGCAAAAATTCTACTTTGTGAGCTACTGGCATTAAAGTTGTGAGTGAGCAATTCAGCTACTGCATAAATTTAGTTTGCTCTGGAGCCGTCCTTCCCGAGCTGAGACAAAAATGTGTGAGCTGGAGGCTAAAAAACTGTGAGCTAGCTCACACTAACTCAGCTGAGAGGGAATGCTGGTGAGAAGCTGTACTAACAAACAGCTATGCCACATAAATATGATCATGGGACTCCCCCCCCCATGACAAATGGTCAATCAAGCCTTATCTTGTGAAGACTCATTTTCCGTTCTCCCCGCCCCATTCCTTGCTTCCTTTTTCTCTTTGTCCTGCTGTTGGAGAATTCTTCCTCCGAAGCCAACATCTCTGGGCTCCTTTTGTTCCTGCTCTCTCTGCCTCTCCTGGTATTCGGTCTCTTGTCACAATCTGGATGTTTTCATCTTTTCTCCCCCCCCACAAATAAATTATTACCACTTAAGTAGACATCAGAGATTCTCAACACTCCTGCATTTTCATAACACATTAAACTGACTTTGCGCCAAGAGGAAGCAGTGCTTAAATAATACATTATAGCCAATATTATAAACTAATAAAAATAAATAAAAGAGCGACACAGAGTGAAAAGTGATTCAACTTGGGTATTTATTTATTTCTTTAAATTCTCTGAACAGGAATAAGGCAGGCTGTTGACGAAAATGGAGTCTCTGTCCAGGAATGCAATCTGCTTCACTTATCTTTTCCCAAGGAACGGAAAAGCTAATAACATCTGATTTTCTAAAAATCTCTTCGCTGGCTTTCTCTGTACTGAATTACATGTGAATATTAGGTAGATCACTATGTTTTTAACTCTTCAAGTTTTGAAAAACACATTTTTTTCCACTGAGGAAGACAGTGAATTTTACAGCCCTAAAAATCTACAAGAAATTCTATTCTATTTTTTTTTTAAGAGGGAAGTAGGAAAAGGAAGGCAGAACCTGTATTTCCCCACTATTGAAGTGGAAGGACCTTCACCCCGCCCCCAAGGTTGCTGTTTTGATCGTCTTAATATTCCTAAAGCTTGATATCTTCTTCCCCTTGACCCTGCTAAAGCCCTTTCACAGGCCGGGATGCAGATAGCTGAAGAACCATTTCTGCTCATGTGGCACTTAGACTTTTTCGGGTAACTCCCTGTGCCTCCCCATAGGGCAGCCCGTTTGTCCTCTGCCCGCTTGTGGTCTTTCTCAGTCATCACCCAAAAGCTCTGGACGGGTTTCCCAGAGGAGAGCGGCTGTTGGCTGTGCAACCCCAAACAGAGCTACCCTCTTCTTGATCCATTGAAGTCAATGGGGTTTTGAGGGGTTTACTCAGTTTAGCATTGCATCGTATGAGGGTGTGACTTAGAATCATAGAACATTAGAGTTGGAAGGGACCTTGCAGGTCATCTAGTCCAACCCCCTGCACTCTGCGGGAGCATAGCTGAAAGAGAGCCCTACAATACCTACAACATACGTGAAAGATGGTCGTCCAGCCTCTGTTTGAAAACGTCCAGGGAAGGAGCATCCGCCACCTCCCGAGGCAGTCTGTTCCATTGCTCAGCCACTCTGACAGTGAGGAAGTTTCTCCTGATATCTAGCCGGTAACGACTCCCTTGTAATTTCCACCCATTAGATCTAGTCTTGCAATCCAGAGCAAGAGAGAATAGATCTGCACCAGCTTCTACGTGACAGCCCTTCAAATACTTGAAGACTGCCATCATGTTCCCTCTAAGCCTTCTCTTTCCCAGGCTAAACAGACCCAACTCTTTCAGCCTTTCCTCATAAGACTTGGATTCCAGCCCTCTCACCATCCTGGTTGCCCTCCTCTGGACGCGCTTGAGCTTGTCAACATCCTTCCTAAAATGTGGTGCCCGGAACTGGATACGGAACTCCAGGTGAGGCCTGACCATAGCAGAATAGAGCGGAACTACCACCTCCCATGATCTCCTCCTCCTCCTCCTTCTCCTCCTTCTCCTCCTTCTCCTCTTCTTCTTCTTCTTCTTCTTCTTCTTCTTCTTCTTCTTCTTCTTCTTCTTCTTCTTCTTCTTCTTCTTCTTCTTCTTCTTCTTCTTCTTCTTCTTCTTCTTCTTCTTCTTCTTCTTCTTCTCTCTTCTTCTTCCTCTTCTTCTTCTTCTTCTTCTTCTTCTTCTTCTTCTTGCCATTCAGGGACCCATGGTTCCATGGACTTGCCTAAGCCCTCTTTGACGCCATTTCTACATTCTGTGGCAGCAGGTCCCACAAATTAATTCTTGCGCTCCTCTCTTAGGCACTCAGCTGTGTTCCCCCCCCAACCCTGTTCTCCCCATCCTTGTGATACATTTGCTCTCTCGCCCTCTCATATTCCTGTCTTCTCTGCTGTCCGTCCTTCCGCCTGGAATGCTCTGCCTTCAGATTTCCGTTCTGCAGTCTCTGTGCTTATCTTCAAAGGGCTTCTGAAGTTCTCTCTCTCTTGCCCTTAGGCTTTCTTGGTTTTCATCCAATGGCTCGCAGTCTTTCCCCATTCCTGTTTCCCTTTCTCCGGACCCGCCATTTCTTCTCAGCCGGAATCCGTCAGGCAGGGCTCTTTCTCCTCTTTCCCAATTGCATTAGTAGCAGGGCATGCTGCAAATAAAATAGAGATCACTGGCCATGGTCTTGGCATTGTAGGACCTGATGTTTCGCCAGTAGCTGTGAGTGGCATCCTCAGAGGTATAACACAGAAAGATGGAGTACTCTCTGTGTCAAGGTGAGAAGAAAAATGGTAGGCAGGTAATTTATATCTACTCAGGAAGGTGGGGAAGGGCTGAGTCATTATCTGGTAGGAGTTCTCCAGGCTATGAACATGCTAATAGAGGAGCTTTCCTGAGGAGGTTCTTTTGTCTATGGATTGTTTCCTGAGGAGGTTTCCTGTTTCCTGAGGAGGTTCTTTTGTATGTGGATTGGCTGTTGAAATTCTAATCTTATATGTAGTGCTGTTGTCAGATGTCAGATGCCATTGAAATTCATCAACATGAACACACTTTCAACAGTAAAGAAGAGAGTTTAAAAATAGAGTATGGTTTCCTGTCCTGAAAAACACAAAAGGCTCTACATCCTATCATAGCACCCTTTTGGGATGAAATATTAGAGGAAATTAGGTGTATATCTGGTCACACTATAAAAAAGAGCCCAGAATCTATTCTCTTGATCCTTAGAAATGAAGCTACTTTATCCACTATACAAAGAAAAATAATTGCTTTATGATTATTTGCAGCCAAAACAACCATAGCTTCAAAATGGAAGTCAGAAATTAAACCCTCCCTAAACTTACGGTACAAAAAGTTATGGAACTTATACATAATGGGGAAAAATATCCAATATAATGAATCCAACAAAATCTACTGGCGAATATAATGAATTTACAATGATATGGCTACCGATCTTATCCCAGCTGGTTTCTCAAGGAACAATACCAGAGATAATAGACACTCTTCATTTGTGGTAAAGGTTGATGTCAACACTAAGCTTATGAAAAATGCTCTCTTTTATGCTGTTATGTATACTTACCCTGCAAAGGATTGTTTTTTTACTTGTTATTGGAATTTTGAAAATTGAATAAATTATATTGGGGAAAGAAGAAGAAGAAGAAGAAGAAGAAGAAGAAGAAGAAGAAGAAGAAGAAGAAGAAGAAGAAGAAGAGATTGGATTTATACTCCCTGCCCTTCACTACCTGAAGGAGTCTCAGAGTGGCTTACTATCTCCTTCCCTTTCCCCTCCCCACAACAGCCACCCTGGGAGGTAAGTGGGGCTGAGAGAGCTCTCTTGAGAACTGCCCTTGAGAGAACAGCTCTAAAATAACTTGTGGCTGACCCAAGGTCACACCAGCAGCTGCAAGTGGAGGAGTGGGGAATCAAACCCAGTTCTCCCAGATTAGAGTCCATGCACTTAACCACTACACCAAACTGACTCTCCAAATTGCTTGTGGAGGGCTAAGGATTGGTTTACAGACAATAACCCCCATTCCCCTGGGTTTTTTAGCCAGTCCAAACGTGGCAAGAGGTCACTTCTCTCTTCCTCTCTCTCTTCCCTTCTCCATTCCCATAATCACCAGCCCAAGGCATTTTTACACAAACGAGCATTTCAGAATTGTTTAAATGTCCCCTTCCCCCAAGAGGAGATAATTTGCCCTGGAGATTGACAGGTTCAGCTACTGTGCCCAGGAACCTCATGTCCTGCAAGAGAAAAACAAACTTAATTGCCTTTAAATGCTTTTGATGGAGCTCCCCACATATCAACCCGCTTTGCCTGAAATGGGGATTCTGCAGCCCAGCCAGCAGTCAAGCGCCCAGTTGCACATAAATGCTTTGCAAATTCTTTCCAGAGGACAAGCAGAGAAACTGGAATCCTGTCTATCAATTTATTGGTGGGCAACAAAGCGGGAACATTTTGAATTAATTGCGGGGGAGGGGGGAATGAGACGGGCATGATAAACAGCCATCCCCTGCCAAAGATAATTTTTTTAAATACCACAATTAGCACTCTGGCACTTTAGGCAAACCACATAATTGGTTGAGTTCTTTCTTGTACTGGCCTCTGCCCACCCCCTGGATACCCAGCTACATAATTACCACCCCCATCCCCTTCATGACCAATAACACTTTAAAATGCCATAGGATGTTTTTAACTTGAGACACACAAATGTTCAGAACTCACTTTTGGAAAGCCTGCAGGGTGCCAACTGATAATTCGAGGAAGAAGAAGAAGAAGAAGAAGAAGAAGAAGAAGAAGAAGAAGAAGAAGAAGAAGAAGAAGAGGAGGAGGAGGAGGAGGAGGAGGAGGAGGAGGAGGAGGAGGAGGAGGAGGAGGAGATTGGATTTATACCCTGCCCTTCACTCAGACTCTCAGAGCGGCTTCCAATCTCCTTTCCCTTCCCCTCCCCACAACAGACACCCTGTGAGGTAGGCGGGGCTGAGAGAGCTCTCTCGGGAGCTGCTTGTGAGAGAACAGCTCTGAGAGAACTTGCAACCAACCCAAGGTCACACCAGCAGCTGCAGGTGGAGGAGTGGGAAATCAAACACAGTTCTCCCAGATTAGCGCCTGCTACTCTTAACCGCTACACCAAACTGGTGGACGGTGACGGACTGGTGAAGGTGATGGGCAGTAGATTCAGGATGGAGAAAAGGAAATATCTCTTTACACAGCGAGTAATTAAAATGTGGAATTTGCTGCCAGAGGATGTAGTGATGGCCACAGGCCCTCTGTCAGTGGCTACTAGCCTTGGTGATTAATGGGAACCTCCACACATCCAGAGGAACTAATCCTCTGAATCCCAGAGCCAGGAGGCGGTGTCAGGGGAAGGCCTCGGCCTCTATGCCCTGTTTGTTGGCCCTCCAGAGGAACTGGTTGCCCACTGTGTGAGACAGGAGGTTGGACTAGATGGACCCTCACTGGTCTGATCCAGCTGGGCTCTTCTGAGGTTCCGGTTAAATATCAGGAGAAACTTCTACCTAAATATTAGGAGAAACTTCCTAAATGTAAGAGTGGTTGAGCAGTGGAACAGACTGCCTCAGGAGGTGGCGGACGCTCCTTCACTGGACGTTTCCAAGTGGAGGCTGGATGACCATCTTTCGGGTATATTGTAGGGCTCTCTTTCGGCTATGCTCCTGCAGAGTGCAGGGGGTTGGACTGGATGACCTGCAGGGTCCCTTCCAACTCTAACATTCAATGATTCTATGATTCTGCAGCCCTGGCCTGCCTCTGTGGTTCCAAGAGCAAAAATTAATGCCACTCGTCCTCTGCTTCCTGGGATAGGGAAAACAGGGGAGAAGAGAGCCTAAGAGGTCCTGTTAATACTTATGCTTTGCTTCAGTCCTGTTTCCAGATATCTGACTGGTTCCAAATTTCTACAGTCCAAATCCGATTGGATTTTTAAATCGGATGTCCCATCCAGTGTTCCCTCTGAGTTAGTGTGAGTTAGCTCACAGTTCTTTAGCCTCCGGCTCACACATTTTCGTCTTGGCTCAGGAAGGAGGGCTCCAGAGCAAACTAATTTATGCAGTAGCCAAATCGCCCGCTCACAACTTTAATGCTGGTAGCTCCCAAAGTAGAATTTTTGCTCACAAGACTCCACCAGCTTAGAGGAAGCATTGGTCCCATCCTGTTGAGCGTGTTGACTTACTGTCCACAATCGGCCTCGGGTCTCAGTGGGAAGGGTGGACTACAGTCCAAAATAAATATTAAAAGCCTGCTCAGTTTCATCTCCCCTTGTACTTCCCGCATTTCACGGCGCTTTGACCCCACCACTATAGTCTGCCTCGTGACGACTGACTCCCCGCATCTGAAGACGTGGACTTCAGTCCATGAAAGCTTTTGTCGGAGTAAAATCTTATTAGTCTTTAAGTTCCCACAAAGGTGCATTTTATTTTTACCGGTCAGCCTCTCCTCGATGCAATAATGCCAAAGCAATTTCAGCACCTTAGACAGCGCCAATCACAAAATCAATATGGAAGCTTGGCGGAAGCCCCGTCGTTAGGCAGTCAACCCATGAATCGACTCAGAATTCTTCAATTATCTCTCTTGCTGCTAATTGAATTTACAGACACTTGTGTATTACTCAGACCTCGCCACAGGTGCCTCCTTGAGATGGGGCTGTCCGAAGGAAGCGTAAGAGCTTTGGATGATTGAAACGGTACGTTTTTGTTAATGGTTAGAAGAAAAGGCCTTCCTGTTGAGAATCATGCATCAGAAGAGCCTCTGGAATTCAACTGGGGGAGACGGCCTCCGCACTCAGCTCTGTTGATGAAAACAAGCCCTCGCCATCGAAAAGCATTAATCGCCTAAAGAGCTAGTTGACGAATCTACCAATTAATGCAGATTAGTAATTAGTGAGCCAGACTCCTGTTCAAATTCCACCATGAGGAGACTCAAACCCCTACACGCAGAATGATTTATTTATTTAAAAGATTTAAATCCCGTGGCTTTTTTCATGAATCAGATTAATTCACCCGCACTTCACACGGTTATCCTGCTTGCAGCATCCATGTTTGCAACAAATTTGAATTCCCTGGTAGCAAACGTGGGGGGTTGCGTGCCAAATATACAAGTAAGTGTTCCCAGCGATAGAAGGGGGTGGTGCATTGCGATGCTGCTCGTGAAACGAAGATATCCAACTCCTAATTGTGCCCACAACCACATTAATAACGTTCTAATTTACAAGTGTAGAAAAATAAGGCTGACCTTCGGGGGAGGGGGGGCGGTGTTATAATTCCTTTGAAAACACATTTTTGATAGAGTAGCCATCCCTCAAAGCAAGGTTGATTTAATTACGGCAGGGTGCAGAAACTGTAATTTAATTTACTGCTAGAAGAAAGAAGGAGCGAAGGAAAGATAACCGCAAAGTCTGTCCAGAGATTTGCTAACTGGAATATTCAGGGCGTAAGATATTTTTGTGTCAAAAATCCCAAATCTAATTAAGAAAAACCTCTCTAATCAATAACAGAAATCTCATACCACACATCTGAGCTGAAAGGCACAACCTATTAATTAGATTTTGTGTGGCTGGATATCACTGCAGATGGTAGGGGGGGAAATCACCTCCCCCTGCCCCACCCCAAAAAACCCAGTTCCAAAGGTTTATTTCATGCATTACATAACAAGCTTGGGTTTGCCATGAAGCAGGCACTTGAGAAAGCCAGTGTTTAGAGGGTCAGACGCGGATCTGGGAGGCTCAAGAACCAGTCCCCGCTCTGCCATGGGAGCTTGCTGGGTAACCTTGGGCCGGTCACATGCTCTCAGCCTAACCTACCTTACAAGGCTGTCGTGAGGATAAAATGGAACAAGGTGAAAACAACATAAGCCACTTTTGAGTCCCCGTGGGGAAGAAAGGTGAGGTATAAATGAAGTTGCTAAAAATAAAAGAGCACATGACTCAGTGTTCCCTCTAAGCTGAGTGAGTGTGAGCCAGCTCACAGTTTTTTAGCCTCCGGCTCACAGATTTTTGTCTTAGCTCAGGGAGCATGGCTCCGGAGCAAACTAATTTATGCAGAAGCCAAATCGCTGGCTCACAGCTTTCATGCCAGTAGCTCACAAAGTAGAATTTTTGCACTCAGGACGCGACAGCTTAGAGGGACCATTAACACAGGTACTCCAAAGCAGGTACCTGTAGATAGGATTGGCACCTGGGCAAGGTGCACATTTAAGACAGAAAAAAAAAATCCCAGGTAAAGCAGGAAACAGCCCAAAGATTTCTCTTTTAGGAAGGAGCAGGAAGCCAATTCTTGACTGAGAAGAAGCTACACCTAGTTTACACTGTCCTATTCCAGAAATACTAAACATGTTCACACAGGCATGCTGCACACATTTTCACAAACACACAGAGAAGTCCATCCGTGGCTATTAGCCATGGTAGCTTAATGGAACCTCTGTGTGCAGAGGCAGTATACCTTTGTACGTCATGTTGGGTTAGGGTCCTAGGAAGGCTGTCTGGGCAGGGGAATTGGCAGCATGAAAACAGACTGCTGGGCTAGATCAGCCCCGGGATGGAACAAGAAGAAGGAGGAGAAGGAGAAGTAGGAGAAGAAGGAGGAGGAGGAGGAGATTGGATTTATACTCCTTGCCCTTCACGACTCAAAGGAGTCTCCGAGCAGCTTACAAACTCCTTTCCCTTCCCCTCCCCACAACAGACACCATATAAGGTAGGTGGGGCTGAGAGAGCTCTGGCAGAAATGGCTCTTTTTCAAGAACAGCTCTGACAGAACTATGGCTTGCCCAAGGTCATCCAGGAGGTGCAAGTGGAGGCGTGGGGAATCAATTATTTTATTTTATTAGTTCGATTTATACCCCACCCTTCCCGCCGAAGTGGGCTCAGGGCGGCTTACATAAAATGTATTTAAATACAATTTAAAACATACACAAAACACCCAAGAACAATCGAAAGCCATTTTCGACATGCCAGAAATAATTAAAGTGCAGAGCGGAAATTCCTAAAAACCACCGTACCTCTACTTAGGTATTGGTCCTGGTGGTATTCTCAGTCGGCTCAGTCTGATCGCATAATTTATGCCTTTGAGATAGACTGACCTGGTTCTCCCTGATCAGAGTCCGCGCACTTAACCACTGCACCAAGCAGGCTTTCCCAATGTCTGTTTACCTTTTGGCTCCGTTTGGGAGGATCTGTCATCCTGGTTTTTGCTTACGCAACTCTCCCGCCTTGTCCTTTGCAGGTCCACCGAGCTCACAGCCAATCGACTGCCACAAACGACAACCGGAAGTTTGCCAACAAACACAGCAAAAGGGCCCTGAAGGCCAGCCTCACCTTGGGCATTCTGCTGGGCATGTTTTTCGTGGCGTGGCTCCCCTTCTTTGTTTGTAATGTGGCACAGGTAAGTAAGTAAGTAAATACACAGGAAGACCGGTACAGAGCCAGAGCAAAGGGAAGGCATGCCGTGTAAGAATGCAGGTATCTTAGACAAATATATGGAGACAGGAATGAGAGGGTTATTCCAAAGGTACTTCCGGACATGTAGGTGAAACAGGAGAGGGGGTTGTGGAAACATGCAACGTGCTTCATTCAATTCAGGGCTCTTTTTGTAACAGGGACTCCTTTGCATATTAGGCGACACACCCCTAGTGTAGCCAATCCTCCCAAGAGTTTAGAGAGCTCTTCTTACAGGGGCTACTGTAAGCTCTTAGACGACTGGCTACATCAGGGGTGTGTCACCTACTATGCAAAGGAGTTCCTGCTACAAAAAAGAGCCCTGGGCATGTGAGCTGTGATCCCAGAGGTCATGGATTCAAATCTTGGCTTTGGCACTAGAGAGTACCTTGGGCAAACTACATTTTGAACCTCCAACCCCCCCCACAATATGGGGGTGGTACTATGGGCCTGCCCTGCCCTGGCTAGCCCAGGTTGGCCTGATCTCGTTCGATCTGAAAGCTAAGCAGGGTCAGCCCTGGTCAGCATTCCAAAGGGAGACCACCAAGGAATACCGGGATTGTGACATGCAGGCAGGCAACAGCAAGCCACCTCTGAAAGCCTCTTGCCCTGAAAACCCCGTGGGGTCACCGTAAGTCAACTGTGACTTGATGGCAAAAAAATAATAATGGCCTACCTAACGGGGCTGTTGTGAAGTATTGCAATAGTATATTGTATATGAAGCATTTTGAGCACTGAATATGCGGTGAAAGGTTGCTAAGGGCTGTTATGAAATTACTTGCACTCCAAGTAGGCTTCTGGTCCCGACCTGGATAGCCCAGGCAAGCCTGGTTTCATCAGATCTCAGAAGCTAAGCAGGGTTGACTCTGGCAAGGACTTGGATGGGAGATCTCCTTGGAATGCCAGCAGCCGGGAGGCAGGGGCAGGCTTCACTCAACCACCTCTCTGAATATCCTCCAGGCCCCCAGCAGGGGTCAGTCTCCAGAGATCACCAGGACTTCCAGGGGCACACATGCACACACACACACAATATGAAAAAACACACAAAAAATTAAAAAGTAGACTTCTGGTGGTGGAGTCTCTCCCTCACCGTGAACCTCCAGACTTCTATCTTACAGGAATTCCTGAATGGCAGTCCTTCAGCGGAAGAGCTGCCCAGAAGATCCAGTTTGGTGTGGTGGTTAATAATCTGGGAGAACCGGGTTTGATTCCCCACTCCTCCACTTGCAGCTGCTGGATGACCTTGGGCAAGCCATAGTTCTGTCAGAGCTGTTCTCTCAAGGACAGTTCTGGCAAGAGCTCTCTCAGCCCCACCTACCTCACGGGGTGTCTGTTGTGGCGAGGGGAAGGGAAAGGAGATTGTGAGCCACTCTGAGACTCTGAGTGAAGGGCGGGGTATAAATCCAATCTCCTCCTCCTCCTCCTCCTCTTCTTCTTGTTCCCACCAAATCCCACCCAGGAGGGGGAATTTTAGATCAGGAAATCTAAACAGAGCTCCTTTCCACCCTAACGCTCAAGGCCTGTTCATCACCAGCTCCATCACTGGCTCTTGGGAGGGTCCCCGAAATCCATCCGTCTCCCAGAATGGACCGTCTCCCCCCTCTTAAGAGTCTTCTTCAGTGGCCCATCCTCACCTTGCCCAGGAAGAGGGACCTTCTTTTCGTGGGAAGGCTGGTGCTGAAAAGTTGGGGGCATCCCTCATCTTGTGGGGAGGGGAAGGGAAAGGAGTTTGTAAGCCACTCTGCGACACCTTTGGTTAGTGAAGGGCAGGGTATAAATCCAATCTCCTCCTCCTCCTCCTCCTCCTCCTCCTCCTCCTCCTCCTCCTCCTCTTCCTCTTCTTCTTCTTCTTCTGACTTTAATTCATTCCCCGTTTTCCCTTCTCCTCCTCTCCTGTCTCTCTCTCACTCTCTCCCTCCAGGCCGTCTGCAATTGCATCTCCGCGGACTTCTTCGACATCCTCACCTGGCTGGGCTACTGCAACAGCACCATGAACCCCATCATCTACCCGCTCTTCATGAGGGACTTCAAGCGCGCCATGGCCAAGTACCTGCCCTGCTGCCGGCGCTCCTGGGAACGCCGGCCCAGCCCCATCTCCCTCTCCATGAGGAACTCCAACAGCGGCCCCCGGCCGGGCATCTCTCTCAAGAACGTCCTGACCTTGCAGGGGGACACGGACTCCGCCGACTCCATCACCCAGGCCCATGAACACAACGGCCAGCGCCTGGGGTCCCTGCCGGCCATGGGCACCGACTCGGTGAACCTTTTCGACTTGGAGCACAGGGACCCCGGCCTCCACGTCAACCAGCTGAACACTCCCATGGACTGAGTGTGGGGTCCGGAGACAGCTGTTGGCCGGGGGGGGGAGGTATGTCACATGTGCAGCGTCTTCCCCCGGCAATCAACCTGAGCCCAAGGCCGAAAACCAGGGAACGGGCACAGGAGGGTGGAAAACTTATCCACTCCCTGGTTGGAAATGACCTTCCCTTCCTGCCGCGGCTACCGCTTGGGCTTCCAGCACGGACACGGCCGTACTTTTGTTACTTACGGATTTTTTCTCAGCCAGGGTCCCTCCCCTCAGGGTTTATTTTCTCTCTTCAGCTTCTCCTGTTTGTAATTGATTTTTTTTGGGGGGGGGTGGAAAGAAAAGAAACACCCACGCTCCGGTGAGGCGCTCGGCCTTAATTCTGTTAGCGTCGCTGTGTGGGAACGCAACGGTGGATTCCTTTGGGGCCAAAACACACGCTAGATAACCGTGATCGGCTCTTGATGTCTGGATATTTAAAGCGGTTGCTGGGGTGGGTTGGGGGGAGCAGTCTAAATGTGGTCAGAACTGCAGCAGCAATGCTGGGAGAGATACGGGATTCTCTTTGCCCAGTTAACAAGGTCCAGTCTGGCTCTCCTGTTAGCCCTGGGGGTGCTGGGTGGGACGAAGGAGCTCACCAATGTTCCCTCTAAGCTGTAGGGTCTCGTGAGCAAAAATTCTTTGTGAGCAGTGTTCCCTCTAAGCTGAGTTGGTGTGAGCCGGCTCACAGTTTTTTAGCCTCCACCCCACACATTTTCGTCTTCCGCTCAGGGAGGAGGGCTCCAGAGCAAACGAATTTATGCAGCAGCCGAATCGCTCGCTCACAACTTTAATGCCAGCAGGCCCACAAAGTAAGATTTTTGCTCGCCAGACTCCACCGCTTAGAGGGAGCCTTGCTTGTGAGCTCCTGGCATCAAAGTTGTGAGTGAGTAATTTGGCTGCTGCCTAAATTAGTTTGCCCTGGAGCCGTCCTTCCCGAGCGAAGGCAAAAATGTGTGAGCCGGAGGCTAAAAACTGGGAGCTCGCTCACACTCACTCAGCTTAGAGGGAACACTGGAGCCCACGTGTTTCTCGCCCGACTTCTGGCCCTTTCTGTTTGTGGTGTGTGCTTCCAATGCCTCCTCGTAACCCTCCGCTTTCTCCTGATACATTTGATGGAGACCTGACGTAATGAAAGCGTGCCGATTGAGCCAGGCCATTGCTCCATCCGGTTCAGACAGGCAGCAGCTGTCTGGCATCTCGGGCACATTCCCCACACCTGCGGCCTGAAATCCTTAAGCTGGAGATGCTATTGGAGAAAAACGGGGCCTTTCTTCATGCCTTGCTGAAGCCAGACACGCGGCTCAGCCACAGGCACATTGCTGGGTTTTAAGAAACAGTGGCCTTGTTATGTGGGCCGTCCTCGCCAAAGCAGAAAACACCTCCCAGCTTCCAATTAATTACTTTGCTTTGGATCTCAGTCTTCCTCCAAGGAGCTCAGTGCGACAACAGTCTTGCGAGGTAGGTCAGGACAGATTTTGCTAGCAATGTGGAAAGGCATGGCGCTGATTCCTCACCCCAGAAGCTCTGTTTGGCTACCCCCCCAGGAACTGCTCGTGTGCTTCCAAGGTGCTAATTTTTAAAACGAAAGCTGGGATTCTCAGGAAATTTATTTCTGCCCTCGGTTTCACAGCCCACCAAAAGTTTAACCACGCTGGCGGAACTGCGGTGTTTGTGTAGCCCTGCCCAAGGCTTCGTGGCTCAGGGAGTGGATTCGAACCCAGGTCTCTCACTGACTAAACTGAGGCTGTAGTACTTGGGTCACATTATGGGAAGACGAGACTCACCGGAAAAGACAATCATGCTAGGAAAAGTTGAAAAGGGGCAGAAAAACAGGAAGACCTGCCGTGAAACAGATTTGACTCAACAAAGGAAGCCACGGCCTTCAAGTTCTCAAGACCTGAGCGAGGTTGTTAGTGAGAGGACAGTTTGGAGGTCATTCATTCAGGGGGTCGCCATAGGTTTGAAGCGACTTGACCGTACTTAACACACTCACAATCCCACCTCCAGGAGCAGCCACGCCCGCAGGCCGTTCTGTGAATCGGCAAGTGCATCGACTCTCGGTTCGTGCGCAATGCTCCCACTAAGCTGTGGAGTCTTGTGAGCAAAAATTCTCCTTTCTGAGCGACTGGCATTGAAGTTGTGAGCCAGCGATTTGGCTGCTGCATAAATCAGTTTGTTCTGGAGCCCTCCTTCCTGAGCTGAGACAAAAATGTCCAAGCCGGAGGCTAAAAGAACTATGAGCTCGCTCGCACTAACTCAGTTTAGAGGGAACACTGCCCATGGCTCAGCCTGGCCAGTCAATTTGGCCTCCCCGTGGCAGGCCCGGCTGCCTTCCCAAGGGGCGGACTGTGTTTGTTGTGTTGTGTTTCGGGGGCGAGGGTGTCTCCTCAGAGAAGTTCCAACCGATGCGCCCTCTCAGCTATGGAGTCTGGTGAGCAAAACTTCTACTTGGTGAGCTCCCGGCATTAAAGTTGTGAGCGAGCGATTTGGCTGCTGCATAAATCAGTTTGCTCTGGAGCCCCATCCTTCCTGTGCCCAGACAAAAAATCTGTGAGCCGGAGGCTAAAAAACTGAGCTAACTCACACTAACTCAGCTGAGAGGGAACACTGGTTCGTAGCAGCTGTAGAAAATTGAGATTTGCTTCCTACTGTGTGGGGCGGCTGTGGAGGCTGTAAAACTTGAAAGGCAATGTGTAAGTTTCAGCAGATGAGGCCGGTGGGTGACTGTGCATGGAGGGAGTCTCAGGTCCCGGTAGAGAATTGTGCCACAAGAATAGATCTCAGTGCGGTAGGATTTGCAGAAAACAGGAACGCCTGACCACCGAACGCGAGAGGCTAGCAGATGCAAAAATAAGCCATTCCGCCCCCCCCGCTTCCTAGAGGAAAAGCACAAGCTGGTCTAGAGAGAGCTGCTGATTTCCCACGTCCCGCCTCGCCTCAACCCTCAACATTTACAGACAAAACTCTAGACTGTACATTTTGATCGCTTTATTCCCAAACAGGAAGCCCAGTGTGATCCTAGCAGATGCTCATAATTGCCGGTATTGCACAGTTCCTTACACATTCGTCACAACATCTGCATCGGAATGAATGCCCATCTTTTTCTCCCCCCCCAAGGGAAAAGTAATATCCTAACGCTTCTGTTGGACGACCTGGTCTCTTTTCTCCCCCTTTCTCTTTTCAAAGGAGGCACGCAGGGGTTCCTTGAGCACAGGCTGGCGGGAGAGTGGATTCGAGCAAACGGAAGCATGGCTCGATCTATCAGGTGGGGGGTGGCGGAAAGTGCTGGCTGCTAATGCCCCCCCCCGGTCTTTCAGAAACGGGACCCATGGGAGAATAGGAATTATTTTTGCATTGTTACTGAAGACCTTTCGTGAAGTGTGCAGCAGTCAAACGACTGTCTTCAGAGCCCTCCTTCAAGTCACGTGGCTGTACTGAGTCAGCGAACGGCCCTTTAACTTAGCTGTTCTGGGAGCCCTCTGGAATGTTTCTGAATATTCCTAGGCGCCTCCTTGCAGGGCCAACAGGAGGAAGCTCTTTGGGAGGAAAAACACAACCTCCCTTGCAAGTCCTACTTCAACTTGCATTTCTCGGGGGATCGTGCCCTCGTTTTTGGTATTAGCTGTCTAAAAAAAACGGGAAGGGGGGTGCTTGAGAGAAGTTGCCCAGAGCGCTTGGAGCCTGTGGGATTCTGGGGCCTGAGATGGTTCTGCCCTTCCTAGTGCTGGGTGCCGTGTCTCCATTGTTCCTTCTCAGCCATTTGGAAATAAATAGATTTTCTTTTTCACCCAGACCTTCTTAAGTCTCCAGTGCATACGCTCTCTTTTTTTCCTCCAACATAAACAGAGTCTTCTAAAGCTGCCCTGAACGTCATACTGTGGGAACTCATCGCCACAAGATGTGGTGACAGCCACCAGCTTAGATCTCAGCAGCTATTAGATAGGAAGACCTCCTCCTCCTCCTCCTTTGGAGGTTTTCAAACAGAGGCTAGATGGCCATCTGACAGCAGTGCTGATTCTATGAACTTAGGCAGATCAGGAGGGGGAGGGCCGGAAGGGCTGCCTCAGTGCTTAGTTCTTGTGGCCCTTTCTTACACACCCAGGGAAATGCCGATCGCTACTTTGGAGTCAGGGAGGAATTTTTCTCCAGGCCAGTTTGGCCGGGATTCCTGGAGGGGTTTTTTGGTCATCTTCTGAGCATGGAGTACATGTGGGCTCCAGTCACTGGGGGTGGTGGGGAGGTATTTCCGAATTTCCTGCATTGTGCAGGGTGTTGGACTAGATGACCCTGGAGGTCCCTTCCAACTCTATGATTCTATGAGGTCAGGTGAGAATACCTCTTTTTCCTCTCTCTCTTTCTGTTAATACTATAACACAGACACCCAATGAAGCACCCAAAGAGAGCCAGTTTGGTGTAGTGGTTAAGTGCGCGGACTCTAATCTGGGAGAACCGGGTTTGATTCCCCACTCCTCCACTTGCACCTGCTGGATGACCTTGGGCAAGCCACGGTTCTGTCAGAGCTGTCCTTGAAAAAGAGCAGTTTCTGTAAAAGCTCTCTCAGCCCCACCTACTTCACAGGGTGTCTGTGGTGGGGAGGGGAAGGGAAAGGAGTTTGTAAGCCGCTCTGAGACCCTGAGTGAAGGGCAGGGGGTATCAATCCAATCTCTTCTCTTCTTCTTCATTAACAGTAGTTACAGCACTGACAAAAGGGAATGTTTTGTTGCAGAGTGTGGAATTAACTTATGGAATGCCCTGCCACAAGCTATGGCAATAACCAGTAGTCTTAAATTACTTTTGAAAGGACTGGATAAAGTCATGGACTGTGGAGTTCAGGTGCAGGAGATTTCCTGGCCATATCATAACCTCCTTGATCAACTTCCCAAAATCAGCAAACTGTTGGGAGGTGGAATGCCAACTAAACAGCTGTACTGATCCTGGACAGAAATTTGCTGTCCTGTGCAAAGCATCCAGTTTTCTGCACCACAACAGCAATGCACAGAAGCCTGGAGCAGTCCCTGCCAATACTACAGTTACCATCATGCTGTGCTGCATCTTCTGTTATCTGGACGATGGGGAAAGAGGATCAGCGGCACCGGTGCTGTGGCCAGTTATCTGAGAGTGATGAGAGGAATTTGAAGCATCAGTGGTGGAAATTTCTTGACTGGGCCGGTTCTGCTGCCCCTGGACTTGCGAGTTCTCTCTCAGTTCAGAACCCAGCCCCTGTGCTGAGTCCTCTGGGCATAATTCCTGAGAGGGAACCGGCTCCCACGACCAGGGGGCATTGTGGACCATATCTTCATCCTCTTCCTGCCTCGTGCTTGGCCCCGCTGGTGCATCGTCGTGCAGGGCGACTTCCTGACTTTCCACGGTCTTATTCGAGAGAACGGCGAGGGTCCCCCCTTCCTCCAGACGGCACTGCTTGGTTTTGACGCCCACAGCCTTCAGGATCGTGTCCATCTGTTTCATGTAGTCCAAGTGGCCGCTCACCTGCGAAAAGAGCCAGAAAGCGCTGTCAAGACGGCAAAGAAGTCCAGTGGGAAAGACCTCTGCCAATACTGGCTACCTGAAACCCATATTCAGCTAGAGATCCCTGTGATTATCGAGAGCCAGTCTGGTGTAGTGGTAAGGAGCGCAGACTCTAATCTGAGAGAACTGGGTTTGATTCCCCACTCCTCCACATGCAGTTGCTGGTTCTCTCAGAACTGTTCTCTCCAGAGCAGTCCTCGAAAGAGCTCTCTCAGCCCCACCTACCTCACAGGGTGTCTGTTGTGGGGAGGGGACGGGGAAGGAGTGTGTAAGCCGCTCTGAGACTCCTTCAGGTAGTGAAGGGTGGGGTTTAAATCCAATCTCTTCTTTCTCTTCTTGAACACCTGCGGCAGAGCTGCTGGAATTCTTGGCCCTCCCAATCTAGTGATCTGGCCAACCCTGTCCAGAGGGCTTCAGAAACAGATTCTGGGATCCAAATTCTGGGATCCCAGGAAGCTCTGCCACATTCTGGATAGGCTGGAGAGGAGACACACGTGTACCAGTCCAACGGATTAGAGACAGGGGTGTATATGGGACAGAGAGAGAAGGAGGGGGAGTGCGTGTATGTGGGCACATGCACAAAACAACAATTCAAATAGAGGAGACTGTTTTATGGAGCCCTCTCTTGAAAGCAGCACCGTTTGTCCATGTCTGACAGAGTTTTCTGCAAAGCTTCTGAAATTAAAACACAGCCCGGGGTTTCTTCTAGAGAGCTCAGCTAGCGCTGCCATCTCTCTCTCTCTCTCTCTCTCCCCCTTTCTCTCTTTTTCTAAACACACACATATGCACACGCTCCATCTGAAACAGCTGCCGTGAAGATTTGTACAAGAAGAAGAAGGAAAAAAGGGAGATTGTGTGGTTATAAAATAAGAACCCTTAACAACGCGTTCCTGTTCAGCTCCCAGCTAAACCTGGAGACGCACCTGTGGGCAGAAAAGACTCAGAACAAGTTTGTCAGCTGGTCCCTCTGCAGAGATTTAAAAACACCGAGCCAAGCCTAGTTATTATCAAGGCCAATGTTTTCAAAAAGGCGCTGCCGGAGGTTTGCGAAAGAGAGACTCAGGGAGAGAGAGACCCCTCCCCTCCATTTACCGCCTGTTTGTAAATTAAAGGGACTGCTCATTAACCTTTTTGCAAATTGCTTTACGGCATTTGCAGAAGCTCAGGTTTCTACTAGGGCCTCAACTTCGGCAAATGCAATTCAAGTGTACAATGTGAACCTGTCGTCCGGTGGCTCTCCCGCACCCATGTTACAATGCGCCATTCATTCCAGCACCCTATTTCCATCGGCTGCCTCTGGGAAGCCCACAAGCAAAGCCTGGAGGCCACAGGCAACCCCCCCCCACTTTTTTGCCCCCTCCCCTCATTTAAAGGTAGACTGCCTCTGAACATGGGTGCTCCATTTCTCCCTCCCTCATTTCTGACCAGGTCTGCCCCCCAAACTCAACCCTCCGGCTCCAAGTGCCTTTGAAGGACATCTTAAAGATGAACACCAAGAGAACCTGGACTGGTCCCAGCCCTCAGTCTGAGGTGGCGTGGCGAGAAAGTCAGATGCCAACCCCGAAGAATCATGGGAACGGGTTGACATTTGGAGGCGCTCAGAACTTGGCATGGCACCCGATCTGTGACTTAGGAAGGCCATCTGCGGCTGGCGTGATCCCAGATGGCCTGGCTGGTTTCTCCGATTCGGAAGAGATTAGAAGTTTAATTAAAAAGAACCCGTCGGGGAGACCTCGGGGGCCGACTCTTCAGACGTCTGCGGCGATCTCTCAAGGGCACTGAGGGGGCAATTGTGTGTGTGTATGTATAGGGGTTGGAGGCGAGGAAACGGTGCACTCTGGATTTTAAAGAGGCAGCGTGATCTCTCAAGAGAAGAACTACCGAGCGATCTAGCCAGAAAAAGAACGATAAAACCAAGGCCACCGAGGAGACGGGGTGGTGGTGGACGAGGAACGGATGACTAGGGATACACCACGCTGGCGCTCTGGGGGGGAAAGCCTTGGAATGGCTGCAGCGCCTTCCTTATTCCAGTGTGGTGTAGGGGTTAGAGTGTCGGACTGGGGATCTGGTTCGAATTCCCCACTCTGCCAAGGAAGCCGGCTGGGTAACTTTGGGCCCGTCAAGCGCTCTCAGCCTAATCTACCTCACAGGGCTGTTGCGAGGGTAAAACGGAGGAATAAGAGAATTGTGTAACCAATTTTGGGTCCCCTTTGGGGGGAAAAGGCGGGATAGAAATAAAGTTAAAAAAACATTAAATTCAAGGAAATTCTGCATGAACATGGGATGGACTCTGGGCACACGGTGGCTCTCGGCAGCTATGGAAGGCAGAGGGGGGGAAACCCTAATTGCACCCCGGCAAGAACGTTTTCTTATCCAACTCCCCCACCTCAAAAAGGATATTACAGCTTTGGAAAAAGTGCAGAAAAGGGCAACTAGAATGATAAAAGGGTTGGAACACCTTCCCTATGAAGAAAGGTTAAAGCGCCTGGGGGTCTTTTGCTTGGAGAAACGACGGCTGAAGGGTGACATGATCGAGGTTTGTAAGATTATGCATGGGATAGAGCAGGTGGAGAAAGAGGTACTTTTCTCCCTTTCTCACAATACAAGAACTTGTGGGCATTCCATGAAATTGCTGAGGGGTCGGGTTAGAACGGATAAAAGGAAGTCCTTCTTCACCCAAAGAGTGATTCACACGTGGAATTCACTGCCACAGGCGGCGGTGGCAGCTACAAGCATGGACGGCTTCAAGAGGGAATTAGATAAACATATGGAGCAGAAGTCCATCAGTGGCTATTAGCCAAAAGGGATAGATAGAGACTCTCGGTCTGGGGCAAGGAATGCTCTGTATTCTTGGTGCTGGGGGGGTCAACAGTGGGAGGGCTTCTGGTGTCCTGGCCCCACTGCTGGACCTCCTGTTGGCCCCTGGTATTTCTGGCCACTGTGTGACACAGAGTGTTGGACTGGAGGGGCCATTGGCCTGATCCAACATTGGCTTCTCTTATGTTCTTATGGGAGAAATGGCGGACCTGAGTCCTGGATGCAAGCCGGACAGGATGGAAAAGTCTTCAAGAGGCAAAGGGCACTGAAATTGGGGTGGTGATGGGGGGATTTTTGGTTGCCTCACTTGGGTGCTTTGCTTTTCATTGAAAGACACCCCTCTCTTCTCCCTGTACACCAGGAGGGGATCTAAACGAACCTAGGAGGGTCACTTCCTGGCCTGGTTCCCCTCTAGCCTGGCCCTAACGGGGAAGACGGAGCTTTGCCAAATCCCCTCCAGGGCCAAAGGGTCCCCGGCTCCTCACTTGGGCCCTCCGGCTGCTTTGCAAACCGTGAAGAAGAAGAAGAAGAAGAAATTGTATTTGATTCCCTTCTCCTCCACTCGCAGCTGCTGGATGACCTTGGGCAAGCCGTAGTTCTGATAAGAGCTGTCCTTGAAAAAGAGCAGTTTCTCTCAGAGCTCTCTCAGCCCCGCCTGCCTCACAGGGTGTCTGTTGTGGGGAGGGGGAGGGAAAGGAGTTTGTCAGCCGCTCTGAGCCTCCGAGTGATGGGTGGGGGGTGTAAAGCCGCTTAGCAGAGGGGGCAGCTCAGCGGCAGAGCACCAAGGGAGCCCTCCTGATCGTCTCAGTGGAACCCCGGACCCCAAAGTGGCGATCGGCATGCAGCACGAGTCTCTGGTAGCCACCCGACTCTCAACAAAGCTGCTCTCTGAGAAACAGCTGACAAGGAAGGGAGAAGGGGGAAGCTGGAGTCGAGGTGCCTCTGTGACACTTACCACGGAGGAGAGATCCACGTTCACCATCCTCCTGTCGTCCAGGGTCACTGGCTGAAGTCCTGCGACGTTGAGCTGAACGGAGGACGTCCGGTAGACAAAGCTCAGCAGCCAGTCCCCTCTGGCAGAAAAGAAAACCGAGAACGCTGAGGGCACCGCTCGAGACGGATGACCAAAGGGCACAACCGGAGGCCCGTCTCAGCCCGCGAAAAAGGCCCAGCCCCGGGAAGTTTGCCAGTAGGGCCTGCGGGAGACGGCTCTCCCTATTGCTTGTCCCTGACATCTTGGATATATTGCGAATGGACTTGGAGACAGTTTTAGACAGTAGCCGTGTTGTTCCGCAGTAAAAGAGCCGAGTTCGAATCCACTAGCACTGTACAGCCAATGCTCCCTCTAAGCTGTGGAGACTTGTCAGCAAAAATTCAACTTTGTGAGCTACCGGCATTAAAGCTCTGAGCACTACTGTGCAAGTGAGTTTGCTCTGGAGCCCTCCTTCCGGAGCGAAGGCAAAAATGTGTGATCCGGAGACTAAAAAACGGTGAGCTAGCTCACACTAACTCAGCTTAGAGGGAACACTGATTACAGACCCACAACATTTGGGGGATATGAGCTACCAAGAGCCAAAACTCCCTTTGTCTGATGCAGGTACTAATGAGAACATTAGAAGCACTCCAAGATCCATCTAACCCAGCAGTCTTCTGCAGCTGTTTGGGGCCTTTCCTCCTCGTCTCTCCCCCAGCATCTGCTATTCAGAGGTACACTGCCTGTGCATATGGAGGTTCCACGGCTAGCTTCACTGATATTTGTAGCCCTGTTTTCAAGGAATTTTATTTATTTATTTATCTGATACGGTACAATTAAAATCACATAAAATCATATAAAACCGTTCGACTGCAACAGTCATAATTTATAAAGTGCTGCATAATAAATAGTTAGTTGCTATAAGGTGGCATACTTAAGAGTGTACATAGAGTCTCACCATCGTTCTGCTCAGGGTCTTCCTGACGAATGGGCGGCGCAGGCTAGGTGTTAGGAACCAAGGGCCAGGGCTATATTTAAAGCGGTTAACGTGGTGGCAGCTCCTAATTGGAGGCCTGGTGGAAGAGCTCCGTCTTGCAGGCCCTGCAGAAGTGTAGAAGATCCCGCAGGGCCCTGATCTCTTCTGGGAGCTCTTTCCACCAGTACGGAGCCGCCACGGAGAAGGCCCTGGTGATAGCAAGCCTGGACTCTTTGAGACTTGGGAGGGTCAGTTGGTTTTGTGACTCCAACCGTACTGCTCTCTGGGGTAGATATGGGGAAAGGCGGTCCCTCAGGTATGTCGGACCCTGGCCATATAGGGCTTTAAAGGTAAGAAACAGCACCCTGAAGCAAATTTGGTATGCTATTGGCAGCCAGTGCAGTGTCTGAAACTGATGTTCCTGAGTTGAAGGGCTGATTTGGACCATCTTGTGAAACCCTTTAAATTAATCATTTAAAAGCAGTATTCGTTCAGAAGCTGCAATCCCCTCATGTGGCCGAGAGACATGCAGGGCAGAGCAGAAAAGAGAGGGACCCCTCCCGCCAATACTTTGTGTGGCTTTCTGATGCTATTTGAGACAGGTCTCTGGTGGGTAAGAGAAGAAACACGAAGTGTTCTACCTTGGCTAATCAATAAACACTGAGACTGCCAGAGGAAATGAAGGTGGCACGGTGCTAGGGTCCCACGCTGGTGGACAGACCCCTCCTCCCGCTTCTAATTGCCGTTGATAAAGCCGGGCCGAGGTGGGGGTTGGGGGGTTGAGATCCATATCTGCCTAAGGAGAAAAACGAGCCTCCAGTTTTGGGGTTCCCCAGGTGTGCTGGACCGGCGTGAGGGTACAGACCTGCAGTAGCCGTTGATGATTTTGCCCGCGACGACCCTGGTGAATGGCTTCCAGGACTTGGCGTCTCCTTCCACGGGTGCCCCCAGCAAGACCACGTCTTCAATGATCCCTTTGCAGTCTGAAAAGAGAGGACCCCTTCCCCGGTTAACTGGAACGGTGGGGCACACAAACATCCCAGGAAACTGGAGGGCCTTTGAAACTGGCCCATGTGGCATTCCTATTACAGAATGGAGAATTGGAGAACTTCAGAAGGAACCCAGAGTCATTCATTCATTCGTTCGTTCATTCATCCGTCCATTCGTCTGTTCGTTCATCCGTCCGTTCGTTCATCCATCCATCCATCGTTCATTCATTCGTAAATAATTTTATTTTCCAATACATTTGGGACCAACACATTTCCAACATGAGTAACTTGCGTGGACTTGTGGAATAAACCTCATAGCTGGCTTCAAGAGGGAATCCAACCGGATCCAACATTGGCTTCTGTTATGTTCTTAATATGGAGCAGAGGTCCATCGGTAGCTATTAGCCACAAGGTACAGATAGGAACTCTCAGTCTGGGGCAAGTGACGCTTTGTCTTCTTGGTGCTTGGGGGAGGTCAACAGTGGGAGGGCTGCTAGTGTCCTGGCCCCACTGCTGGACCGCCTGATGGCCCCTGGTATTTTTGGCCACTGTGTGACACAGAATGTTGAACTGGATGGGCCATTGGCCTGATCCAGCATTGGCTTCTCTTACGTTCTTATGTTAAGAGCAGAGATCCATCCCTGGCTATTAGCCACAAGGTATAGATGGGGACTCTCAGTCTGAGGCAAGTGAGGCTCTGTCTTCTTGGTGCTTGTGGGGGGGTGTCAACAGTGGGAGGGCTTCTAGTGTCCTGGCCCCACTGCTGGACCTACTGATGGCCCTTGGTATTTTTGGCCACTGTGTGACACAAAGTGTTGGACTGGATGGGCCATTGGCCTGATCCAACATTGGCTTCTCTTATGTTAAGAGCAGAGATCCATTCCTGGCTATTAGCCACAAGGTATAGATGGGGACTCTCAGTCTGGGGCAAGTGATGCTCTGTATTCTTGGTGCTTGGGGGGGGCAACAGTGTCCTGGCCCCACTGCTGGACCTCCTGAAGACCCCTGGTATTTTTGACCACTGTGTGACCCAGAGTGTTGGACTGGATGGGCCGCTGGCCTGATCCAACATTTGGCTTCTCTTCTGTTCTAATGTTCATTTATTTTTGTCACTAGCAAAATGGTTTCCAGAGTTCGGCATCAAAAGCAAAGCAAATCCCCACTCCCCTCAACAGCCAGAGGAGAGGGAACCCGGCCACAGACTTTACCCGCCCGTCCAGGTGAAACAGTGCCGCTTAAATTGGCCGTAACTCCCACCCACCCATGCCTGCCATTATGGAATATTTTGCATCGGCAGAGCGACAAAATGCAGCTAAGTTTTTTAAAATGACGATAAATCAGACGAGGAGAGGCCTGAGTCGCTCAGCCGCCCTCTCTTCAGGCTGCTGTCACTTTGTGGAGCTCGGTTTTGCAACTCACACATCTCTCCCGGAGGATGTACGTGAAAGAAGAAAGGAGCTGGGGGGGGGACGGGTGGGGGGGGAGAGAAAAGAGGATTTCATGTTGAAAGATCTAATTTTGGCAGATCGTACGACATTCCTTCAAAGGAGCTGGGAGGGGGGGCGGGCAGGCTGCCGGCGAGGGATTCGGAAGCCAGATTTGACTCATCCAATTTAAGCTCGACCGAATCCTTCTTTATTACCTGAGCTTCAGAGAGGAGAAATTCCTAGTACGATCTGATTTGGACAACGGGTTCGTTGGTTTTGAAACTTAGTGCCCGCCCCCTCCCATGTTCTGCGGCTGAGGGCGCCACTATCTTTCGGCCTTTTCTTCTTGCTATTTCTGCTCCTGCGGGCGGTGGGAGACGAAGGGAGAGAGACAGAGGTACCAAGGTTGCCTAGCAACCGCATCACCCCCTCATCTTTTGACCCCCGCAGAGCAGCACAAGCCAAGCCGGAGTGGGAAGCAGCAACAGGTGGGGAAAGAAACAATATTCCCCAAATTCCACCCCCCAAAAAATTAAAGTTGGGAGGCCTACTTTGCTTCTACACCCCCAAACAATTCTCCTCCGAATGCATAAGAGGCGAAAGTATGTGCCTTCAGAGCTCACCCTCTGTGTCTCTGTATGAGCCCCTGGTGGGAAGGAAGCCGGACCACATTTATGCAGAGATTCAACAGGCCTCCTCCACAGCAGTTGGGAAACTCTGCAGTGGAAGCGATTTTAACCACCTACCTGTCAGTGTTCCCTCTAAGCTGAGTTAGTGTGAGCTAGCTCACAGTTTTTTAGCCTCCGGCTCAAACATTTTTGTCTCAGCTCAGGAAGGATGGGGCTCCAGAGCAAATTAATTCATGCAGCAGCCAAAACGCTGGCTCACAACTTTCATGCCAGCAGCTCACCAAGTAGAATTTTGGCTCACAAGACTCCACAGCTTAGAGGGAACATTGCTACCTGTAAATACGTACCTGATGCCAAGACGGGGCAGACTGAGGAGGGAGAAAATGTGGTACTTTGTCACGCAACCAATGTATGGAAATCTCTGCTACAGGCGGCAGCGAAGGAATTGGCTTACACACCCTGAAACTACCTTATACTGAATCAGACCCTGGGCCCATCACAGTCAGTCAATTAATTAATTAATTATCGTACAACATGGTGTGTAGTGCAGCCAGGAGATCCTAAGAGTGTCTGGCAGCCAGAAGTTCTAGCTCTTTTAGTGTGATGCACCGCTAGTAAAAGGTAAAGGTTCCCTTGCTTGAAAGCCAGTCGAATCCGACTCTAGGGCTGCGGTGCTCATCTACATGTCAAAGACGAAGAGCCAGCACTGTCCGAAGACATTTCCGTGGTCATGTGGCCGGCATGACTAAACACCACGGCGCACGGAACACTGTTACCTTCTCACCGAAGCGGTACCTATTTATCTACTTGCAATTTCTTGCTTTCGAGCTGCTAGGTTGGCAGGAGCTGGAACCAGAGACGGGAGTTCACACCGTCATGCGGCACTCTTGGGTCTCGAACTGCTGAACTACTGACCTTCCGCAGCCTGCAGTTCAGCATCTTAACCACTTGAGCCACCGCAGCTCCTGATGCACTGCTAGTCACACACTAAGTAATCCCTTTTCAATCCACTTTCAATGCACTTTCCAACTGGATTTTACGGTGTGAACGGGCAAAACCCAGTTGTAAAGTGCACTGAAAGGGGATTGAAAGTGGATTATTTGGTTTGTGTGACTGCTGCCCTAGACTTGTTTTTTAAGACAAGGGATGTTTCAGAGGTGGTTTGCCATTGCCTGCCTCTACATCATGACCTTGGTATTCCTTGGAGGTCGCCCATTCAAATACTAGCCAAGGCCGACGCTGCGTAGCTTCCGAAATCTGATGAGACTGGGCTAGCCGGAGCCAACTAGGTCAGTATTGTCTACTCGGACTGGCAGCTGCCCTCCAAGGTGTCAGGCAGAGGTCTTTCCCATCACCTACTACCAAATCCTTTAACTGGAGTAGCAGAGGGTAGAACCCGGGACCTCCTGCATACCAAACACAGGCTCTTCTACTGAGCCACAGCCCCTCCCCCTAGAGGCCTTCCAAAATTCATGGGGTAGCCGTAAATCATGGCAGCTAAATGGAGCCTTCCTGCTCAGAGGAAGTCTACCTTTGAATGCCACTGGCTGGGGAGGCTCAGGCCTCTGGAATGAACAGAATGCTGTATCGGAGGGATGTGTGTAGTCTGATCCAGAAGGTCTCTTCTAACGTTCCTCTGAAGTGTGAAGGAGAGGAAGCCAGCCACCCGGCATGGAGTGATTTGAACTCAGAGGCTGGGTTTTTTTTGGCAGCGATATGCTAGCTCTAACAGTCTGGACACTTTGTCCCAATGTCAGTTTCTGCGGGGAGGAGGAGGAAGAGGGCGAACCTCAGAAAAAAGCTTTGTGCTCATGATTCAACTGTTCTCTGTGGTGAATGTGACAACTCTACCCCCCACCCCCTTTAGAAAAAGTACTATTAATACTGGAGATCACGGCTGGTAATAAGGTGACAGATGGCTGGCGGTTTGGCTCCGGCACAGAAATGCCACGGAAAACAGCAGTCGAGCTTTAATTAAAGGGATGGTGCGCATGAGATCAGGGCTGGGGTGCTCTGGAGAGCGTTCAGGAAGAGCGTCTGCCAAGCAAGGGCCGTGGGAGACTTGGACGCGGGCTTGCAAGACTGACGTTGCTCCGCTTTGCCAGGGGAAAGGGAGGGAGGATTCCAGCTTGGGTGCCGGAAGCCCCTTTGCACAGACGTTTCGCAATTCTTTGGAGCACAACCAGTCCGAGGAATGTGGGGTTCCGGCCACCTCCAATTTTGTTGACAGAAAGAAACAGAGGAAGAAGAAGAAGAAGAAGAAGAAGAAGAAGAGGAAGAAGAAGAGGAGGAAGAAGAAGAGGAGGAGGGGGGGGGAAATTGGATTTATACCCCACCCTTCACTCAGAGTCTCAGAGCGACTCTACAGACTCCTCCACTTGCAGCTGCTGGATGACCCTGGGCAAGCCATAGTTCTGTCAGAGCTGTTCTCTCAAGGACAATTCTAGAAAGAGCACTCTCAGCCCCGCCTACCTCCCAGGGTGTCTGTTGTGGGGTGGGGAAGGGAAAGGAGTTTGTAAGCTGCTCTGAGACCCCGAGTGAAGGAGGGGGTATAAATCCAATCTCTTCTTCTTCTTCTTCCTTTCCCTTCCCCTCCCCACAACAGACACCCTGTGAGGTAGGTGGGGCTGAGAGAGCTCTGAGAGGACTGCTCTTTCAAGAACAGCTCTGATAGAACTATGGCTTGCCCAAGGTCATCCAGCAGCTGCAAAGTGGAAGAGTGGGGAATCAAAGTCGGTTCTCCCAGATTAGAGTCCGTGCACTTCACCACGACACCAGACTGGCTTCTAGCCCTCAAGACTGTGAAAATATGCTTGAAAGCAAGCTCGTAAATGCTTGCCACAATCTACTTTTCTGGGTTTGGGGAAGGAGGTTCAGAGAACATGCAGCTTTTACAGATGGGGTGAATAACAAATGCAGAGTCACTCCATAAGAACATAAGAGAAGCCATGTTGGATCAGGCCAACAGCCCGTCTGGTCCAACACTCTGTGCCACACAATAGCCAAGAAGAAGACGAAGGAGGAGGAGGAGGAGGAGGATTTGGTTTTATACCCTGCTTTCCTCTACCCAAGGTAGCCTCAAGGAGGTTTTCAACTGCATACCTTTCCTATTCCCACAACAATCGCCTTGTGAGGTAGGTGGGGCTGAGAGAGTTCCGAGAGAACTGTGACTGGCCCAAGGTCATCCAGCAGGCTTCATAGGGGGGAAGAGTGGGGAATCGAACCCGGTTCTCTCCAGATTAGAGTCCGCCTCTACTAACCGCTACACCACGCTGGCTCTCACACACACAGCCCGCCCACGCCAGCATCAGGGTCTTTGGAATCTTGACAAAAGTATTCTTGCCTCCCCCTGGCTCTTATGCAAGCACAACTCCTACAAAACAAACGAGAACAGAAGCAGAGCTGGCGAGAAAACTGTGTCTGCTCTTGCCTACCTTTCTCCTTGGCCATCTCCTGCAGGCAGAAGTAAATCACTCTGGCGCCCAGGCTGAAGCCGATCAAAGTCACAGGCCGCCTGCCCTGGAGGGGGAAACAAACGGTACCAGGCAGTCTTGCAGTGATAAAGTTTCCAGTCCTTGTAGAAACGCTGCTGGAATGTAAATAAACGTAAGGAACCAGCCGGAGCATGGATCAATTCAAAGAAACAGTACAAGACTGGAAAATGTGGAGAGAGGCTGGCCCATAGACTTGCCAAGAGTCAGACACGAGAAACGTTATGGAATGGATGTCAAGCTATTTTTGAAGTCCGGTTAAAGTTGTTAAGCTGCAACCTATATAACTAGATCTATGTATCCTTCACCTGAATTTTGTTCTAAATAGTCCATTCCTTTTTTAATGGGCTTGATCTGGTGAAGTTAGAACACAAGAGAAGCCCATGTTGGATCAGGCCAATGGCCCCTCCAGTCCAACACTCTGTGTCACTCAGTGGTCAAAATACCAGGGGTCCTCAGGAGGTCCACCAGTGGGGCCAGGACACTGGAAGCCCCTCCCACTGTTGACCCAGGCTAGCCTGATCTTGGCAGAACTCAGAAGCTCAGCAGGGTCATCCCTGGTTAGTATGTAGATGGGAGACTGCCAGGGAAGTCAAAGGTTGCTATGCAGAGGCACCAGCTCTGAATGTCTTTTGCTTTGACCTGGATGGCCCAGGCTGGCCCCCATCTTGTTAGATCCCGGAAGCTAAGCAGGGTCAGCTCTGGTCAGTACTCGGACCACCAAGGAAGCCCAGGGCTGTTACGGAGAGGCAGGCAGTGGCAAACCACCTCTGAATGCTTCTTGCCTTGAAAAACCTACGGGGTTGCCACGAGTCGGCCGCAACTGGAGGGCACTTCCCACCCACCCCCGTCTCGTGTTCTCAAAGTCCCCACCAGACAGTGGACTTCCTGGCAAACTCTCGGGAGCGGTGTTCCCTCTAAGTTGAGTCAGGGTGAGCTAGCTCACAGTTTCTTAGCCTCCAGCTCATAGCTTTTTGTCTCCGCTCAGGAAGGAGGGCTCCAGAGCAAACTAATTTATGCCATTAGCCAAATCGCTCGCTCACCGCTTTAATGCCAGTAGCTCACAAAGTAGAATTTTTGCTCACCAGACTCCGCAGCTTAGAGGGAGCATTGCGTGGGAGACGGTGGCCCTAGCATGAGGGCTTCTCCCCGGCACTCCCGCCACTTGACTGGCCAAAGGTTCTCCCTCTAAAACCCAACACGCCCCCACGGAGGCCACCCCCAGAGAGGCCCTGCTTTGGAACCAGGCCTGGCCCACCCGCGCCTCTCCTTCTACCTGCTGCCGGCTGAGCAGGATCTGAGCCAGGTGTTTCCCTACTTCTGCCGAGCGATGCAGACACACTCCCCAGGGGTTGTCGATGACACTGGCGACCGTGAGCAGCGAGGCGGGCCAGGTGAGGGCTGTGACGATGCCTGCCGGGAGACAGAACCAGCCAGACAGCTAGAATCAGGACCACCACAGGAGTTTGGAGAAAGTGCCAAAAAAAGCCCAGTATCAATTCCATCATCAGCTCAGTGTCTCTGGCGAGCCTGCCTCCTCCCCACCCCAAAACCAGGACAAGGTCTGCTGAGTGGGAAGGGGCTGGGGCTCAGTGGTAGAGCAGCTGCTTGGCATGCAGAAGGTCCCAGGTTCAATCCCTGGCATCTTCAGTTAAAAGGACCTAGCAGGTGATGGGGAAGACCTCTGCCTGAGACCCCGGAGGGCTGTAAAGAGGGGTCTTGGCTCAGTGGCAGAGCCTCTGCTTGGCACGCAGAAGGTCCCAGGTTCAATCCCCAGCATCTCCAGTTAAAAGGACCTGGCAGGAGGTGATGGGAAAGACTTTCGCCTGAGACACTGGAGAGCTGTAAAGAGGGGCCATGGCTCAGTGGCAGAGCCTATGCTTGGCATGCAGAAGGTCCCAGGTCCAATCCCCAGCATCTCCAGTTAAAAAGGACCAGGCAGTAGGTGATGGGAAAGACCTCCGCCTGAGACCCTGGAGAGCTGTAGAGAGGGGCTGTAGCTGAGTGGCAGAGCCTCTGCTTGGCATGCAGAAGGTCTCAGGTTCAATCCCCGGCACCTCCAGTTAAAAAGGACCAGGCAGTAGGTGATGGGAAAGACCTCCGCCTGAGACCCTGGAGAGCTGTAGAGAGGGGCTGTGGCTGAGTGGCAGAGCCTCTGCTTGGCATGCGGAAGGTCCCAGGTTCAATCCCCGGCACCTCCAGTTAAAAAGGACCAGGCAGGAGGTGATGTGAAAGACCTCCGCCTGAGACCCTGGAGAGCTGTAGAGAGGGGCTGCGGCTGAGTGGCAGAGCATCTGCTTGGCATGCAGAAGGTCCCAGGTTCAATCCCCAGCATCTCCAGTTAAAGGGATCATGTGGCAGGTGATGAGAACGACCTCCGCCTGAGACCCACGGAGAGCCACTGCCAGTCTAAGTGGACAGTACTGATCTTGATGGGCCAAAGGTCTGATTCAGTAGAAGGCAGTGCCGTACGTTCATGCATACAAACAAAATATCCTGTGGCCGCTGAGCCTTCCCCTCTCATTTTACTGTTCTACATTGTTCTTCACAAGGACTAGCAACCTGACTCCTTTATTTAAGAAGAGGAAATGCATTGTAGATAGTCATAAAAGAAGAAGGTTTTAGCTGGGAGGGGGGAGGTAATGTTCATATGATTTAAAGGGTTTTTTACAAAATATATTCAGGTGTCAGCCTCCCTCTTAAATTTAAGCAAATAGTAAGAGAGGTGAGTACTTCGTTTTAGAAGTGTATTATGATACTGCATCCTTGGACTGCAATTTAATAGCAAGTGTGTGAGACATTTTGGTGCGGGAGCCAGTTTGGTGTAGTGGCGATTAGGAGCTCAGGCTGTAATCTGGGAGGACTGGGTTTTGATTCTCCACTCCTCCACATGCAGCTGCTGGTGTGACCTTGGGTCAGTCACAAGTTTTTTCAGCTGTTCTCTCACGAGCAGCTCTCGAGAGAGAGAGAGCTCTCTCAGCCCCACCTCCCTCACAGGGTGTCTGTTGTGGGGAGGGGAAGGGAAAGGAGTTTGTAAGCCACTCTGAGACTCCTTCAGGTAGTGAAGGGCAGGGCATAAATTCAATCTCTTCTTCTCCTTCATTTTTTTTAAAAAACGGGACTGCGAGTGTTTTGCAGGCAATACTCTGCTCCAAGGTCAGGATGCCCATGACTACAGCCAACACAGTTCCCAGGCCCTCGGTCCTGTGTATGCACGTTATTTCCTAGGCTCTTACCTGCCAAGACAGTGTATTTCAAGGCTTCCTGGGCCACCATGTTAACCAATCCATTCCACAGAGAGTCGAGGGCATTGCCCAGTTCCATCAGGTATTTGGACTCCCAGGCTAAGCAGTACTGCTCTTTGGAATGTAGCAAGCTGCTCCACGGCGCCGTAAAACTCCCTAAGAGAAAGGCACAAAAGCACAAAATTAACAGGATCTACGGTTATAATTAATTGCCAGTTTTATTCCCTCTCCCATGTGAGGTATGTTAGCCCGAGAGGGAGAAATGTCACCCAGCGTACTTTGAGCAGAGGAGGATTTGAACGCAGGTCTCTCCAGTCCTCGTCTGACATTCTAACCCCTGCAACCATCCTGGCTCTACAAAGTGTGATGCAGCTGTGGGCCATCATTCCCACCTGTTCTTCTCCTAGTCCTCCAAGGTCATAGAGATGCGGCCAGAAAGGTTGTTTTCTTGGAGGAAGCTTTGAGGCAAGGCAGAACAGAGTCAGCTCAGCTTCACTTCCCCGTTTCCTTTTAATAATGTATGAGGCATTTAAGAACATTCAAAACACTTCACACGCTCTGCGTGATTCCCACAGCTTGTGTTCGCCGGAGTCAGCTGTCGAGCGTTTGGGGAGTTGGTGGTTGTTGCCAAAGCGTTCGTGACAATTGTAATGCCCAGTTTTTACCCTGCCCTCCAGAACGTTCAAAGGACTTCAGCTACATTCTCTCGGTCATCTCTACAAACGGCCCTGTGAGCGAGGCCGGCATAAGCACACCCCCGGCTGCAGACGCAGGGCTGAGAGAGTGAGTGGGAGGCCAGAGGCACGTGAGTTCATGGCACAGGCAAGACTTGAACCAGGAACTGCACAGATCACAGCTGATTCTCAAGTTGCTATACTGTATCAGATCCTTAGACTACTACAGTATACCTGATGTGGGACTGCCCTTGGAGACGGTTTCAAAACTGCAGCTGGAATTGATCACTCCCACCAACCCGTTTACAAGATTTGTTTGACAAGAGCACATTCTACACATCTGCATTGGCTACCTGGTAATTTCCTTGCTGGTTTTGTCCTATAAAGACTGGCAAGATCTGGCCGAAGTACGGAGGGGCACCTTCCCTGGCACAGCGTTCTCTGTAGGGAATGTCACCCCTCCCCATTAGAGTTTTCCAATCTGCCCCAAAGGCAGACCAAGTTCAGACCTCTAAGTAAAACTGGCTAGATCCAAGTCCAGATGCACCTTAGAAACCAACAATATTTGGGGGGGTAGAAGCTTTGGAGAGTCAAAGTTGCCTTTTGTCAGACATGAGCAGGAATGGAGATCTTTGGATCTTTATATCCCAGTCAGACGTTGGGAGGAGTGTTGACCAGTGTTCCCTCTAAGCCGAGTTGGTGTGAGCTAGCTCACTGTTTCTTAGCCTCCAGCTCAGACATTTTTCTCTCAGCTCAGGATGGAGGGCTCCAGAGCAAACAAATTCATGCAGTAGCCAAATTGTTCGCTCACAACTTTAAGGCCAGTTGCTCGCAAAGTAGAACTTTTGCTCACAAGACTCCACAGCTTAGAGGGAGCATTCCTGTTGACCCTTAAAAGCTTATACTCCCAAAATCTTGTTGGTTTCTAAGGTGCTAATTGACGTGAACGTCGCTGTTCTTCTATAGCCCTACACAGGTATCCTCTGAAACTAAGTATGACTGTTAAGCGCAGGCAGCAGGGCCTTTTCCTCGTTGGCCCCGGAGTTATGGATTTTTGTTCCCCGCACAAAGTCCGCCTACATTCTTCTCTGCTTTCCCCCTCCAAAGACACACGCCAAGTATTTGGCAATCAGCCAGGAGACGTCTTACTGTTGCTTTCTTGTACTTTTTAATACTGCTTTCCCAAGGGCTGAGTTTGTCCTCCTAAATCGGTTTTCGTAAAGCCCTTCGCGACTGTTTTTGCTGGGAGAGGAGGGGAAGGGTCTAGAGGCACAGCGAATCCATAAGAGGAGCTCATGCGCCAGTCCGCATGATCCCACAAGGAATGACACTTTGCGAATGACACTTTGGGCTCTGCCTGCCAACTGTGGCCCGCGGGATCCTGGATCCACAGGATTTCTCTTGCCCAGTGAAGCGTTCACGACTTTGGCCTTCGACCCAGAAGGTTCCAGGAATCTGAGTGACATCGGTCGCAGCTAGCTCAGGAAATGGGTGTGGGAGGCAAACAGAAGGCATTGTGTGTTTTTTTTAGAAGCAAAACCGCATCGGAGGTGTCCTGGTAACACAATGCAAAGCAGGGGATGGTCTCGAAGGGAGAAAGTGGCTGCCAGCTGCCCACCCGGTTTGCAAAACACCCTGGCTGCGGCAGATGGAGAGACACCGGAGGCGAGAAGATCCCCTGTTGTGAGCGAGAAATCTGGGGACTGCAGAGTACAGGATGAGACGTATCCAGGACGGCGTGTGCTCATCTCTGTGCCCCCTGGGAAGTCCCAGTGAGGTCATCAGAACGGTGCCAATTAGACGGATGCTGAAACGGTGCCACCTGTCGGCCCGCCCTCCCCAGCTACTGAGGTGGGCTGCTGAGATGTCACGGAGGCCCCACAAACATTCTAACAGCGCAGAGTTACGGTGCCAATCGGCATCATTTGCTTCTAATAGTAAACGGGAGCACCTATCGGCAGCACGGCAAAATGGGGCTGCCCGCAGATGGGTTCGGGGTTTCTGCACAGTGTAGGGTGGGGCGGGGACAAGTATGCAGACTGAAAAGGGAAAAAGAAACCCCAAATGCTCTGAAGAAAATTGAGCACGCTCATGGACAGCGCTCCCTCTTAAACTGTGCCATCTTGTGAGCACAAACTCTACCTTTTGAACTGCTGGCGTTAAAGTTGTGAGCGAGGGTTTTGGAGACTGCCTAGGGTAGCTTGCTCCTTCCTGAGCTAACCACAGCGAGAAGGTCACAGCCACAAGGCTGGTAAAGGTAAAGGTTCCCTTGCTCGAAAGCCAGTCTAATCCGACTCTAGGGTTGCGGTGCTCATCTCCGTTTCAAAGCCGAAGAGCCAGCGCTGTCCGAAGACGTTTCCGTGGTCATGTGGCTGGCATGACTAAACACCAAGGTGCACAGAACGCTGTTACCTTCCCACCGAAGTGGTCCCTATTTATCTACTTGCAATTTCTTGCTTTTGAACTGCTAGGTTGGCAGGAGCTGGAACTAGAGACGGGAGCTCACCCCATCATGCAGCACCCGGGTCTTGAACTGCTGAACTACTGACCTTCCAGAGCCTGCAGTTCAGTGTCTTAACCACTTGAGCCACCGCAGCTCCTACAAGGCTGGTAACAGAAAGAAAAACCACAAGGAAAGCTGCAATAACATGTGCTTATATAATTACAAAAATATATATTCATATATTCATTCACATCAAATGAAATAATACAAAAATTTACAGTATTTAGAAATAATCAGAACAATCCATCTCATTAGACGGTGTAACAGGTTAGCCTCCGGCTCACACAGTTTTGTCTTCGCTCGGGAAGGAGGGCTCCAGAGCAAACTAATTTATGCAGCAGCCCAATCGCTCGCTCACAACTTTAATACCAGGAGCTCACAAAGTAGAATTTTTGCTCACAAGGCTCCATAGCTTAGAGGGAGCATTGCTCACAAGATGCCTGTTGTGGAGAGAGGAAGGGAAGGTGATCGCAAGCCGCTTTGAGTCTCCTTACGGGACAGAAAATTGGTGTATAAAAACCTTCTCTTCTTCTGAAGCATCCACAGTGCAGTGTAAACTTTGGCCCCGTGTGGTACTAATTTTGTATGCCTTCCCCCTCTCACTGCCCACACCACGTAATGCCAGTTTGGTGTAGTGGTTACGTGCACGGACTCTAATCTGGGAGAACCGGGTTTGATTCCCCACTCCTCCACTTGCACCTGCTGGATGACCTTGGGCAAGCCGTAGTTCTGACAAGAGCTGTTCTTGAAAGAGCTGTTCTCTCAGAAGTCTCTCAGCCCCACCTCCCTCACAGGGTGTCTCTTGCAGGGAGGAGAAGGGAAAGGAGATCTTAAGCCTCTCTGAGACGCCGAGTGAAGGGCGGGGTGTAAATCCAATCTCCTCCTCTTCTTCTTCTCCTTCTCTCGCCCCCAACCTGCAGAGCTCAATCCCCTGTCCCTCGCTTACCGAATTTCCCGGTGGACAGCCAGCCGGTGACGGCCACAGTGATGTGCAGCTGTTTCCCTTCTGTCAACGGGAGGAACTCAAACTCCTCAATCGCCCCCACGCGCTTCTTCATCTTGTACCCTGAAGGGGGAGGAAAAAAACAAACTGGGCCTGAAATCGAGGCGTCTCTAAGATATGCCAGTATCTTAGAAACGCCATTGAGCTAGTCAGACCGCCGTTTGGCCAGCCAGAACCTTTCTTGGAAGAAAGACCATTTATGTATTTAGTTCACTTATACCCCATTCCTTCTCCTCCCTTTTATCCTCACAACATCCCAGTGAGGTAGGTCAGGTTGAGAATGTGTGACGGGCCCAAGATCACCCGGCAGGCATCCACGGCAGACTGGGGATTTGAACCGCTGGTCTCCCAGATACTAGTCTGACACCCTCAATCGCTACGCCACCCTGGCTCTCATTTGGGACCTCAACCCCGACAAAGATGCCCAGGCAGCCCCAAAGGAAAGTGGTGATTCTGTGTCAGTGTCAAAGGAGGCAGGGAAGAATTCAGAGCCATTTTTAAGGGACAAACTAGCATTGCGCCCTTTCTTCTTAAGCCACAGACCATTCCCCCGATGGGGGCGGGTTTCCCCCCAGTTTTGGAGCCCTCAATCTGATGCTGGTCGTCCCTGAAGATCCCTGTCCCACCCGGCGTGATGATGTATAGACCCAAACAGGGCTATTTTGGGGCAGGAACGGATTTCCGGCTGGCTCTCAAGTTGGCCACATCCAGCAGGAACTCATTAGCATAATAGGCCACACCCAACAGCAGGAACTCATTAGGATTGGCTACATTAGGGGTGTGTGGGCTAACATGCCAAGGAGTTCCTGCTCCAAAAAAAGCCCTGAATTAAGACAACAAACAAGGTAAACAGAATAAGACGCAAAAGATGGATGTGGCTGGATGACCACCCTTCTGGTAACATGGGGGTGTGGCCTAATATGCTAATGCACTGGGCCATCAGGGTGTGGCCTAATATGCTAATGAATTTCTGTTGTGGGGTGTGGCCTATTATGATAATGAGTTCCTGCTGGACTTTTTCTACAAAAAAAGCCCTGGACCCAAAGATAGATAGATAGATAGATAGATAGATAGATAGATAGATAGATAGATAGACCGACCCAAAGGTGACGTCACCACCCTGGGCACATCGTCTGGGGGACTCTCTAGCATTTGGGCAAAAACTCTATGGTGACCATAGAGATTTTTTTTGCCCAAATGCTAGAGCATCCTTCCCAATGTGCCTGGTACGATGACATCAGCTCTGGGACTCCTGGAGCAAGGCTGGACCTGCCCCCCCACCGGCCAGCAGCCAAGTAAGACCTGACAACCCCTACCTCAGACCCATAATAAGATTTAGCTGCTTTCAGTTTTCCAGAACTGTATGGTGTACTGCTTAAGAGTGTTGAACTAGGACTCGGGAAACTCAGGTTCCAGCCTCTGTCCAGCTGCGAAGCTCGTGGGGTGACGGTGTTATTGGGGGTCCATCTTCCAGCGATCCATAAACATCCCCTCCATTTTGGACTACTCTCCAGCTCAGCTCTCTCTCACACCTCTAACCTCCGGTCACCCATGCAGCTTGCCAAATCCAGAGGGCTCTGCGGACTGTCTCACCGGGCTACAGTCTGAGAGAGAGCCAGTTTGGTGTAGTGGTTAAGTGGGCGGACTCTAATCTGGGAGGACCGGGTTTGATTCCCCACTCCTCCACAGGCAGCTGCTGGTGTGACCTCGGGTCAGTCACAAGTTCTCTCAGAGCTGTTCTCTCAAGGACAGTTCTCAAGAGAGCTCTCACAGCCCCACCTACCTCACAAGGGTGTCTGTTGTGGGGAGGGGAGGGGAAGGGAAAGGAGTTTGTAGGCTGCTCTGAGACTCCGAGTGAAGGGCGGGGTATAAAATCCAATCTCTTCTCTCTTCTCCCTTCTTCTTCTTCTTCTACAAAGAGGCCTCCAAGACATAATACTTTAAGTCAACACCTCACCCCTCTGTCCAGAGTTACTGTGTGTCTAAAGACAGAATCAGACCATGTTTCCGTCACCACCGGTCTGGGCATTTTATCTTTGTTGACTGAGTGACTGTGGACACAGGAATCAAGCATTCATTTTAAGCTTGCGGGACGGACGGTGGCCATGAGCGGCCAGGTCAAGGGACAGGGCTGGCTCACCCCCACACTGCCCCAGGATCACACAGCACCAGTCCCAGGTAACTCAGTCTTAGAAACGAAGGCTGCCTCTGTGGATGCATGAATATAACTTCCTGGTTATTGTTTACTGTTTTTATACCCTGCGTTTCTCCCCAATGGGGACCCAGAGAGGCGGACATCGTCCCCCTTGCCTCCATTTTACCCTCAGAACAAACCCTGCAAGGTAGGCCAAGAGGGTGTGACTGCCCCAGCCAGCTTCCATCACAGAGTGGGGATTCGAACCAAGGCTTTCCCAGAGCCTGCTTTGGCGGGAAGGGAAGGGTATAAATCAGATAGATAGATAGATAGATAGATAGATAGATAGATAGATAGATAGATAGATAGGTAGGTAGACAGACAGACAGACAGACAGACAGACAGACAGACAGACAGACAGACAGACAGACAGACATGATAGACAGATGATAGATAGATAGATAGATAGATAGATGATAGATAGATAGATAGATAGATAGATAGATAGATAGGCAGAGAGACAGACAGACAGACAGATGATAGATAGATAAACAGACAGATAGATAGATGATAAATGATAGATAGACAGACAGGCAGATGATAGATAGATGATAGACAGATGATAGATAGATGGAGGTGGTGGCAGCTACAACCATGGGCAGTTTCAAGAGGGAATTAGATAAACATATGGAGCAGAAGTCCATCAGTGGCTATTAGCCACAGGGTATAGATGGGAACTCTCAGTCTGGGGCAGATGATGCACCCTATTCTTGGTGCTGGGGGGGGCAGCAGTGGGGGGCTTCTAGTGTCCTGGCCCCACTGCTGGACTTCCTGGTGGCACCTGGTATTTCTGGCCACTGTGTGACAGAGTGTTGTTGTTGATGATGATGATAATATAACGGGTTTCCCAGCTGAGAAGCAGAACTGAAATGAGGATTTTCAAGTCCCAACGGAGGGGTGGTGAAACTTAGTCTCCTTGGCTCACACCCTCCCTTTCTTTTCCCCGGCCCGTCCTTCCTTCCAGCGCGTAGCTCAGCCCGGCCCTGTCTCCAGAGACTCCGAGGCCGCCTCTTACCTGTGAGTCCCGCTCCTGCAGCGCCAAACAGAGACGCCATGACAGCGATCCCGGCGACTGAGCCCAGGGCGGCCGCCCCGGCGCTTCCGATAATGGTGGCTGCTCCGGCTGCCACCAGAGGGGCGGCAAGCCCCCCTGTCAGACCTAAACGGGAAGAAGGCGTCTCAGTTTCCAGTCCAACTCTGACCCACAGGAACATCAGTACGTCAGAGGGGCCTGGCCAGATCATGCTCCCTCTAAGCTGTGGAGTCTTGTGAGCAAAAATTCTACTTTGTGAGCTACCGGCATGAAATTGTGAGCGAGCGATTTGGCTGCTGCATAAATTCGTTAGCTCTGGAGCCATCCCTTCCTGAGCTGAGACACATATGTGTGAGCTGGAGGCTAAAAAACTGTGAGCTAGCTCACACTCACTCAGCTTAGACAGATAGATAGATAGCTCCATCTCCGCTTGCACCTGGTCACCCACCGTGGTTATTCAAGCATCCCTGGGGAGCCCAGGAAAAGAACAGAAGGGCAACACTGCCCCTGAACATGGAGGTTCCTCTGAGGGGCCTTTCCTCCACGGACCTGACTAATCCACAACTAAGAAGGTCCACACGGCAACCGCTTTATGACGTCTGCCCGAGCGGGGGCTGAGATAACAGAGCTAGGCCGCTCAGGCTGAGGAGATAACCTCAGATCTGAGACCGTAGACCATTAAGCATTTTCACCTCCAGCCATGACAGAGATTGCCTAGATGTCTCCTTCGACCTGTGGCCCAGGTAATTGCCAGTATGCTTTTTCCCTTGAATGCTTTCTGATCAAGATATCACCTCTCTCTCTTGTGCTTCATCCAAGGAGCAGGGAGACGGGATGTCTAGTTCTCCCTCCCATCTGACCACCGCGCCAACCCTGGGAGATAAGATTAGTCTCTCTCTCTCTCTCTCTCTCTCTCTCTCTCTCTCTCTCTCTCTCTCTCTCTCTCTCTCTCAGCTTAAGGTGCCCCCCTCGGGCTGAATTGGGGTTTGAGCCTTGGCATCTCTCGAAACTGGCTCTCGCGCACGCTTCCACACCCACTTGGAGGTCGCAGCCGGGGTGAAAAGCAGACTCAAGACCACTGTTCCCTCTCAGCTGAGTTAGTGTGAGCTAGCTCACAGTTTTTTAGCCTCCGGCTCACAGATTTTCGTCTTAACTCGGGAAGGAGGGCTTCAGAGCAAACTAACTGATTCAGTAGCCAAATCGCTTGCTCCGAACTTTCACGCCGGTAGCTCACAAAGTGGAATTTTTGCTCACAGGACTACGCAGCTTAGAGGGAGCATTGCTCAAGACACCCCCCCCCCAGTAAAATAACGAGTGGCACAAGGACAACCCGGCGGAGAAGGCCGCACTCACCTATCACTGTCCCGCCTCCGACGGTGGCCAGGCCAATCAGCAGGTACCTCTTGAGCCGCCTCCTTCTCTCTTTCTTCTTCCGTGATGCCTCTGCCGTTCTGGGGGGGGGGGGAGCCACATGGGGAGGGGAGGGGGAAAGAGTGAGCGCAAATCTTGAGAGGAAACACCACTTTGTTTTTTTTGCCCTCAAGTCACAGCCGACAGACCCCAAAGGGTTTTGAAGGCAAGAGTTGTTCAGGGGTCGTTTGCCGTTGCCTGCCTCTTCTGCATAGCAACCCTGGACTGCCTTGGTGGTCACCCATCCCAGTACTGACCAGGGCCGACCCTGCTGAGCTTCCAAGAGCTGATGAGATCGGGCCAACCTGGGTTATCCAGGTCAGGACACAAGAACAGAAGTAGTTTGCCACTGCCTGCCTGTGCTTAGTGACCAGGAACTTCCTTGGTGGTCGCCAGGGTTCCCTCTAAGCTGAGTGAGTGTGAGCTAGCTCACAGTTTTTTAGCCTCCAGCTCACACATTTCTGTCTCAGCTCGGGGAGGACGGCTCCAGAGCCAACTAATTTATACAGCGGCCCAATCGTTCGCTCACAACTTTAATGCCAGTGGCTCACAAGGTACAATTTTTGCCCACGAGACTTCTCAGCTTAGAGGAAGCATTGCGGGTCCAGAGCAAACTAATTGATGCAGCAGCCAAATCGCTCACTCACAACTTTCACACCAGGAGTTCACAAAGTAGAATTTTTGCTTATGAGACTCCGCAGCTTAGAGGGAGCGTTGCACTGGTTGCCCATCCAAGCGCCGTCCAGGGCCAACCCTGCTTAGCTTCCGAGATTGGGCACACGTGGACTACCCCACTGGGGCTGTGCAAACAGCTTTGTGGGGTTTTTTTCTCATTCAAAAATAACAGAATCGTGTAAAGGGGGCAAATCCAGCACCGGGAGATGGAAAACAGCACAGAACTGATGAGAGTTTGATGGGGGAGCAGGAAAACCGGGATTTTTAACGTTGAATTTATCAGTAGGATCCCGTTATGGTCAACATTTCTGCCTCAAACACTTTTGCTTCCCCCTCCTGCTTGGACGGTCCTCTTTCCAAGGACCCCGACTGAGAGGCGGACGGGTCCCTGTTTGGTAGGCAATTAAAGGCAAAACGTAGGTAGATGAAGGGCGTTCCTTCCTTCAGTGCTCTTCCCCCTTAATTTTCATTATGCTAACAAATGTAACCAATATGGCCTTTTTTCCGATTTTGCATTCATCTAGAATCACCGAATCATAGAGTGGGAAGGGACCTCCAGGGTCATCTAGTCCAACCCCCTGTACCAGGGGTGTCAAACATGCAGCCCGGGAACTGGATTAGGCCCCCAGGGGGCTTCCATCAGGCCCGCAGTGGAATTGGCCATCTCCTGCTTCCAGTACTCCTGCTGCTGCATCACAGCTTGCTTCACCAGACTCTCTCAATCACTCAGCCTTTTCATGTTTTCCTTTGGGCCCTGGACTCAGAACTCTGAGCGTGAGATTTCTGTGGTGAATGTCAATAAATCAAAAGTAGGGTTTGCAGCGGACAGAGCTAATGTTTTACGCCTGTTTTCTATTTTAAGTAAAGAAAACCCTTTGTGTTTGCGTCCTTTATAAAGTTTATATCTCCACCACCTGGCATTACCTCCTGCCAGAAACAAAGAGGGTTGAGCTAATGTAATATTAAACAGTTCAAAATTTAATAAGGTGTACACAAGTTAAAATACGTTTAAAATCCACATGTAAACAGGACTTTCACACATTTATACACATGATGGGACAATACATATAAAACTAAAGACCAGACGCGTTTCGGCCATAAAAGGCCTTCTTCAGTGGTCACAAATACAATCTTGTCCAGACACACATTCATACACTGATATACAAATTCTTAAAAACCCTTTGTATAAAAACCAGATGTGATGCCTTTTATAGATGTAATTTAGTTACAGGTATGTAAAATGGGCCATACCAATGCCAATATGTATTCTGGTATTCAGGGTATCTAAGGTATGAATGTGTGTCTCTCCATCCATGCAAGAATACTGCCAACCTAGCAGTTCGAAAGCAAGAAATTGCAAGTAGATCAATAGGTACCACTTCGGTGGGAAGGTAACAGCGTGCCGTGCGCCTTGGTGTTTAGTCATGCCGGCCACATGACCACGGAAATGTCTTCGGACAGCGCTGGCTCTTCGGCTTTGAAACGGAGATGAGCACCGCAACCCTAGAGTCGGATTCGACTGGCTTTCGAGCAAGGGAACCTTTACCTTTACCTTTACCTGGCATTTACCTTTACCCCACCCCAGTGACCCCGGTTTCACGCCCAGAAGATGACAAAGGATCTATAAATCTACACCTCTAACTGATGCTTACCCTTGCAATTTATCCACGCTGTCTTTGACGGGTATTACCAGCACACGAAGCATGCAACGAGCACATCAACATGCCCCCAGAACGCCCCCCAGGGAGTCTGCTTTACGGCAACAGATTTCCACTTTGGTTCACGCGACCAAAATGGCTGACGGCAAACCAGCGGCGCATCGTACTTACCCGGAAGATGAGGCCCACAAGGTCAGCGGCTTGCACAAGAAAAACAGCAAACGTTTTAATACGTACCGACTGTTTATCAATGGGGCAATTAAATCCACACAGTAATACACGGAACTATTTATTTGAGTGAACACCCTGTGCCCCCGGCTGGCGGCGGCCATAAAAGGGGAAGTCGGTAAAAGTTGAGGAGTTACCGACAGAGCCTCCGCCCTCCAACTTGCTCCCGGGTAAGCACGGGGAGCTCCAACCTCTTCCTTCCCAGGGTGGACCCCCCCCAATTAGCACGCTCCGCTGGTGTATTTCACACCCTGCCTCTTGTTGGCGTCCCGACGACTGCCCTAAAAGCCAAAGCTCATTCCTTTATTCTCATTTTTGCAAATGGCGGCTGAAACGGAGTGGCTTTCTTAAGGCCACATCCAGCAAGATTTAAGCCGGGGGACGTCCTGATTTGTGGGCACCAAAGGCCTTGGCAGACTTCACCACGCAGTTGCTGCTCTGGAAGAGTTTTTGGCTGCTGTTTGGACAGAGGGGAAAGGAAGGTTTGGAAATGCCCTTTACATGGGAGAGCAGGCCCTGAGAACGTGGGAGTTAATGGGCCAGAACCTCTCTTGCTGTCCACAGTGACAGGTAAAACACACAGGTGAAGGGAAGCCCATGACCGCTGGAGGGTTGTGGGTAGAGAACAGGGAAGAGCGAGGCTCCAGTATCTGTTCCGCCATGAAGCACCCTGGGAGAACTCTGGCCAGCTACCTTGCAGGGTTGTTGTGAGGGCAGCGCAGAAGAGAAGGGAGAATGATATATACCACCCAGAGCTCCTTGGAGGATGGGGGGGCCCTCAGGAAAAAAGTTGGTTGCAGTGTTCCCTCTAAGCTTAGTGAGTGTGAGCCGGCTCACAGCTTTTTAGCCTCTGGCTCACACACTTTTGTCTCAGCTCTGGAAGGAGGGCTCCAGAGCAAACTAGTGTATGCAGTAGCCCAATCGCTCGCTTGCAACTTTAATGCCAGGAGCTCACAAAGTAGAATTGTTGCTCACAGGACTCCGCAGCTTAGGGGGAACACTGGTGGTGGTCCTTGAACCTACCCCTCCTGCACTAGAAAGCAGCCCAAAATTTTTGTGCACGCCACACTAACGTTGCCGACGCTGGTACAACACCATCAAGAGAAACTGAGCTATTATACTGGCGTCTACAGGCATGTTATCCACTCAGCCTTCTCTCTACGTTCCCCAGAGAGCACTGCGTTCAGGGACACAAAACCTCCTAGTTCTCCCTGGTCCTAAAGAGGCCAGACTGGCCGCTACTAAGGCTAGGGCCTTTTCTGTGGCAGTGCCACGCTGCTGCCCGAGGACACCAGGGCCCTGCGGAACCTACTCCAATTCCACAGGGCCTGCAAGACAGAGCTCTTCCACCAGGCCTTCGGTCATATTTAATATCTGGATATAACACCAGAGCCTTCCCTGGGATCTTTTCCGTCACCCATGTCTGTACTAACTGATTCCTGTCACGACCAGATTGGACTATGATTCACCCGTTATATAGAAATGTATGTATTGCACTTTAGGTTTTATGTGGTTTTAAATTGTTTTTAAAAGTTTGTGTCAGCCGCCCTGAGCCCTAACCCTAAATCCAATAAATAAATAGATAAAACAAACAAATAAAGAAAAATCTGTCTTTCAGATAGGACTCCGGAGATCCACTGTACTCACGGGGGTGCTTTCCTCCAGTGGAAAGATTGCTTCTGCTAGATGCGCAGGGGTGGCCAAAACTGCTTAACTTAAGAGTCACATGGAATGAACATCAGATGTCTGAGAGCCACATGATGTGAACAAATATCACAGACATGTTTTTATTGGAAAATATGCAAATTTGCTTGTTATTAACATTAATTGAGACTTTAGCTGGTGTAGATTTTCCAAGTTGTATGGCTGTGGTCGTGGCATTGTAGGACCTGATGTTTCGCCAGCAGCTCTGACCGGCATCCTCAGAGGTATAACACAGAAAGATGGAGGACTGTCTGTATCAAGGTGAGCAGAAAAATGGTAGGCAGGTAATTTATATCTACCCCGGAAGGTAGGGTAATGATACTGACTCAGCCCTACCCCACCTTCCTGAGTAGATATAAATTACCTGCCTACCCTTTTTCTTCTCACCTTGACACAGAGAGTACTCCATCTTTCTGTGTTATACCTCTGAGGATGCCAGTCACAGTTACTGGCGAAACGCCAGGTCCTACAATGCCAAGACCACGGCCACACAACCCGGAAAATCTACAACAGCTAATGAACTCTGGCCTTGAAAGCCTTCGACAACATATCAATCGAGACTGCCAAAAATAAAAACAAAAGGGATAAAAATAGAGATATTGACAATTTTCTTTGTCCAATGATATTCGTAGGCTGCGGGGTGGGGCCTTTGAGAACGCATTTCAAGCTAAAGTTGCTCTCTTTCTCTGCTCCCCTCCCACCTCAAGCCTGCCCAAGGAAGGGAACACCGGCTGGGGAAGGGAAGGCCAATCGGGGAGGCATGCCTCCCCTTCGTTTCCCCAGCCACTCTACCGGAAGCCACACAATATGTGTGAAAGGGCCACATGTGGCTCCCGGGCCACAGTCTGGCCACCCCTGTGCTAGGGCAACAGATCCAACCCGTAATGGTGAAACGTAACCGTGTATGTGAAAAGCCTTACTCAGACTCCTCCTCTTCCTCCTCGTTCAGGCATTCCAGAAGACGTTCCTCGGAGGCCTCCAGCTCCACTGGAGGAACCCTCAACAGCCAGGTGACGTGAGCGAGAAGTACTCGTAGCCGGGCATCGTAGGAGCCTGCAGCACAATCGGGAGGAATGACGGGGGCTCGCCCTCCTTCACACGGGGCATCGTTAACCTGTGGGACTCACCGCCACAGGAGGGGGACGACGGCAGCCACTGGCTGAAACGGCTTTCGAGGGGGAATGAGAAAGCCACGGAGAGGCCCGTCTATGGCTGTTGGCCATGGGCATTAAATGAAGCTTGGAGTGCTTGGAGGAGGCGCCCTCTGAGAACCACTTGCTGGGTGGGGGACAAGCAGCAGGGGGAGATTTGGCCTCCTCTGGCCTCCTGGCCAGCCCCGGTCACATACAGGATGCTGGGCCACGCGGACCATCTCTCTGATCCAGCAAGGCTCTTTCCACGCTCCAGCCACAGCTCAAAAATGGAACAAAAGCAAAACAACTCACCATCCTTCAAAGAAAAGGCCACGAGATCCTAAAAGAAGAAAGGGAGAGAGAGAGAGAAATATTAAACTGCACAACCTCCTCAATGCAGAGGCTCCGGGGCGCGTGCAGAGTTCTACACAAAGCGCAGCTGCTGCACTCCCCTTCCCCACCGGAGTATAATCAGTGGGTGTAGTGGAGCCAGACATGGAAAACACCCCCGGGGTTATTTGCTCAATGCTGAGACCACCACACACTCCCAGAGGGTGCTTTTTTCACATGCAAAATAGCCCTTCCCATATTTCAAACCCAAAGGACCAGACCTCTGAGAACTGCCCGGCCAATCCAGCCACAGTTCATCCAGTCCGGTCTGTCCCTGCCATTATGGGTCTCTCAGGTGCCTCCCGGAAGTCAGCAAACAGGGCACGGTGGCGATAACCTTTCCCAGGATGTCACAGGTATCCTGACTCTGAATATGGAAGCTCCACTTAGCTACAAGTAGAGTTGCCTGCTCTGGGTTGGGAAATGCCTGGGGAGAGTCCACCCTCCAAAGCATCCATTTTCTCCAGGGGAGCTGATCTGTTTTCAGGCTTCAGTTTCGTTTCACCTTGTTTCACTTCACTGCTTGCCATGCTTTGGGGGGAAGGAGAGAATTCCTGAGGGAGCGTGTGGGTGTTTCAGTGCATGCGTGTAACAGCCATAACTTTCTTTAAGATTGTGCCCACCGCCGGTTCCCAAGGGAGCTGGCCTTGGAGACTCTTTCGCCAGGCCTGGACGTAGATAAAAAAGGTAAAGGTTCCCTTGCTCGAAAGCCAGTTGAATCCGACTCTAGGGCTGCGGTGCTCATCTCCGTTTCAAAGCCGAAGAGCCAGCGCTGTCCGAAGACGTTTCCGTGGTCATGTGGCCGGCATGACTAAACACCAAGGCGCACGGAACGCTGTTACCTTCCCACCGAAGTGGTACCTATTTATCTACTTGCAATTTCTTGCTTTCAAACCGCTAGGTTGGCAGGAGCTGGGGCCAGAGACGGGAGCTCACTCCGTCGTGCGGCACACTCGGGTCTCAAACTGCTGAACTACTGACCTTCCACAGCCTGCAGTTCAGCGTCTTAACCACTTGAGTCACCACAAGATACGGCAACGTATATCCTCATCAGGGTTGCCACAGTAACAGTAGGGGCTGCGTGTGACGTATGTGAGAGGTGTGGGGTGCATTTTGCATTTTCTATGATATGCTGCTGTTATTATCTCCTTATATCGTTGGGGGATTGCGTGAGAAGGGCCTACTGATTCTGTCAATGATGCGTCAATAAATGGGAGCCATTTTGCACAGAACAAATTGTGATTTGTATGTATTAGTAGGATGAATTTTTGTGGCAAGCTTCTCCATTGTATAGCACTCCCAGATTTTTATATACCAATGATGAAGGGATAGGGGGCTCTTGCGTGCGTTTTTCTCATTTCTGACACGGAGCCTGTTTCCTAAAAGTAAGCATCTCTCAATAAACAATCACTGCCAAAGTGTGTTGTGGAGAGAGTCTTAAGAACATAAGAGAAGCCAATGTTGGATCAGGCCAACGGCCAGTCTTAACTGGGAGACCCAACATCTGTAATGTCTGGAGGTCAGTCGTAACTGCAGGAGATCCCCAGGCCCACCAAGCTGGTAACCCTTGCTACAATGCTAATAGCCACAGAATGTGCTGCCGTAGCATCAGCAGCTTAAAGGATGGAGGATCCATATCTTGGCTGGACTGTGGATTGTAACACCAGCTGGACTTACAGGGACTGAGTTCAGACTGGCAGTTTGAAGTGGGACCGAGTCGTGGCAAAAAAGCCCCGGAACAAACTGGTTTTCCCGGTCACATGGGGCTGACTGATGCCGGAGCATACCTGGAGGAGGTGCGCAGGAGCATTCAGACTGCTGGCCCGGAGACGCAGCTGTAAATGGCTTTTTCTGGCAAATTGGCTATGTGTGCAATTTGGATCCCGTTGCGCCGGCACCGCATTGGATGGTAGAGTGGAGCACAGCCAATCATATCGCTGCTTCCTTATGCGCAACGAGGGTTGCTCCTAGCTTTTTGACCGCCTCACCTGAGTGATGATCTTGGGGTTCTTGCTCAAGACGGGTTCCTTCAGGAGGATCTGGACAAAGGTGTCGGTCCCCTCGCCTCCCAAGCCGCCAGCAAAGGCCAGCATGGCGGGCAAGACGGCTTCGGAGAGCTCCAGCCACTTCACCAGGCTCTCGATGACTTCGGTCCTGTAGGAGCTTCAAAGAGGGCAGCCATAAGAGGAGAACTGGCCCGTTAGCCTGTAGGGATCAGGCGGCTGAGCCCAGCTGCCTTCTACTCAATCGGCCCTTTTTGGTCCATCAAAGACAGTCTTGTCCACTCAAACTGCAGCGCCTCTCCAGGGTCTCAGGCCGAGGTCATTCACATCAACTCCTGCCAGGTCCTTTTTAACTGGAGGTATCAGGGATTGAACCTGGGACCTTCTGCACGCTCCCTCTAAGCTGAGTTAGTGTGAGCCAGCTCACAATTTTTTAGCCTCCAGCTCACACATTTTTGTCCCAGCTCAGGAAAGATGGCTCCAGAGCAAACTAGTTTACACAGTAGCCAAATCGCTCGCTCACAGCTTTAATGCCAGGAACCCACAAAGTGGAATTTTTGCTCACAAGACTCCAAAACTTAGAAGGAACATTACTCACAGGATGTCTCTTGTGGGGAGGGGAAGGGAAAGGAGTTTGTAAGCCGTTCCGAGACTCTGAGTGAAGGGCGGGGTATAAATCCAATCTCCTCCTCCTCCTCCTCCTCCTCCTCCTCCTCTTCTTCTTCTTCTTCTTCCACTGAGCTATGGGCTGGCCCAGTCAAAAAGGCCCAAGTTTCCACCTTATACCAAGTTGATCAGACTATCGATCTGTCTAGGTCAGCAGTATCTACTGGGACAGGGGAAGGCTAAGCCAGTCCTGAACTAGTTGGGGCCCAAAGGGGAGACCTTCTGGAGACCCCCCCCCCACGTACCCTGTCTTGAGTTCCACAACAGAAGAAAGGAAAGGCATACACAGATTATAATTAGTATTGATACCCGAGACCCAAGACTGCAGACCCGGCTGCAGAAATGATCTATTTTTCTAAAAATCCCTAATTCAGGGTTCCCCACTCCCCAGCCTTTCTGAGCCTGCAGGCACCTTTGGAATTCTGATACAGGGCGGGTGGTTAAAAATTGAACAACAACAACAACAGACTTTGATGGGCCAAAGGCCTGTTCAGTATAAGGGCCCCTCACGTGTTCGTTTTTCTCAAACCGATCTTTTCCAGAATCCGTTTTTCTATCACAAAACATAGCTCTTCTAACCCCCAAAGTCCAACTCGTCCCAAGTTCAGATGCTCTCTGGAGACTAGGAATCAAAACCTCGGTGACCTTTTCGCCAAGAAAATATTTACCTGTCTTCTGGTCCGGGAAATAAGGATGCCAACGATATGCCCCAGAGAGCTGCGTAGGCAAACTTCCCTGGCTCAGCCAGCTGCCGTCCGACACATTCGAGCGACTCCTCACTCTCCGGTTGTCTTGTCCCCTTCCTCCCGGGCTTCGGGCTTTCCGCTGCCATATTCAGCACCTGCCGTGACACGGAGACGGATTGGGAACAAAAGCACTGGCAAGGTAAGGAACCGGAGAGAAACAGAAATGACCACATTGGCTCACCCCTATGTACTGACCTTTTCAAGACCAAAAGGTATGGGTTGGATTCTGTGGATCAGGAAGAAGAAGAAGAAGAAGAAGAAGAAGAAGAAGAAGAAGAAGAAGAAGAAGAAGAGGAGGAGGAGGAGGAGGAGGAGGAGGAGGAGGAGGAGGAGGAGGAGGAGGAGTTTGGATTTATACCCCGTCCTTCACTTGGAGTCTTGGAGCGGCTTACAAACTCCTTTCCCTTCCCCTCCCCACCACAGGCACCCTGTGAAGGAGGTGGGGCTGAGAGAGCTCTTTCGAAGACTGCCCTTGAGAGAACAGCTCTGAAAGAACTTGTGACTGACCCAAGGTCACAACAGCAGCTGCATGCAGAGGAGTGGAGAATCAAACCTGGTTCTCCCAGATTAGAGAGAGATTGGATTTATACCCTGCCCTTCACTCAGAGTCTCAGAGCGGCTTACAATCTCCTTTCCCTTCCCCTCACCACAACAGACACCCTGTGAGGGAGGTGGGGCTGAGAGAGCTCTGACTGAGAACTGCTCATGAGAGAACAGCTCTGAGAGAACTTGTGACTGACCCCAGGTCACAACAGCAGCTGCATGCGGAGCAGTAGGGAATCAAACCCGGTTCTCCCAGATTAGAGTCCGTGCTCTTAACCACGACAGCAAACTGGCCCCTCTCATGACATGCTTCTTGTGGTTCCTTCCGCCAGAGAAAAGGGCCTAATGTAAAACTTTTTTGAGCCTGTTGGGACATCTGGAATTCTGACATGGCGTGGTGGGCGCAGCAACAAGATGGCTGCCACAAAATGGCTGCCACAGGAGGCGAGCCACAAAATGACCACCACAGCTTATCTTCAGTAACACTGTGTAGATCAGGGGTGTCGAACTCATTTGTTACGAGGGCTGGATCTCACGTAAATGAGACCTTGTCGGGCCGGGCCGTGTGTGCCATCAAATGTAACACCAGGTAGCGGAGATATAGACTTTATAAAGGACACTAGGGCTGTGGTCACACACAGTAAATAATCCACTTTCAATCCACTTTCAGTGCAGTTTCCAGCTGGATTTTACTGTGTGAACTGGCAAAATCCAGTTGGAAAGTGCATCGAAAGTGGATTGAAAGTGGATTATTTAGTGTGTGTGACTGCAGCCAAACACAAAGGGGTTATTTTTTACTTAAAATAAAAACATGCTTACAACATGAGCACCCTTGCAATACTTTGTTTATTCAACCGTGTCTGATAACTGATACTTCTTGCTCCGAATTATCGCATCAAAATGTCTGTGCTGTTGCAATCTTGAGTGTGCTGTTCAGGTGTGTCTCTGTAAGCTGCAAACCTACGATGATGACGCAGCAGCAGAACTGGAAGAAGAAGCAGAAAACAGCCCGTTCCACTGTGGGCCTGAGAGAAGCCCTCCAGGGGCCTCATCCAGTCCCCGGGCCACATGTTTGACACCCCTGGTGTAGATCCTTGTGCTGCAGTGCTGCTCCCAAAGCAACATTTTTGAAAAATCTGCAATAGCCAGTCAGACACCTTGTGGGCATGAGCCCTACTTGGCCCAGCCCACTTCCTAAAAACCCTTGGTGGGCACCGGGAAAGGTATCGGCTGGCACCACGGCACCAACGGGCACCACGATGAGGAGCCCCAGCCTAGTGGAATGGATCTGTGGGGTGCAACCCAAAGATTGCTCAAAGACACTGGTTTCATCTCTCAGCTGCTCTAAGATGATGTTTTCATTGTTGTTAGGACTGTGGAAGGCTTTGGCACTTATAGTATTTCTTTATGTCTTTACGAGGGAGCTTTTAGTGGGCTGTAAACCCCTTCAGAAAATGCTTAGGGCTATAAACAATACCGTCAATCCAGCAAGAGAAATAAAGCCGCCGATTGTTTGGGGGCGATGACAGGAAGCGCATTAGAGAGAGAGAGAGAGAGACAACAGCGCCTTTGATTTGCTGCAGAACAAACCACAGCAGACGTTTATGGGATCCCACGCTGGGGTGCGTGCACGCGTTAGAAGGTTCCTCTTCTTGCACATATTCTGTTTCAGAGATCAATTTGCTTTCTATGGCCTCCTCGTGAAACCCGTAAACCAAAAGGTTGCGTAATGTGGGATGGAAAAGAAAAGATTTAAAACAGCCTTTCCTCCTTGCTCCTTTTTAATTTCAGCCCCATGTAAACGTCAAAATGAAGCGTGTTCAGGAGGGGGGCACCAAGATTGGTCAGTGCTTAGGGCACCAGTGATGCTTAATCTGCCCCTGACTGTTAGCATGTTGCACTCGGACTGGGGAGACCCAGCCGCTAACCTCCTGCTCTGTAGGGTTCCCAGCTCTGGGCTGAGAACTTCCAGGAGATTTTGGGGGTGGAGCCTGGGGAGGGCGGGGTTTGGAGAGGGGAGGGGCCTCGGCAGGGTATAACGCCACAGAGTCCACCCTCCAAAGCAGCCATTTTCTCAGGCGGAATTGATCTTGGTTGCCCGGAGATCGACTGTAATAGCTGGAGATTTCCGGGTGCTACCTACAGGTGGGCAACAGTATCGCTCAACTGCTCAAAAGATGGCCAGAGTTGTATAAACAAACTGTAAAGCAACAAAGAAACGTGAACGTCACACTAACGTAATGTTTATCTGAGTGACCTGGTTTGAATACACGAAATTAGCATACAAATAAGTACAAATTACAGGTTGTTTGTTCTTAAACAGAATAGATGTTGTTTGGCGTTAACGGTGGTCTCCAAAATGATCTACCGTTTCGATTTCTTTCTTCTTCTGAACGAAGACGAAAACGGAAATGAAGAACCAAGTAGTGTTCGAGCTACTGAAGAACCTTACAAACGACTTGCCTCAAGTCAATTTCTTGTTCCGTGTTTCATCAACATAAATATTTGTAGTTACTGCTTGCCCGCTTGGAAATCTGTCTGTAAACTTTGTCACCATGAAGTTGGGATAACTACAAACATTTATGCTGATGAAACACGGAACAAGAAATTGACTCGAGACAAGTCGTTTGTCAGGTTCTTCAGTAGCTCGAAGGCTACTTGGTTCTTCATTTCAGTTTTTGTCTTCGTTCAGAAGAAGAGAGAAATCGAAACAGTACCGTTCAACCATAATGCTTGCTGAGAGACTTTAGGCCAGTCACTCCCTTTCGGTCTAACCTACCTTGCAGGGTTGTTAGGAGGACAGAATGGACAAGGGAAGAACGACATTCACAGCCCTGAAATCCTTGGAGAAAGGACTCCACAAACAGCACACAGGTAAAACA